>CM032881.1:23615427-24815427 GCA_019176425.1 Megalops atlanticus
ACTTTGCAGCAAGATTGTATCCTAGAGAATAAAACCAAAGAAAATGAATCAAGCCTTTGAACATTCTACAGTGAGTGTCTATATTTTTGTTGTTTACTCTTTTAATGCAGAATTTCAAATTAAATTCCTGTTCATTTCATAGAGCTATACTACATAAACACAAATCCACTCATTCAATGTATGATGCATCCAAAGCTATATGTATCAAAGATTGATTGCATTTTTAGAGAGTGCCCAGGAAACTCCCTTTATTTTTTCTTATTTTTAATGAATATGGCCCCTATCTCTACGATACACTAATCATTCTATAAGCAAGAAAGAGTGAGAACTGAATAAGTCAGGGCATTGTTGATATATGTTTGTGCATAACACCATTAGTTTTATTGAATCTATATTCATGTATATAATCAGTTTGATTGACTGTCTTGCTTCCTATACTTAAGAATGCTGCAGGAATTGATTCTTCTGAAGGTGTGTAATGACTGGAATGAATTAGATTTAACCCTATTAGCAATACGTATGTGCACGTAACAGTTTTGGTGATGATATCCTAATTTCCATGTACTATTTAGATGCTACACAACCTGGGCCAACTGTTGTTACAAATGATACAGTTGTATGCCTGGGTCTTGTTGTACCTTGGAAATCAGTATACAAGTACCAATAACTGTTCTATACAGTACTTTGCGATTGTACTGCTTCATAAATTTTACTCCACGTTTTATTTTAGATAATTTTCATTGTTCCAAGCCACTTACAGCAGATGTACATGGATCGTTTTCATGAAAATATTTCAAACCCCATTCAGTATTACACTTTTGTGTTTCTATGTGAAATTACTGCAAAGCACCTACATAACTCACCTTACTGCAAACCGGCAGAAGAATGTTTACTTCAGGAGTATAAAAGTGTATCCCATCCCTAAATAAAAGGATAATTTCATTATAAATATTATCTCTTACAGAATGCAGGTGATGTTCTAAATCAATTAAAGTTGCACACACACGGCAGAGAAATAGATTATGACACAGCAGATCATTTCTATCAGTGTATTATTGTGATCTCCTATTACATAATATTATTATTATGATCTCCTATGCCATAATAGCAAGCCTTAAACCTGTAATATATATCTTTGAATGTTTATATATACGGTCACTCCTTACTTTCTAAGCTTGCTAATAATCTGTCACAGATTTGCAAATTCACATGCGCAAAATAATCCTTGACCAGATTCTCATAAATGTACATAATGTGTCCAACATGATTACAATAAGATTACAATATTGCAAGTTGTCTAAGTGGGACTTACTTTTTAACATTGTAGCAATAATGTCTCCAGTAAACCTTAAATCACCTTAAACCAATAACAGATGCAGAACTCAGACAATCATAGGATGGTTTTTGACTTCTGGTGGAATTTTGGCCAGTCACCTACATGATTATACAATAATATTTGCACTGCACTGCGCTGAACGCTGCATTTTTTCCCACTCCAAATCCGCCTACCATTTGATCTTGCTCTCTTGGAATTGTCATGGGATGTTAGTAAACACAGTAAACAGCTTCCTCCCATAGCATGTTAGTAGCAGTCACAGCTGATATTAAATGACTCAATATTAAATTGCTCTTAATATGGACATTCAAATTAGGGATGTCCTGTGGTCAGATATGACAGTGCAGGGTCCCATAAGATTCATCTTTTAATATACATTAAATTAATAGAAGCTACCAGGTTAAATCTGTGGTGTTCACTCCTTGTGATCCATGGTCCTAAAGGTTAGATATGGCTCTCAACCAGCAGTTACTTGACACCTACTGGATTAAAGATTGCCATCAATTAATTGCTACAGTTACATAACTAATACCTGAATTGTAAGACTAGCAATCCATGTGTGTGCAAAGAATCTTCATGGCTAGCAAGTTACTTCATGGCATTACCTTGTTCTGGATAATACAGAGGCTTCAAACCAGTTCCCTTTCCCTGAATGGTGAATATAAGGGCAATTGCAGTCATTGCAGCAATTGCAGAGTTAAAGGACAAATCAGTTAGTGCAGGGTCTTAATTCGTGAACGTGAATTCTCACAATAAAGCCTTAAAATGGTATGAAGAAATAAGCAATTTGGGTCAATTATGACCAAATATCCACACATTATATCAAATGTTTGCAATTCTTGGTCGACAAGCAAGTCTAATTTTGGATGAAAAAAAAAGATAAAGAGAAAATTTGGACTTCAGTAACCACAAGTTCAGGTCACTTTGTAGAATGCAAGGCACATCCATATAATTTTAAACAAATCATTTCTAAAGGAATGTGATCTTGTTTATATTTCCTTCAAACAAACCAGGCTACTGTGCTATACATTCTACCTATTACAAATAAAAGGTAGTGGATTCTGAAAGTTACAAGGCAACCGTGTTATTCACTGATTCACAATAATTAACTGCAAATGTCATAACAGACATTTTCTAGGCTTTTAACATGTTACACAAAGAATATATCTATACACATCTACGTGTGTTGTTGATTTTCCATCAAAAAGGATCATGCTTTTAAAGTTCATTTCCATGTTTGAGAAGTTTTCCCAATAGGTTGAATTCAATTTAATTTTGAGTTGCATGAGTTGAGATAGACATGGGGTATTCAGTGACCGAATGTTTTAAAATTACTTTGTTTACTGCCTTTTTAAATACATTTTCAGATCACTGAAATTTCTTGTGTTCATTTTCTGTGATTCATTTTGAGTTGCTGTGCAATTCAGGTTTAGAATATATATTTATGCATTTAAAGGAAAGTGTGTGAATTACTGTGCAATATACAGTTTATGTAATTAGAAAGGTTTTTGTACTTATAAATAGTGACCAAAATGATAAAAAATACTGGTTCAAAATGTAAGCGATCTTGAATTGTATGTTTGTTCTATGGGCTGGTTTTGTAACTGTTTGCTTTGAAAAAAATAAAGTATTTCAAAAATGCATATGTAGTATCCAAACAATTGTGTATGTGCATACCTGAAGGAAATCTATTGAACTACTGTTTTCACTATTTTTTTCTGACACATGCAAATTAGAATCATAAATGTATAGCTTATTCCTATATATGTTACTAACTGGGGGTAGTCATCCTAAATACTATGACACTCTGTCTAACTTTGAGTAAGGATTTCAAGCAAGTTTTTTTCTCCTTTTTTCCTGATAATTACATGTCACAAAATTTAAAAAAAGGTTTTTAAGTGTTTGCACAAACTTAAGGAAACTGCAGCATATCAGTTAGATTGAATGCCTCTGAGGGACAGGCAAGATATCTGAAAACTTTCAATCCTTTTTATCTGATAAGCATAAAAAACTGTTTCATAGGCATTACACAGCTATTATGCAGAACGTACATCACATGCTACCCATATAAAGTTCTATGAAAAAACCAGCACAACTGTACCTAATATTTTTTCTCCCCTCACATGTTTGTAAGCATGATAAAAAGAGACTGTTTGAAGTTTAAAGACCATAAAATGAAGGCCCAAGAGGGTTGGTTGTGCTGAAAAAAATGTGATCAAATTGTATTTGCACGTTACGTGTAACCAGCAACCCTCCAGCAATGGTTATAAACTGGGGATGCTAAAGCAAAGTTCCCTAGTGTGATTGCTGTAGAACAGAGAGGTATGGCCACTACCATGAATGTATCAAGACCAGCTGTAACTAGAGTCCTTTCTGTCTCTTTCTGTGAAAACTGCATGTTAAATAAGTGCTATATTTGTTGGTTAACCATTACTTTTATCTTACATGAGTGTCTTACGGTACAAATGTCTTACTACACTTTTTTTTAATCTCATATGTAAATTAGCGTATCAAACAAATTACACAATTATCAGACAAAAACAATGCCTGCTCTACTACAAGTTCCTCTTGGTCATGTGTTTTACATGGCAGAAACGTTTGATTAATGTCACTCGAGAAAATTCACAGCAGGTATAGTGTAACTAAAGTATGCCTCAACAGCCCTTGGCACATTTTGTAAAAGTGTCTTTCACCAAGGAAAACAAAAAAGTTTAGTTCATTTTTCACCCGTTTTAGATGTGTGTAGGTGTATCCTTTGAGAACTATTGACATCTGATACACCATGCATTCTTCCCTGGTGCTGCATGTGCAAGTGTGTTTATGTCTTCAGCACAGATTTTCCCGATAGTTTGTGCAATGATAATCCCAAGGATGCATTCACATTTATTCATTTGGCAAATACTCTTACTCAGAGGGACTTTGCATTCAATAGGATTAGGCAAGTAGTTATATAGATTCAGAATAACTAGTGTCCTAATACAGTGCTGCTGTCAGAAATATTGCCACAAAGAGAATCTGTACTGCCATAAGGTGCATAACCATACAGTACTCCAGCCACAAAACACCACAAACACCAAAGTGTTTTTAACACGAACCTTTGCTCTGCAAAATGTTACCACTATATTTGGAGGCAAAAGCTTAGTAGGAACTGATGGTTGTATATGCATTGGAGGTAGAAGTCTGGTGGCAGGATACAACACACAATTATAGCTTTTATCCATCACAAAAAACAGACCATGGACTGGGCCCACATGGGACTTACTGAACAGTGATCATCAATGGGTTATGGCCAAAATTATGTTTTACTTGTTACAAGTGTTAAGCGGATAAGATGTGCTCCAGGCAATGAGTTATGCCCATGCTTTTCCTTGACATGGTTTCTTCAGGATACTCTGAGCACCATGCATACAAGAATTAAAGTGGTTGCATTTCATGCAGCAAGTCAACAGCTTATTTGGAACATGACCATAACCATGATTAGAACTGTTATGCTGAATACAGTGTGCATGAAAACATAGTCATTGTACTCAGAGTGCAGTCAATATAAATTATTCTCAATTCTCACCTTTGCATTCTGTCATTATTATCCTTTTTACTCCAATTCAAATGTTTTTTTGTCATTGTAATGATTGTTGAAATTGTTGAACTGTGTTAGGAAAATACCATAATACTTGTGATTAACTGTGAGTCAAAGTTAGATGGCCAGAAGTTTGCTTTTCCATTGCTTTCCATTTGCTTTACGTTTTGATGCAATTGTTCTTGTAGTATAACTCATCTGTATAGTCACTCACTTAGCACTTATGTTTATCTTTACAGATTAGTGAAATGATAATTAATCAGTGATGATCACTCTGCCTTTTTGGAAAATGACGTTAATACTTTGGGAAAATTTTAAAATATCCTAGGAATTATAACACTTGAAGAAATAGTACTCTTCTACAACAAATGCCCCATTTTGAAAAGGCAGGTCTTTTTTATCTGCTGCTGTTTAATGTTAATGTGCTTTGCTTTGTATGGCTTGGGGATGTGCAAAAGTAATTATGTTAAATGCAACTTATCTCAATTTTCTTTCAAACTGAAGATGAATATTAGGAGTTTGAACATTTTCTGTGCAGTCACTTAAATTCCACTGTTCATAATAAGAGGATCATGAACTCTTCTGCCAATTAAGTTGTTTAAATAATATGTTAAATAATTCAGTTATATTTTTTCCTCTCTGATTTGTTCCCATCACTATCTTCCTCATTACCTGTCTCAAATTTCTGCAGTTTAAATGGGTAGAATCCCTTCATTTTGTGCTGTACAATTCCCCCCTAAATTTTGGAGAAACATCATTGAATATTGAATGTCCAAAACAGGATGTCACAGGCATGATTTCAGGAATATTTTGTCAATTATTCATATGTTTGAAAATGCACACTTGTGTAATGGTTAGTCACTTAGTCATTGCAAATCATTGATGATGCAAATGATTTGCATTTGCAAGTTACACTACAAATGTGGGCATTTCCTTACAGACAAGCCCTGATTAAATATTTATGTCCAGGAAGAAGAAAAACAACATTCATATCTGCATAAATCTATCTATTTTTGTATAAAGCTGCCACATTAAGACAGCATGGTTTCCAGTCCTATAACATCAGTCCAGTGCAAAGTTCATGAAGTTTCCATATGGATAAACTTGGTTTTACTAATCCCTAATAATAATACTATCAAACCATTGTGTTTTAGCTAACTGTACTTTTTCACATAAATGCAAAAAACAGCAAAGCTTCCCCTTGCATCTTCTACCAATTAGAACATGGGACTGGGGAAGTAAAGATGAAACAAGGAGAGGAAGGGGTTGGTTGATGCAAGACTTAACAGAACAGAGTTTTCGATTATAAGCTTCAATATCTTGAAAATTCTGATGCAAATATGTCAACGGCCCTTGGGATATGGCTCTGCTTTCTTACTATCATAACAGGGAACCCAGCTGCCAAGATCAGTACATGTAGCTGGAAGACATAACCTTGTCTGGGACTTAAATTTATTTTATATACCAATGATGGTCCACAACATTGCCCTTTCTGCACCAGTTTTCAGTTGGTTATTTTGGTCATGAACTAGAGTTCATTTGATGTCTATCTATGCTCACATTTGCTTTGCAAATGAATCAGGCTTATAAGGCTTGTGCTAAGACCTAAAACAGGTTTTTATTCACTTAATACTGTATTATCAGCTTAGTCAGTAAATAAAATGTGTATCTCTGTTTTGCTTGTCCTCTGCTCAGCTGCAAAGTTCTCAGAGAGGACCTTGCTGTTTTTAGTTTTGGATCAGGGTATTTACTATGCTTAAACTCATGGGGGCTTCGAGACAATAACAAAGTAGAAATTAAAAATATTTTGACAAAACAATGAGAAATCAGAATCAGAGCGATGTCCTCACACATTTTCTTGGGAACCAGCACTTGGACAGAGACCAGAGGAATTCTTGCTCCACTGACCGATCTTTTCACGGTTTGTCTGAGGGAGCAACACTGGACAAGGGACAGAGGGAGAGACTTCCTCACTTGGTTTGGCCTCAATGTGAATTTTCTAGGCTGTGGGCTTTTACTGCTTTGGTGGTGGTTGGCAAACAATGTCCCCATGCATGACTGATTCATTCTGTCACAAGGAGGGGCTGTGGAGGGTTGCAGGGAGGTAGTTCCACTCCAAGAGGCAATGGCAGACAAAGCTAATGCCACTTGCTAATATAAATCCCCACTGCTGGGCCATTTTTCCTTTCTTTTCCTCTCTCCATCAGTCCTTTACCTTCCTTCCTTACATCAAGCCTGCCCTATTCTCCCCCCCAAGACACTCTGGCTCCATATGTGCAACAAGGACACAGCTATGCACCTCAGATCACTGAGTGTGGAATTCACATATAATATTTTCTTCACTATCATGTTGCTGTGACTACAAATTATACTGTGATGTGTCTGAGAAAAACTAAATCTCAAGACCTGGAAGCACAGTACTCTAGTTGTGGTAACTTGGCGTGCTGGCAATGATTGCAGTAATGGTTTTCTTGCTGCAGTTGGGTGTCTAATGATAATGCAACACTTACATACACAGGCTACCTCCTCCCTTTGAGTTATAGGATGTTACAGGAAGTCATTTGACACCACACTATGCAAAAGGGCTGCAGAAGGATGACATCCATCCAGTCCTCATGTACGTTTTCCATCTTGGTTATTTTATTTTTTGTAAAAGCTCTTATATTCATACTAGATGGCTGAAAGCCATTTTTAGATCATTTTCAGGTAGACAGCAAGTTTTTACACAGGGTGTAAGGTGTAAAGGTGTGACTGAGCCATAACTTAAACTCTCACTACGCCAATTACCTGAATAAGTAAAATTAAGATAATGTCTACAGTGCTGTATCTCTTATAGGCATTTGTTTCTTGCAAGTTCACCATGAATAATGCTGGATGTTTTACATGTACTCAAAGCAAATCAATAGGATAGAAAGTCTGTTTTCTGATCAGTGATAATAACAGTTCAGCAACACACAGGACAAAAATGGTGCGCAGTGAGAAGCATGTAGTCATTCATGGCTGGGCTGTAAGCTGTAAAGCAGTACAGTAGTCTACAGGCCCAGGCCTAATGAATTTCAGGATATTTATGGTGACTCAAAGTGAACAGCTGTTCCCTGCCTTCAACCAACACAATACATATGCTAGAAAGGGAGAGCTCTTCATACATTGTTTGTAATCCAGATCATACCTTTTAACATGACTGACTCACTGTGCTTGTGAAATAACTCCGCACCCTCTGTTTAATTGATGTTTACCTTTGCCAGGAGGACATGCCCAACCCCTCCATCACTGGATTGAAAGGGTAAAAAACAGCTGCAAGGCTGTCTGCGTATCTTGGAGGAGGTTTTGCCTCCTTTCTTGTATTGGCAACTAGTTTTCTTTTAGTGGTTTCTTGTCTCTGTCAATGACTTGCTTGAGTTGTTGCTGAAGGGAAATCGATTGACTTATCTGATATGTTGGTCCAGCTTTGGCAAAATTAATCTGTTCACAGTCCTAGCACAATGAAAGTCACAAACTGAACTGAGGGCCAGAGAGAGATTTACAGCAGTGGGAGTTAGCAACACATTGCTCTTCTTCTGTTGAGAGGACTTCCTCTGTCTCCTCCTATCCCTTCTATATGTTACCAAGGTGGGAGGGACTGTTTAAATTCTACACTGTGAGTAGAGTTATAGGTAGTGCTTGTTGACCCTTGCAATCAGAGAGAATTGATAGGATCAAAAACACAGCAGTATATTTGTATATGTTTTAACCACAACTTCTACAAACTACAGCAGAAGAAATATCAGGCTAGGACCAAATGGACACAGAGGAAATAGTACAGACAAAATGAAAAACCCATTACAGATTAAAGAGCATATAAATAATGCAGTTAAAACAAGGTACCCTGGTTCTGTCTCATCTAATGCATTATTGTGGCAAATCAATCTTAAATGTTAAAATTAAATTGCAATGTCTTGAGTATATATTGTCCTTTCAAATTCATGTTGGGACAAATCTGTCTAGACCCTAGAAAATCTTGTTATTGTTGAGATGTTTTCAGTGGTGAAGACAGACTGGTGCTATCACATGAAGACATTGTCGTAGCTAGCTGCAGTAGATACAGTTGGCATACAAATAATATAAAATTGATTTCTATTAATTTTACAAGTGACTTGGGTACACAAAAATGTCTTTCTAAACATCATCCATAACAGGACAGTTTTTGACTCATGTCCTAAGACTTGAGCCAGATGCATAAAACATAGTCATATATAGCAGTCAGGACTTTCTGAAGTTAATATTGACCTGTGAGTTATCACCTTGCACTGTTCAAGACTGCAAATCCAAACTCCAGTTCTATTTGAGTGCAGTCTATATAATGTTTGATGCAGTCTATGTATTGTATGACTTCTGTGTGAGGAAACACATGAACCCAGTCCTGTAATAGCTCATTTATCCTACCAAAATTTCTTTTTTGTCATGATGCCAATTCCTTGCATGTATTTTCTGAGAATACACACAAATTATTAATGCACCTACATAACACAAAGACTAGTGTATTATATGAGAATTCATCCATAGCCATCAAACAATCACAACAATGCACATTACCCTGTCCTCAGTTCAGATGGTGCTTGGGAAGAAGCTAATAAAAAGAGCAGTCAGGCTATTTCAGGGAATACCATTATGTGCACACCTAGCTATTATCGTTCCACATAGAAAGTGTGAAAAGCTCCCGAGCTCTGGGAATTCCAGCCAAAGCCCCAACGGGTAATTGCATCAGATTACAGTGTGGTGAGGAGGTGGTAATTGTCTGTTTCCCTTGTGCTGTCATTAGAGCACAATAGCAGGAGATTTTCTCAGCGCAGTCCATAATCAATGCTTCACAGACTAATCGAGAACTCCCCAACCCCTGCAAGAAGAGAATTTTTGGCTTATATGCATAGTAAACCATGCTGAACTGCTGGACAGTAAATCATTGGTCAATATTTTTGACAGCAAGTCCTTTACATGTGAACATCTCAATGCTATAATAAATACATGGGCATGAAAGGGAGCAGCAGAAGAAGGCATTGAGCTTTTTAGAAATTAAGAGCTAGGGTTTTACACTGGCTACCACCCAATTGTATTAACCAATAGCTCCATGACAGAATTCTGCACAGTACATGAAGGTCCTAGGGCTGGAGTAGAGTTGACAAGAAGTCCATGTCTAAGTCTTCAGAATAGATTGCCCCTAAAAGTTCATCTGAAATATCTGCATGATTCAGGGAAACATTAGGTCCAAATCATGGTGGATGCTGAACTAATATGTCTTAAGGGCACTACAGAATGAGCCAACTATCGACAATCAGATGGTTGCCTCTGAAAATCAGCCTGATCTGCTAGCTGGTCCTGAATGGACTAAATGGTAGCCATCATCCAGTTCCATTGTTCTAATTCCCTATTCGAGACGCTCATCACATACACAATCTGATGGTTAGGCTGTATCTTGCATCATGTCATTTTGTAAATTAATCTTTTTTATTAAATACTTATCAAGATTCTATATTAATTATAAAATTAAACCTGTACCTCCATTTTTACCTTTTTACTGAATTACATCTGTTTGTAGAGTGTAGACCTTTAGTATGGACAAAATTTGTCCCAAACTTTTTACTTAACCTGGACTGCAGAGATCAAAGCAAAAACACCATAAAAGCTGCTTTGGACTGTTTATTTTGTTCCCTGCTTAGACTTGGAGTGGCTTCAGGAACGTACCATTGGTCCTTGTGCCCTGGCACATCTAGTACTGTTAAAAATAGTAATTAGTCCCCAAGAATTGGCAGTTCTGGCTCTTCCCAGGCAAATGGGTTGATTTGTAGAGGGCTTTTCCCAGAGAGTTCGCTTGAGTTGACACAGGTCAATAATACTCAGCCACTGTGGAGTCTTGCAGTCAGTACAATAGATCAATCCTTAGGCAGAGATGACAAACATTATAAGCACTATTGCTGAAACTGGTTAAAGCACACTTTCAGATCTAATGATTGGATATTCCTGTTGATCACGGACCTAAGACATATTTTCCATCCATTTTGCTTACCTTTACAATGTGAATTGCATTATTCTGTCAATTTACTGTGTAATTGTTGATAAAAAACATTCTCACCCCATGGCAAATGATGTAGATCATGTGAATGTGAAGTTTTTTACATCTAATTTGGTACTATTTAAATTTAAGGTAGCGCTTGCACAAAGTCAGCCCTCTGCAACACAAAACTGGTGACTCAACTCAAGACCTGAGCACAAGAATGTTTGTGTGCTGTGAGTGTACCACAGCAGAAGAGGTATCATATATTATCTTATTGAACTGATGTATCATTTCATAGCTATATTGAATTGGTAATAGAAGGATTTACTTTACTGTACATTACTTTTCCCTGGTAAATACTGTTTAAAACTTGTGTCATGGAATAAAAATTTACTAGGAAGATATGCAGTGGTTATATTGTGATTAGAGGGATAAAAGTTAACACTTGTTGAGCACCCTGGATTGTAATAAAACTATGCTGTATGGCATGTGTTTTGTTGAATAAAATGATGTCTGGGAGAAGGAAAACATGTTTGCATAAAACATCAGTTGCAGTGAGTTCTTAATCATTTTGGGATCCACAGTAGATGGTGGAACTGAGTGCAGCTCTTGTAATATAACCACTAAGGATAATTATTTGGTCATATAAACAAGTGCCATATGAAAAGCATCATTAAATACTTACCGTTGACCTATCAAGCAATCCACAGATGTGAACAAATAAACGCAGAAAGGTGCAATTACAAATATTTGTAGGCCGAAGCATTTTGAACGAAGTATATCACAACCATCACGGAATGAAGTTCATTAAGATATTCTGTATACCCCTTTTGATTACATATCCAAAGATGCACTTAATCTGTGTTTGTTAGGATTAGCCAGTGGAAAAGTAACACTTGGAATGGAAAGTAACAATTTCAGATGTAATCTGTAAAATTCTCAGTCTTGGTGCACACAAAGGAATGAGGTTTTTACCCAAGAAATGATACATGCACACACTGTTAACAACAGTTATTAGTACAAAGCAACTTTTCAAGGAAATTAAATTATTACTGTATAAATTTAAATACAATGTTTTTTCATATTCGGGTCGTAATTAAATTGTTTATTTTAGACGGTTTAAAGTTATCATCACGTGGGCGCATGATGTCACCGGGTAGTTAATTTAAATGTTGCCCATATGTGACCAGCTCAAACTAGTTCTGAGAAACAAAGAACGGGGTAACAGATAAGAGAAAGCAGTCTTTGGAGTGCTGAAGAGGACAGACTGAAAGCGCAAGTGGCTTGGAGCAAGAACTTGAACTATACGTGAGAAATACGATCAGCCAAGTAAGTTGAAAAAGATCATTTAGGACACTTAGTAGAGACACCTCTGTTTTATTGTCTAACATTAAATTGCATATACAGAAAATATACCGGGTAACTTTAGTTTTAGAAAAACGAAGTTACAATCGTAAATTCTGAATAGCATTTTAAAAGTGGTGTTGGATTTTAACATTTTCACACATAGTATACAGCAACTCAACACGCAATGCAGTTATATTTCTTGAACCAGCATATTCAACAGAATATTTTTTTCGTACAAAATTTGATTTTACACCTCTTGCTTTCACCGTTGATTCGGCAAAACAAAGTTTGAGTGAAGACATGCGTCGCGTTAAACATGCAGCTCCAACTTCATAGCACAGTAGCAAGCACTTCAGTGAATGTGAGACGAACTGGTTAACTGTGCACAACTGTTTGGTTGCAACGCTGATAGTGGAAATCTGTCGAAAATGTCTTCATTATGGAAGAATGCATCGCGATATATATTGTCTTGCAAATTAGAACTTCCATCTGATGACACGTAACACGATGGACGATAGCGCACTCAGCTCCCAACTCCTCAGATTTCCAGTTCAGGACAGTGGTATGTGATTGTTAAATACCCCGGCTTCATTCTTTTAGTGACGATAAACGATAAGACACTTTTAAATTAAACTCGCTGTAAACTGATTTTCCTCTGGTGTCCTTAAAACATTCGATTCCCAGTGGATTCTGATTCTTTGAAAGTGCAGTCTATAAAGGAATAACAAGATAAGTACCAATGGAACAAAAGATTTTTAATTAATGGGAAGTACACACCCGGCGTATTTTTAAATGTCTAGATAATTATTCAATTTGATACTTACGCCGTCTCTCTCTCTCTCTCTCTCTCTCTCTCTCTCTCTCTCTCTCTCACCGACACCCCCACACACACACACACACACACACACACGCACACACACACACACTCTCTCTCTCTCTCTCTCTCTCTCTCTCTCTCTCTCTCTCTCTCTTTCCAATTTCGTCTGCCCGATTATCGTTCATACTTGTCTCCACTTAGAAATACGCCAAAGTACATTTCGTTAGGGTCACCATTCTTCCTTGCTATTTGAAGGAACGGCGGTAAGCTTGTGTAAAATGAAATACAGTTCAACGTTTCATGGATAGGGCACAGAGGTTTAAGTGACACATGCTACAGTAATCTGGTGGTACTGAATGTCCTGGATTCTTACCATGTGGTTTGTGCGTCTCAAAACCATGTAATTACTAATTGAATAGACTGAATTTATTTGTTACTTCGAATTCGAAATATATAGCCTACATACTTTTATATCCCATTCATAGTAATGTTTTCAGAGGAAAAAGAGATCCGATCACCTTAATGTAAACGGGTTCTACCTTCTTTTACATTGTAATACACCTTTACCTTCATCAGCACTCATTATGGTCACAAAGGGCATTCAAGGTATGTACACCACCTGTTCACTATATGGCAGGATATCCAAATATAAAACAAGGAAATAGCCATTTAAAGTCATTCATCATAGTGTCAGCTGTCTGGGATGTAAATGTGGAGATACTGCGTTTATTAGTGTTTGAACAGTTTATTGAACTTTTTGGGTAGTTAAATATTCACTGTTTCATTTGGCCTTTCTGATCATTCTGATGCAAGCATACTTCTGTGAGTTTCATTATCAACACAAAACTCAGTCTGGGTAATACCTAAACCTACTCTCTAGTTTAGTATTTGTGACTGACAGAAAGGTCAGCATATAAGTCTTACTCCCAGCATTATTGTAATCCAGCAATTTAAATTCCCCAAATGTTTATGTGGACATTGTCAGTACAGGTTAAAGACATTATTCTCAGTGAAAAGACACAATCAATCCCTTTGTAAACCATCCACTTTTGGAAAAGACATGCTCCTCAAACACTGCAGTCTTTGCTTTGAGATGGTCCCTGAATAGTTTTGTGTGTTAAAATACTTAAGTTCTTTCGTACCTCAGACTGAATGAGCTGATAAAAACTTGCTGGGGTCACATGACTAGAATGGAAAAGGTCCCACAACAACAGCTTGTTTCTCCTCACTCCCCAAGACCTATCCCCCTGCTAGTGTTTGTATGTCCCCACTACCCAACCCCCTGCCAACCAGATGCAGAGTAATACTTTAGGGCTCTTAAGATCATGACTAGTCAGTACCACAATTTATTACAGTTAAAGGTGATTAAGTGGCATCCATTTGGCATTAAAAAAGGTGCGAAAAGGTAGACATTTTAATAGTACAGATACAATCCTTCAACAGTGCAGCATCCATACAATAGTAGATAATGAGGGTCTCTTATAGTTTTGGAGGTGGGGCTTAAGGCAAGATAATAGTTTAAGTTGAGAAAGACCAGTTTGGGAACATTTACATTTACATTTAGGTCATTTGGCAGACGCTTTTATCCAAAGCGACTTACAAGTGAGGAACAACACAACTATTCTGCTAGCTATTGACTGCATTGAAAGGCTGTGTGTATTGCTGAGTTCTGTGTAGCAGAACTGTTTTCCTCCACCAGAACCAATGTTCAGATGAATTAACTTATCCATAGGGGCTATGCCATCCATGGTTACTGTTGCTGTGTTGGGCTATTTTTTCCACATATGTAAGAAAACAGAAAAGCTGTTACTATATCCTTCTATTTTCTATACACCTTTGTGTGATTTTACGGTTACAGAAAAGGCAATAGAACATATTCACCTGATCCACACATAACATAAATTAAATTACAATGGAAGCTAAGATGTAGCCAGGTTTTTAGAGCTAGCTAACAATGTGGAGATCTGCTTTATTGCATATAGTGCTTTAACTCCAATATATTATATAATTATATTTATCAAAGTGTACTCAGTGTATATGAATAAAAGATATGTGAATGAAATGTATAAAATACTGGTGTATCATTCAACTGCCATATGTAGTGATCAAAGACAGTAGAACAGATGCCTTTACTAAAGCTGTTTAAACTCCTCACTTGGGAGTAGGCTTTCATCTTAGAATTATTTTGGGCTCACAGAAAATGTAATTCAATACTCAGTTGAGTGCAATAAAGTATTGCGAGTGGAAGAACAGCTTTTTAAGATTTGGAGACAGTGAATCATGTGTCTCATTAATTACCCAAGCATCTACAGCAGCATGTAGAACACTTCGAGAAAATGTTGTACAGTCTAGCTAATTGCCTTGATACCAGGCAACATGGCAAACAAAGGAAGCAGCTTTCTATAGATGAAAATGCCCCTTTGTAGAGCCTTCCAGTAATCCTAAAACCAAGTGATGCAGTTGAGATATTTTACATTTCACACTCTACACAATGGAAAGAGACAGGGAGACCAGCTTAGGAGGAGATGAAGGAGATGGGAAAAACAACTCAAAATGGCAAGGTACCAGTGATTGAGGTGACTTTTATTATCACAGAAATACTCAAAAATGATTAAGGGAATAAAATTATTAATTTTATTTACGAAAGGATGACATAAAATGTTGTAAGTACAAAAATGTTTTGTTGCATGTTGAGTAATTGGGCTACAGACAATTCTCATTTTCAATTCAAGGGAAAAAATTCTGGATAGATTTCATTCTTAAGTGGAGTACAATGTGCAAAATATTAGTAATGATTTGCTAGCTATTATTATTGTGGACATTATGCATATTGTACACCAATTAATCTAGCTAACATACTCTAACTAGCTTGATGGTTGCCTAACAAACTACAGAAATGATAGAAGCTTGCATCATTTTCATGGCTATCTTAATGTATCTTCATAGCAAGTGAACAGTGTTACCTGTGCTTTTTCAAGAGAAAGTCACTTTAGATCTCATGCCATTAGGACTAGAGTGTAGAGGTTGTTCAAACCCCACAATTGACACTTGTACCAAATCTACATTCTTCTCGCAATAGCTAGCTAGCTGCTTCTGATCACCCAGCTTGATCCACGGCAAGCAATTATTATTTAATTTTGGTTTGTAAAATGCATGAATTTCATGGAAATTTAAAAGAATAACAACAGGCTGAGTGAAATCCAATGGATGTTATGGAATTGTGTGTTTGAAAGCAGTGTTTTGTTTTTCATTTGAGATGTATACTTTTGAAATCCTTTTCTAATGATGGATTATGAGTTTGAATGTTTGGAGATAATTACAAGTTAAATGAACATTCCTCTTCTAAGCAGCCAACAAAGGAAATTTAGTCTGTTCCAGTGTTACTGTAACTTCCAGTGTTACTGTAACAAATATCATTATCATTTCATTGTATCAGACCTGTTATTTAGTTGGGGTAAAATATTGTAGTGACAATGTACTTGATTTGAATTTGCAGAGGGGTTGATCATTTACAGTTGCAATTATATCAGGAAGAATTTCTGTCCTCCCATTTGGGTGTTCCTGTCTCTGCTGCTGGTTGAAAGGATGCTCCCTTGTCTGCCAGTGCCACAATGCTTGCAGTCCAGTGGTTCAGAGGCTGATCTATAGCCTTGGCACTAATCCATATGTTATGCTCACTCTTGTCTCATCAAGGGCAATAGAAAGACCAGATCTGCACAACATGATTCCAAAAATGTATGAACTTGACTTCTGGATTTGTAAAAATGTATCCTGTGTGGTCAAAGTAGAAACAGAAGTATAGAAGTATCAAGTCATATGTCAATTAGAGGCCTCATGTCAATGTTTCAAGGGAACCTCTTCAGCTTCTTGAAAATAATTATGAATGAAGGCAGGAGGAATAATCTCAGCTCAGGTGGATGAAAATAGTTTTGATGAAGTCCTCAGAGGGGAAAGTTTATACTTTACTTTTACAGACTTATGTTTAGAACTGGAATAGAGTTAAATCAATTGTTAGATTTGTCATTAATTAGATCTGTGTGATTTTGTGCATTTTAAAGCAGGTCTGAAACATGTATACAGTTTATTTATGATGAAGCGCTGATGCTTGCTCTTAAGAAACTGCCAATTGCTGAATTAAATAGGGATGCTATTGGGACCTTTGTCAGGATCTGTTAGGAGCCCTCATGCCCCTAGGCCTCCCTTAGAGTGGGTGTTCCATATTTTCGGTCACTGCAATCTCTGAGAAGATGAGCAGTGTGCCTTTGTGCAGTAAATGCTTGATTTCATGCTCTTTCACATAGATGTGATCTTGCTGGGCATGCTCTAAAAGCCAGCATAGCTTTTAACAGTGATTTGGAAACAAGTTGTTCTGTAGCAGAAGTGCTAATTGATTTTCTGAGTATACTTAATTGGACAAGGAAATAAAGGTCACCAGCAGTGAAACAATACCAGGCTCAGTACTGATATTTCTAGGCACTCCAGAAAAAAACAGACCAGTTTGAAGTTGAGGGGCTTTTTAGCATTTTCCATGATAAAGATTCTGTAGTGGTGTTGCCTCTCCAGCCAGTACTTGCTATCTGCTCAGTGGTTATCAACAGCACATTCTTGTCTGAACACCACAACAATTTTTCCCCTGAAGGGCAAGGCTGAATCCAGGTTGTGTTTAGCCCAGAGCTCTCTCCAACCCAGCAGGGGGTTTGTTTCTCTGAAGGGAAAACGGAGAGCTGCCAAATTCCCTGGGAAGAAAGAATTTTCAGTGGATATCACTTCTGGAGTTTGACCCCTATCACACAGGCATTTTTGCACCTCACAGGTTCTGATAGGTTGCTCTCAGCAGTGGGTTAAATGTGCATCAACACTAGAGTATGGTGTCCTAGGGAGACTGGTCATAAAGCATGATGGTGGAAATCTATGTAGATAAGGCTATTCGGTGACACACTGGCTAATCTCTGGTCAGCCCACTTTCATTTGGGCTTCTGTTCATCAGTGTCCTGTAAGGAGGGCTAAACAATTTTGCAATGAGAACAATGGATGTGAAGTCTGTGGAATAATAGAAATACCCTCTGAATGGGCTAAAGGCTCATGTTTCTTTGGGTGTCTACCTAATATAAACATATTTTAAAAAATAATGTCATGTGAAGGAAGGGATTTTTCATCACCACACAGCACTGAGATACTAGGTGGAAAATAAAGCACCTTGATTAATAATCTTTCTTCAGAAATTACATTGTAATTTGTAAAATTGTGCTACAAGTTTTAAGACTCTTATCAAATGTATTCATGGAAGGCTTCAACTTCATCATGACTGTGAACATTGAGTTACAGCAGGAAGTTTTCAAAATATACTCTCTTGCCTCACAAAAGGAGCATTTAATTTTTTATTCAATTCTTTAGAGTTTTTTGTCTACATATGCAAATAAGTTTACATTCAGCTGGAAAAGAAGAAAGGCTTGCTTCTAAAGCACGGCATGGGATCTCTGTTGTTGAGCTTTTAAAAAGAAATAAAAGGAGGCTAGAAAAGGCCACATTTTGAACCAAGGAATCTGTATTCCTCACAGAGAGCAATAAAGGCTTTTCAGGGGACACTAGGCCTCACTCTCGGTCAGCCTTGGTGGGTGAGATGAGGCCTGCTGAGTGCTGTTCCTGACAAGACAATAGCCTTGCCCCAAAAAGCCCTAATTTTTATTACTGGGTAAAAAATGCCATAACCACTGCAGGATGGTGCAGGAAAAAGAAAACTCCCTGTCTCTTTGTGAAATGGGACTCATCCATTTTTGAAAAACAGAAGATGTGGACAGTGAAAGAGACATTGGGAATTGAGTGTTAAGTCACGCTGAGCTGATCTGCTGACGCTTAATTACATTTGGTGCCGGGTAGTGAGATTTAGTAAGTTAATAGATTGTTTTATGGACCACTTTAAAGAGAACATTAAGTGTGCACTCCATCAACCGTACAGACTGGCTTTGTTGGCTTGAGGCTTTAACTGGCTGTGCATTCTGGTTGAAAAGTGATCAAGCAAATGGTGGTCAAGCAAATGTCCTTCATCACTGACAGTAAAGTTGTCCAGTAAACATGTGACACATCAGTGACGTAGCACTCAGGCATCCCAGCCAAAATGTCTCCCAACAGGGTAAACACACAGGAACAGCCTTTGAATGGCTGAAAGAATGGCCTAATCTCAGGTAAAGGCCATAGTGCAGACACAGAATTAATGTTCTGGTTGAGAGAATGGAACTTTTCCAGGGAATTTGATTGCTTTTCAGGAGGAGCCATGCTAGGGGAGTTGATTTGTCCCCTGTTGATGACCTTTCCATGAGAAGTAGTAGCTGCCCACAGGCAGGAAAAGTTCAAAGGGTGAGCCTGCTGTAATGTGTGCAGATGGGGCACCTCAGGGATGCCTCTGGTTATATTGGCTTAACCAGAGGCCAATAAATTTGACTTGTCTGACAAGCTAGGCATGATGTGTCTGAAGAGCTAGGCATGATGCACTGTGCTTTATGTAATGGCGTCTGCCACATAGATCGATCTGAAAATGTTACATGTTCATTTGTTTTTCATAAAAACTGCCTCCAAATGGTAATTGTAGCAAAGGGAGAGAGCAGTCACCCCACCTGGCCTCGAACCCAGGTCTACGGGGTACCAAACTGCAGCGTTGACCGCAATGCCAAGCTCCGTCACAGTAATACTAATATTTTTTGATAATGATTGGATGAGACCAACAAATATAAATAAAAAATAAAATGGACATAGGGTACTTAAACATATTTCTGAAATCTTAGCTTTGGAAAGGAGGAAAGAAAAATCAGACTTTACTGAGAGCAAAATAATAAAATGGATTTTAATTTAATTTTGGTGTTGCATGTGCTGTAAAGCAGTGAGGCCAGCTAGCAGGTCGTTACAGTGTGCCTGGAAAGCAGCAGTGCTGAGGAGCATTCTTAGAGCAGGATGACTGGGAAAGGTGACTGGGATGCAGCTTCCTCTTGGCATTATTCTATCAGTGTCATGTAGTGCTGACCTACATCTTAATTGGGATGAAATGCAGCTTTTTTTTCATCAGAAAACACAATGAATGCAGTGGTTTATAGATGTGTATATTTAAATCTACTTGTAGTTGAGTTGGATGTCAGGTTCAGTACTGTTTTCTATATTAAATGAAAAACAGTCTTTTTGGGTGAGAGGGTCAGCTGTCCCTTGCTCTCTCACTCATCACTGCAAGACTGGTTCCCTCGACAGGGATTGGCAGTAGCATTTCACCGCAATACAACACTCAGTAGTCTGATGAATAGTTCTTGTTCAGCTCTTATTTGTTCCTGAAATGGTGAATATTGATAATTCTGGGTTCTTTTAAATAATTAAACTCTAATGTTTAATAATATTTGGTCTTTGCAAGCTGATGTCACCCAGTGAGTCCCATAGCTTTCAAAATGTTGATGTGTGCTGTTTCCATATTCCATAGTGCTTGCTGGAAAAATGGCTTCCTGCCAAATAAATTCCATTTAACTCCAATATGGTTGTTGCTATTTCACAGTGGGAGGAAGATTTACCATGGCAATTCCAAGTTGCTGTCAAAAACTGATGGGCACTCAGGATGCAAAGTCCAAATTAGTGGCAAAATAATGCCCACATCAGTGAGCCACTGCAACTACATGAGCATATTAGGAATGAGTTTTTGTATTTTATGAAGTGTCTGATAGGGACTCAGGAAGTTCTGGCTAAGAATGATCTGTACAAATGGGGACTATCTGAATGACACCTTTAGTCGCAATGCCTCACTACTTCCTGATGGATTCGCAGGAAAGAGTTATGTAAACATCCTCTCCCTGGGGCTCAGAGATTATTCCCATTTTCCATTTTTGTGGGATGGGCCACACAGACAGTAGTATAAGTAATTGATTAACGCTGTTGTTCAGGAGGGTGTCATGCAGTTTTGCTGATCACAATAAGGTGATGTCAGTCAGTGCATGGAAAAATCAAATTTCAGTGTTTGTATGTTGAGCTGAGTTCAGCTCAATGTCCTGATCTTTACATTGACTAGTAATGCAGCATGGTGCCCTTCAAAACTAAAATTGTCTATTTTGTTGCTTACTTCACAATATTCATGGTGGAAATGAGCAATCCAGTTCACCACGGAGAATGGATGCTGGATGTCCAACTCCCTGCAACAAGTCAGTTTTTGTCCAATCATAATATGAGCCCTTAAGGCATGTGAATGTGGCTGTCCTGAACCATACAAGCCACTTAACTATTTGATGATATTTGCTGATATTTTGTCAATTCTAATTGAGTTTAAGTAATTTTATTTCCTGTTTGAATGAATGAAACATTCATGTTGTTCTGAATGATGATCTGATCAAGTCCCTTATGCATGTTACTGCATATGTACCAGAAAAAAAAGTTTACAGTTTACAGCCAAGCCAAATCACTGGAGTCTGTTTATATTGTTATGACCTATCCCAGCCTGGCCACGTAGCCTGGTCTATGTCAGTAAATGTCATCGCTAAATGAGAGGGTCTCAAATGAACTTTAATCAATCAATCAAAACTTCGTTTAAGTTAGCTATAAAAACAGATGGAAACCTTTTCAATATGGCTATCTGCTACAGTAAAGGTTCTTGACAACAGCAGTGTTTGAAGACTTTTTTAATAAATAAAGTCCTTACTCCTTGATCCAAATGATGTTTTTTGTTATATAATAAAGCCATATAAGCCATATTTTACAGTGCTAGGAGTAATAGTGAGAAGAGGGTTAGTGATTTAAGATGTAAAAAGTATTTTCACGGGATTATATTACATATGCACAAGGCCACATCCTGAGCTGTACAACTTCCTCTTTCAGTGTTTCTGCTGTTAAAAGGAGACCATGCCATCCCAGGTTAAAAATCATACTCCAGGAATGGGAGATGGTGGATCCACCTTGCTCAGCTGTTGAATGATGATGTTCGATGAACAGAATGGTGCAGGCCCTGCTTTTTTAATGTCCCATAAGCCTGTTATAATATGCAATGTGGTGGCATGAATATCAAAATTCTGCACTATAAATTTATGAAGTTGGAATGGAATGCAGGAAAATGGTCTGCATTTTGCAAACAAGTGTTTTACCATGTGCTGGATCCCCCTCTTTACTCCACATAAGTGACTGTTCATAACTTGTGATTTGTAATGTATTCTCCCCATGCGTTCACCTCTGTCTTTATTTGGGGCTTTCCATTCCCCTCAAGTCGTTCTCTTAAATTTCAGTTACATCCACTCAGGTAGTGTGTGCATGCACAATTGTTTGAATGTATCATATTGCGCAGGTAAAAAATTGAATGGTTCGGGTATACTCTGGTGAAGTCTGGTGTGTAAACAACTGTGCACTGGAGCACAGCATTCAGTAATCACTCTGAGATCACAGGTCACAGATCAAAATTTACAAGTTGATTCTCTCTCTCTCAGAATGCGGGGTCTGTTCTCTGTGACCATTGTGCTGCTGGTGGCCTTGATGATATCAACTACAGAAGCTGGAAAAAATAAGAAAAATGGTATGGGACATTTTAATGAATCACTTGACTGTTAATTACATCTGCACTAACCTAAACTCTGTTAATGTTAAGTATATTTCACACACACAGACACACAAACAAGCACACATGTATTTTTGCTTCTGCATTAGCTTATACATGTCTTTTTCTCCTATGTCCACATGAGTGTCCCTGAATTATCATTTTTATGCCAGAGCCATAAGTGAATGTCCCACATGTTATCAAACTCTTTGGCATTTTGTGTCGCTACAGAGAAGGGAAAAGGTTCTAAGGGGGCCTCAGACTGCGCAGAGTGGCGCTATGGCAGCTGTGTGCCCAACAGTGGAGACTGTGGAGCTGGTGTCCGAGAGGGCACCTGCAATGGTCAGACCAAGAAGCTCAAGTGCAAAGTGCCCTGTAACTGGAAGAAGCAATTTGGTGGTAAGAACTGGATTTCACGACACAAACAATGAAGAGTTATGAGCATTTTGCAAGTCTGTCTCAGTAGCATCCTGTGAAAGTGAATTTTGTATGACTGCCACATGTTACATTATCATGCACAGGGGCGTGCTACATCTCAGCAGGATACACTGCTTTACCCGCATTTTCATTCCACCTCATCTGGCTCCTCATATTGTCTTTTGTGGCTGTATTTCAGTTTAGTGGCCTAATATCCAACCTGGCATCCCACTGCCAAGTGGTTCCATACCGCATGAGTTGTAATGAGAATAATATTTTGGAGTTTCTATAAACACCTCGAAGATTTCATTCCACAGTAAAATATTAAAATATTTACAATATATTCTGAGAGCTGGATTAAATTTGAAATTGTAAGGCCATCACTAAATTTAGCTAATTTAGTCCATGCCATTAATGAGAGGTACTGAGCTACTGATTATGTCACTATATTTGCTTGGTTTGAAATGAAAGGTTTGATTTCATCTTGTTCCAAATTCCAGTTACCTTCTAATATTACAGCATCATTAGATTAGTAATTTATCTTCACAAAAATCTTGAGAAAAATCCTACATACTGGGAATGTGTTAATCATTTAAAGTTTCTTGGAATGGAAAAGTCACCACTGGAGACCAAAAAATGAACTCTGGTTATGTCTTTTGTCTTGTCAGCTGACTGCAAATACAAGTTTGGCAGCTGGGGGGAGTGTGATGCAGCCACAGGCACCAAAAGCAGATCTGGAACCTTGAAGAAAGCCCTGTACAATGCCGAGTGCCAGCCAACCATTGACGTGTCCAAACCTTGCGCTCCAAAGACCAAGACAAAGGCCAAAGGTCAGTTCAATCTAATTCAAGGCCCAAAGTAGAGGCAGTATTCATAGGCACCTCTTTAAAGCATGTGCCACATCTGGTCCACTGATCTTTATATTATAAGGAGTATGGAGGTAGAATGATAGTTTTTCATTATCAGCACATCCACATGATGCACATATCAGAGGAGCTGTGCAATACCTAGTTGAAACTGATGCCTGTGAACAAGCATACCTACCAATCAGTCGAGTTAATGGTGATTTAGAAAATGTATGGAGTTGCCTTAATGTTCTCATGACCTGACATTCTGCTAACTGTTTTAGGGATCTTAAAGGCTTTAGATTTCAAATGGTACCACCAGAAGAAACATGACTCAACCAGTAGTTTATGAGGAACATTTGGCTGCTGATCCCTTCTCGTATACTGCAACCTCAGATTCACAAAATATTAGGGATCTCTGTCTGATACATTTGAATAATATCTCTAAAATGAATCATGTTTTTCATATTCTACTAAAGAGGAGGCAAAAGTAATGAATGTCTTTCCTAGGATAAGAAGTCAGTGTTCGTAATATATTGTTGTGCTTTCTTTTGACATTTAATTTAATAGAAAAAGGGGCAGGCTATTCGCCTTTTGGTGTATATTTTCTTAGAGTAAATTCTGATGTGCTGTCTTTTGTGACCCATCCAACAGGAAAGAAGGGGAAGCTGAGAGAGAACTAAAAAGGGCTTGAGTATTGCCAGGTAACAGGGGTCTCCTCCATCTTACTGCTGCAGCACAATCTTCGCTTCTACTTCCTCCTTTGCCAAACAACTTGGATGATTCTCATGGTGTCAAATACACAGAAAGATCTGCCTCCTTCTCAAAAGAAAAATGAAAAGCATTCCATTTTGTAAGACTTTTTATGAAATCAGTGTTTTAATGTACAGTAATTTTTAAAAGCCTGAGTTTTTTTTTTTCTGTAGGCAAATATTAAGGTCATGGGGAACTGCTTGCTCCCTGATTGTAACTGAATAAATTGTAAAATCTGTTTAAAATAAGTAGATTTGTCCAAATTGTTAAACTATAAGTGGAAAGTTTTATTCACTTTTCAACTACCAGTTAGTGCCATTAACAGAATTGAACAGGTTTACTCAGTGGATTTGAAATGTGCACCAATTACTAAAATTATAAATTGCTTATTTTCTTACTGGTCTGAAGATAGTCCGCAACATAAGTATTTTATATAAAGGATGTAGGGTTTGAATGCTTAAGGGAATATTAGAATTTGAATTTTTACAAAACGTTTTGTGAGTAGCAGGTGATGTAGAGATTGTTGGTATTGTAATATATGAGATTTTCTCAGCAAAAACAGTCATTTTGGAAGACTATATGAGTCTAGGTGACTATGTGTATGTGGTCTGTACAGACACAGACCTTCACATAACCATTTTTGTCATTCAGATATGCTGTCATCAGAATGTAAAAGGACAACTCCATAAATAAACCTTCTTTAAACAATCTTGTCTTGTAAAATGTGTTTTGTGATTTGTCTCTGGCCTTGAGAATGCAATGCACTAGAGGTAATACTGCAGTCATGGACCGCGGAAACGGTAGGGACGGTAGGGCCCGGGCCCTCCCTACTTTTGAACATCAAACATGTAAAAAAAATTCCAATCTATCGGTAGCCACATATCCTCGCTGGCAGGCGAAAACCTTGTATCTCCATATTAATTTTTTTCATAAATCAATACTATTGGTCACCCTTTACGTCTGTCTGTGGGTTTTACAAATATTTAACCAATGAAAAGTATTAAAAAGAGCTTCATCGAAAGTAATGCTTATTAGAAAACTCAGTTAAAACTGTCCATTATTGAAACGGCGATGATAAGTATAGCAGCTAGCTATACTGTAGAAGAGTACACAGCAGTAGTAGGCAGTTGTTTGGAGTAGGAGACTGTCTCTGGTTGTTTGCAATGCAAGAGCTGCAATGCAAGGCTAAATAAAGAGCTGGTTGTTTGAATAAGTACAGCGTTTTTCTTACTCATGAAACATAAGTCTATGAAAGCGAATGTTTTATGTATTTGAGGCCTGAGACGTGGGAGCGGAGAATAGTGCAGGCAAACCACGGTAGGTTAGAGTGCAGTTTAGTCTAGCATTTGCCGTCTAGTCATAGCCAATACTATCTTCAGTAGCCTGTTCATAGCACTTAATCTTTTATAACGAGATTTTGGCCAAATGTATTCAACGACAGGAAAAACTGAGCGCACACATAGCTACAATAAACTTTGTAACCTGTAAGTTGATGATAACGTAATGCGATGCACTTTCTGCCTCAGATGCGGCCGTTTTAGTCAATGACGGACAAAACACGTATCTTGTATTTCTCGTCCGCCCGTCGTTTAAAAACATATCTGACGTCAACGATGACCCAAAAAAGACTAAATAGTTTTGGGGATTTTTTGGCAACAGTGGATGTTTTGGGTATTGCCAGGGATTTCACCCAGCACAACGACAGACGGAGACAGTTCTTCGGCAATATGTAAAGAGCAGTGGTGAGTTTCACGTTTCTTTTTAAATTCTATACGATAGGACTTATTTTTAGTCTCCTAATAATGTGCTGTAATATCGTAACGATCGTAAAAGTGACGGGGGTAATGGGCCCGACCAATTCGAAATGCTTTCCGCGGTCCGTGACTGCAGTTACTGTAGTGAAAGTATGAATGCATGTTCAGTGTCATTTAAAACACAGGTCAGATAGCAAATGTAGACATCTAAAGTGTAAAACCCATATTTGTGTTTATATTTACCTCAGTGCAATTATAGTATGGAAAAATAGTCGCTGGTTTAAATTTTGGTAGAGAGTGGTTAGCGAGGGTTATACTTAAGCCTTAGTGTAATATTAGTACTGGATATTCTGCTCTTGATAATAAAAGGTTTACAAACAGTAATTACTGTAACCATGGCTTTAAATACTTCCATGTTTCATTTTGTCAAATGCCTTTTGTACCTATGTGTGTCATTTCATTGGACTCACATAATGGTTTATTATGTGTCCATGTCTGTAGCATTTAGAGTTCCAGTGTGATTTTACTCAGTATTATTCCCCTCTCAAAGGATTTACCAGCCTGCCAAATACAGAAAATGAAAGCATTAGTTATCTGAGAAAATATCTGATGGACTTGCAGTTCCAGGAATAAATATTATAGATTCATCCTTTTCTGTGCACCACTTGCAATTTATCATTTTTAACATATATCTATTTCTGATACGATGTGGCTTTAGAAGGGGAATTGCAAGATGTTCTTTTAGCTTATCAGACATGTCTATCCAACGCAACTGAAAAAACTTTGGTGTTTCATCGTATCCATTTACACGGCTATACTTGCGAATACAGTTCTGGCCAAGTTTAAAGATACAATAACTAAGCCTTACCCAAGATATGTGATTACAATCACATATTCCCTAATCACTGTGCAATATTGTCATTTCATCAACCTCCCATAATTTTTATTTTAGTACAAAAAACTGAGAAATTTCTCATTTGTATTTAATATCAGGATTTAAAATACAATTCAATTAAAGTAATTTTCTGCTAAAAGTGGTGTACAGATGATTAAACTGGCAGAAGCACTACCTATTTAATACCACATTACTACAGATGATTCCAATTAATATATCTCTGCTTAAAATCACAATCTTTTTAATGTCTTTTTTCCCCAAAACCACTCGCCAGTTTTTAATGTTAAATGCACTTTTTTTAGTATCACTGGGAAATCTATTTATTGTCATCCTCAGAACAGCCAGTTCTAGCTTTGCTGCCTTTGAGTATGTAGTTTTAGAATGACTGATTTAACCAGTAATGATTTAACCAATCATACTTCTGATTTTAAGTACTGTTAAGTAGGGGTCGACCGATATGGTTTTTTCAGGGCCGATACGATAATGATTATCTGTGACAAAAAGTCTGTATCTGTGACCGATATTTCAGGCCGATATTTAAATGCTTTTAACGTGTTTTTTCCGTTGTGAAAAGAAATAGGCTGTGACAACATGGATATAATTACAAACCCTCTTTACTTAGTCATATGTTTTCAGGCATACATCAGTCACCACTATGAAAGTTAAATAAAGAGCAAAAAGATCAAATGAAAATTCTTTTTCAAAAACAAAAATAAACTAAAAATTGCAATAACTAAAATGTGCATTGTAATATTGACGTTGTGGGTAAATTTCTCTATGGTTATCTTATCTTGGCTACGCAACCGATGCCTATGGCTATTTCAAAAGCATTCAATTATTGGACGAACGATGGCAATCATTGCGTAAGAAAAAAAAAAAGATACATCATTTAGGCTGCATTTTCATCATAAAGTATGAAATATCAAACCTTAAAACTAGCCTGTGCGTCCACGCTTTTCCTGAAGCTGCGGGGGGATTCTATGAGCCCATTTGCTCATAAGTCATTTATGTGAAAAACGGACAGCTCATAGAAAAGTAGGGTACTGTGTGGAAGGACTGTGATAAAATTAGCGAAAATACTGTGAAGTGTAAACTGTGTGCTGCAAATTTTTATTTTAATAACTCGACCTCCATGATGATGAGGCCAAATTAAGAAATATCAAAGCGTCAAACGGGTATTTTCAGCTTTGCTGCGAGGTTCCGACGTAAGTGCAACCGCAAGCGTTGTTTAATTTCGTGAACAGTTGCTTAAATGACGGCTGTAATTCAGAAGGCTGTGCTTTAGGGTAAATTTCTTTGAATGTTTCATTTGAAAAAATAAATATACATTACTATTTGTTAAATGTGCAGTGTCAAACTGTTGCAACTTATAGCATAAGTGCACCAATTACTCCTTATTACAAGTCCTTATATCTTTTATATTCCAAGCTTGTTTTTAGCTTAAGCATAGACCACTTATACCGTTTCAAAAAGGTCCAGTTAGCCTAGTGCAATTTGGTTACCGGCATGGTTTGAGCACAACGACCATTTTACTGGATACTTACCTTCCATCCTTGTTTCCAGCAGCTGAAAACATTAGATTTTAAAGGTTAGATAACGTTGTCTCTCTCGGCCGATGAGGGAATTTTGTGGAAAGAATGTTAGCCAATAGCATTTTTTCAGACAGAGGAGATGCATCGGGATAGTACACGCATTGCATTTAAAAGTTTTTTTGTTTTTTTTTAATCGGGAATTTCCATAAAAATATGCCGATGACATATAATCAAAAAATTGCAAATATCGGCCCCGATTATCTAACGACCCGATAATCGGTCGACCCCTACTGTTAAGACATCTCAGGTGAAACCAATTGTCTAAACTGCCACCAGTTAGCAAAGACTAAGCAGGATTAGGAAGCTTAGGGTGCTACTCTTCTCCTTGCTGCGTCATTGCCTGTGTTTCAGGGACCCTGTAGCTGAGTCTCAAGAGTTTATGTAGACAAACCTTGACAAGCCCAACTGAAGCTTAAACCAGCTGCACATTTGTGTGCCGAGACTTTTGTTCAAATTGCTTTTAAAATGTCTACATATTTTAACCAGTTGCACAATTGGCTGGTTGCTTGCTAGACTTTTTAAATTGCAACATAGCCAAATGCCTGTATCATTTACAAGGGCAGTGGTCTGTGCCTTATTATCTCCCTTTCCAATGAATTAACAGTAATGTTGTGTGAATTGTTCATTTATTTCATCCTCTAGAATCATAGATTGAGAAAAAATTAACATCATTTTGAAATACTGTTTTGCAGTTAACATATCCTGAAAGTACAATTCTGAATGTTAATAAGGATGACATTCTGGTCACTATGAGGTTATTGAAATCATTGGACTAAAACAATAAATTGCCATGGGATATCATAGTACATTATGGCAATAAAAATATGTATAAAATGCAGTTTAGTTAGATATCTTTAACTGTAAAATGCATGAATAAGCATACAGTTTTTTGTGCACTGGTTTGGCAACACTGGTGACATGGAACCCAGTTAAAATTCAGATACCGCTTAATTTGTTAGTTTGTTCTGCATAGAAGAGGGAATGGGTATTAAGCAGATTTCAGTGTACATGTTTACTACCTATCACATATCTAGCAGTACGAAAAGGCCCTCAAAATAAACCAATAAATTTTGGTTTTACTCATGACACAATAACACATCAAAATATGAAAAAATGTCAATATACATTTTCTGACACTGATGATGATATAATTGTGTGTACATGGAATGCATGTATAATCAGTACTTGTCACACTGAGGATTCAAAATTCAGCAACTGCTCCTGCTTTGCTAAAAACACACAACAAACCAGCAATAAGGGATTTCACATTTTGAGTGCAGCTGAGTACATTGGATTGGATGCTATTCATTGACATGTCTTAGGATTCACATTAAATCTGTTGGAACTGCACCATTTGAAACTGCACTATAGTAAACAGTAAAACAATAGTCAGGTTTTAAAAATAGGACAATGCATTTTTTTTTAATTTGTTTGTCTCTCCCAAGACATACATAACCTCAAAAAAACTCCCTGACAGTTAAAAGAAAAGGGGCCCAACTATAAATATAGCTCTCCACTGATAAGTATTCTCTCTTTAGTTTTGTGAGACATGGTAATGTAGGCTCTGCTGAATACATGCACCATATCTCATTTCTGCATAACTATCTTTGCAAAAGGAGGCTGAGAAAAGGACAAGGAAATGTTCTTCCAGGGTTTCATTACTTTTTCTGTTTCTTTCTGGTCCTTAAAAAATAAACATTTCCAGTGCATCCAGGTCAATGGCTACAAGGTGTTTATTAAGCATTAGGCAATTAAAAAAGAAAGCAATACAATATCCTGTACAGAGTTTCCAGATACTTCAGGGAAACTAACACAGAGTGTTTTGATAATCAGTGTGATGATGTCATACACTATCTACCACAAAATGGGCATATCTTGCAAGGGTGGCCAATACAACAGGCTCATACATAATCTATCATGCAGTTGTCATATTGTCTACACACACCAAATAAAGGTAATCTAAACTCAATGATACCTAGATGCCCTGGTTAATCAGGGTTCCCACATTTGGTTTCTCTTTGTCAGTGCAATGTGCAATCACAGAGTACGTAATCACCATCTCATTCTCAGTTGTGTGTGTTCCGGTTTGTAAATCAACAGGGTTAAACTTCTTAATATGTGGTGTGACCTGCAACAAATATGACAACAGCATGAGACTGGGCAAAAGAACACTGCTTTGAATTAGAACTGATTATAGACATTGTCAATTATATATTATTAGCAAGCATTGACTACTGTATGCATTTTAAAGGTCAAACTCATGACTGGATTAAAAAGGTTGTGCAAGAAATCAACACTGTATTTTTCTTCCCAAAAAGTCAGAATGTAAAATGAAATTAGAAATGCATCCAGGCAGTAGCACAGTTTATATTCAATTAGTAAAAATTTGTAAATTATGATCACCCTTAGAGAAATTACAATGAACCAAATACAAGAGAAGTACAAACATCCAGATATTAAATACATGAGAGAAACTGCACTCTTGTTTTCTGGAAACAACTGGACTTAATGAATATACTGGCCTAGTATTTACAAATCTTTGCTTGAGCTAGAAAGCAAAATATAAAAATCATATTATCTTCTTTTCCCTATAATCTGCAGCATTAACTATCTCATATGCATAACCTTTGCTTTGCAATTCCATACACCAGCAGTGCATTTGTCTAAAATGCCCACCACCTATGTATTCTTGTAGCTGGCCAGGAGTTTTAAAAGAAACTGCCATGATTTCTGCAGAAAATGATCACAGCAAAATGTAACAGAATGGTTAATGCAGCACCCTTTATGTCTGCTGTCTCGTTTTGGACACTTAAGTGAAGTGGGTCTGAGCAATGTGGGAAGTTTTTGGGCTACGTTTTGAATGAATATCTGAGCATCTAATGGTCCATTTTACAGGGCTTACTTTTCAGCTTTAACACTTTTAGGAATGTCCCCAGGAAGATTATGAAAACCTACATAGTGCTTGGTGTTTTTAGTGTGTTTTTAATCTTTCTTGTAAGCTGAAACACTTATGGAACATTATCTTCACCAGCCTAAGTCATAGTGACATATTTATTTAGCTGAAACCTTGCAACCTGAAAAGTTTCATAACATTTTCAGCAACATTTTCAAGCTTTGACAATTTCATTTCTTAGCACTGTAGTTTAAGAACATTCTGCTCTCTGTTATTTGACAGCATTGTCACTGATTCCTAATCACACAGATGGTCTGAACCTCCTAGGGGAGAGCACTCAGCAGGGACAGGATACCACATTGCTTAAGAAGGGAAACATCCAGCACTGAATGAATGGATCCAACTAAAGGATATGCATTTCATTACATTTTAATTCATGCTTGTTGTAGTCATTCAGCGGGATGAGGAACACATCCGTTCAGAAAGTCCTCACATTTCTCACTCCATCTGTCCTTATTTTTGAGCAGTGCTGGCTTCATGACTGGACACCATTTTTACTGTGCTTTGTTTGAAGATTGTCACCACATATTTGTAAAGATTTTTGTAGATTCCCAATTGCTCTGGCAGTTAACCAGTGACCAGTAAAAATAAAAAAATGCTGATGGCAATTCTGACAGCAAACTTATTTGACTAATTTCTGAAATACTGGACCAGGCCAATTCATAATGTTGTTTACAATATGGCAGTCCATCCCATGGTGATATTGATGCATTGGTGCTGTGGATGAAAGAATCTGAAGGTGTATCTCTAGATCTCTACCTCCAGAGCCTTAACGTAGGGCTAAAATCCATAGGCAGCTGAAGTGGACTTGGCCAGGTGCCGCTGCTTCATGTGCAGCATGCACCAGCCAGTCATTGCTCTTTATCTTGTGCCAATATTTTTATACTGGCACATGAGGAGATTTTTGAAGGTCTTTTTGAATGTGGCGTTACAGAGCGCATAGCATGCAGGGTTGATGGTGCTGTTGACGTAGCAAAGCCAGTAGCCGATGGCCCACACCGTGTCGGGGACACAAGAGTGGCAGAACGTGCTGATGAGCACCATGACATTGTAGGGGGTCCATGTGATGATAAAGGCCAGAAGGATGGCAAAGATGGTCTTGGTGACCTTCTTCTCCCTTGCAGCCATCTGTCTCTTTCTTTTCACTTGGCTCCTGGCAATACTGGCAAACTTCCGAGCCACTGTTCTCGGTCTCGTGACAGGGATCGAGTTGTTTTCAGCATTGTTCGGTGGAACAATTTCAATGGCTGTGACACACTCTTCCCCTGCCTGCTTGGTGACAATCTTTATCTTGGACCACTTGGAGGCGGGATTTATTTTGACAGGTAAAGGGGCAGGAGCAGGGATGGAGCCAGTGCCCTCCGATGTGGCCACACTATTCGTCCGCTCCTTGGTGTCTTTGGGGGCAATGCTGGCCGTGCTGGAGTCATTCGAGCTCTCCTTCTCCTCAGGCTGTACACTGGAGTCTGCTTTGGTGGAGACAGACTCCTCCAGTTTGCCATTCTTTACAGCATCTGTGCTGGACTCTCTGCTGGGCTTAGAGGAGTTATTGTTGTTCTGCTTGAGGATGTGGCTCTTGAGCAGGCTGCTGGATTTAAGAGCTTTCTCTTTCTTGGCCTCAGGCTTCTGCTTCTTAACACGGCTGCGGCTAGCCAGTGAGATGTGGATGTACAGCACGGTCATAATGATGACAGGCAGGTAGAAGGCGGCGATGGCTGTGCCAAACGTGACAGCAGGGTTGGATAGGAACTGGATGTAGCACTCACCCTGAGGTACTGTGCGCTCCCCTACAATAAACTGCCAGAAGAGGATGGCGGGCGCCCAGAGGATGAAGGACAGGATCCAGGCCACCGCAATCATCAGCCCAGCCATCTTAGTGGTCCGTCTGGTTGGGTATGTCAGGGGCTTGGTAACGCAGAAGTATCGGTCAAAGCTGATGATCAGTAGATTCATCACCGAGGCATTGCTGACCACATAATCCAGAGCTAGCCACAGATCACACACCACTGGGCCCAGCGGCCAGTAGCCCTTGATGATGTAAACAGTATATAGGTTCATGGAGAAGACCCCAATGATGAGGTCTGCACATGCCAGGCTGAACAGGAAGTAGTTGTTGACTGTTTGGAGGTGGCGGTTGACTTTGATGGAGAGCATCACCAGGATGTTGCCCACCACGGTGACAAAACTGAGAGAGCCTGTCACCAAAGCGATGAAGACCATCTCAATCGTCTTATCAGGACTTCTGGCTGCCTGTCCCAGCACACAGGAGTCATTGCTGCTGGAACTGTCGCAACTAACATTGGATGGAAAATCGTTGCCAGATACATTGTATATGGAGCCTGGAAGAGATCAAAAATGAAACAGAGAGTTAATCTAATGTGACAAAGACAAGCCTGTATATTCATTCAGTTGTCACACTAAACTGGTTAAATCAATTTTACACCAAACAGAGCAATTTTCATTTCAGAATTTAATTATATGATATGAGGAACTATAATTAATGTGTCACTGTTAATCAGACAATGATTCATGCATGCATCCCTAATTATAAGCAAGTTATGCTAAGCTTTTTGTACTGCACGAGAGTTCACGGCATCTTCTAGTGTGTGGTACAGTCAGTATAGGCATTTATGCTACATTTCCTTATGCATACACCATACACTCATGGTTAAACATTTTTGCACTAGTGTACACATCTATGTGGTGAGTTTAAATCCCATTTTGATGTAAATGAGTGTAATTTATCCAGAAATGAAAGTCACAGAACATTCTTAATTTCTCACATTTTAAGCATTTCATAGAACTTGAAATGATACTGAAATCTGGTTTAATTGACTGCCATAGATTAAGCAATAAGCTAACTGTTTCATACTCACAGTAAGGGTATTAAGGAATAGAACTGGACAGCATTCAGGGAGAATTACCCAGAGCTGAGACCTTATTAAATGTGTGCTCCTCATAATTATATTTTCCCACATTCATCTCTCACCAACAGTTCTCCAGTTGTGTGTTCATTCAATTGCTGAAGAGATTAAGACACCACAGACAATGAATGTGAATGTTATCCAGTGTGCAATTCACTGTCTTATTCTATCAATCTACATTGACTTCTGCTAGTGTTTTTGGTTAATTATTTAGGTGTGTCAGAATGGCTGTCATGGTGAAGTATCAGTGAATTATCTCAGAGAAATTTGAATACCTTTTATCTCCTTTGCACACTAAAGGTAAAATAGTAGGTGCATGCTATAAATATGACAACTATAAAGTGTCAAAATATTCATACTGACATTTCTGTATGAAAATGCCTCATAAAGAGCACAAATTATGCATAAAAACACTTTTGGAATAAGTCATATGTCTACCTGTGTATTTGCATAGCCACATGAAATATTGAAGGGGTTCTTTTTCATGTGCGAATGCTAAGAGCATTTCTACAAGTTTCATCATTTCCCATACAGTACCAGAATTCTCTGCGGATAATCTCACAATGCAAGTACAAAGTAAACATGCTTTGTAATGCAAACATAGTGAACAGTAGGAGATGCTTCAGTGTGCTACTGTAAAATTCTGGAGCAAAGACACCCATTTTGAGCTGCATTTTGAGCTGTTTCATAATAATAAACTGGAGTTTAATTACCAGAACAAGAAAGAAAGCATTGGGTTTTAACCATTTCTAATGTGCCCAGAGTGTAGTATGCAACATCTGAGACACAACTGACAATTTTTTTGCAATACTGTGGTAGTATTATCTATTTTACTGTTGTTTCTTGTGAAACTACTGAGAAGTCATTAAATGTTTATTGTAAAGATGTTTGCAACCTGCATGCATATGTATATATGCATATGTATTTAGTGTTAATGGCTCTCTTGGATTCTGGATCACTGTTATTATTTTGGAAGGCTGACCTCTACTGGTGGAAACATGAATTGTGAAAAGCACTGCAGCTTTGCTGCCATGGAAATGGATCAAACCTGAGTATACAGTATGCAAGGATCTGGTATCAGCATTCCTATTGGACATGAGTCTGCAGCATTTGCTGTCAGCCGTGTATTACCAAAGAGACATACATGTGTACTCCAACTCCAGATGTACAATTTCCTTCTGTATTCTGTTGTTTGGCCCTCCCTCATGATACTTTTGGATGTTGTCAGCATAATTCAGATGCATTAAAATACAATCTTCTACCACAGTCCTCTTAAGCATCAGCTCTGGCACCTCATCCTAGGCTTTTTGGTTGTTTTGCATTTTCATGGAAAGGGAGATTCTTGCTTTTTATTTAAAAATACATCTAACGACATCTGTAAGTATCACTTCCTTGTCTAGATGAGAATGGATGTATAGTGTATGCATTTTGCTGCTTTACAAACAAATCTTCCTATTTAACAGGAGTAACCATGATGAGGAAAAATTGATATGAGAACTGCTTAGGGGCCGGTCATGCTAAATCACATAGCAGCTGGAGCACATGGTGGAATAACCATGATGTTTCTGCCCTTTGAACAAAACCTGTTCTTTGGTTCAGACTTCAGCCCATCACCCATCTATCACATACTGCAAATATCATTTCACAGTCAATGGTGTGAAGCTCTCCTCTCTCTGGTCACTGATCAAAGTCTTTCAAAACAGAATGCAGTTGGCAAGCGTTTTATACATGATATTTTTAGAAGTAAGATTTTAATATGAAGGCTAAGGGTTCTGCATATGAATAATATGAGTAACCGGAAATCCAGTGGATCTAAACACAATGAAAGGACTGACAGGGGGTTATTTGTTGGAATAGGGCTATAATTTTGCCTTTACACAGCTGCCACCACTTTGCAAAATCCTGCCAAAATTTGGCATTGCTCTGAATTTGGATAAAAGGTCCTAACTCATTGTCAAAACCAGTAGCATGTTCCAAGTACTACGTATATAATTGAAGAGGTCCGGAAGGTTCAGCTATAAGCACCATTGATCAAAGACTCAGGGACTGTTGAAGAACAGGGACTGTATGCCTGACAGCATGCTAACAAAGGCTAATACCAAGCAATCCCAGGAGAGTGCTATGAAAATCAAACCTTCCCTCTTGTTTACTACAAAGGTGGGTCCAAGAAAGAATGTAAATAATTGTAATGTAGTTAACTACATGTATGGAGGAGTAATGAATAATGCATCCACAGGGCTCTTAGTCCTTGGAATTGCTACTGACTGAGAGTCCAAACATTTTAAAAGAGGTTCCTCATACAGGGTTATAATTTATAAGACTGGGGTCAGGGGAAGAAATATGGAGGTATTTGAAATGAATGCGTCCTTTGGGGAATACATGCTGTACTGACAGAGTATTCATCTCATAATTTCAGTCATGTGTAAAGTGATCATCAATGTATTATTCTGATGGAAACTGTGTATGTGATGTTCTTTGGCTCAGGCTGTCCGCATAAAATATGATGTGATATAAGTGCAGTTGGACATGGCTGTGAAGCACTGAAAAGTGTTTTGTGCTGCATTGCAAAAGCTGCTCTCAACCCTGAACTTCATTGCATCAATATTGCTGGGCTTATCTGACAGTTTGATATTGAAGCAGAATACAGCCAACCAGCTTGTCAGAAGAAAGTTTAGAATTTCACCCACCATGCTTATGACGTATTCATTTGAAATGCTGTGAAACAGTGCTCACATACGACAAGGGTTTCAATCCCAAACTGTAACACTCTTTCACCACTTGGTTAGCAGGGGACAGTGAGGAACCCAAAATGGACCACTCCCCATTTAAAAGTACTGCTGTCTTCACTCTTTGTATTCAGCATATCTGGAACGGGTGATCAGAAAGTATCTCACAATGAATCAAAAATTATAAATATCTGTACAGCGTTGACAGCATCTGGCCCTCAGAGTTATAAGGCATATACTCCAAAGGGATAACATGCAAAATTTTAAGATTTATAAGTCTTACCAAATAAACATTCCTGCTAAGCAAATTAATTAAATCATTGTTTACTCACAATAATCAAGTTATATCAGCTATATCTATTTCCTGTGTGCATGACTGATTCATTTTTGAATTTTGGCAAACAATCCAGTAAAGAATGAAACTCATACATGGCAGGATTATTGAGGTACACAATTCACAGAGACCAGCAGAACCAAATATAGTAATTATACTTGAATCGAAATTGATTGGTCCTTTTGTAATATCATACATGCCTCTTGCTTTGCTTCTGCTCCTTGATTAGCTAAAATTGGGGATATGTGATGAGGGATCCAAAAATGGGTTGTGGATGGGATTGTGGGTTTAGGTGAAATGCCAAAGCAATTAAAATCAGCAAGGGATCACCAATCTTGCAGACTCATCTGTTGAATCATTCATTCATTCAGTAATTCCAAAGTATTTTTGAAACAATTCCACACTTTATAAGACAGGTTGAACCAAATAGATGTTGAGTGAGACAAAGCCTTATGATGGCTGTAGGTTTGTGAACTCTTTGTAGAACAAACTTCGACAGAGACACTTCTTCTTGATACAATATCCTTCTGAAAACAAAGAATTATGATTATTATATTTTATTATATAATTATTAGACCAAATACAACATCATAGAGCCACTTAGAAATAATCTAATAGTTTGCCACGGGTAAATGCCATATTGTAATCCAGCAACAAATGGACTTGAATAATACACCTTCTCATGAGAAACTGTTCATCAAAGCTTGTCTCTATACCCCTGATTAGATCTGAGAAGCTGATGAAAATTCAGGCCCGCCCAGCTCTCCTCGTTTAAACACCGGCCCACCATGTGATAGACTGATGGGTGCCTGTGAGATATTAGTGGGGAGAGGGGAGGCGAGCCACACCAGATGGAAACACGGCTCAAATCCACAGACAATGATGCTCATCATATCCTGACAGCGCAGCTAATCTGCAGCCATCTCGCAGGAGGAGGAAGCTGCCAGGAGACCCACACCCACACCCGCACAATCAAATACCAGCAGGCCTTTCCTGTTTTTACTGCTGTGAAATTACACCAGTCACAACCAACTGCTGGAAGTAATTATCTGTCATTCACCTCTTGAAAAGGCTGTGAATACTTGTGGATCAAAAGGTATCTATTAGTGCATGTCAAATAAAGAAGAAAAGGACTTTGATTTGACATTGACTTTTGTTTGCGACAACTGTCTAGTTTTACATTTGAAATTTGTTTTTCTGTTATATGTGGTCATATCTGTTTAATATCTCTGATAATAAGAGTGAGAAAGTAGTAATAAAGAATTAGAGCTAGGTTAAAGTATACTATTACATTTTGATTTTATGGGGGAATACTGTTGCAAATACTTAGATCTGCAACATTAAAACATTCTCTTTCTTCATGACATTTTAACATGCAAGAATGTTGGTACTACACACATTGAGAGGCCATAATGAATATAAGACCAAACAACCGGCAAAAAACATTTAAATGCAATGAAAGAAAATCTCTGTGGACTTCAAATATCAAGTTTGTCCACTCCATGATTAAAGACCCATTTTTGCAATACGTTAACCATCAGGCATCATTCTGTGTGATGCTTACTGACCATGACTCCATTCCCAGAGTAAAGAGTGATAGGATGGATTAACATTTAAAAAGGTAAGAGTGCATAACAGTAGCTTCCATTGATTCATTCAATACAGGATCATGCGGTTTTCTTCCTGCATTTGAGTTATGTCTGTGGCAATGCTCTTTAGGATTTCACTTTCCTATGTTGTGTGGAAATACCGTTCAAATAGCACCTGATAATAACACTTGAAATCACAGGTATGTGAAGCACTCGTTCAATCTATGTTCAAACTTAAGCTCGGGAGGAACATTCATTAATGTGCTACCCAAAGACCGACTTACCTTTGTGAGGTCTATTTAAATTCCACATACTCCTTGTACTACATCACTTGCTCAGGCCTCTGCGCAGCTGACATTCCGCTTGGAATCCCAGCTCAGCTTTTTCAGGACCTTGGCCACATACTGTAGGCCTACATCGCCAAACAATCTCTTTTGCAATACAATCGTTGACCTTACGCGTAGGCTAAATTAAACTCCTGAAATGTCTTTAAAATACGATGGACATACTATGGACAACGAACATACTAATTTTGTGTACAAGTTTAAAGTAATATTGCTTACTTATTTACCTATTAATCTTGTGTAGCCTACAATGTTTTATGCATGTAATACCGTAAATCTTTCTTTACCAAACAGGGAGGCCAATCCATGTAATACGGTAAATCAGGCATTACCAAACAGGGAGGCTAATGTAATAGATAGCCAACACTGTTCAAGCTGAGCACACAGCCATAAAGCACAATTATTGACTCACCTCACTACTTGAAAAGGAATGTGGCTCAGTGCTCTTTCATGTGTGCAAACTTTTCAATAACCTTGCTGTTGAAGTCCGTCAGTCCATTAATGTATTCATTTTCAATTGATAACATGGCAAGGGCATTCAACCGCTGTTGTCTCATTGTATTACACGTGAATATCATAATCCTTAATCTTAAGGTCCTCTCAGACTCAGCGGTAGCCATGGGAGTGGTGATGATGATTTTTAGCAATGTCACTGTTTCAGACAATACTGCTTGCAGGTTGTTGTCATATATTGACTTCAACAGAGACAGTTCAGAGTTGCCTGTGTGCAGAAGAGTGATTTTTTCAAAGTGCTAGCTGTTAGTCAGGGTTTCTTCTGGAACCACTCTGGATTGAAACTACGGTTTTTATCCTTTCCTCCTTGGGTGATGTTAATATTTTCTGGCTGGTGGGGTCCCAACCTTTTGATCGCCAACTTCTATTCAAAAGGTAGAGAACTGAATTTGGTGGCCAGGAGGTTTTCAACCTTGATCATGGTGATAGGCTCAAAAACTTTCAAAAGTTACAGCTATGGACTGCTACAGCTAAGCTACTATGAGAGTCTAATGCAATCTCGTATCAATAACGCGATCGTAAGGAGACAGCTACTACAGCTACAGTCAGGACAAGATCTACAGCTCGCTAGCTAATCGACACATAGGAGAAGATCTACAGCCAGCTAGCCAATTGACACATAGCTATGATTTCTGCGCCCTGCACTTGACCTTTATGTGGGTGTTACCAAACGTGGGGCCAAGACGATCGGGCCCCACAGGCTAACGTAGAAAATCCGTTATGACATGCACAGAAGGAGTTCCCTGTCATACTGTCAGGGCCATGGGTCGTGGGGCCGGCCCCACTGACAGACACTTGCCAGCATCAAGTGCCTTAGGCTACAGTACATTGCACAAACAATTTTTATTTCTTTGAGTGCATTTTAAAAGAGATATTACAGATAATATTTATCAGGTTGAGTTATTCAAAATGAATTTTATTCATTGAAGTGCTGTGCCTGAGAGACATGAAACTCAATGAAAGAACTCAATACTGCCATCTAGTGGTGGGGCTGGGCACCCCCAGCCCCTAATGTAGAGACGCCCATGGTAAGAGGACATGGTTTCTCTATATATACAGTAATAAATCTTTTCCAGTTGTTTCAACCATACAGTAGTACCTTGAGTAATATGTACAGTTTATTCAATTATTTAAAAATGTAAATGACAATGTACATTTTTTTGGTTAAGAGCTTATCTTGCTAGTCATCTGATTGATAGTTTTCATGCCATTATCTCTGTTATTCCTCAAAAGGTAGAAAGTGATTTGCGAATGGGCTACAAATGTGACGATTGGCTGAATATGACGGGGCACCAATGGTGAGACTGGTGGACTGGAACATTTTTGATGATGAAGCATTAACAAACTGTATGAATGGAATAAATGTATGCAATGTACATTGCTCTGGATAACAGCATGTGTTACACAGAAACATGTAAGGTATAAGTTACCAGCATCAAGCTCTAGGGGGCAGCACTTCAGCTGTCTGAAAAAGTATGGCTCACTACCAATACTGCTGTTATGCTTCACTGGATTCCCTGCTGCCTTTCAGTATGTAAGAACATTTGGGACACGGTCTTTTCTCCAGCTCACAGGCGATTCGTTATTCCCCCCCCGTCCCTGGGTTCCGAGGCCCCATCTGTGGGCCCAGCACGATTGTGTCACACAGTCCAGCCCCATCCCAAATTGCCGGCATGGAAACTAGCTGATTACTGTGCACTCAGCTGTTTGATAAATTGTCGCTTCCAAGCACTTGTTTAAATATCATTCCTGGAAGAGGGTTCACCCTCCTTGTTAAAGCCCCCCCATGCTGCAGAGGCAAATTTTTCTCCCTCCATTTGCAATGTGACTGTCTCCCTCAATCCTTATCTCTTATTAATAGCCCCATGGCCTCACATACAGTACTTTAGAGAAGGGGTCTATGATGAGGTATTATAAAATATCTGTAAACTTGCTATTAATAAAGAAGTGGAATAATAAGGCCATGGCTATGTATAACAAACATCATTTTCACCTCAGATTCAGTATGAATTTTGCATCAGATAGTGCTGTGATTTAACTACAGGTACAAATGTGTTAATATAAATAATTTGGTATTACTGCTAAAATATTGTAATTAATATTATTATTACAATTTAGTTGTTTGTTTCAAATTAAAAGTCAACATTTTAAAGGACTTCCTGTATACCTCCATCAAAAGGTCTTCTAACTGATACCAGTCCATTGCAAAGCATGAGCAGGAGTCACTACAGAGCATTACACAGTAGCTGTGCACAGTAGCAACACAATAGCTGGTCCATGACAGTTCCAAAAGGACACTCTGTTCCGACAGACATGCATTGTTGTGCAACACTGTGATGACTTGCTTCTTGCCAACACTGAGCAGCAGGACACAACAAGCAGCAGATGCTTCCGATGACTAAACACATTAATTAATCAGAAAATGGACACCTGCACAAGGTAGCGAAAGAGCCACAGGTGGTCACATACAGAATTCTTAGAGAGTAACAAATTTGTTGAGGTAAGCAATCTTGAAAGCTGAAAAATTCTATTGTGTGAACATAGTGGTTGTGATAACTTTAAAAATGCAGGATGTAACTCAAAGAAAACACCTTCATGAATGCAACCATTGGTCAAATAAGAACAATCCCTGTGTCTGATGTTATTATTATTCAAATTCAGAGCAACACGAAAACCTAAAACCCATGCATGATGAATGTGCAAATATGAGAAGAATAAGGGAATGCTCTCAAAATCTGATGAGATGTATAGAATTATGCACTTGGCAGCTGTGGGCATACATTTATGATCTAGACCGCAGGAAATGATTTCACAAGGAAAAGAAAGTAAAAATGTTGAAACAATAGACTGTCAGGCTTTGGCTATTTTTGTCATTCCTCATTTTATAGTAACCCTTTGTTAACTACAGATAGCACATGCAAATGCAGAGAAATAAATGAATGTGTAAGTATATAACTAACCTTTAAGCACTGAGAACACACACTCTTGAAGAATAAACTCTTCAAGACAGATTTGATCTGTGCTCCTACTGGTGGACTCCCTGTCACTGTTCCTGTTTTGCCTTTAATAACTCCTGCACTGTTCTGTATGTCAATCTCAGTGCCCCCTTTAACAAGGGAGTCCCTGCTACAGTGGTGCCCCTGTGGTAAAGTAACAAGCACCACACAGTCATCATCCTCTAACATTCTGCAAAAACTCTTAATATCAGATGTTTTTTATTCACAATGAATAGAATGAATACTGCAGGCTAAAGAAGAGTATCAGACAAAATTTAAAAAATCACATCGGAAGTGTTGCTTTCTCCTTTGCATACATTTTATAACAATTCAGCTAAGGAGGCAGTTCCTTGTGGGCTTCAACTTAATTTTTTTTATCTTGCTGAGTTTTAATTCATAATATTTCATAATAATAGAACCATATTCAGCTGTTGAAAAGATGAATTTTTAACATGGTGTAAATTAAATCATAAAATAATTCTGAAAGCACATGTAGTACAATGCTGTGTAACAATAATCTACACAGTCAAAGATTTTTTTGCAGTAAAACAGTGATACATTCTGTGCCTAGCTTGTACCCCTTGTCCCCCTGTAAGAAATGTCTTTGTCAGTCACCTAATTAAACCACTTAATCCCTGTGATGAATAAAAGTGCCATGATTGGTCCCTTGTTATTTCATTAGGGGGCGAAATGATTACATTAATTAAAAAATGTTTAAAACAGCAGCCGAGCCACTTAATTCAGCAAAGGTTTAAAGAGAGTGACTGAGAGAACAGACTTATCTTTCTCAAGACATCAGATAGGTTGGACACATCAAATCCACAATTTTCCCTCTAATCCTTTATAAGCACAGATGTCAAGTTAAGTGGGGTTTTTTCAGCGCTTTCCCAAATTCCCAGGCTGAGTCTCTCTCATGCTGCTGTTGGATTCTGCTCCCTTGGCTTTATACTCAGATCATGAAAAAGCCAATATGCTCAGCTGACATCTTGTTAAATACTGCAGCCCACAGACGTCAGGCAGATTTCAATGTGGAAGCTGTCTTGCTGTTCCTTTGAAAAATGGCATAGGTTTAGCGAAATGCACAGACAAACAGTGAAAGCTAATGAGGGAGGAGTGCAGTGTGTTGGGGCCCATGGCAGAAGGGAGATATATATATATATATATATATATATATATATATATATCTCCTGACATCATGCAGGTATGACTTCGGGGATGGAAGATGTAATACAATAGGAAATATCAGCCCTGACATATTCCATTAGGCTGTCTGTTATCAACAGTGAGGGCATAGTGGCATTCTGTATGACTGGTGCTCCTGCGGCTGCTCTAAGTCTCTGTGAGGAACATGAACCAATGTCCACTATTGTCACTCTGAGAGAAAGGTTGCTTGATACTGACACAATAATGCACTTAATATGGTTTCGCAATTTTGTTTAGATCTACTCCTCAATTATGTGCATTAGCATGATTCCTCGAGTTCCTCCATATGTTACCTCATATATGATTATCAATTAGCAATCAAACTGAATTTTGTGTACTACTCTTGCGCATGTGTGGATGAGTATGGTATTCCCCTGCCTTTAGGCAGAGAACACCTGCAATGAACATCTGTTTGACCATATTGGGTTACAGTCAGAGTAATGGAATACTACAGGAGTGGTATTTTCCATGACATTTTAGATAAATTTAAATATCACTATTCCTGTAGTGAAGTATATATATTAGATACTTTTCATGGCCATAATATGTACATGAATTAAGGCTAGCAATGAAACCACACTGGTCCTATGCACTATTTTTGGAAAGTTTCTCTCCCTACATTTGTCACCACCTAGTTTTGTGACTGTCAGCAACCTTAGTTCCAGTGACAGTCTTGCACTGTATAGATCAAACCTGTTCGATTAACTACCGTGCATAGAGAGATCTACTAGAATTAAAGAGGGCTGAAACATTTTCTTTCATTGTCTTTCCTGAAAGACACCAGAAATAATCTCAGGACATATCATGTTCATTTTCACAATAACACAGTATTGTGAAAACTACAGTCAGCATTATGGTTGCATTTTGTTAAGGTGCAGTGAAGTATTGGCAGGAGAACAGGAAACACACACAGACACACACACACAAACATCTGTATGTGGTGCTGATGACACCCAGTTTTCTTTTAACTGGGTTACAGTGCAGACAGAGTGGCACAAACAAGCGTGGCACAAACAGGTGTGATCCACTGACGCAATTTCAGGGTGAAACATATTTATGCACTACTTCTCTGTTCTGACTGTCAAAAACCAGACTCATCAGGATGCTCCAGCCAAGGCAAGTACAGAGCCAGACTTATCCACCAATCTGATGGGCACACAGCTGACACATCATGTTCTCACTTTGTTCCCCCAAAAACACTTACAAGAAGACATTGTGTTTCAGCTAGAAACTTTTCCACAGTACATTCTCCCCCAGTGACAAACTCTGGTCTTGGATACCTTTACATTAAAGTGCGACAAAAGGCTTTTTCTTACCATTTCTGTATCACAGCTGGACATGAGAAAGAGTGTGATGGTCACCCAGATAGTAAGTAACATATTTGGTTTTTGTGAAGGTAACTATCAAATAAACATTTTTAACCTGCTGTTTTTCAGCATATTAACATTACTAGACCACATTCCTTCCTTGCTTCTAGGAATCGTCACATGTCTTTAATTGCATTTAAAGATCAAAAAGCATATTTAAATATATCTGCATTGTTTCCATATGCAGATAATTTCATATCAATTCTAAATAGAAATGGAGAGGGGGAGGAAGCAGGGCACACTAATTACCGTGGCAGTGATGTACAGTCTGCACTGCCTCTAAGCTGTGGCAATCCTCCATTGAATTAAAGTACATAGATTTGAAACATATCACACCTTGAAATCTAAAAAGTGTTGCATTGTTTGTAGAAGTCCACATTCACTTAGACTTCACTTAGATTATGCACATTCTACATCTCTCATAATCGGATACTCAGATTTGATCGCTGCTCAAGCTGCATCTCCGACACATGAGCTGATGGAGAGGGATTTTTCATATCTGTAACACAGCTGTCAAGGAGGACTACAGATTGCCATTCCTTCATCCAATTAGCTCAGGACACTGCTGAAGAGACACTCCCTCCATATCTATTGTTCTATTAATCAGTCGCTACCAACCAACTGATTCCAGGGGGACCTCTCTTGAATGTATTTTTTTGGCTAACAAGCCAACAGGGACACATTATACTAAAGCTTTCAACACACTATGGTGAGATTGGGTATGGCTGGGGATGAGGCCAGGGGCTCAAATGAATGCGCTCATATACTAAGCCACATTAGATTGAGTCATTAATGCGGACAGTCACAGAGAGCTGTCCTGGCTGTAATTATTTACAGTAATTAGATCATGGTGCCTAATTTCGCCTGCTTTCGAAAGCTGTGGTAGCAGACACAAATCCCAGAGGTGGAAATGTTCATTTCTGAGGATTGCCGCTACTCAGTGGGGAGAGCTTTGCATTTCAATGAGGTTTCAAGCCTGGTGCTTAAAGCAGTAGTTACAAAATGAAACATTTAAAGATGCCTCTGTTACCCTGTGGCAAAAATTCACAGCTGGCATACACAAAGAATTTGTGTCTGGCGTAATGGTGGACTGAGTCCTTAGAGTGGCATGAATGAATAAATGAATAAATGAAGGGAGGGGCTCGTTAGATAAAAAACTTAAACATGTGAATCCATGTTAGAGCTTCATTATGAAGGAAAGTATGGTTGACTAGGTCTTTTTGGATTACTCACGTCAAAAATGTACCCAAACGTTCATTTTAACTCATTACACCACACCTGCACAATAAGGTCATGCTTGGTTAATCATCAGAACAGAACAAGGAGGCTACGATTTGTCTGTTAAACATGCCTCAAAATGAATTACATAAAAGTAATTGCATTTCAGTAATGAAACAGAAGCAATCTGATTTAAAAATGCACAGCCGGAAACCAGTAGTAAAAAACTGGAGGTTTGGGGTTTGACCAGGCTGCAACATGGCACATTACGGATTTGCAATGATATTCCGTTATTTTCATACTCCGAAAATGACTCGGCCGAACGGCCGAATTAAGATACTTATTAACACAGCAAATAAAATCAACGCTGGAATGATGTCTAAAACGGATGCCTAAAACTACATGCTCCACATAAACACTTGTGGCACGTTGAAAGTGGACAGTATACCTGTACATATTCCACTCCCTGCTCAAAAGCGTTTCTGATCGGTTAACTACTTTGACTAGTGGCGAAATGCTTTTTAGTTAGGCTCAGTGTTTTGTGTTTTGGGATATAGGAATATCACACATTCTGGTGGCGTTGTAAAACACACTTTCACAGTTATTTTTTAGTATCCCGTGAGACATAGGACGTCTTGGGACGACTCGCAGATTTTGTTACCCGGATTTTGAAAAGCTTACATAGAGCTCGTTTGAGTGAACCGCGTTTGGGAATGAGATGCAATGCATTCGCTATGCTATTAATTGAAATAGTTACAAACTGGAGCTTTAGGCTGATTTTGTGTGGCTGAATATGGTTAAAATTAATCATTAATAGAAGATATGATGTTAAAAAAAAGTGTTGGGAAACGTAAAACGTAGAGCCAGATGGATTACCAGCAAGCTCCGCTAACAGGAGGGACATTAATGATTACAGAATAGCTTCGTTTTTCTTGAGTGCCATTTTAGAGAACGTGACATACCGAAGAGTTTGAGAAACTTAGACGAGAAACTGGTGCTATTCAAAAACAATCCTTAGTCACACATATTGAGGATTCAGCATTCGGCGCAGGACTGGTTTGAATAATCAATTTACTGATTTTCTCGTTAATACTAGAGAATAATCACTATTTTTCTTTATTGCGAGGTCGAAGCAATTATTAATAACTGGGGGAGCAGACGAAGAGGCTAAACTCATGCTTTGATTTATTCGACTTCACATCACAGGGACAAACATGTGGGACATAGCTTCACCTTTGTTATTGTATTGACTGAAATGAACACAGCATTTAGCCTTGTATAGAGGAAAGTGTGAGAATGTCATTTCTGGTCAGTGCATTTGTTAATTCTCATTGGAAACGTTAAGTCAGTTAGCTCCTTATCTGTGTCTCATCTATGCGCTATCCAAGGTGGCAGTTCTTTGCACTTCTGTGAATATGAAATAGAAATGAATTTGAACGCATGAGGTAATTCTGAAAACCATATTTTTCCTTCGTCTAGAGTACTATACAATAATTTTGAAATAGTATTTTATAATTCATTCACTCATTCGTTTTCATATGAACAGCGTGGATCTAAAGCTTCACTACTCTCTGAAGACAGAGAAAAGTATTTTCACTTCTTTGTAAGATTGTTAGAGCACCACATATCGGGCGTAAAACACATTTTACAGTCAATTAAAGAACAGCTACTAAGTATTGTATTGTGAATCCATTAACACTGTGGTTTAAGAGCCACATTACTTAAACCATTTAACACGGCTAATAACAAATGGCATTAACAGGCATTTCTAATGCACTTAAAAACATCGCGATGTCTATAATGTTCACCCCGCTTTAACATGTTTTGTGTCGTCTCGACAGTTAAAAATGACGTGTTCAATTTAGAAGCATGTTTCAAATAGTGTAACATACATAGTATGTATACATGCATTCACATGTCAAAATAATCTGAAAATATTTCCACTGCTTTAAATTGAAAAAAAAAATGTTGCTTGAGTTACAGATGCAATTTTACTTCGATGTTTTTCTTTATAGATGGGCAGAGTATGCGGACTGCTTTCTAATAAGTGGTGCTCGCAACATGTTGTCTTACACACGCGCAGCACTATTATCAGCAAATACAGCTACTACGTAATTCTGTATTTCACACACAAGTACTACATCAATCTGGATTAAACGTAGATCATTTTAAATTTGTAAATTAGACACAAACTCTTAAGCAGCTAGGTTCGACATTCGGGTAGCGATGTGCTTCTGTTTGGTGGCATTTTATCCTTTATAAAATCGGTTACACCCAATGGTTCTGAATCTGGTATATCAAGTTACTGATTGATGTATAAAGATAAAATATTACCTGTTAATACCTTTTCTTGTTTACAGAAGAGCATTGTAAAGTATACCTTCATTAGACAGAAATATAGTGTTCAGTCAGGTGCATTATTTGTGTTTATGAACAATCATACTAAATAAGGATAATAAGTAACTTACCATTGAAGTTCCAGGGCACAAGCCCGTCAGCTCCTGTAGTATTAGTGCCGCTCATATTTCATGGTTTTCCAGCTGTTTAACCAAGCGAAAATCCTTTTCAAAATATTACTCTAACACGTTTACCTTCGTGTCAAATGCACTGTCTTCATTTTTCGGGATGTTTTTCTCATTCTTACTTTTTATAGAACATTTTCACTTAATCCCGCCCTCTGTCACAGTCTGACAGGTCTAGTGAAAGAGAAGACCATTTCAAGTAACTGGTGACCAAACCGTTAGGAGTGGAAGCGCCAACTCCTTTTAAGAATGAAGCACTTTGGACTTTGCCAGATGTGTCCCTCATCTGCAAGGATCTGATTAAAAAACAGTGTACAAGCGCCGAGGCACCGGAGTACAAGTGATGTCATATAAATCCAACCAATCACCTGGGAGCCGTTCCTGTTCCCTCTCACTCCGAATCTACGGAAATCCTGCTGTGTATCGGCGATAATAGTCCAAGCAGGGTTCAGTATAGTTGTGTTTCTGATTTGATTATCAGTGCATAGATATCGCCTGCCAATCACTCGAATTCATACCGCAGGACACAGCCTCATCATCGCGAGGCAACTTTGAGATAGGAGGTATGTACGACTCGCAGCTGCCCGAGTTTGAGGTTTAGGTTAGGGGAGAGAGAGGGGGAGGGTTTTGTGTAAACAAAATAGCGTGGAAGATGCCTTGGAACGCACACACAGACAGAAATTCAACATATTCAAGATGTATTACTTTTACGCTTTACATTGTCATTGTATTGGATAATGTAACGTTCCCCTTGAATCCAGGCTTCTTAGAGTACATTGATTATAAATAAAATGTACGTAATGCTGTCTGCTTTCTCCTTCCATTGTCAGTTCATTGTTGCTCACCATTGTACACTAAGCCGAACGAATTAGGAAAGAAGGAATAGGGAAGATCATTATTTATATAGAGAAACAACTTGAAGGGAACTTATTATGTCACACATGCTATTCACGCATACTTTGTCATTACATCAGGGAATTTCCCACGAAGCTGTAACTAGCTAGAAAGGATAGTGTTCAGCACCATCGCCGCTGAACAGCTCCTTCATACGGCTGGGCTGCAATTGCTTTTCATCAGTGGCGGTCCTCACGCAGACAATTTTCGGTCATGAAGTCGCTTGACACTGTGGCCACCAAAATCCTTACCATAAACAATGCAATATTTAAAATAAGTAATATTTCACTGCAACATTAAGTAGCCTTGACAAAAGGTGCAAAACAATTGTGCACGCTACGCTCAATTGTTTACATATTTGTAGGAGAAAGTCAGCAACTTCGTACTTAGCCTTAGACACACTATAAAGTAGCTTGTTATCCAAGCGAAGATCTAAAGCTGATCAGTATTAAGGCAGCTCCAAAAATTTCATGCTACAACGTACAGTTTACGGACTAAGAAAAGGAGTGCAGTCTTGAATTTACTATGGCACTGAATGAAGGTGCGCCCCGGCTTTTGGAAGGGGGATCAGAAACCAACAGTAGAGACTCTCGCATCTCGCCAAACTGTTTGATTTATTTAAAATATTCATACATGCTAATGTACTGTGGCAGTTGTTTTATTACCAGGGTTTAAATATCACCTTGTTAAAACGTAAGCTCGGTGTACACAAATGTACAAAAACATATTTCCGATTCTGATACAATGGTTAAAAGCACTGATACTTTCACACAGGGCACCATGTAAAGATACAGGGTTTTTTGAAGTAAGTGTGCATGCACTGCTACTAGATAGCTTTAATGTATCATATAACTATAATTTCTGAGTCGCCCCATTTCTGACCCAATAGATTGTTCAGTCTAACAGAAATATTTACATTTACATTTATTCATTTGGCAGACACTTTCATCCAAAGCAACAAACAAAAGTGCAAATAGTGGGCAAACAACAGGCACAAGAGCAAGATGTGTACAGGTCATACAATGCAGATAGTGCTGAAGCTGAGCGCAAGGTCAGTGTCGCAAGCCAACTAATCTGAACTAGGATTACATATCAAATACAATTACAAGGACAATAAAGTACCGCTATACTACCTAGGTAAGTGAGCAACAAGTACAAGACAGGAGTCAGATTTACAAGGTCAAAGTGGCAGAGGTATCAGTTCAGGTAGAGTCTGAAGAGGTGTGTCTTCAGTGCACGTCTGAAGGGTTGGGGTAAAGGAGTTGTTCTCAGGGGGGTGGGGAGTTCATTCCACCACTGGGGGGCGATGATGGAAAAGCGTCGTTGTGAGGAGCGTGGGCCTTTCGTTCTGTTGGTGGGTGGAGCGAGGCGTCCGGATGTAGCAGAGCGAAGTTGATGAGCGGGTGCTTAGGGTAGGATGAGGTCCTGGAGGTAGGTTGGTGCAGTCTTTCTTGCAGCAGAAAAGGTGAGAGTCAAGGTTTTGAAGCGGATCCTGGCTGCGATTGGGAGCCAGTGGAGGGATCTCAGTAAGGGGGTGACGCGGGAGAACTTTGGGAGGTTGTAGATCAGCCTAGCAGCTGTGTTTTGGATGAGCTGCAGCAGCTGAATGGTGCAGGCTGGGAGGCCTGCGAGGAGGGCGTTGCAGTAGTCCAAGCGGGAGAGCACGGTGGCCTGGACAAGCAGCTGGGTGGAGTAGGTGGTCAGAAAAGGGCGAATCCTCCTGATGTTGTAGAGGAGGAATCGACAGGAGCGTGCCGTCTGGGAGGTGTAGTCTGTGAAGTCCAGCCTGTTGTCGAGGGTGACGCCCAGGCTCTTCACAGAAGTGGAGGAAGTTACTGTGGTGCCGTCAACAGTAACTGAGAGCTCTTGAAGAGGAGAGGTCCTGGCCGGGATAAGCAGCAGATCAGTCTTGTCCAGGTTAAGCTTGAGGTGGTTGGAAGAAAAAAGGTTGTATCATTTTTTTTAAATTAAATGGACATTATTACAGCTTCCTGTGCACGTAACTAGTGTGGCTGTCCTCATTTGACACCTAAAGTTAATCAGCTAGTTTGTCTGGTTCAACAGGCTAGCTAGCCTAGTCTAAAGCAAGTGTGGCACACCAAGGTGCCATTACATAACTCATTCATGTCACCTAGGGCTAACCTACAGGTTAGACAACACACAGATACATTTTGCAAAATAGGTGATTTAAGGTGGTTGTGGTTAAAATATCTCTTATGTTACCATTACACAGGTTATCATTACCAGGTAACACGTAAAACACCAACATAACATTTGATTCACCTTCCATTCAAATGCATTGGGAATTTTTTCTAGCCATTTTTAGCCAGTTATGTGTGCTGTATCCAAATAGTGTTCTTGTATGTGTAACACTACAATTTACTTTGCACACAGTGATACCATTGATAAAGCAGGAAAATATGAGCAGCATTCAATAAAGACCTGAATTACCAGTCTGAAATCATTCCTCACATTATTGTTTTCAGTGGTTGACATCTCCTGCTCATAGACATTTTTTATTTGTAATTAATGGTCAATGTGAATGTTGTGAATGTAATAAGGAAGGTTTCTTTTAGCATGATTTAAAATGATGACCATGCCAAAAAAGGGGTTCAAAGGATTAAAACAAAGACAGAAAACAGTAGCATTGGCTAATTCCAACATTTCTCAGAATCTCATTGTTCAGGCAATATATTGTGGTCTTTCTTCCAACTCAACAGACTAATCCACATTCACTTTGGCAGTGCTTCACCAACTGTCTCATAGCAACCATAAATGAGATAGATGTCAGGTAAAAAAAAGAGTGTGGGTAAAAATTGTTTTAATGGGAGCGTTGAACAGAAACCAGTTTCTCTGCTGAGAGCCTCTTACAACAACAAATGAAATAGGGTTCCATAAGTCAACACACAAACAGAGCATTCTGTATCTAATTTTTGTTTTACTTATAAGCATTTCTACAGCGTTGAGTAGAGAGTATAGGCCTACCATACTGTATGCAAGCTACTGCATCAGACTTGAAAAAAAAACAGTCATATTCAAAGGAGAATTTTGTATTATAATTTATTACACCAGAATACAATCTAACAAACTATGTCTAGATGTGTTTCTCCATTCAGATCAAGAAATATCCTCAACTCAACCACTAAAACACAATGCCCATCAGGGTGATACATGGCAGTCATTATGCGCAACATTGGCCACACATCAACTGAGGAAAATTACAACTCTGTAACTGGGGATGCTCATGTGCCTAGAGGCAGTTAACTGTTTAATTAGCCAGGACACCAGGGTTAACACCCCTGCTCTTAGCAATAAGCAATCTTAAATGACTGCAGGGATTCCGTGTCACAGTTTAATGTCTGATTCAAATGAACATGCATCTTGCAGCACACTGTCTCCACAATTAAACCCATTTCTTTTACTTGGTTTAGAGGAAAGACTGCCCCTTCTGGCCCATCAATAGAAATATCCAGCAGCAACCTGCTCATCCTTCCTTCCTATTCTCACACAGTTAAGACTAAACCATCATCATTGCATGAAAGCAGAAAGGTATAAAAAGTGCAATAGCATTTCATAGTGGGACTCACATATTTTAAGTAGCCATTGTTCAACATCAACTATGGTAAATCAACGAAGCATTGTTTAATTTATTTCTCAAAAGTCCTATACAGCATACTGTAAGAACAGTTACTTTCAAAGTTTTTGGAAAACCTTGTTTCAGTTTCAGATATAAATGTATTTCTTTGGAGGAGGGAAATGTTAAGGTCTCTGAAATGGGTTCAATACTTTTTAAGAAAACATGCCTGCCAACAGAAATTTAAATCTGGCAGAAACATTTCAGTAGGTATTTAATTTGAACTTTGACTTTAATTCTGTGTCTTGAAATCTGTGTATGCCAAAATAAAAATTTGAAAGTGAATATTTTAAACAGCAGAAAATACAGCAATACATTGTGAAACTCCACAGTGACAGCACAATAATGGCAAATATAGGCTTGCATTATGTGCTATAATAAACCAGAGAGGTACCTAAAACTATATGCAGGGCAATGTCCAGTCTTTCTGCATAGGGCAGAGACCATAAAATACCTGGTGGCTCAGTCAGCGAGATGCATTAGTCATTGAGGAGTCACCAGTCACTTACCAACTCACTCCAAACAGGTAACAGCACCTCTGTAACAAAGATGTATGTGGCATACATCCTGACTGGCCAGTCTCCAGTCACACCTTCCTCAACCCACTGTTCATTTGGGCTGCTTTCTTTTGCCTAGCCCCCATCTCTTTTGAGTTGTGTTTCAGGTCTGCATTCTGCTATATAATTTAAGCCCTTAGTCATCTAATGGAAGTGTTTATATACTCATCTAGTTACTATGACTCTGGTCTCCAGGCAGTCTCAACAAAGTGTGATTTCTTTTACAATAGTCCATATCAATGACAAATCTGATTGTACATTAACATTTAATGTAAACATGAACTATTTTACACAATCTGAGTCATTTCATTATCTGTGAGTTAATGTCATCATCTGAAACGAGTGTGCACCAAATAACAAGAAAACTTAAATCTTAGGTTGTAAGCGAAGGCTATTAAGTATAACCAATAAACTAGATTTTGACAACAATGTAATCAGGAACATGTTGTTTTTGACATCAAAAGAAAGCATGCTTAATACTTTTCAATGGATGGAATGATACATGTAATAATTTGTATACTGTGCCATGTGTAAAGAATCTTTTGGATAAATCATATAAATAGTACAAACTATTTGCTTTGGGAAATTGCTCATACAATTTCCCCTAACTGGGAGTAACAATAGTTGGCTAATGGGACATGCCATGTTATGAGTTACCATGGCAACCCCACACCTATACAGTACTGAGAGTAAGACTATTTTTGGGGGTTCCAACAGACATAGCCACACTCACATAGAGGCCAGAGTGTCAGTACTTCGGCCCCTTAGCTGTTGTTTTTGTGTTTCTCCCTGTCTGTCAGTGTCGTCCATGTGCTTTTGCTTACAGTTCCCATGTGTTCCTGCCCTGCCCCGCTCTCCGCCCTGTCCCCGCCCACCTGATTTCCTGATCACCTGCCTGCTTGCCCACCTGCATCCCATCTCCTCGTCAGCTCAGCCCTTTATATACCCTGCTTGTCTCTGTCTCATTAACAGTTTGTCTCAGTTTTTCCTCTGTTGCGTACCCGCCTGATTACTCGTGTTGTTGATCCCATGCTGACTTCTGCCTGACTTCCGACTTTGTCCCTGCCCGCCACCCTGCCTTGGTTGCCTGATCTGCCTGCCTGCCCGGTTTTGACCCAGCCTGTTTCTGTTTTTGACCCCTGCTCCTTGTTTATCCAGCTTCGGACTGCCTTCCTGGTTTTTGACCCTGCCTGTTCTGCCACTACGAACCTGCTCTGCAATTTCAATAAAGCCTCTTAGTATGCCTGGTCTGCGTTTGAGTCCATGCCTGTGCCCTGACACAGAGACCTTAAAAATATTTATTTCTGTAGGATCTACTCTCATTGAAACATAGAATTTGTTTAGGTTGCTTAGGTTACTTAAATTTTTTCAATTAACTGTGGCCTGTTTTTCCTTTGTGTCATCTGAATACTGCATGTTTTGTGTATTATATATCTTACTGTATTTGCAACATTGTTTATGAGTGGATAAAGCTGATTTAAAGCAATGTCTTCAATGTATTCTTAATTTAAAAACAAATATTCTCAAGAGAAAATCTCTGAAGGAGAAAAACAATGATGTTCCAGAAAATGTGTCAGAAATAATACATTTTTATTGCAATCACAAAGTTTTAATTTTTAATATATTGATATTTTACAACCTTTCTTTCAAAATAAAATCCAATTGGATGCTGACACAATGTTTCCATGAATAAGATGTGTTTTCAGTGTGAAAATATGCCCTCCTGAGAATAAGAGTCTGTTTGGAATTCCAGAGAGATACTTGAGATTTCAATATTCAGTCGCAATTATTGGAAGAAGAGGGAGAAGGCTGGAAACTGAGGCTCATTATCATGTCTCTATCTGAATCCAGAGGGAACAGACTTAACAGTACAGAGAACTGGGGATGTTGGAATTGTTCACATTGTCTCTTAACAGAAATATTATCTGCCTAATTGATCACGGTTTGGTTAAGTTATACCGTCCTTCAGGCCAAATATTTGATGCTACTCAAAGACAGAAATAGAAGCTAGATTTCTCTTCAGGGCTCCTATTTTTTTCTTGGAAGAGTATTGACATTAAGTTCTCACGAAATACTAAGTCAAAATGACTATGTTTCGGGGTGCTGAGCAGCTCTGTTGGTGAGGCATTTGTTCTGAGTGCAGGATGACTACCACAGGTTCATAATTGTTTGTATTATTTGGCAATGACCGGTGTCTCACAACAGCGGAACAAATTGGCTTTTTACACCTTGTCTTGCCTCTCTGAGGTTATTGTAGTGAAATGAGCCTAGTATACAAATGGAGACTCCAAAATAGGATTGTCTAAAGGGGAAAAAGCACGGGAATTAATTACTATGTTTAAGACTAACTGTGCTTAAAGACACAGAAATATGCCTGCATTCAGAAAGCTGATAATTTTAACATCACAATCGAATGAGAAGCTCTGAAACACCAGTATTAGCATTTCTTTCAAATATCATCTTTAGACTATACAAGTATTTACTTAGCCATGATGAGAGTGCAGTTGAGTCATAATTTTGTTTAGATTTGACTATTCACCATTAGGCCTGAAATATGTATTACCTAAGCCAAGGTTCTTTCATGACAGAGGTAGGTCTATGATAAATTGTTTAAATGTTGAGCTGGGAGGGATGAGGCTCTAATGAAACACCATCCACACCATATTTTATTCAATTAACTCTGTTTAAGCAGGACTTCTCAAAGTGGGCTATGCAGCTCTGCGTGACAGACAACTCAATGAGGTTGAACAAGCCCCAGCTTTTGTGTCCAGTAACCCTGAAGAACATGTACAGCACTTAAACCTGCATTAAACCCAGCAAATGAAATCTATTATATCTTGTTGAAGTGAATTACCAGGAGTAGAGCCCTTCTAAAAATACTTCACAATGTTGTACTCTACTTCTTTACCAGGGCCATTTCAGCAGAGATATGGTAGTCATTACTTTTAAAATCTGTGAAAAGTACTGTATGTCATAAAAAAATTATTGCCACTTACATTATACATAAATAGCTGTGCATATTTACATTTACATTTACATTTATTCATTTGGCAGACACTTTTATCCAAAGCGACGTACAAAAGTGCAGATAGTGGGCAAACAGGCACAAGAACAAGATGTGTACAGGTCATACAATGCAAATAGTGCTGAAGCTGAGCGCAAGGTCAGTGTCGCAAGCCAACTAATCTGAACTAGGATTACATATCAAATACAATTACAAGGACAATAAAGTACCGCTATACTACCTAGGTAAGTGAGCAACAAGTACAAGACAGGAGTCAGATTTACAAGGTCAAAGTGGCAGAGGTATCAGTTCAGGTAGAGTCTGAAGAGGTGTGTCTTCAGTGCACGTCTGAAGGGTTGGGGTAAAGGAGTTGTTCTCAGGGGGATGGGGAGTTCTTTCCACCACTGGGGGACGATGATGGAAAAGCGTCGTTGTGAGGAGCGTGGGCCTTTTGTTCTGTTGGTGGATGTACAGTGTAATATATTTGAAGATGAACCCTTTATAACACAAGCCATACCATTCATCACCATACCAACAGAAAGGTCCAAATGTTTCAAACAATATACTAACAGTAAGCACTGACCAATATGTATGCTTCCTGTCCAAATTTTTTTTTTTTTTTTGTATGAATCATATCGACATGACTGACCAGTAAGCCAAGGCTGACAAAACTACAAAGGCAGACAGAAGGTTTTCCCTAAGACTCTACAGATCCATCGCTCCTTTAAAGAGGAGCAAGAGAGAAAATGCTGCACAAAGAGTGGAAATCACAGCAGAGTGATAGTACTGCTGTTCAATTGTGCTGCCTGTACAGCTAGTGAGGATTTTCAAACCAGAGGGCCAAGGAGAGAAGGATTGCCTGAGGCATGATCAGACAACTTCTCTGAAATGTAGCAGTAGGCTCGACCCAAGTAACATAGTGGATACGAAAGGGCCAACTGTTGCTAATTGGATTCTAAGCAGAGGAATTACAGAAGTTAATGACCCGGAATGATTCAATCATTGACACGGGGGTCCAGACAGCTGAATTCAACATCCTACACTCTCTTTTATAACACTTCATGAGATATCACGTAGCATAGCGCCCAGGAGCTTAACACCAGAAGGGCAGAACAATGTGTTCCCTAGACATTTCTGTGGTATAGAACTCCTGACCAGAGAGAGGGTTGGGGCACTGATTTCCAGTTATACATTGCTGTTTGTAATTGTTCAAGTTCTGGGTTTTCAATGCTCAAATAAGCTTGAATTTGAGCTTAATGTACACAAGTATGTCACTGGTACTAAACGATTTGAGAAAGGAACCAGAATGCACATTGTTCCCGAGACAACCCATCTGATAAATGGGACATATGTCAACAACATGATTCATTCAAGATAAAGGTGCAAGTAAATCAACTGAATGATGTGATGAGAATGTAGTTTATCAGAAATTAATGAAGGTGAGTCTGTTTTTTTTATTCCTTCAGGAAAATCTCTGTACAGTGATTTGTGACAGCCCTGGTTGCAAAGTGCACTATGTTAAATAAATGTTGCTGTTGTGTTGATGTACCTGCAGTGACAATATTATTATCTATTCCATATCTCCTTTCTTCTGGTCCTTTATTGAGGTTTGTTGGCTGGAAATTCTCGGTCAGCTGTCTCAAAATCTCTTTGCAGAATCCAGACCCATACACAATTCCTCACTATACAAAAAGTCATTCAAAATACAAAGCAGGAGTTTCATGCAATTGCTGATTTCCAAATGTGCTAGGAGTAAATGATTGCTCTCATGTGGCACTTGTCAAAGAGACATTTCCAGAAACTGACAAAACATACACTGCCTCAATATTTATGCAATCTGCAGTGATAACCTGATCAACATAATATTAGTGCTTCCAAGTTCAGTTCATGCATTTTCTAGGGTATCCAAATCATTGTAAAAGTGAAGAAAAAGGAATATGCAGAAGGCTCATTGATAGTAAGAATATATTCACACTTTGCCATTGTTACGGCATATTACTGGCTGTTCCATGAGTGTTGTTGGTGTATTGCAGTGCATCACTGCATGGACTTTTGTTGTGTTGAAGAGCTATTTTCAACAGGTGTGGTTGTGTATTACATTTTTCATACATTTCCATTGCATACTGGGTGGATCAATGATGAAAGAGCTGATGAAAGAGCTGTTTTTCTTCCTTTTTCATATGAGAGGAATGTATTATTTAATCATCATTGTCATGACAGGACGTACATTCAATATCACATGTTTTCACTACATTTTTGCAGGATATGGTACACCCCCCCAACCCACACACACATACACACACACACACAATTCTATGAACAAGTTCGTTTATTGATCTGAACAAGACCTGGCCAACATGCCCTGCAATTAGCAACTGTTCGCTCACTGGCAATAGCATAATCAATACTTTGAATTTGCAATTAAAATTTTGCTGGAAGTAACAACTTGGTTGAAAATGAACAGAAATGAAATTAAATGAAAAATTGCAAAGGTCAGATCTGTATGGGATTTCTTAATTGCCTTCCTCCTGATCCTTCTACATCACATGTCTCCTGAGATGAGTGGCTGTCATGATTGGGTCTTCAGCACTTGCCTATGGACAGCAACACTCAGTAAAGACTCCCTAATCAGTCACTAAGGTTTCTAGCCTCTCCATTGCATATCTCCAAATATTTCGGTACCCTTTCTCTAGGTACCTCAACTGCTTCCAAGCTGCTACCTTCCCAACCTTGCACATGCATATGAAAGGGCCTTTTTAAGTAATCCTTTTTTGATTGATGGCAACATCAGAGAAATTCTTGCACCACAGGCAATGGGCAAGTGGTAATTTAAGCAGCATTGCTTACTCTCGAGCTGCATGTTTTTCCACTGCATTGAAAATCATGGTAATCTATTGAACCTGCGCAAAGATGCCTTGCTCCAGCATTTCCCAATGTGAGAAATGAAATCAGTAATTCAAGCGCAGGGAAGCGAAGCTGTCAGGCTAGGGCTGGCAGACAACTAATCTGCATATCGTGCACTAAAAAGCTGAATATAAATACTGTACTTGTGAATAACCCATGTAAACCCAGGTAATTTGCACCCAGCAATTTGCAAGAGTTTGCTGTTAGCTACAGGAGCATTCAGATGTTATTTCCATGCATGTCAAAGGGTTGTCATGCAGGTGGAATGAAATGCAGAGGAAAGATGATTTGCCGATATAGTATGCTGTCTGCTGATTAAATTCACTTTAAAGCCAGGGGTCCTACTGATTTGTATAGTAGGCCAACTAGCAGTGAAATTCTACTAAGACAATGCAGAACCTATCGGGTTTTCATGAGGTGAAGGTGATGTTGTTTCTATTGAATGTCTCAGACACTACCAGGTCTGCTGTTTTCCTGGGAATTTACAGGAAAAGTGCACATGAACCACTGTCTCAGAGATGATGTTCAAAAGAGATTTCTCGTTTATGTGCTCAAAGTACAATTAAATGAAAAGAAAACAAAATCTCAAGGAAAACATACTTGAAATTAGTTTCTTAAATTACATCACATTTTAAATGTATTCAGCATACTCTGTTGTGTAGGACAAAGAATGTACACTGATTACATTTTATATACAAATACAGCTTAATACAGCTAGATTCACTGTAGCTGGCATGCCACCCTTTTTTTATATGCACACCTGTACTTATACTATATCCCTGGACCACAAAAATTGCTACTTAACTACTGCTACTTTATTTTTGTTAATCCTATATAACTAGCTAATTATGATGTTAGCAATCTAGCCAGCTAAGTTCATCATCATTGTTCCATTTTTTTTCTTTTTGAAAAAGTTAATCTCATTCAGTTCTTACATCATTTAGATAATCCTTTCAACAAGTTTTGGGGTCCTACACATTTGTATCATAGGTGCATTTTTGCATTGAGACCAGGTTGTAATATTTGTCAACACTTTCACCCATTTTCCTACAAACCCCACTGGCCATTGATTTTTCCAGAGATGTGGTTGATTGGCTAGTTTCCAGGTTATTGGCTTTCAGTACCAGACCTGCTTTCATATTCCAACCTTTTCTTGGTCCCTTGTTTCTTAAGACATAAAATGGAAAAGTGCACCAAAATGGATTAAGGAACCCCACAGACAGAAGAGAAAGCTGTAATGGTCATGTAGGCAATGTTAACTAATGGTGGCTGTACAATATAAATCAATTACAGTATGTAAGTACACCTAAAAGTACTTTACCAAAGTCTTGTTTTATTCTGTGAACTTGTTATCCATCTGCCCACAATCCCCACTGGCTTGTTGATTTCACCAGCTAACACTATTTACATAAGATTCCTTCATGTAAATGAAAGGGACCGTAGGCAGAGGCTAAATTCTTATTTTTTAAAGTCTTGCTGAGCAAATCTGAACTAGCTTGGTTGTAGCTCTCCATGACAGGGTTAATTAGCCTTAATCTACAGGATATGACATCATGAGGTCATGCAGGCTTTCTTTTGGCAGTTGCAAACTATCCTCAGATGATGTTTGGCCAGCAGCTGAAGAGGCCTATATAACCTTGCGGTATCACACCCTGCAGAACACAGCAAGCACAGGCACAAGTAGGGTTATACATGGTGGAAGTCTGGACTGAAAATACCTCTGTATTCAGCATAAGCCCACGCCAGCCTTGATCCTCATGAGTGAGTCTAATGAGAACACCCTCTTTATAACATTAGTCTCTAAAAGGAATCATGTTGGATTTGCATAAATTGGTGTTTAAGAATTTTTGTGCAACAACTGATCTATGATCTCTGCCTTATTACCTGGCAGGTCCTCTCTGAAACCTGTTGCATCACAAGGCTTAGGAAAGAAATCCAGAAGAGTCCTTGGCACACAGGCCACTGCCTTCCTGTCCCTGGCAAAAGCCAAGATATTAAGTACTTTTTCATCCCGTCATTAGGCTATTCCCACAGCTGCAAGAAATTGCAATAAAATCCCATGATGCAGAGGCCAGAGAACCTTATCCATATTCATTATCATTAAATAGATATTACACACCATTTTCAAAATGACTGCTGACAGCTTCTATCTGAACTCAAAGCCAATGACCTGTCCTTTATTTATAATTCAAAAAGTTGTTTTTCCCCCACAAAGAATAATTTTTGTTTCATGATACTCAGGGGTCCTACAGCTGGAGTTGTAGCTTGATGCTGTCACTCATGCTGCATAAAGAACAGTGGCAGGAGGTACACATGAGGTAATGGAGGTTTAAAATGAACCACAAAACAAGACATGAGCAAAATTACTTCCAATGAAATCTTACACATGAGTATCAAGGGGGACTTTCAGTGCCATGAATCACTCTAATACAATGAAAGCTTTTCATTGCAAGGTTGTATCATTCACTCTCTGACTGAGAATGTTGTCATTTAAAATATTTCTGTATGACTTCAGTTCTTCAGTCCACCTGAGTCAAGTGAAAAAATACTTCAGACATTACCTAAATTTCAGGAGGCTACAAAAATAAAATACTTACAACCTAAAAATGCAGCAATACATCTAGTGATACTTTTGAACTGGAGAGTCAGTACCAGTGGGTTTATAACCTCATGGATTACAACCACATCTAAAGTGCACCAACAGTCATGTGAGACCTTGATCTACAGGTATAGATGAATGTCACCCACACAAGGACAGCTGATGAAGACAAATACTAATCAGTTATAAGTGACTACAGGAGGTTTTGCAACTGCATAAATAGTCTGCCAGTCTCAGCAGAGTATCAAAAGCTTCCACACTAACCTTTCACACTCCTTTTCCTCTGAAACACACTTTTTCCACTGATTAATAAAATATCAATTGCCCAGATAATTCAGTGGTCTTCTGTGGGTTTTCATGGATGACCTAGCCAAAGCACAGCTGTGGTTGATTAGTCTCCAGATTACTGGATGTCAGAACCAGACCTATGTTTATATCCCATCCTTTTCAACTCAGTCCCTTGTTTCTTGAGAGGTAAGAAGTAGAAGTGCATCAAAATGCATTAAGGAACCCAACAGACAAAACCCAGGGCTATAATGGCCATATGGGCATTGTTACTAATGGCAGCAGTATTTTATAAATTGATCACAATATACACCCTAAAATACCAAAGTACCAAAGGCATATATATATATATATATATATATATATACCTGTATAAATACTGAGATTTATCAGCACACACACATCCTACAACATGCCTGGAAACATTTCGGCAAAACTCACATCTGAATCATAGCATTGTTTATGGCATTGCTTGTTTAATTATGGATATTGGCAATCTCTGCATGCATGAAATGAAGTGTTTTCCTGTTATGCTATCAAGGTATACACTGATTGTCATAATGGTTACCTCAAACCTAATGTCTCCTGCAAAGTATAACACCTTACACTGTTTAGATATGTCAATCAATGTATACACAACTAATTTGTTATTAGTTATATATACATTAAACTGATTTAAACTGTTTAACTGTTATTAAACTGTTTCCAAAATAAATATTATGAATAGGTTTGCAGAATTACTAAATATGTGGACAAAAAATGTAACTATCATGGCCTAAACTCCGGGATTTATACAATGTAGTTATCATGCCGTACCACAGTACCATCTTTGTTATCACTTTGGATGTAGAGTGGAAGATTTCAGCTTTAGGCATTAAGCAAAAAAGAGTTAAACTGCTGAAATAACAAAAATATGCTCAAGGCAAAACACATATATTTTGCCTCAGAATCAACTGCACTACAAAAATATGTAGGTCATGAAGTCACCAGAGGCCCTTCGATTTTTTTTTTACTGAAAAAAATCAAGAAAGCACAAAATTACATTCATCACAGTAATGAGAAGGTGTCTCCAAGTAATGCAGGCAACTTAGACAATGTGCTTCAAACCCAGACTGAGGCTTTGTCTTTGTTATGGTAGAGAAATTACATTGACTGTGCTTACTGTAAGTAGGTTTAGATGTTTAGGTGCAACTCTATTTTAACACAACAAAACAGGGACAGGGTAGTTAATGGGCTAAAATGGTTAAGGACAGTGTGGTGCTCCTGTGTGCTTTGAATGACTGAGATGGCACTCACTTTCCAACTTCATTACATGTAGAGGAATGGCGGTGTCACTTTTATACTGAATTTATGTTGATTTAAGAACTGAATTTCCTCCCACTTTAATTTCCAAGTGGATGGCATCAAGTGTAATAGTTGGGTATAGCCATCAGGCCATGCTTCTTAAGTCCACCGCCACACATGTTATGTTGTCTCCTGGGAAAAGGGGGTAATCACTGCTGATCAAATTATGGGTCACTCAAGGTGGACCATAAAAGAGAGTAAAGGAATGGTACCCAAATGAGAAACAATGCATATGGCATTATTATTATTATTATTATTATTATTATTATTATTATTATTAGTTTAACTGTAAAAGGCAAAGTATTGAACAAAAGACAGACAACAATAAAAGATAAAGCCTAGGCCATGATGTTGTTTTGAGGGTGTTATACAGTGGAAGCTATAACATCTTATCTCAGGGTGTCTCATCCTCAAATGCGTGGGTTAAGTTCAAAACCACCATCAAAGGGATGTTAAGCAGTGTGCTGGTTTTGCCTCCGGCTGTTTCTGAGTGCATTCTGTGATGCAATAGGCCTCAGCACCACTAGCTGGGTCAGGTGACCTCACATTTTCTTCCACAAGAAAGACACATCCTCCCACCATCAAATCCGCAGAAACTGCCACCTCTGGGGGATAGCTTTACCCACCTCCAGCATTCTGTACTGTACTCCCACCTGCCCCAGGGTGGCCAGTCAAATGAAGCTTCATCTGCAAAGCAGAACAGGAAAGTGGTTACAGAAGAAGAACCGCTTCAGCCACATTAATTGAGCAATGCTGTTAATGGAGGAAATATTTCCTGATGGCACTGGTAATGAAAACAGTATGTGTTCCATACAACATACAACATGCAACGGTATGCAATTTTCATATGGCATTTCAGAGGATCCTTGGCCCTGTCAAGGCAGTCAACAATTAATGTTAGAATTTTTGTGACATGCTTAACTTTAACTCTAATTCAGATGACTACTGCTGAATGTGTGATTATATAAAACCACACTCGTGACCTAGTTAATGACATAGTCTCTTGGCTTTTTCAACAGGAGAAGACATCTTAGTGGTTCTGAGAAAGAAGACAGGAACCATTGTTGTGGGTAACGATGATACATTCCTTTTTGGACTTTCTGCAGCTGTTTAAAACCTATTTCCCCTTCCATGCACTACATTAGAGATGGACTGGAACTACACTCATTTGTTAATTAAATTCTAGTACGGATGTTGAAGACCTGGTGAGAATGATGTTATTAATATGAAAGCACAGCACATGTGAAATGCATCATGGCAAACAGGCTAATAGATGCACACATAGTACACGTTTGACACAGTGCTTGATTTTCCATGTGTAACTGGGGCAAAGCATCAGTGGGTTTTGGTGGCAGGAATGCATTTATCTATTTATAAACCAGCTCAAGAAATGCAGTGATTGATAGTGAACTGTCAAAAAGCCATGTGTATCAATGTACTGTTATAGAGTGTGAGTGTACCAAAGGTTTCCTTTTCATATGGGCATTAGCGGGGGCTTCAGACAAAGGGGAGGCTACAAAAAGAACTCTCCTGCTGTGATTGCATTTCATGTGTTTAAAACCCTGATCCCATGACAAATACAAATCTGATCAGATTGTAACCCCAGCAAAGTGCCTCACCTACAGAAGATGTCTGGAGAGGATTTGTACTAATGTTGACAGGTTCACCATCCTGGGATACCTCCAAACAGAGAACTGGGGCTGTAAGGTCCCCCCGATCCATCTCTACATTAGAAATGGAATGCACTGTGTCATTAACCTCACAGCATTAAAATCCATGATTCACCTAGTCCTGGCGCAGTTTAAACCCCCATGGGTACAACTAACGGACAAACCTACAGGCATCAGGCATCACAACCAGCTCCTGGACCATAAGGGCACTTATCTCCAACTCCTTTTGGTCTTATCAGATCTATGGCTGGCTTTCTCTATTGAAAGAAGAAAAAACATGCAGACTCACAGGAGAAGCTCCTCAGTCACCCTGAGTGAGTTCATTTAAGCAAGACATGTCATTAACTACTGAGTTACTCCAGGCAGTAATGGGAACCAATCGATGGAGGTTCTCAGCAGGAACGTAAATCCCACCATTCGATCAATACAAAGCGAATGTCTTCCCCCGCCTGACGCTCAGACTTTAGTCGTGTTGAGAAGGCAGGTGGAGCAGATCAGTGGAAAGTGTTTAAGAAGCATCTCAGACTAGATTTGACAGTTGTTGAGGAAGGGGTTTGTCATTCTTCACATTAACACTTCCCACTCCAGGATGCATCACAATCAGATAACTTCTTTTGGAGACTTTGAGATTCCTTAATCTTGCTTGTTGGACTGGTGCATTCTGAGGATCACTGTATATGCATAATGTTTTTCAATAATGCAAGAAATTATAATAATGCGCTATCAACAGAGGAAAAGCAGGGAGAAGAAACAATAAACCACAACAACAAAGATCTTAGCAGTGACAGAAAAAATAACACTATGAACACAAAGTGGAATATGTATATAAAAGAACATGCAGCATAAATGTGTAGACAATACATTAAAATCAGTCCCATCTGATAGGGTGCGGCTAATACCTCACACATGTCAAAACAGTGAAATGGTCAGGTGTGATCCCATGCTAAAGGGTTCAAATTACCTTCCCAGACAGCTTTGCAGATGTAATTATGTCCACCAAATTGCAAGGCATTTGGAAGGTAATGAAGTCAGCACTGTCTTCTGAATCCATCTGAATCAATATTGTGATGAAAAAGCCACAGTATACATTCCCAGATGAGCACTTGCTCCTGGGAATGGGAAGTTCTTTTATCTCATCCTTCTTTTTCCAGAGGAATTAACTATTTGCATCTAAAATGATTTCATATTGATCTGAGCAAGTGTTGCTGTATCTTATTGGACTTTGTTGTTAAATAATACTGCAGGACAGGCGGAATATGGCCCAAGAGGTTTGCATAGACCAAGAATGAGTCCTGATAGCTTATGTCACCTGAAAAAAACAGCCTCTGCCAAGAATGTAGGGGGAAGGCAGACCTTCTGTCGGTTCACTGTGTGAATGTGCCAGGTGATCGCTGAATGATCATCCGCAACTTCAATACATGATATTCATATTTGTTCAATATTAGAATGTTTTCTCTCATACATTCTCGCCTAAAAAAGGAAAATGATTTAAATAATTTAAACATTTCAATAGCAACAACAATTGTACTTTAACTACTGTATGTATTTTAGTACACATATTAAACACGTTTTTCGTTAAGGCTGTATACCAAGACATTAATACTTAACTAACTGGGCTTAATCTTGAAGTCATGTAGCCTTTTAATTTAATTGGAAATGAATTGCTTGGAAATTATTTTTTCTTTTTTTTTAAAATGGCATTACAGTATGGCAGGAAGGTCACTGCCTTAACACTCCTGAGCGTGGCGCTGTGCTTTACTTCAATTGGCCAAAGAAAAAAATAGAGCTGTATAAACAGGCATATCATGTAAAACTGTAAAAATTATAGGCCATCCTGGAGAGGGGAACCTGCTAAGGAAATACACATTCACACAGTTCTCTATTGTGTCTTATACTTCAAAGATACACTGAAGCTCAAGCAGGTGAGAAAGTTCCACTTTACCCACCACACAATCATCCATCACTCTTTCATGAGAAAAAAAATGGCATTAATTGCCCTGCTTTTGAATGGCAGTTTTTTTGACATCATCAGCAGCACAGAAAGCCCACTGGGCCTCCATTAATGTGCAGCAAAATGCACATACCACACAGACAACATGCTAATGAGCGACCTGCTAGGTTGTTTACCATGCCATCCCATCCCTGTTCTTGCTTTCAAAGCCAGGATGGAACTGTAATGACTGGTATTCCATTGTGGGCTTCTTATAAGAGCTCTGCAATGGAGTCATTTAAATCACAAGCAAAGCACTCAAAGAGCTCTAATTTAAAGGGTCTTGTTCCACATCTATCCACAGACTACCATCATATAGAGTCTAGCTTCCAGGACCATTAAATTAATAACAGAATCTGCCATCACCACAAGTTCCCAAGTGTCATGCATCAGAGTTTGTTTACAACGAGCATTGGGAATTTATGGGACAAAAAGCTTTTGATTATAATCACATTTGGATTATTGTTTTCTTATGTGTGCATTTTGACAGACAAATACACATTTCTGATAAATTTCTAGAAAACTTTGACATAAGCAGCAGGAGTCCAAGTGAAACAGCTACTTCATTTGTTTGACATTGTGGATGGCATAATATTTCAGACGCAAACACAGATGTTGTGTATGAGAGTCCGAGGCAAGTAAGGATTTCATTGTTAGGATTTTAACATCATCATGCTCTTGTTGTGCTGATTATCAGGGGAAATGTGTCATAGTTTTAGTGTGAGGATCAACGGCTTATGGAACGGGCACGATTGGGGCGGGAGTGCGGGGGTCGCAGTCTTAAAAGCTTCGTCAACACGGGCTTCCTTTTTGAAGACTACGAATTTAGTGATTCAAAATACTTGCACGCACGTCTGTAACATTGTTAATGCGCTGTCGTAAGGAGATTTAAATGAAATTTGATGCTACCTCCAAGAGATTCCAGTTAAAAGTGAGATGGGTGCAAGTCATTTACTACTGTATTAGCTAGAAATTATCGTTATAGTATGAGAACGTGGATAAATTAACTTAAATTTTGCCGTTGTTTGTGATTGTGTAACTAGTTTACTAGTTATCCAGCTTTTTGAAATTAGCGATCACTCTAGCTTGCTGACCGGATAGCGTATTATCCTGACACAACATCTATGCCACATTAACTTTTTAATGCATTAACTGCCAGACCTACCCACATAATTCACAAAGATGATTATTTTTGTAAACCGCAACGGGTGATTAGATATCCATACAGCATTATCTGGAAAGGTGCTAGCTAACGTTTGCTGAGTTTTAACTGTAGGTTCGCTAGTTAATTACTTACTGAACGTAATGTTCGGAACTGCATGTGGTTTTGCTACCACGTACGTTGGAAATCGCTGTTAAGTGGTTATGACATTTTAAGTCATAGACAAGGTATGCATGCCATTTATTGGGCGACGCAGTTTTCATAGGAAACGATTGTAGGTACCATAAAATATGGCAATACTGGCGCATTTTCAAATGCTGCTATACGACATTACGTCGTTTAGCCTACTTTAGTGAGCTAGCAAATGATGAACTAGCAAAATCTCGGAGCATGGGTTTACCCCGGAACGTGTTAAAAAATTGAAGCAAGGGGCAATTAAAATTGCAGCAAGGGGCAGTTTAAATTATGAGGGACTCATGCAGCGACTCAGCTTCGTTGGCTTTAGTGCACACGTTGCAGTCGAAATTTATCTGTCATAAGTGTATGTAGCTCGATAAGGGCTAATCAACGTGTTCAGAAAAACTAGAAATTCATCCTGCCAAGTGTCCACTCTGGAACTTAGAAACTCGAACTGGTGAGGGCGTCACCTTTGACACAGCTATGAGATTGGTTATCTGCATTTTGTATTCTGCAGCCTAGTGGACGAACTAAAGACTTAATGGGCATTGTCTCATAGCTGATACAAGAGGACAGTTTACAGTAGATCTTGACTTATCTACCATAGAATGTATATGCTTTTCAGTTTTCCTATTAAATATTTCTAAAAGAGAATTTCTGCAACTGATTTGAGTGCAAATTAGAATAAATGTCACACAGCTAGTGCCCCTATCCCATGTGCAGGAATGTAAATGTCAGCTTTTTTCCATGCATCTGTATAGGTGATCAGCAGTGTCAAAGCACCAAACGTTACCCCTCCTTATGTTGCCAATAAAATCAATGACATTCACAGTGGGGGACCATCAGAAAAGGTCACTATCTGTCCACCTTCTCTGAATGCATCAGGAGATGAAACACAAAGCCAAAACAACTTGGTAGGGCAAGATCCATCTCACTGAATTTAATGAGTCAGAGTTGTAAATGCAATCCAGACTTCACTGCTGTGAAATGTTTTTGTGATAATTGCAGCTGTAATTGCTCACTGAGAGGGGAGGAGCACAGAGGATGAATAAGCCAGGTGGAGGACAAATCGTTCTTGTTATTGTTGCCATTTCTCTTTAGCTGCCACACGTCTAATTAACAAAAAAGCACTCCTCTTGACCTAGGTGCCCTTAGTTTCTGCAGTGAGTGAGTCGTGATGTGTTATCCTACAGAAGTACTGATGCCTCACACACCTCTATTGAGATCAGAAGCAAATGCATTTGTGTCAGTGTTTGACAGTGGCAAGAGAGAAGGTCAGAAAGACATATGGAAATATGGGACCATTCACTGTTTTTCTTTTTAAGAGAGCTGAGGTACTAGTTTTCAGTGTCTTGTACTTTTTGTTGTGTTTGGCTTTCCCTGTTTCTTCTTTTGCTGGCCTCTGTCCATCTCCTTTTGAGTGTAAGATCACCAGTGAATGTTTATTTAATGGATACATTGCATAAGAACATCTTAGAAAACTAAAATGGAACTCTTTAGTGAACAAAGGGGTATAAAATCCACTTATTAGGAAAAGTTATGCCGTCGGTTGGTTTAGGCTGAAAAAATATTCTTCTTGGAAGCACATACTGTATGTCTTGAATCTATTAAATCAACCTCTTAAATCATTGTTCTTGTGTGATAATTAATTAATTGATGGTCCATTTTCATAAATCATGAAAATATACTGAAGGTTAGATAACTAAAGTTAAAGAAGTAGTAACCATGCAGTCATGTTATGAATTTCATTACTGTTGTCATTTCTTTAATGGAACCTCTTACTCAGGTTACCAGATATACAGGCATGCAGTAGACACTCTTTCACCACACTTGCTTCAAATAAATAAATAGACATTAAATGATTTTAAGTCGATGGAAATGTTCTCCTCAGACATACTGTGTGTGTGAGGCAGTAGAAGTGACAGCAATGAGTTTCATAATACTACGTGTACAAGCACTGAATATTACCTGAAAGGTAATGGAAATAAGTGATTATTACTATGATTGTATGGTCATAGTAATAATGACTGATCATGCTGCACTTTGTGAAAATCTCTGCAAGCAGCTCAGTAAGTGTATGTTGCCATGGATCCTGCCAATACAGTGCACACATTATGTCTGTCCAGAGCATCCCAGAGGTGCTTTATTGGGTTGATTTCATGTTGGCAGGGTTAGCAACCTCTCATTACAAACATTGTCACATGCCAGGAATGTCTGACAAATGTATATGACGTGCATACTGTAAATGTGAGGTTGCAGGAAAAGACATTTTATTTCACCGGCTCCTTTGTTTGCCTCCTCCCAGACACACCCAAACCACAGACTCTACAAACCAATGAGGATACAGGCGGAATATTTTAACATGCAGGGTGACAAACTGGATGGTTAAGGATTTTTTGTCAATTGCACCTCCTTAACAGCTAAAGTAAATGAAATGTTTGTGGTTGGGGGGGGCAGGGCCTACCTGTTCATTCAAGGGCACCATCAGGGCAGACTCCATCAGCTGAAGGACCCGAAGGCTGGGGGCTGATGGGATTTGTAGGGTTGGGAGAGTACAGGCAAATGGGGCTGACCAACATGAGATGTGACTGTGGGGGAGTTTCCGGTGGTTGCTTTTTAATCTTTTATAATTGAGTCGTATTGTGTTACCTATGAAACATTTTAGATGTGGTAGAGTGATGTCTGTATGCCAGTATCTATTGGTTTATGGCCTTTGTTTAGTTGATTGATTCATTTGATTCTTCATAGTTTAGTCCAAAATGGCTGATTTCCTTTATAAGAGCAACATTCGGTCAGTAGAGGAGAGGCTGGCTAGGAGTGCAGTGGTATTGAGAGCAGCGGGTTAATTGGTGTATTCTCTTTTTGCCTGCTTAGGCGATTATTGTTTTCATTTTGTTTGTTTGTCTTTTTTCTTCATTGTTAGTTTATTATTATTTTTTATTACTTTCACCGGTCACGGGCTTGGGAAAAATCATGTTATCATCAAATCTTTGACCTCATCAGTTTTTTTTTCTTTTTTCCCATCGCTTCTCGGCCATTCAATGATATTTGGTGTCAGGAGTGGGATTCACACTCCTCACAACAAAGGAGTGACCCATGATGAGCAAGAAAAGAAAACAAAAGGGACCAAGATAGAAGAAACCTAAGACAAGGAGGTTGTAGCCACGAGAACCAGGTAGGAGGACCTGAGAGGGACTGTGTCTTTGCTGACCTGGGGGCCCTGGAAGAGGGAGCAGCTCAGGAATTCCTTGATAACTGGCAGGGCCAGGAGGGAGAGCTGGTGGCAGGTGCAGCAGAAAAACAGTTTGGGGGACCCGAGAGGAGATTCCCAGTGACCGGTGAGAGGCCACCCTATAGCCCTTGGTGGGAAAACAGCTGTGGACCCCTGGGAGGCTGGACAGAGCCTTGGGGAGAGCTGTTTTCCTCGGATGTGCAAGGGGGGATTGGCTGTCTGGAAAGCTGGAGGGGAGACTCCTGATGTCTGGTGGTCCTGTATTGGTGGGGACTCTGGCTCCACCATTGCCTGTTTTTGTGTGTGGACAATCCAGGGACATTTCACTGGAGTAATTTCTGGCTGTCTCACCTTTTGTGAGACTGGGAGAGGAGGAAGGCTCACTTTGTCCCTGCTGTTGGTGTGCATTGGCTGGTTTAATTTGTTTTGTTGGTCGGATTTTAAAACACATTATTGTTTCTTTTTTTCTTTTAACCGTTGCTCTTTTCCACTCATTTATGAGAGAAGTGTTGGCCAGCTTCTCTACACAGTGATACTATTTGTGGGTGTTTTAAAGAAACCTGTAAAGGAAGAAATAATTCATGATCTGTTTCTCTCATTTGCACTTATTTATTTCACTTTACTTTATTCAAAACACAATATTCAAAGGAAGCAAGTCTACTGAGTTGTTAAATGATTATTAAATGATATGTGGTATAAACTTTTACTTTTAGAGAGAACGAGTCAATTCCATTCAATTGGCAGTAAATCTTGTGAATTATTATGATAAGTTTTGTTGCTACTGTGGTTGAGGTTGATATCCTTATTAGTAGTAAGATGATTTTATAAACCTGTGAGATAAGTTCCTAACTGTCCAAACATGCTTTTTTTCAGTCAAGCTTTTCGTATCTGAAGTTTGTGAGGCTTGGCTTAAAAAAGCCAAGAAGTATAGAGCTGTATCTGCTGACAGCCTTTGTATCCAGTCAAAGGCCATACTGAGGCAATGCAGATAGGGTGTCCCAGAGGAGGGGTGGTATTTGACACATGTGTCCAATACATGCTAAACAAACTTATCTTCTGGCTTTTCTTAATATAGTAAGAAAATTTTTAACAAATATTTTAACAAATTTTGAGCTGATTTATCAATATGAGTTCACTAATAAAGTGACTAATGAAAACATGACAGTTTAGCAGACCTTGTGTCTATTAAAGGTGTACTTTCTTTGATAAAATAAAGTTACATGTGGAGGTTCTATACAAGTGTTATTTGTTTTATCAATTAGTTTTAGCTCTCCATTTGACCCCTCCAGCGTTTTCATGCGGTCAGGGGTCATATTCTTCGAACAATATCACATAAAATTAAAACCCTTTACTAAGCACTAGTTATTAGGAGCACTGGTTAAGATATTATGCAGGGCATACTGGGTTAATTGAAATAGAAAGTGTATGGAATATATTTGTTTGTGTGTACCATGCATTTATAGACTCACCACCAAAATACTACGCAGTACTTATTACATGTATGCTTGGTGCATCAAAAACACAGGAATGCTCTTTCATTTATAATGCTTCTCACATTGCAATGTTTTCAAGCATGTAGAGTTTGTATGTACATGTAAAATGACAGTAGGGTGAACTAAGTTGGCCAGTTGAGGTCAAAATGCTGCACTTTCTGTTTGGTTTCCCACAAGGATTACAGAGCCATCAGTTCACATAATCCCTTGGTACAGACTGTGCAACAGTATGATCCTATGTGCCACCTCACGACTAACAAAAAGGGCCAAGCTAACACCACCAAGGGCAGCAGGTCACAGTAAGCTTAGTTCAGTGATTAAGGGGGTCAGAATGAGGTTTCTTATTTAATGTATTAAGGGGTCATCAGGTGAAACAGTTTCTACTTTAATTCCAGAGGTTCTGAATGACCTCTGCAGCATGAGCAGAGAGGGGAAGCAACCAATTCAGAAAGCCGGAGACAAAAGGTATTTGGCTGAAACAGCATCTGAGTAAAAGCAAAATGAAGCAGTCATTGCCTGAGGAGAAAATAATTGCTTGTTAAAATTTTATTATTTCCTACTTGCCTAAGAGGAATATTAACACCAAGACAAAGCTAAGTGAGTTGATCAGCAGTGTGTCTTTTGCTTACTAAATGGCAGTGTCCAATAACATCACTTTTTCCCTCTATTGTCTCTAGAGCTCCATGGCTCCATTACCGGTACACAAACTCTGACATAGTTTTCCCTCAACAGCCCTCAAAGGTGGACTAATAAGTACACTACAGTGTGTAGCATAACATTGACTGTAATTGGATAGGCTAGCTGCAATTTCATACAATCTGCAATAAAAGCTAGTTAGTTAATATTAGCACTGTTTTTCTCTTGTATAACATAAAAGTATTGGTGTAGAACTACTATGAGTAAACTATTCTCTCTTTATCATTCAAAAACAATTTCAAACATATAGTTCCCACATGTGTCAGGGGATGTCTGTATTTCCCAACCCTCAGGGCTAAAGTGGTTTAGTTTTATGGTCCATGCTCCAGACACTCAGCCAGCTCTCTAAAGCAGTTAGCCAGTTAGTTGACAGGACCAGTGCAGTGGTTAAAACCGTGAAGTGGTCCACTACACTTTCCTACTGATGCAGTGTTTCTCTTGGTATCTTGTGCCCTGAAAGCAATTTAATATTACTCATTAGCACCCTTTATACAATATACTTTTTATACAATCTTCAGAAATGCTGTGTAACACATGGCTGGAAAGTCAGAGAAGGATTTACCTTTCCTTCAATAAGGCTAGGTAGTTTTTATTTGAAAATGCAATATCTAGCTACTAAATATAAAATATTTACAATCTATTTTATGTAATATGTTTTATATATATTAGATTGTAAACATTTTATATTTACTTATAACATTATAAGTTCTGTTTTAATCCTGTCACATTTGAAAGCGGTGAGTGACATTCATTCAACTGTATATTAACTGTATATTAAAGAGTGATATTTGATGGTTAGTTAGTTAGCTAGTCAGTAGTGAGTTGACAGCTAGCTAGCATAAGTTGAATAAAATTTATAGGCCTATGCATGCTGAAAATTACAGTAGTGCCATTGTATACATGCTGCTGCAAATAGGGCTTTTTATTTCATATTATATTTAATTATATTTATAGAAATTTCCTTACTGCAGTATTCGAAGAATGCCACCTTGCGGTTTGCTGTAATACCGCAACCAAACCCCCCTGTGTTTAATATTCATTGAAGTTACTTGTCCCTTAACATTGCAGACATCGTTTCTACTGTTTTATCGCTTTCAAAAGACAAAAATCCATCGACTGAGTTCTAGGCCATCGCCTAGGCTAATTGTACTATGATGTAGCGCACGTGTTGTATGGTTCATTATGTTTTCATTAGCATTATTAAGCTTCTCATAGTTTTCACCGCCGCATTTGATATATATTTATTTATTTATTTATTATTATTATTATTTTATGTTAAATCGTTGTTTCCTCAAAGAAAAAATTAGCTAGAATTTTTCCAATCTTGCGTTCTAATCGCACCGGTGTTAGTATACGCGCTAAACGGCTAATCACACCAGTGTGACCGTATGCACAAAAGGGTTAAAAGCATTTAACGTGAGTTTTGTTACACATTATAATTAATAAACATGGGTATAGACAGGGGTTTCCTCAGCTTCTCCTCAGTGTCAGAGCTGCTAGATGGGAAATGTTAAAGTATCGTACCAGAAGCTTAAAATGATCGCATTTTGAGGAAAATTATCGTACGTGAGTCATAACCAAGAGAACAAATAGGCGTAAATGTGTAATTTCAGAAAACACGTTTATTGGAACGAACAACTTTTTGACACCGCCTACAAATCTAGCCACACCGTTAAAAAAAAAAATGCTGAACTAGTTATATGAAGGGAGTAGTCTTTCGGGACTCACTCAAATAAAATGTCCCAACACTGAAAACAAAAGCATAGCTGTTCAACAAACTAAAGGTCATTCTCCTGCCACTCGTCGCTCATTTGACGAGCTCATTTAACTTGTAATATTATAAGGATAACTGCGTTGCACTAGGTAAATATAGTACTGGCCCGTAAGTTACTGCATTCAATATAAAATACCTAAAATTTCTGATTTGTAAGGAGGATTTGATTAATGATTAAGTTAACGACAGCCTGCTCATGAGTCACATTCATCATCACAACAAGCATGATTGGCTTCTCACGTGAGAAGAGATGCGTAAACACAGACATAGGATCCATAATTTACTATCCTGATCATGTCGGGAAATGAATTAAAATCAGATGGTCAGTCAACTAGAAGGTTATAATGAAGTGATGCGCTTGCTAAATGTTATGTGTATGCTCAGTGCAGAGGTCTGGGCGTTTTAGAATCATTTTGTCGTTCTTGTGTGGAGAGATTAAAAAAAACAAAAAGTGTGTACTGTGGATGTGATCCTTTTCAAAACTGATAGAAAAAAGTGAGTTTTCAAAACTATCCAGATACGTGTAGACAAAGCCACAGACCAAGCCAAAAGCTACATGAGGATGGCAGCACTCTCAGATAAGGGGAAAAAAAGCTGTTCTGACAGTAATGGCGGTGACGGGCTCAACACCACGGTACACCTGCTAATAACACGGTATGGCGGTGATGCGGTTATTGTATAAAAGAAAAAATATCTGCCAGACAGGGCACAGTACCTTAAGACAGCTGACACATTTGTCCCTGAACAATCAGAAATTAACCAACTAGTCCAAAAAATTTTACAACCCCCTCTACAGACTCAAATTAGTGCTTCAATTTCATATAAAGAATTCAGCAATATGTTTAAAAATAGTAATTCAGATAGTCAGTATGTATGTAAAAATTGCCATGTTGTCTGTTGCTCTCCCTGTCTTTATCTACCTGCTACCTGCTAGCATAAACTGTTACTTTCTCAGCAGGGTATCTGTTAAGCACTGCCTTTGTGTGTTGATATCATGTTGTACCTTACACTTTGGTACCAATTTAATACACAAGTAAATAAATTCCTTGCTGATATTTCCATTAGACCCCAAGGTATATTCTGTTCACTGATATCCTCAGGGGAAAAATGGAATTGACTTGATTTTTCATACCACCTCGTTTTTTTAGACTTTCAAAATCTAATTATAAGTCATACTGTGGATGTATGCTACAGTAAAATTAGATGAATGATCAGCATGCCTTCAACCTGCTTCCCATGAAAAGGTCCAAAGCAATTATATTCTGACCTCATGGGTCATCAAATTGCATGCATCCTGCCATGTAGATGAAAAGGAGTGATTGTGATGCAGGTATCATTGCTAATTGACAGGCACTGTGTTCATATCACCGGTAAGTCAGAGAAATATTCAAATGTTTTCCTCCTGTTGATTAAAATGCTTTTTGTGTGTGTATAAAGGCTGCTGTGATAGAATATGGAGTCTGATTGCATGAATCAAAGGGGGTGAATGGCACGCATTGAACAATGGTCACCTCTTTTGTAACACAGGATTGTTCCTGGACACTTGTGATCATGTGATTTTGAATTCATAAGTAATTGCACACTCCATGTTTGACGTCATTTCTTTTTGATACCAACGCTCATGGTGAGTCATGAAGCTCAAATATCAAAATATCATTATCTAATGAATGCTCTGATGAAGAGTCAACTGTACCAGGCTGAAATGCTTCATGCTAGCATCTCCAATGTAACATAAAATTATTTAATGTGACACAAAATAGATTCATGTGGCACATTTGGTCCACTCTACTCTTTTTGAGGGGCCAAATGCCTAAAAATATCTCCACAGTCAGAGTTTTTGATTAACCTGGGTGGAGGGTTCCAGGGGAATGGAGCCTGGTTACTGAAAGATTGATTACCAGCTATGTTGGGGAATGTCTTCAGCTATGTTCTGGGAATGGTTAACAGGCCAGAATCTTTGGTGCTTAGGCTGCAGAAGTATTAGGAGTACAGAGGTCAATATAATACTGTAAGATGGGATTTGTCAATGGATAACTTATTATGTTAAAACATTTTGAAAAAAAAACTGAAAAAATAATAAATCGATTTGGGCTATGTACTTGGGTTGATGGGACCTATAGTTGAAACCTTCCTCACTGGTCTGTATGAAATATAGTTAGACTGCATCATGAGAAGTATTTTTTAAAATTTCAGAACAATCTACGTTTGCAATAAACTGACATTCAAATGTAATGGTGATTAATGCAATAACTGATATACTTAAAAGGTAGGTAACAGAGATGTCTGGACCAATACAGATTAAAACTTCCTCTCTAGCCAATCAACCTCATTATTAACAGTAATGTTGCTGCAGTTTTTTATTATGGAGACCCTGGTGAATTGCACCACACTGAGTATAAACAAGCTGTGACGGCACAGGAAAGTTTTTTTTCATCTTCATATTTTCTTTTTGTTGCACTGGTGCAGTCTTCAACTTTTAAATCTTAAACAAAGTTGAACATTGCCAAGACTCATTTGTCAAACTTGGGCACCTGGTCCTTTTTTCCCCCTGAAGCACAACCCACAAATACAAAAAAAAAAAAAAAAAAAATGCCAGAGAAATACATGTTTTGTGAATGGGAGATATCCTTCTGAGATCAAAGTGGGTCTTTGTTGTTATCACGGAAGCCATTGTCCATTGTTCTTTTTGGACTGTTTGCTTAAAATAATTTTGCTTTGAATTTTTTTACTCTTTTAATGTGGGGGTTCCAGTTGACCTAGGTCAAGACTGCAGTACCTATGAGAAATCATCTGCAATCTCCAACCTCTCTGGGTATGCAGTCTAGCCTTTGTTTAGCCCAAGATAAAAAGGTCCCTCAGCCAATTCCTAGGAGTGAAATAAGGTAAAATATATAACTGGACTTGATGGTCACTATGGACAAAATGAAACCTCTACCCTGCTACCCTCTGTATACTTGTGAAGGATGTGTACAAATGGGCTCAAGACATTTGAGGTTGGTTTCTGTGGTGTTTGTTTAATGTGTAATTTCTGGACCCTCTGAGAAATAGAGTGAGTCACCATTAAGAGGTCCTTGTTAATGCAGTCTGCCTTGACATTTCACAGACAACTGATTATTAATGTAATTTTCAACATAGAAGGAGCAGATATTCATTTTCTGAGGGTGATTAAATTTCTTTTTTAGAGGACAATCCTGATGCCATATACAACCTGCCAACAGTACATCATGTTTGTCTGTAAATAACAGAGGCAGATAACTCCACAAATGTACCACTATGTGATACAAAACACGAACACTTTTGTTTTTTCATGCTGGGAAGCCATAGTTTCAATCACAGTCATGGCACCAATGCTGTTTGAATGGCTGCCACTTCAGAGTCCAGGAGAACAGTTAAAGTTGCACAATGTAAGAGAATTTGTTGAATTAAAGAATGTCAGGAGGTAGGTAAAATAGCTGTGCATTTTTCCCTTTTTACAGGCCTGCATTTCAGTCCAAAGATGATTTTGTTTAATGTAAATTAAGGTGAGGGAAATGACTTCGGTTGGTGTAATATTCTGGTTCAGGAAGCGGAACATGAATGTTTATGAGGTACAGAGACACAGGGGTATGTACTAAAGTACATGATTTCAGTGTTACACTTTTTCACATAAATTATTTTGTGTTGGTACAAAGAGACTCGTGAGAAAACAGTGGCTACAGGTGTTGCCATTTGTGGTAACACAGGCCCAAAGCTGCTTAAGGTTATTGCAGATGTTTTTAGCCACCATTGTAAGGGAACGTCATCAGGTTTTACCAAAGGTAAAAATAGACATGTCTTATTCTTTTTACTCATTGTTAAAACATATTATGAAGCTATGATTGTCAATGACTCCTACACTTAATAAGCTGCACACATCTGGATATGGTAAAATGGTCTCAGTCATGTTGTTGTTTATTTAATTTTTTATTTTCAGTTTATACAATATAATGAACATCCTTTCTCAATTTTCATTTTCCATGATAGCTCACTGCCACCCTCATTTTTCAAGAACGTTCCTTCATAATAGCAGTTCACAATCCACTTTGCAACTCTGCAGTGCCGGAAACTATCAGTCAGACTTACTTTTCCGAAATTTAAATTTCATTCATCATCCTTTCAGTTGAAAAGAGCAAGGATGAACCCTTCCTCTAGGACTCTGTGCTAGGCCATAGAGGAAGGCTGAGTTACAATAGACAGAATGCAAGACTAAAACAGAAGATATCCTCATTACAGATGGACCGTATTGTTAATTCACTGGTAATATGGAAGAAAATTGATATTTACACCTTAAAATATTTTTTTTCACTCCTCTCCTATCTGGCATAATATTTATTTACTGAGAGGCTCAAAAACCTTTGTATTCCTCCCTTCATCCTTTAACTACATTCACATCTTAGATGACGTACTTGATGTAAATAATCTTTGGTTAAGTCTAGATTTAAAAGAAACTCATTCCATTCCATGTTCAGTCCATTTTCTATATTTCAGTCTCTGCTTAATGTTCCAAGTGTACAGACTTCCCTGGAATAGTTCCATACAAAGTCACCCTCTGGCTGAGCTTCTTACCCCTAATAACACAAGGCCTCTTTATCAAACACAACTTATTCCTGTTTTTCAAATGAAATAAATCATTTTAAAATCTAATAAAAATCTGTTACTAAATTCAAAGTAGCAGTGAGGAATCATTATTTAACTGGTATTGCAGGCTAAAAAATGAAATAAAATGACTACAGATCTTTAAGCAGTGGAAGAAATCACTAAATTACATTACATTATTGTCATCTTACATATGTTGTTATCTGAAGCAACTTAAAAGTGCATCTAATAAAGTGGTGTGAAAATTTTCACAAACAGGGCACCACTAACTACATATGAATAAGCCAAACATAGTGCTAAGATTGTAAGTGTGTGCCTAGATCAACATACTTACAATGCAATATGCCTGACATAAGGACTATACCCTTCCAAATACGGTGGTAACACATACGCTGAAGTAAACCTCCACATATAGTGTTATGCATAACTCTGAAGAACACTTCTACACATACAGGGGAATGAAAGAGGTAGGAGGTGTAGCTTGAAGAGGTGCGTCTTCAGTCTGCAATGGAAGATACCCATCTTCTCCGCTGTTCTGGTGGCAGCACAAAACTTGTGCCACCACATAGGGGCAAAGAAAGAAGGAATACATGACCGGGATTTGACATAAAGAGAGGGGGAGAGCTAAACATACTGAAGAGGCTGAGTGGCTTGGCCAGTGCATACAGTCTGCTGATCGGTTGAAAATAAGACACTACTCAGTAGGCATTCCCCACATCACTTGGTAGGCTAACACCAGCATTTTTTAGTGGATATGAACATCACCAGTAGCTAATGAAGGGAGGTCAGGACAGATGAGGTATGGGAGAATTTGTGAACAATGCTTTCCTGCTGGAGCACCACTGTTGTACCCTTGGGCACGGTACTTAACCCAGAGTTACCTCAGTAAATATTCAGCTGCATACATGGATAAAATTGTATCCTAAGTGGTTCTGGATAAGAACATCTGCTTAGCAACTAAAATATAAAATATAATGCTGGCAGTTAAGTCCAACGATCAAGTGTAACATGTATATATATATACACTATATAGTGAATAGGGAGCGATTTCGGACATAGGCGAAGAACAGCAGAACAAGCACTCGGAATTTACGTTGCGGTTGAAGCTGTCGCAATATTACATCAGGAGCTGTCTGTTTCAGGAGCTGCAGTAGCCAGGCTTGAATCCAGAATGGCTGGGCTCAGGCTGGTCATTGTACATTCATTGGAGAGATAAGGGAGAAGAGAAACAGGGCGGTAGTTTTAGGCAACAGAAGGGTACAGTGCAGGTTTCTTGAACAGCGGAGTAACACGAGCCTGCTTGAAGACAAGAGGGGATGCACCAGTGGTCAGCGTTGTTGACAACTGACGTAATGAATGAAATAACTGAAAAAGATGGCGGCGCGTGCACATCGCGAGGCTCAGTGTCTTACCAGATTTCGCAAAATAGTGTTAATTTATCTGGTTATTTCCTGCGTGTTCGCCCGATTCAGCTATGCGAACTTCACATATAGCAAACAGATACTTTTGGACATCTATTATCGGTGCAGCAGCACAGTTTTGATCATCCATTCAACTTCGATGAACTACCACGGAGTTAGAGAGGACGCCACGGACCTGCGGACAACTCATTCCATACGGAAGTATCCGGCGTCGGCGTCGAGACCGTAAACAAAGACGGGGGAAGCGCGGTGGTGTGCGGGCTAAACTAAGGCTAAATCCACACCGGCCAGCTTTACCCAGCATCTTCCTCGCCAATGTACGGTCTCTGGCGAACAAGCTGGACGAACTCAGGACTTGGACCCTCACACAGAGAAGGCTTATGGATTGCAGCTCATGTTTTTCACGGAAACATGGCTTAACAACGATGTCCCGAACATCGCGGTGGAACTGGAGGGCGCACGGTCTTCAGGGCTGACAGAGCTGCAGCAGCGACAGGTAAAAGCAGGGCGGTGGTTTATGCATCTATGTGAATAAATCATGGTGCACCGACTCTACCATTGCTGAAACTTATTGCTCTGCTGATCTGGAATACCTGATTATTAAGTGCAGACCCTTTTATCTACCGCGAGAGTTTACATGCATCATCGCTGCCGCAGTTTATGTACCACCGGATGCAATTGCTAAAGTTGCCATGAAAGACCTCAGTGCCGCTATTAGCAAACTGCAGACATTGTATCCAGACGGGGCCTTTATTGTTGCTGGGGACTTCAATCACTGCAATCTACGTATCGTGCTTCCAAGATTTCACCAAAATGTCTCATGCACCACAAGGGGACATAAAACCTTGGATCATGTCTATACAAATGTGGCTGACGCCTACAAAGCCACTCCCTCCCCCACCTGGGACAGTCTGATCATCTTTCATTGTTCCTGTTTCCCAAGTACAGCCCGGTCATTAAACGTGTGAAACCCACAATGAGGGCTATCAAGATCTGGCAGGAGGGTGCTGACTCTGCTCTTCAGCACCAATTCCAGCACACAGACTGGAGTGTGTTTGCTGCCCATGCTACCACAGACTCTCAGGTCAACATTGACTCTTACACCAACTCTGTCCTGGATCACATCAACAGGTGTGTGGACAGAGTGACAACACAAAAGCAGATAAAAGCTTTCCCCAATCAGAAACCCTGGATGAACAGAGAGGTTCGCCTCCTGCTCAACGCCAGGGATGCAGCCTTCAGGTCTGGAGACCGGGAGGCTTACATCTCAGCCAGGGCCAACCTGAAGAGGGGAATCTCTCAGGCTAAACATACATACAAACTCAGGATCGAAGAGCACTTCAACTCCTCAGACCCCCGGCGCATGTGGCGTGGCATACAGACCATCACGGACTTCAAACCACCCAATACTGTGCCGCCATCCAGCTCTGCCTCCCTCCCTGACGAGCTCAACCACTTCTACGCCCGCTTTGACCGGGAAACAAGGAGGTCACCCACAAAGCGGATCTCCCTCCTGGTGAACTGCCTCCCTCACTCTCCATCTCTGATGTTAGCGCCACCCTGAGCAGGGTGAATGCAAGGAAGGCAGCTGGCCCGGATGGAATACCTGGCCGGGTGCTCAGAGTCTGTGCAGGGCAGCTGGCCGGGGTCTTCACAGACATTTTTAATCTGTCTCTGGCCCAGGCAGTTGTCCCCACAAGCTTCAAGACCGCCACCATTGTGCCAGTGCCAAAGCACTCCACTGCTACGGCCCTGAATGACTTCCGCCCGGTTGCACTCACCCCCATCATTGCAAAGTGCTTCGAAAGACTGGTCTTAACTCAACTGAAATCCTGTCTGCCCACTACCCTGGACCCCCATCAGTTTGCCTACCGCACTAACAGGTCGACAGAGGACGCAATCTCCACGGCACTCCACTCTGCCCTGACCCACCTGGACAGTCCCAACTCCTACGTCAGAATGCTGTTCATTGACTTCAGCTCAGCATTCAACACTGTGTCCCCCTAAGCTGATCTCCAAGCTTAGCCAGCTTGGTATTAGCACCTCCCTCGGACTCTGGACTTTCTGACTAACAGACTCCAGTCTGTTAGGTTAGACAACCTCTCCTCCTCCACTCTCATCCTGAACACCGGCGTGCCACAAGGCTGTGTGCTGAGCCCTCTTCTGTACTCCCTCTTCACCCATGACTGCACTCCTGTACATGGTTCTAACACCATAATCAAGTTTGCAGACGACACCACGGTGGTAGGCCTGATCAGAGGGGATGACGAGACGGCCTACAGGGATGAGGTCCAGCACCTGGCCACGTGGTGTGCCGACAACAACCTGGCCCTTAACACCCAGAAGACCAAGGAGATCATTGTGGACTTCAGGCGAGCTAGGAGCCATGCGCACGCCCCCATCTACATCAACGGAGATGTAGTGGAGCGTGTATCTAGCTTCAAATTCCTTGGCGTCCACATCTCTGACGATCTCACCTGGTCGCTGAACTCCTCCACTCTCATCAAAAAGGCGCAGCAGCGCCTTTACTTTCTGCGGAGCCTTAAGAAAGCTCACCTGTGTTCTAGAATACTGGTGGACTTTTACCGCTGTACTATTGAGAGCATACTCACCAACTGCATCTCAGTGTGGTACGGCAACTGCTCAGCATCAGATCGTAAAGCACTACAGTGGGTGGTGAAAACTGCCCAACGGATCACCGGCACCCAATTGCCCACCATTGAGAACATTTACAATAAACGCTGCCTGGGCAGGGCAAAAAGCATTATCAAGGATGCATCCCACCCTAACCAGGGACTTTTTACTCTCCTTCCATCAGGCAGGCGTTACAGGAGCTTCCGCTCCCGCACCAGCAGGTTCAGGAGGAGTTTCTTCCCTGAGGCTGTGACCCTGCTGAACTCCACACCACAGCACTAAGCATCATTGCACTAATTGACTGCACTGTCTCTGTACTTTTACTGTCATATTTGCACTGCTGTACATACAACCATCTGTAAATATCTGTCAATACTGTACATACAACCCTTATATATACTCTCCCTTTCCAACCCTGTCCATTTCACCCCCCTATGTACAACACAATAATATATTATACATATTTATTATCTGTTAACACTGTACATACTGTAAAATATAACATTTCCTATACTTTCTGTAAATAATACTTGTTTTTGCACTTCTGGTTAGATGCTAACTGCATTTCATTGGCTTTGTACCTGTACTCTGCACAATGACAATAAAGTTGAATCTAATCTAATCTAATCTAATGAATGGGAGAACATCAGGTGCAATCTCATGAAGAAGAGGAGAGGGAAGTGGGTCTGAGGAGCAGGTAGTTGGGCAATGACACAAAATGTTCTGAGGTCTGTGTTTTTGAGCAGACAAATGTGGGAAGGGCAGGACAAGTATCAGGGGGCTTACGTAACAGAGGGTTGATTGAAGGAGACACTGAGGGTGGCGAATTTCTCATAAAAATACAGTGCTACAAAGTCATCAGCAGTGAGAGAAGAGAGAGGTGGGGATGGGAAGAACAGGGGCAAAAAGGTGGAGAACAGTTTGCAGAGGTTAGTGGATGACTCTTGAATTTTGTTGTGAAAATAAGATGCCTTAACAGATGACAGAGTGATCATAGAGTGAACATAATCCCCCTCATCTCCATATAGCATCACCCTTCTGGTGCATTCACAAGAGCAACATTTTATGCATTATTTATAAGTAAGTAAAAAAAAAAACCATTAATCTGTCTCTGACCATATTGAGTAATAATGAATATCCCGGATCTATCATTTATATGGTTTTGCTGGAAAGGAGCAAAATTGATTTGCCACGTTATGGTAAATTGTTCATTTCTGAATATGGACACCTTATAAAACTTGCCTCTAAAGACATATTCAGCTATGAAATGGTCACATTATAAAACCTGCCTCTAAAGACATATTCAGCTATGAAATGGTCACACATACAAAACATCAAAAGCCCATTTATTCAGAGTTAGTAATTCATGAAGAATCAATTCACATGTATTATGCCTGTGTCCTGTTGCTGAAAAAAATACAGATGCATCAATATTAATGTCATCCCATCTGGACCTTCTGGTTGAGCTATTTCATCTTACAGTGCCCCTTCTGTATTACACCATTATTTATGAAAGGAAATAAAAATGATATACTACACTATACAAAATTGTTCTTTTAATAGACCATCTTATTGCCTGCAGCTATGAATTCTCAACACTGTAAATTTAAACTCTCATTAATGTGAGCATATGGCTCAAATACAACAGCATCTGGCTATTATCAGCAAATATCTTGTGGTAAAGCAGAAAAATGTCTCTTAGCCAATATTATACTTTTCAAATGTATGCTGCTGGAATGCAATGAACATCCATAAACATTTGGGCTTAGACCAGTGTGTCAGTGCTACATTTCAAAGAGAAATGATTGAGGGAATTCAATAATTGATGCAACTATATGGATCAGCTTAAGAGCTTTTATCATTATAAAAAATTATGTCAGGAAACATTTTTGAAACTAGAGAGGGAAAGAGGATGGTGATGGAGGTCAGATGGGGGCTGTCTGTCAGGCTTTCAGGTAGAAAGACCCAGGGGCAGACCGGGATGACAAACCAGGCGTTTATTGAAGGATATCCAAAATCGTAGTAACAGAACAGTCCGAGTCAAAACCAGAGAATCCACGAGCAGAAAATCCAAAACACTAGGCAAGGGTAAAAGTCCAACAAAACAGGCAGAGAGTCAAAAAAATCAGAGCAAGCAAACAACAAACAGGCGGGAACGAAACAGACTGGAACACTGTGATGAACTGGCAAAGAAACAGAGCAGATAGAGGGGTATAAATACACAGACTGATGATGAGACAACAGGGACCAGGTGTGCAGGATGGGCTTCAGGTGGTGGGTGTGGCAGCAGGGCAGATAGGCGGGACAAGAGGTGGGGCGATGGCTGAAAACAAAAACGAAAGCACATGCACCAAGAAAAACAAAACAAATGACATACCCACACTGACAGACCGGAAGACAAAAAATGACACAAGCAGGACATCACATGGAAGGACTGACACTGTCTGGTATAAGTAGGCAGTATCACCCATCCCACAGCCTCTTATTAACCTGAGCAGCAGTGAACACAGTAGTGGACAGTGCCTGAGAACAGCTTCCCGAAGGAACATTGCACTTAAGACTCAAAACTGGTCCGTAAGAAACATTAAGTGTAAAACTGCATGGAGAATGGATATACGCTGCATTCTTTGCAGCACTAACTAATTGCTCTCTGTAATGCTTTGTTTTTATGTATAGAAAGTATTTAGACAAGTTTATTATAAGATTTCTTGTTGTAAAGGATTATCCTGGGTTCTGCTTCAGTATGTAATAGTTAATAAAAGAAAGGACTCATCTGTGTGAAATGCTTAATGGTAGGGGGGCTTATGCTTCAACATACTGGCAGCACTCACCTTGAGGCTCACAGCATAAGTACATGGTAATTAGCTGTTAATAATTTGTAACTTTATTTTATTCTGGCTTTATTATAGACTAGGCAAGGATGACATCAACACGAACAAATATTCTATAACAGGTAATGCTGGGTTCATACTACAGAATTTCAGCCTGATTTTGACACGATTTTGTTGTAGCTAACAAATTTCCAGCATCGGGCCCAAATATGAACATCAAGAATGACACCCAACGACGAACGGGTCTTGTAATATGACATAATCGAAGAACAGCGATGTGGCATCTGGAACGCCCCACAACACCCCGACGAAAAGTCTAGCATGGCAGAAATTTTTGAGAATCTGCTATGATGTGTTCTGAAGTTGACCAATAGGATGACAGAGTGCTCTCTACAAACATGGTGGCAAGATAGTCAACATATCTTAACAGTCAAGATAGTCAAAATACATTCGAGCCTAGTGGGAGAAATGGCATTGTTTGCCTGCAATCAGTTGCTTGAACCTAGGCACAAAAGGTGTGCCCAAATGAAATTAGGAATAGTAACAGTATCTTATTGTTAAACATTGGTAATATTATTATAATTGTGGTTACACATAAAGTGTTACAGTAACTGTCTGTTGCATGGTGTTACCATCAGTGCACCGGCCCCCTAGCTGTTGTTTTTGTGTTCTCCACCTGCCTCATCACCTTATTGCCGCCATCTGTCTGCCAGCTCACCTGTTGCCCTCATCTCGTCAGCTCTGCCCTACTTACTGTCCTGCTTGTTCCTGTCTCGTTGCTAGTTTGTTACAGCCTCTCGTGCCTGTTTCGTCCCCGCCATTGCTTGTTCTTGAGATCGCCTGTTCCTGACCCTGCCTGTGCCGCGATCTGGTTCTGCCTGCCGCCTTGACCTGATTGCCTGATTGCCTGCCTGCCTGGTTCCTGACTCTGCTTGTCCCTGTCGTTGCCCCCGGAATTGCCCACGGACTGCCTACCTGGTCTCTACCCTGCCTGTTTTTGATTCGCGATTCAGTCTAGTGATTTCAATGAACCGCTCGAAACCTGAAGCTCGCGTGGTCCGCTCTTGAGTCCTTGCCTGAGCCCTGATAGTTACAGTAATAACAATAATCAGTATTATTATCATATTTGTTAAACTTACAACTACATTTACACTAGTTGTAGAAATTGTGTACTAGAGAAAACAAGACACATTCTGTATCTGCGATTTAGGAGCTGATAGCCAATTCTCCAGTGTAACGTTAATGTGTGAACTCTGCAGCAACAACACACAACACTCTCCAGCAGTTAACGTCGCCATGACAATGATGTCAACGATAGGGAAATAAGCCACATTAAAACCACATTCATCTGGGGACAGGGTTGCTGTGAATGATCTCCAGCTACACTCTATATTCAACATCAATAACAATTTATTTCAAAATAGAAAACATTATACTTCATAATGTATTGTTGTATTCATAACAGGAGGTATGGGCTGGGTTCGGATTGACTTGCTGTTTGGTCCGGATGCGGATCGAGGTCCAGACTTTGAGAAGTCCTGTCCTAGGGTTATGTGATGTTTGTATGTAAACTGAACGCATATGCTGTCACTTCAGGCGGTGGTCAATGAAAAGAACTGATTGTGAAACCACCTGATATTAAAACATATCTTTGTATCTTCATTTACCAGAGAGAGTATACAATTGCCAAAACCCAATCATTTTTCCTCCACGAGACCTTCTGTGTACATACAGCGAACATGGTAGTTAGCTACATTTATGTAATGTTCTTGACTTAACACATTCGTTACCTCAAGTTCTCTTTGAAGGATAGACAGCCCATACTGTCCTCTTCGTAACACCCAGGAACAAGTCCACAATTGTTTTTTCTTTTTCTTCTTCTTTTCTGAACCGAAGACCGCCAGCATCACACATAGCGCTTCTGTAGCCATGATTGACACTTTCCTGACCCTCCTTCCCGATGACATACAAGGACATGAACGATGATTGGTCGGGGTCAAACTTGTAGCATTGCCAGTCTCTCAACCGAGACGCGGCAAGATTTTATGGCACTATGACCGCCTAGTCTGACATGGTGACCGTCGTGAAAGACAAAAAAATTGTGTAGTCCGAACCCAGCATAAGCTGTGAAAATAGTCAAGGAACACCCCTTAATCAGTGTGTTACAAAAAGACACCATGAACATCAGCAAACTTCAGTGCAGTAAGCAAATGGAAATCAGTGAATAAAGCAATTTTCTCTGTGTATTTTTCAATTTATAATCTACAATACTTTATGAGCTTGTTTGGAGATCATCAACACAAGCACCAAGACAGAACACAGAAGTGTTTGCTGAGAACTTGCAGCCAACCATGAGCTAAGATGTGTCTTACATGTCAGCCCTTTGGGGGCTACATAAATTTATGATTTCAAACACTGGCAACATATTTCAGCAGCTTACACTTGCAGCAGATTGAAGTCACTTGAGCCCACTTTAAGAACTGATATAAACACCTCCAACTGAAATGCTGAGTGCAGCATGAACTGTTTGTGCCTCTATCTCTGTGGCAGGCTAGAGATCAAGGGCAAAATATATAAGGTGTAATGGAGCCGATGAGTGAGTCCATTTTCAAGCAAGAGGCATTCCCAAAAGGGGAACATTGGGAAGCAAGCGGAGTCGAAGATATTAATGATGATGACAACACAAACAGAACACTGGCCAAGAGGATAATTATTCACCATTAATCACCCTGAAATATCAAGGTGAAAACATCGAACAAGCAAAAAAGAGATCCACAGTGTGGTTTTTTACTATCCCGGGTACCTTTTTTGCCAGATCCAGTTGCAGATTAACAAAGTACAAAACTGCTTCTAAATGTGGGATAAATTTTGCATTAGATGCTGGGAAGTAAAAGTATGATGATAATATCAACTGGCAGATGATGGCTCTTCTTGGCAACCTTAGCAGCTCTCCTTCACTCTATTGTGTGGGAAAGACTGCACCTCACCCCAATTAAGCCAATTTCAGTGCTGAAGAATGATCTTAGTAGGGGGAATTAGGGGCCTTCTGTGCACATGAGCTGAGCACAAGCAACAATCTGATCAGGCCTGCTTCAACATCTCTATGATGACCAGACCCAAATAACCAAGTGAAATATACTCTCATCATAGTGGTATCGCATCAGGAGTTGAACATGGTTAAAACCCAGTTAATTGAAAGAATGTCATACCACCATAACATAGAAGGGCAGGGTTGTAGAAACACATGATGTTTCATGGTAGTGCACACTGCTAAACAACATCCCTTTGACTGACATCTAATAAACTGCATATCATAGATATCCAAGACACATCTCATTATGATTTTCTACCCAAAAAGATTCAAAAACTATATATTATTTGCACAACTTTACTCAATAGACCCTCGTGATTGAACCTAGAAGAAAAGACTGTATTAAAATATGAAAATAATTAGATGAGCATTTGTGCAGGGGACAGAGGACATTACACAAAGGCAGTTATCCTCAGAAAGGCAAGTAACAATTTATCAGATCAACAATTCTCATTCCCTGGTGATAATGCATGTAATGGAAAGGAATAACTGATTTGAACTAACTGTGCAAGTTCAAAACAGTTGAGCAATAAGTTATGAAATGCTGTTAGCATCATATTATGAATTTCAGTCAAGTGTGGAGCCAATTATAAAATATTAAGAGGACTTAAGGCTGGCATCATTGTGGGAAGTCATTTTCAACATGCCAAATAAATGAGGTCTAGAGAAAGATGGTGCATATCTGTCTTATTTCATTAGAATTTAGCTTGTATCATAGCAGAAACAGCAGGGCTGAAACCAAAGGGGTTAGAGAGAGCTCTGTGCTTTACAAGCACTAAAAGCTGCATGAGAATGCTACAATAGCAGATAATGACGCTCTTAAAGATCATTATTAGCCTCTATGTGCATGTATTTTTTCTCTTAAAGATAATTGTTAGACACCGTGTGTATGGTAAGATATGTAGTGTCGTATGCTCCCATTTCAACACTCCTGTTCTTGTTGCTCCCGTAGTATCTTTATAATGTGTCTTGCAATGATGATAAATGGCTCTGGATGACTGTCAGAAAGGGAGAAAGAGAGAGGACAGGAGCATATTGTTGTGATTGGTATAATTGCTCAAATTGGAAAGAAGGTGATGATTGCTTGTTGCAGAGGCCCATCATCGCAGGTTTTGTTTTGAGTGGTTTGAGTCCTTGGGCCCCATCAGTAGTATATACTCTTAAACAAAAAAGAGGGTGTGTGGTAATGCATCCCATTTACCACTGGGGAAAGAATTCGAGGTAACTGAGGATGAACACAAATACTAAATGGCAGTCATATTATGATGTGATTCTGTAAATGCCTGAAATTTTTTTTGCCTGAAATTCAAATAGACCTGCCATTAGCCTCCTGTTTATAAACAGTACATATAAATACCAAACAACTTTTGAATGGCATGTGAATGGCAAGTTTGCCTGAAAAGGTGGTTTTCCATTAAGATTCTAGACTCCTAATACTGGAAAAAAGGTACTTCTCCTCAACTGTATTGGTGAAATCAAAAGCATTAACTTTCTTCCATTAACTAAAAAGTGGCCGTGTTTGTTCACTTATAATTTAATGTCACTTTGTTCTGTGTGATGCTATTAAGTATAACATTGAAAAAATGTAAGCATAAAAATATGCAATATGTATATTTCTTGATTTTATAACATTTTTTTCTTATTTAATCAGAGGTATGTATTAATATGGATGCCATTAAATTTCATACTACAAATTTGTAACATTCTGTAAGATTATTGTAAAATTTACACTTATTTGACATATTAGCAGATGGGTTTTAGGGACTTTCCACTAGACTGAACTACATCAATCTGTCCATGTCTAAAGAAAAACCTCCATATGTTTGATTTTTAAATGAAGACTGCATAGAAGTCAAATGGAAGAAAACCATGCAATGAGCTGACCAAACTTGCACCCCACTCTCCTCATTAAGATTCTCCTGTAAAATGTCCATTTTACATGCCTTACAAAGCCCCTCTGCACTGGGATTCTCAGTAGTCATGACTCACTCTGCTAAAACTTACTGCCATGACAAATACTTCCCCCGCCCTGCTGCTTTCGTCTGTATGGGAGGCATTTGCCTGTGACTGCCATTTGAAAAATTGGATTAATTAAAAAGTTTGCTTTGATGTGACTAGGTTTCTACTTTTTACCCCTCCTTGATACAGTGCCAGACAGCTCTTTCTCACAAGGGGGACTGGGGAGTCAACACTTCATGTGAGAGAGAGGGAGAGGGCTGCATTTACTTTTTCAATGTTTGAGCATCTCAGTCAGCACCACACTCCAATGAGTGGCCCTGCAAGCAATTAGCAGCTCCTATTTGTCACTGAGGCATCTCTCTTATCAGACTACCAAGACCAAAAGGAACTTTTGTATTTTGTATTAAATTTAATTCTTAGAACATCACTTTGGGCCTTTCAACTGCTCTACATTCTTCTCTAAAAACATAAACCCAGGGAACGTGATTACGTGGTTGCACAAACTGCTTATAGATCTACTTCATACATACTTGGTACGTCTGACCAAACACTTTGGCACATCTTAGTACTTGATAAGTCTGGCCAAACACCAGGTATTAATGTTCTAGTACTTAGAAAAATTCTGTTGCAAGATGTACACAATTGAAAATTTCATGTCTGTACTGATACCTGAAACAGAATATAATGAGAGCGAGGAGTAGTGCTTTATCAATATTTTTTTCTGAGAAATGTCCTATGTGCACTTTAGGATAACACAGCATATGCATTATCCTAAGCTGTAGAGCCCAGATTGTTTGCTGTGTATCTGTAAGGTGGACCATAAGTTCCAGGTGAGTGTTTGTGAGAGTCAGTCTAATTATCAAGTAGCATCATGCTATGACCAGACCTTTGCCAACACTCACGTCAACAAGATAGTACATCAAAGAGAGGCAGCCCACCTTGTGTTACTGATGATAAACAGACACACGGGGCCAAACTGCATGGTAATTGGCTAATGTTTCTATGGTGATGGGGTGAACAGTAAACATAAAAACGCTGTTGTCTACCCACACTGTACCAAAATTGTTGGTTCCCGTGACCGTGATTAATAATGTTAATCCAACATCATTACTGACTGTTTTCTGTCCTCTTTGAATTTCCATCCATTTGCACTGTTATGTAAGCTTCTTAAGGATGTCTAGTACAGTCTTCCATACTGTTTGCACTGAACCTTTTTCCACTGAGTTTTGATCCTGGAGGGCTTCCATATGTACAGTGCCATGTAAACCATACAGCTTTGTGACAATTTTTTGTATTAGGGTAGCACAAGTTGCTTGCAAAAGTAAAGGTCATATTTCATAATCTACAACAAGAGGCAATGCTCAGCATCTTGTTGCCTTCACACTATAATCTTCACACTTCCCCCAGGGGGAGGGAGTGGGAGGGGCAATTACTTAATGTTTCCATTAGCATTGTCTATGACAGTAACGACTGGGCCCAGGATGTGATGTGCGGAGAGTGGCTGTTGGCAGGCAGTTACACCATGTACATGTTGTGCTGGTTGGTGGCCAGGACCTGAACCATCTCACCCGGGATGACGTAGACCTGGTTCTCTCGTCCTCTCCTGGGTCACCATCATGAGTACATCCCAATATATCCAGCTGTGTTGTGTTTGGCAGCCTCTTTGTGTGAGGTTGCCATTAGATCTGGCACATCTTTCTTGCCTGTCCAAGAAGACAAACTGTCTGAAATTGAAGCACACACTAGCATTACCTGCCACCTACATCCTCAGCCAAAATTTAATGAGAAGAAAATGTTTTCACACAGTGCTCACCTAACCTGTGCTCTTTCATCAAGTCATGTGTTACTCAAGAATAGGTTTTGTGAAATAAATGACATTGTATTTGCATTTATTAATTGTTAGACATTCATATACAAAGTAATTTATTATCAGTGCCATCAATAGGGTTAGGCAATTAGCTGCACAGTTACTGAATCATTTTTACCAACCTTGAAATATAGTGCCATTGTAGGAAACATTGCCATAAGGCGAGTAAATGCAGTCATATCATTAAACTTGTATCGTTAATTTCCAGCTACTAGGTATCACCACAGTTCTGCACTGCTATAATGCATTTACCATTGAGCTATTGCCAGCTGTCTTATGTGCTTACATCATGGCTTGTTTTTACAACTACTAGCTTGTGTTAAGTGTTAAGATGGGGAAGGGTCAGAGTTCATAGATTGATTTTGAGTCTACAAGAAAAACAGATGATTATCCCACTGTTCTGACCTTTGTGGGGGATCATTCCACCACTTTTTGAAAGAGTAGGGTACGGACATGAATCTACTAGTCAAACGGAGGTAGGGCAATAGATTGGTTTGGCAGGAATGTAGAGTGTGATGATGGATTCTACATATGAGGGTGCAGTTTTTCATTTTGGTCAGTAAGATAAAGCTAGAACTCTAGAATTTTATCCAAGATACAACAGGTAGACAGTGTAGAAAGCTGATATGTAAAATGACAACATTTTGGGTGGTTGTAGATCAGTTGAGCAGCTATATTCTGAATTAGCTATAAAGGTCTGATGGCACTTGTCAGGAGACAAACCTACAGAGAGCTGCAGTAGTCTAGTTTGGAGAGCACCATAGCTTGAACCAAGAATTGTGCTGATTTGTAAGTAAGAAACATGCATATTTTGGGGCACTCCAGAACAGCAATCATCAGTTGTGTTTCACTGCTGCTATTTTAGCCATTGCAAGTGTAATTAGCAGCATGTTGAGAGGTCAGATCTCTGGACGTTAATGATTCAACCTGTTTTGTCAGGTGTGAAATTGTTTAGTCACAGGTCCTGTGCATTTTTTATGCTGGCATTTCTCTCCCTTTCGGATGCTCTTTAGAAACTGCAGAACATAATTCCAGTCAAATGAACTGTGTCTGACCTCTTCCAGAAGACCCCTTTCCAAAGACCTGAGGTCACCACAGTACCATCATGTCTGCTTTAGCTAGACATGCAGAGGAAAGAGTAATGACAGTATATTTGCAGACAAAAACTGACAATGTAATACTCAATGGTCTCAGAAAGTCATGTGGAGGTAAACTTGCCATAGAAACCCCCCATTCTGTTCTTCCCACACATCCAATGTTAAAGAAGGTAAGACATTATACAGAAGACATGATGTTTACATAATGTTTACATGATTACATAAAAATAACTAAACAATTTTTTCCCTACAACACTGTGTAACAGAAATATATCCAACTTAGGATTTATTTATTTGAAGTTACTTTAGAGTGGTTGTTATCTTCCTTTTTTAAGCCATTCTAGATAGGCCAGTGGAATTATAATTCAGCCTCTTATATCATGTAAGAACAAAAAGTAATACAATGTCAAATCTTTAATCTTTCTAATAAGTGCATTTGAATCAAAGCCATTGATCAATACTGACCACAGGAGATCCATGGGTTTTTGGCTTTTGTCCCAACTCAAGTCTTAATTACATCAGTAGACCAATCTATGGATGGTAAATTGGATAGTACTCTAAATCAATTGTTTTACTGCTGTAAGACAGCTCTCTTCGAACTGAAGTCTCGTAATTTTTCCTCCCACTATTCTGCAAAGATACAACCATTCACTTGACTGCTGACACTATCTTGTGTCTTCCCCTTTGTTCCTTTTCAGAGCTGGGAAATTAAAATTTCAGTCTAGACAATGAAAGAGAGTTCAATACTGTCTTTCTGCAGCTGATTTCGTCTTCTCTGGATCCCTTGTGCTATGATCTGAAAAAGTTAACAGAGAAAAATTATGGAAGGTTAAATTGCACCAAACTCTTTTCACAGTACATTATTAAAATATAGAAGCACAGAAGAGAAGAGAAGAGAACATTGAGGCACAAGGTTAAATACATGCATTAAAAGATGACTGACACCTTCAACATTTTGATACAGAGTGATTTCAGGTACATCTGATTATGCTATGCAGTGACTATAAGCCAAAGACTTATCTCTTACTGAACACCTACAAGTACTGAAATGAACATGGTGTACTTTACTGCACATTTCTGCAACAAGGGTGCAGCAAATAAGATCAAAGGACGCTACTCTGCATTTCCTCAAAGGGTATGAAATGATAGCACCAATGGATCCCATTTTATGATGATTGGGCTAACATACATACCATACTATAAATATCATATAAATATATTACAAAAATATAACTGGATAATACTATATGCATCATGTGATATCTGGTAGACTCTCTCTCACTACCCTATTCAATGCAACTTGCAAGGTGATTATGGCAAGTAAAAAATAAAGTTTGTAAAATGAATAAAAATATTTTCATTCTCCCTCTTTCTCTGGGTATTTTAATTCTATTGTGAAAAATAAAGCTTGCTAAAACATGAGCAAATGAATATATTTTTAAAATTCCATACAAAAGAACCTTTCACTTGCTGAAATTTTAGAGAGATGACGGTGATATAAAAATGAGCTAGAGCAAAGTAAGTCTGTCTCTTCACTTCAGCGATTTATTTTAATGTGAGGCAGTGGCTTGCCTTCACTGCCCACACAGACATACTAACAGCAGTGGGGCAGCTGCCATTGGTTCATTTTAATATACAGTTGTTACATGAACAATTTTACTTTATGTATTGTGCTGTAGATGTATTTGGCTTTTACAGCAACACATACCAAGACAAAAAACTACTGCTCCTTACCATTACCATACGCATCAGCTGTCAACTAATAAATTTTTTTCTGTCAGGATTACTCTATATAAATCTCATACCACTACCATTGTAATTACTCAAGCATGGTCCACACATAGCCCAAGGACAGGAAATGACATCACATCATTATAAATTATGTTGACAAATTCAGAACTTTTATCCTCATTGCCTTTGCAAACAGTGGGTCCTGTGGTTCTGATTTTAGCAAATATTCCCAGAAGAATGCCTAAATAAATAGTTTTCGTACAGTTAAATACTCCAGAAAACTCATGATGAACTTCAACCTCAAATTAAATGAATGCTAAATGATTAATGTATACTTACATTTCATTGAACATTCAAAGGTGCCCTTTAAAAACACATAACACAAAAGACACTTGATTTAGGTGAGAGCGATAAGACTGACATCATGACTCTTCTCACACTCATGGTATTTAAAGATTGGACAGAGATGCCCATTAAAAAGATATTGCTGAAAAGTAGTCTGGAAGGAAAGGATCATTTTCTGCACTGCAGATTAGGCCTCCAGGATGAAATTGGACTGCTTAATGGTGTCCCAAGAGAAGTGCCCCCAGCCACAAATAGCTCTGAGCAGAGGCACTGCTAATATCCCCTTTCCAAGCCCTGCTTGTTTGGGCACCTGCACACATACCCATGCCCTTATAACAGCCATGCAAATTGCATAAGCTGACAAAGAGCTGAAGTTGTTCATGGAGGACAAAGAGTTACATCAGGGGCAAATAACCAGATTCTCAGGCAACTCTAACCCGCCACCCACTTCCCCATATCTTTGAGAGTGAGTGACACAAGAGCCCCAACATCACTAGTTTTACATTTTGCAGGTGGGCACTTTCCCTTTGTTGCAGAGGGGCCCATCTATCTCATACACATGTACATGATGCAAGAAGTGATTTCAGATTTTAGACACTCCTGTATTCCTGCAGGAAGCACATTTGAACAGGAGCTTCCTTGCATTTCCTTCCCTCCCCAATGAGTTATGCTTTCTCCTGCTGAATCTCAAGTGGATGAATTCTTTATAACTGCACCCTCCCCATCACATGACCAACACACAGAAAACACAGAACACAGGAGACAGACAAAGTCTTTGTTCTTTGTGTTGAGGTTGAAGAGAAAAAAAATAGGGTAAAGATGATTGAAACCCAGCTCCCCCGCCCTTTGAGGTAGTGCTTTGTGGAGATGTCTGGCATCCCAAAGCCTTTGAAATGTTCTAATCGGGCACGCCTTGCTGCTGAATCAAATTCCTCTGGCATGTAGCAGGCTAAGATCTGTCACTGCCTTGAAGGCTAGGAATGGCTGTCATTGTGGTAGAGGCAATCCCTTTTCAACGAGTTTTCACCCAGACAAGAGGCCTCTACACCCCAGTCTGTGAAGCTCCCCTTGTTAACACCCTGTGGGATTTGCAGGAAGCACACTGTTCCAAGAAGCAGAATTACCATAGGCTCACAGGTCTTGTAAACAACCAAGAGATGCACTGCTTCTCACTATCTTTGTTTTGATAAAATGTCAGTGCAAAGGTGTCACCCATTTCCAGTGTTAAGGAATTCACTTATCTCAATCCAGTCAGGTTTCAATTACATGACGTAACAAAGGACAAATATCACAATGAAATTCTTAATTCTTGCAATGTTTGTCAGCTTTTCAGAGGTGGGGGATAATGTTGTCTGAGATTAACAGCATGTGGTGGAATGAGGGAGACAGAAATATGTATTGCAGGCGGCACATCGCTCTTAGCACATCGCTCTAGCCTGCGCAGCTTGACAATGTCACGGGCTTAATGTTGATAGCTGTACATCACACTGAAAAATAGGTGTAATAGTGCAGAGTTACTACCAGAGTAAAGAGAAAAGATGGTTTGGGTTGTTTTTTTTTTTTTTTTTGGGGGGGTTCACTGTACTGCTGTCCAAAAGGCAGATTCTTTCAATAAACAAAGGGTGTTCTATGGTAAATACACCCTTTCTAACAACAACAGTAAGTAATTTATAATAACTTAAAAAATAATTTCTTAAAACAAATCACCTAATGTATAATCTATACAAGGTCTGGTTTGATACTGGATTTGCTTTTGCAATTGTTCTTAATGTTCATATGTTCATTCACATGACTTCAATGAAATATCCATCTGTATAATTGGATATACCGACAACCCACTAGTTACTGGTATGGCATAACTGCCAACCCTATACTATTCAAAAAGCTACTCCCTGGTGCATCTGCTAAGCAAATAAAACAGTGTAAAATAGCCTTATATTTGCAGATAATGCATGGAATTCCCCCAAATGGTTATGAATATCAAAAGCCCTTCCCGATTAAATATCAATTCAGAATAATAAACCTGGAACACCACTAGATGAACCATGATATTCAGGACAGGGGAGATGAGAGAAGGAAACCAGGAGGATGCCATGCTGAATGTAGTCTTCTATGGAGATGTAGTGAAGGAGCGCTAACTGCTGGGGTGGTGGACAACATGTGGTCTGCCATTATGGGAAATTTATGATTTAAGTCACAGTATCTCATTTTGCGGTCACTCAGAAGGTTGGTAGCCATAACTACAGCTGGTAGGACCATTCAGCTTCTTTTACCTGCCCTTCTGTGGATGGGCCCGCAGTGCACAGTGGCTTGGGCCCAGATATTTCCATGTCTCCTCACTAGTAATGAAATCCAGGTGAGACAAACCACTTCAGATACATTCAGCTCTACCTAGGACAGCAGGAGTTTTGGATCAACATATCGGGTGTCCACATGAGTCACTCTGCATGGTGAGACTAAGGGAAGAAGACTGTTACTGTCTGCATATTGAACATGGGCTATAGTCGGTGGGTGTACGTAGATTTCATTGAGTTTGAAGCTGGGATAATTGGCATAGATTACATTAAAACATATCTGCTCCAAATTGCTTCCCAAGAACACTAATAGTTGCAGGTTTTGTTTTTTATTTCAAATTTAGAGTGTCAGTGTTTCAATGTCATCACGTAAACTCATTTAGCTGAATTCTCACACCCAGGGAGGCAATTAAAGGTGTAGCTCCATTTTAAGTCTTTGATATTCTGTGCATATGTCAGGAGTTTCTCCTGACAGCGGTAAATGTTCGTGCTGTACTCCCTGGGAGAGCAAGGGGGCTTGGGCGTGCAGCCGGATGTAAGTCAATAATTGAATTAACGGGTTGTTGACGGGATTCGCTGCCTGGTGCATGCTCCGCACCTGCTGCCTATCTAGTTAAGCGGACACCAGGACTATTTAGGCAGGTGAGTGGGAGCAGCATGAAAGAGACGCTGGGAGGCTGACCGCACAGGTTTTGCTGTGGGGATTTTCAGCACGGCGAAATTTAAATTGGTTATTTTTGGTTTGTTTTGTTTTTATTTTGGATTTGGTTTGACCCCCAGGAGTCACGACCCGGGTGGATTTTTTGGAGTTTGGTTTTGTTTGGTTAATTTCTCCTTTTTTCGGTGACTGTGTGCGTGAGTCCCTGGCATGAGGTGGAAGAGGGCGGACTGGCTGCAGAACTGATTCCCTCAGCGAGACCCCGCGGAGCTGGCACAAGCGGCTAGCAAGAAGACAACGTGGGTCACCGCCGGAGCCACCAGCCCGTCCACAGGAGCGATGCAGAGGGCTTGTGTTTTTGTGTTTCCTTATTTTTTTATTTTGGGACGTAGGCGAGGCCCGGCACAGGTGGTGCGGGCCGAACTACGTCCCCCCTTATATTTTCTTTTGTGTTCTGTGTGTGTCTGCATGGTGTGCGTGTGCGTGTGTGCGCGTGTGAGGAGCCTCCCCTGCAGCAGTGGGACTTCCCCCCCCGGTTGGACGAGAGCGGTTGGTCTCTCCCCGTGCCCGGGTGGCGGGGGGCGCCAGATCACAGAGTGTATTGCAGTGGGCATGTGTGTGGAATGAAAGTGTGTGGTGTGGGTTTTGAAGTGTGTGCGGGGTTGCGCACCCGCTATCTGGGTCCGGGAAGGGAAGGACAGGAGAGGATAGCAGGGTGGGGGGAAGGAGAACAGCTGCGGATGGAAAGCATAGTAGCGTCTCATGTTTTTATGAATTTGTGTGTAAACCTTTTTTTCCCCTCTTCCTTTATTAGTAAAAATAAAGCGTGTTATTCCTACTCACCTTGTCCTGGTGTCCTTGTGGCGGGCGGATCCCTTGGAGGGAATGAACCGGTTGGGGCAGGGCTGGGCATACTGTCCACTCCCGACACATATATACATACAATCATACATAGGCTGAACTGAGACGTGAAAGAATCACCTCTTAAATTTAAAGTTTTCATTGTTCATCTTTATTATTCCATTTAAATCTTTGGCATTCCCACAGCAAATAGAGGAAATGAAGAAAATCGTCAAACGCAACTAAATCATATACAATACAAAATTCAAAATTCACTGACCTCTCACAAACAAAAGAAAAAGAAACAAAACAGTCATGGCCTTCTTCAGCTTCCACAGAAATACTTTATTGTACCTATGTACAGCTCTCAGCTACCCTGACATACACTGGAAACCTAAATTTGTTTGGGTGCTTAACAATGTCAATCAAAAACTATGCGGCACCTTATATTAATGGGTCAAAGTAATGAATTTCTGCATGCAACTCAATGATTTAAGACAAACTACCAAGTTTAAATAGTAATGGCTTTAAATGCATTAAATAGTGCCATTACTAGTGCAACAGGATAACACAAATGCTGGGGCTTTCATAATTCAGGTCTACAAACACTGCATCATGCTTTTTTTGATTGACATGTAGAAGGTTGATTTCTCACCTCCATTTCCTTGACAGAGTAACACAACACAAATTTTGTATCGATAGCGCTCTCTTGTAAATTGTAAGATGAAACGTTACAGAAAGCATGCCGTACATGTACTTCTGTATCAATCTAAAGGTGAAAGCATCTTCTTTAATAGCACTTCAAGGAATACAGCCACAATGGTTCACTTTTACCCCAACAGTCATCAGATAACCTGAGCAATGCAGCTCTACAATACATGATTCATGTGGATGATCCTCCTCTAAAGAAAACTGGACCCTGCTCTCACCATCTCCAGCAGGAAACCAGCAAGGCATTATCAAGACTATTATTTTAAGTATGTTCCAGATACAGCAACTTTTTGGTCCAAAAACACACAGTATATTTGACCTAAGCACTACTGGGCTGGCAATATTAAGAAAAAAATGAATTTAATCTTAAAATCCTTATAATCTTAAGCTGTTCTATACTAGTGCAAATGTCTTCATGTCTGAAACGAACCTGTAGTATTATATACCATAAGGAATGTTAAAAATTGTTTCGGTTTTAAGCCTAGACAAATAACAAAGACAGTGAAATGAGTACTGGTACTCCCCCCAGCTGTGCAAGTACAACATTCTGATGTGGAATGATCAAAGTACTAGGCTCCTCTTAACAAATTGGTGGGAGAGAAACTGACTATGTAAGTAAAATAACACCAAGCTGTGTTCAAAACACTACTGTGCCACTCCACCTGCTGTATGGGGCACCTGGGTAGCTGCCATTGTTGTCATTTTGCTGTTGTAGTTGGTGGTAGGAGGGGAGGAGTTATGCAAAGATGAAGAGGAAGGTGAGGAAGAATGCAGCTCAAAATCACCTGCCTGACTGCCCTCAAATACACGGTCTGTGTTTGCTGGTGTCCCTGCTATATCCTCTCTCATCATTGCTATCTGTGGGTAGAAATCCAAGGGTGGGGGCATGTCAGCCGGCTCAGTGGGGCTGGGGGGGCCCTGAGGCCAGCATGGGTTGTGTGCCAGGAGGCAGTGGCAGGCTGTAGCAGGATCCATGACAGGAAGGGTGCTGGCATGGGGAAAGAAAGAGGATGTGGAGATCCATGGTAATGTCCCTGCGGCCTGTCAAAGCCCCTCCTGCCTCCAGCTGAGTTGGCCCCAGTCTGGGTGCCAAGGTGGGTGCAGCGGCTGGCAATGATGTTGTTGCAGAAGCCGCCCATGGAGACGTTCTGCACCCACTGTACCACGGCCGTCATCCCTTCCTCTGCTGTGAGCCGGTGGATCCGTGACAAAGCGTCCTCGCTAGAGCCGATCTCTGAGGCCTCTCCTGGGGGCAGCAGGAGCAAGAGGAAGGGAGGTGAGAGTAAGCCAGCTATACAACTTTTTTGTGCAAAGAGATGAAAGAATAAAGAACCTGCAGGGTAATTTATGCTGCTGGTTTTGATCCCCCCTCCCCTTTCGCAATGATTCACATAAAGATTCAAAGGGCAGTGCAAAAATAAACAGACTTTTCATTGTTATTCACTGCTGCTTCGGTTGAGGTGAAAAATGAGACTGGCAAGACAATAACTGAAGGTACACACATGCATACACAAACGCGCCAACACACGCTCACCAGGACAAAGTTGTCTCAATCATCCCTTCTCTGTACTTTTTCAGACTATTTCTGTAAAAGGGATGGCAATTGCACACTTAAACGGCAGGATACAAGCTATTAGCAATAACTTTCCAACATCCAAATCACACTGGTCCCCCAAACATGATATTTATAAAGTCTTGTGACTCTGTAATTATTCAAGATTTTAAAAAGTAATTATCATCAAACCATCAAACATACAAAATAAAAATGAATTTTAATGATATGTCCAATTGAAAAAATGCCATCACAAAAGGCAAATGAGACACCAAAAAACATGGGGATTCTAGATTCTTGATTGACTTAAGAAAGACTTTCACAGGACCTCCTCATCATGAACTCTCTGTGAGCAATCCATACACACACACACACACACACACACACACACACACACACACACACACACACACACACACACACACACACACACACACATGTGCATGCTCAATGTACAGTAGAACCTTGGAGATCCAAACATGCTGGAAATGGTGGTTTGAGTATCTCTGAAATGTTCAGAATGCAGAGACAGAGGAATTCATTGTCCATTAATAACATCAATTTACTGTTTATAATTTCATATACATGCAAAAGGGAGTTGGCAGGGCAGGCAATTTGTAAACTAACTACATGAAGACAGTACACCCACAGTTTTTAACAGCATAACAGACATTCTCCTGCACCTTTGAAAAAAATAAAATACAGGTTGTGTTCTTGAAAAAGATATGAACATTTATCATGGAAAAGTTTTGGTTCCTGACCCTACTCCAAATGCAATACTGTTTCTTCAATCTCCTCTTTTTTCCAAGATAAATAAAAAGTGGTATTGTTGTTTCAGTTTTGGGGGGAAGGGTGACATGCAACAGATCATGCTGAACTACAGGGCAAGAAATAAAACAAAACAGAGAAACAGTGATTTGTTAAAGGAAGAAGACTGCAACAACCTGTCCCCTCTTCATAGTTTAGATTCATGGACCATATCATTTCTGGAGAGATTACATAGTGATATGGTCCACACATGTAATAGTAGTATAAGAACAAAACCAGTCTCTATTGCTCTGACTCACAAGTTGTGCATCTCTATCACAGACGCTTAAATACTACAATTTCTGATATTTCAAAGTTATTCCCTGAAGGTAGATTCCGTATAAACCAACCAACACAAAAAATTTGGGGGCTCAGAAGACTATTATAAATGTTTTTGTCAGATTCATAATCAATTTACAATTACTCTTTATGCTCTTTTCATGAATGTCAAAATATTCTTTCTCAACATTTTGAGGCGGCAGTTTGCTTCATGTGATGTTTCATTTATTTCATTCATGTGAAAAAAACAACAGCATGATATTTAATTAGAAAGTTGCACAGCTTTATTTGCTATTTTTTAGAAATTCATCTAGAACACAAGTAGTAGTAAAGCTCAACTAACTAGTCACATTGTGGAAATCCAGTTTTCCACAGGCAGAGGAACTCCTACTCTGACGGTATTGTGATGAAGGACCGACCTCTGATGGATAGTTCGGAGTAGCTGTTCGAGAAGCAGCCAATCAGGAATCGCTCTAAGCTCCCCTGGTTGCGCAAAAAGACCGCCGACATTTTAGTTGGTGGAAGTTTTAGAGGAGAGCACTTGTGCGGAGAGACTGCTGATAAGTCGAACAGTTTATACATATTTAAGTGGGGTTTGTTGTGCCCCTTACCGTGTTTCCCTTTCAAGACTGTGTGCGTGCAAATGACCCGTAAGTAAATCCTACACTTGTTATTAGTTTTACCCGTTAATAATGTTTACTTTGTGTTCGTTTGCACAGTAATCCCGTCCGCCACATTCGCAGCTCGTTTGTTGTTTTCATAATGGCGGTACGTAGCAGTCTCCAAATGTTGTTAGCGTCTGTATTGTTCTGTATCTGTATGTTCAATTTATGTATGACGCAGTATATTTACGGAGGTGTTGCTTTAAATCATTACACGGTTTTACGGATTTAATTTGGCAATTCGGTAATTATTAGGTCCATTTGTGGTTTGCACAATGTAACCAATGTTTGTATTTATGTCATTTGAGCTTTCTATCTGCTTAGCTATGTTTAGCATGGGTATATGTAGGTGTGTGTCTAATTGTTGCTCTGTTATTTCTCTGTTTCAGAACCACACCCATCTAATACTCTATACCAACCTTCTTTGTCTAATTTTTTACAATAAACCTCCAAAAGGGAAACATCTTGGTCTTGGTGCATTCTGACCGATTCCCCCCTGGCGGAGTTTTAATGAACCAGCAAATTTATACTGTCCTTCCCATTCACCATAACAATTTGGTCCTTCGAGCTGGATACAGCGTGGTCACCGGGGGATTGCCTAAAGATGTTCCCGGATCAGCGTAGGACCCCATGCCCTGCAGATAGCCGCCCCCGCCGAGAGACCCGGCCACCAGCGTGGATGGAAGACTACGCCGTCTCCCTTCCAGCACAGCAGTGGTCTTCCCGTGCTCCCCTTGATGTAGATTACGCGGCAGAGCAACAACGGCCCCATCACAGCATGGTGAGATCCCCGGAGAGATACGCCAGGATGAAGCCTCTCACACCTCCACTGCTGGATGAGGACTGGAGTGCCGCGCAAGGACTGGGAGCTAAGTATCCACGCCAGCCTGAGTATGCAGGCCCCCTGTTTCTGAGTACACCTGCCTCTCCCCGGCGGAAGCCTGCACCCGAAACAGCGCCTGAGGTCCTTGAAGCCCTTCACAGGCTGAGGGCAGATAATCAGAGGATGCAGCGACAGCTGATGGATATGCACAGATGACTCGATGCCAGCGCTGCACTTCCAGAACCACCACCGCTGCAGTGCTCAGCCCTCTCTCCTCCACAGATGTCTGGGCCACCCCAACGGCAGCACCACATAGCGCAGGATGACGGCGCGTACCGACCCCTGCTACTCCCGCCACCTGAGCAAGCTAGTGGTCACACTCTGCCTCCAGGAGATTATGGCGACTGGCCACTGCCGCCACCCCCTGTAGTAGATGACCACCTTTACCAGCCACCACCACGGTCACAGGATCTGGTGTCTGAGCTCACAATGCTGCTGAGAGACATGAGGATGACACGTCAGGAGCAGTCTCCCCACAGACCAGAGCCACATCATCCAGACACCGAAATACTGCGTACCATATACTCCACCAAGGAGTGAGTCAGCGCGCAGCAGGCCGCTCCCCTCCCACCAGCGTGAGACGGTGTACCACGGTCCTAAGCCCACAATCCCTGCATTCACTAAGGGGATCCAAGAGAGTTTGCCAGGCTTAGGGCCACCCTGGAGAATCTGCTGCCGGAGGACGCTACAGAGCGCTTCAAGTACCAGATCCTGGTGGACCACCTGAAGTATGAGGAGGCCCTGCTCATAGCTGACTCCTACACCAACTCACCGCAGCCCTACACTGACACGATGGCCAGCCTCATCGAGCACTATGGTCAGCCTCACCAGCTGGCTCTCAGGAAGATCGCTGACCTGATGGAGGCCCCGAACATCGCACATGGTGACACCAGTGGGTTCCAGCAGTTTGCACTGAAAGTGAGAGCGCTGGTGGGTATGTTAGACCAGCTAGGGGACAGTGGACAGACTGAGCTCCGCTGCGGGTCACATGTAACACGGCTGCTGTCCAAGCTGCCTCAGGACATGCGGGCGGAGTTCAAGAGATTTCTGTACCCCATGCGTGTCACCATCCCCAGCCTCTTGCACTTTTCTGACTGGCTTGACTACGAGCTGAAGATTCAAGAGACAGTGTACGAGTCTCTGCACAGCGAGGACAAGGGCAGGGCAGGACCCAGGACAGAGCGCCAACGAGACAGCAGGAGCAGCAGGAGCAACACCATCCTGCACACCACAGACCAGCCTGGGAGCACACCAGCAGCAGGGAAGCCGCCCCCCAGCACCAAGCAGCCAGAGAGGACAGCATACTGCCCCTACTGCACCAACACACAGCACTTCCTTGACCAGTGTACAAACACAGCTGACAGTGGACCAGAGAACGGCGTGGATCAAGACCAACCGAAGGTGCTGGCGATGCGGGCGCCTGCACCAGGCTGCACAGTGCCGCTTAAAGGTTGTGTGTCAGACGTGCAAGGAGAGACATCTTCAAGCTCTGCACAACGTGAATATAAAACCTGCAGCTGAGAACACATCATGCCTCGTCAGCACAACCAATGAAGTTATGTACCTGGACAGGCGGACGGGGTGCAGCCAGGTCCTGCTCAAAGTAAGTAAGGTGCTGCTGCGCAACGGTGAGCACAGCTTAGAGACGTATGCCATCCTGGATGATGGGTCAGAAAGGACCATCCTCCTCCCTGCAGCAGCGCAGAAACTTAGGCTCACTGGTGAGCCAGATGATCTGGCCCTCAGAACTGTTCGGCAGGACATCAGGGTTCTGCATGGCACTGCAGTGTCTTTCTCCATCTCCCCAGCTGACCAGCCACAGAAGTCCTTTAAGATACACAGAGCATTCACTGCCGATCAACTGGGTCTGGCCAAGCACACGTACCCAGTGGCGGCTCTTCAGAGGAAGCACAAGCACTTAAGAGGCCTTCCTCTCCAGGCCCTTAACAGAGTGCGCCCCCTGCTGTTGATCGGGTCCGATTATCCCCACCTCATCACTCCGGTGGAGCCAGTGCGTCTGGGACCCCGGGGACCAGGTGCAGTGAAGACGAGGCTGGGCTGGGACTTCAGGGGCCGACCAAGCACATCAAGCAGCAGTCAACAACCCTGCAGTGCCTGCACATCTCCGCCCTCTCACCCGCCGCTGAGCTTCTGCAGAATGTCAACAGATTGTGGCAGCTAGATGTCCTACCCTACAGGAGTGAAAAGCTGGTCACCTGCTCCAGGCAGAATCAGGTAGCAGTCCACCTGTTGGAAGCGAAGACCACACGTGTAGACATAGATGGGATCCAGCGCTATGCCACTCCCCTCCTCAGAGTGAAGAACATGCCACAGCTTCATGCAACTAAGGAGGCCGTGTTGGCCAATCTCCGCAGCATGGAGAGGCGCCTGTTGCGAGACCCCGAAAGAGCAGCTGCATACTGTGCAGAGATTGAAAAGCTGGAAAAGACAGGCTACGCAGTGAAAGTGCCAGAAGAGGAGCTGAACAAAGCAGCTGAGTCTTGGTTCATCCCGCATCACATGGTGAGCCATAACGGAAAGAACAGGATTGTCTTCAATTGTTCTTTCACTTACAAGGGAGACAACCTCAACGAGCTGCTGCTGCCGGGCCCCAACCTGAGTTCCAGTCTGCTTGGTGTACTGCTGCGCTTCAGATATCGCCGTCAGCAGCGATATCAAGGGCATGTTTCATCAGGTGAGGCTGCTTCCTGAGGACAGGCCTTTGCTTTGCTTCCTGTGGCGAGACCTGAAGACAGAGGAACCACCCAGCATCTACATGTGGCAAGTCCTTCCGTTTGGTACCACATGCAGCCCCTGCTGTGCCACTTTCGCACTGCAAAAACATGTGTTTGACCACAGCCAACTAGGTGAGGACGTGCGAGTGTCCATAGAGAGGTCCTTCTATGTGGACAACTGCCTGCAGAGCCTCCCCTCGGTGGAAGAAGCCCGCCACCTGGTTGACAAACTGACGTCACTGCTGTCTACAGGTGGATTTGAGCTACGCCATTGGGCCAGCAACACCCCTGAAGTCATCAGCCACCTGCCCAGAGAAGCCAGATCCGAGAGCAGTGAGCTGTGGTTCAATGAGTCAGGTACTGACCCACAAGAGCTCGCCCTGGGACTCCGCTGGCTCTGCAACTCAGACACCTTGAGGTACAAATACCGTATGCTGGATCGACCTACATCCACCATGCGAAACATATACCGAGTCCTGGCACGCCTGTACAACCCCCTGGGATTTATCGTCCCTTTCACAACGCGGGCCAAGATCCTGGTGCAGCGCTTGTGGGACAAACAAAGAGAGTGGGATGACCCGTCACTGCCTGAGGATGTGCTACAGCCATGGCTGATCTAGGAGGAGGAGTTGCAGCATCTCTCTCAGATTTCACTGCCTCGCTGCTATGTAAGCTCTGAGATGGACACTTCAAACTGCCAGAGGGACCTGCACATCTTTGCTGATGCATCAGAGAAGGCCTATGGCTCAGTGGCCTACCTGCGTGCAGAGAGCCCACATGGCCGTGTGGAAGTGTCATTCCTGACCGCCAGATCCAGAGTGGCCCCAAAGAAGCAGCAATCAATACCAAGGCTAGAGCTGTGTGCTGCACTGACAGCTGCGCAGTTGGCCACGCTACTGCAAAGAGAGCTGACTCTGACCATCCTTGACGTCGTCCTCTGGACAGACTCCACAACAGTCCTCACATGGCTCCAGTCAGACTCCTGTCAATACAAGGTTTTCGTCGGAACACGAGTGGCCGAGATCCAGGAGCTGACTGACGCCCGGGCCTGGAGGTATGTGAATTCAGTCAATAATCCAGCCGACGACATCACACGGGGGAAGACACTGCTGGAACTGTCTAGCAAGAGTAGTTGGAGTCAGGGCCCCGCCTTTCTGTGGCAGTCACCTGACTTCTGGCCCACCCAGCCAGCCACAGAAGAGACAGAGACTGTTTCCAGATTAGTAGTTTCACCAATGTTAACATTACTCAAGAATCAAGTCACATAATTTCCTTTTGATGGCAGGAAAGTGACATGTTCCTACCGGTCCTTCCATGAGCTTCTCGTCCAGCCTAATAATACAAACTCTCCAGAGCAGCCAAGGAGGAGCGCTGGTCCTCTCCAGGAAGGGAAGAGTAGAAAATGGAGGCTTGTTTTGTGTCAAAGCTGTACTGAGCATTTGTAGGTAATTCATGAGAAAATTCTGCTTGTTTATGGTGCACTAAAGTGATCCACACAAGTGAGCCAAATCTACAGATAAGTCAATGCAACAAGAGCATTGCAGGCAGTGCTCCCTTGAGCAATAATGGCTTGTTGCTCTTGCAAGGCTATATTATTAATGGGATTAATAAAAACACTCTATTTGATAAAATAGAGGTCATCCTGACATACATGACAGTTTGCCCTCCTATCCAAAAGATAATAATCAACCCCATGGTTAAGGCAAAGAAATAGGCTGTGGGAGGGAGTGCGGAAATGGATTGGTGTGTCTTGGGCACAACCAGCCTGAAGGCAAAGAAACATAAACCTTGTAAGATTTGATTATCTAAGGAGTGGCAGGTAATGCTAGGTCAATAAATGTCAAGTCCTTCATGAGATATGGAACACAGATCTCTATCCTCTTAATTCAACAGAGAAGTCACAGGAGCTGCAACTCTCCGTCATCTTCACCAGGAACTCTGAACAATGTATTCAAGAGTTAGGCCCTGCTGACCATGAGATTCAGTGCTCACTGTGTGGACAAACATGTTAGTGAGGTCTTCTTCTGTGTTTATGGTGTTCCCTGGAGGCCTCTCCATGTATCACACTATGACAGCCCCATGTAAAAACAGCACTTCAAAACCATCAAACTATGTCCTACAAAATACAATAACAGTTACTGCCATGGTAAAGGAAGAGAGTTACCTTCGGGCATTGTACTCAGGCGTATTTACATTCATACCTCTGAAATATTCCACTCATTTCACTGTGTGAGATGACTCCTTTTCTTGCTGGGGACAACAGCAAAATTTAAAATCTTAAGATGAGGAAAAGGGACATCAAAGGGTAGCATTTTGTAAAGCTAAGGGCTGGATAGGACTGCATGTGGTCCACCAGTCATTCCAGGACTAGAGGGGAAGGAGACAGAGAGAACTTGGAGTGTATTGAAGAGCCTCTATTAATTGCCTAGATATTTGAGGGTCCAGGCAGGTAGAGGTGTAGGTGTGCAATCTAAGATGGATGGCTTCACCTTTCACAAATGTCATCCTGTACATAACCATGTATTTATAGAAATGTAAGACAGTTCAGATCACTCTTATGCACTTTATTGTTTCTTTATAAATGCATAACACACACATTTCACAGTGCAAGAAAATTATGATTGATATTAACATGTATACAATAGGTAGTATTCATTACTGCATGACATCATTTAGCAGACACGCTTACCCGGACCAACTTCTGAATGTAACAGGTGCTAGGCTTCACCCAAAGAAATAATTAACACCCTTTTAATAAGACGTGATGTCCCATACACAGGTCCTGCCAACTAAATGAGCAAACTGAGATGTGAATTCCACAATAAAACAGCAGGTTTATTAGGGCAGTCAATAAAAAGTTAAAAAGGTATACAAATCACAAGCATAAAAAAGGAAATACAAATTACAATAAAAAATCCCTGACCGTTCATCCTCCCAGCCAGTAGGGTGCTACTACGGTGCATGTGGGTAAGGGCACTGTGGGGAGAGAGCGGGCAACTTACTGGAAGAGGAACAGGAAATACTGGTGATGGTGGCATACACACACTGCAAAAGGGGTGAAGTACAAGTGAGTGACTACATGTAATTTAGAGTCTACACACATTCGTGTACACACACACAGCAAGTGGTGAGGGAAGATCCACCTTCCGAAGTGCGCTATCACCCCCTCCTACACCAGCCTGGAGTCCCAAACCCACAGTAAAAAAAGGGGGAGCAACAATAAAACAAGACACCCTGAGCCCCAACCCAATACACAGTTGGTTTGTCAACTGGGGGTTAAAGGAATTGGTGTGGTTATGTAGTCATAAACAGGCAAAACAGCAGCCAGTACTATCCTATAAAAAAATAGGAAAACAGTTAAAAACAATAGCACTCTAATGCCATAGAGTGCTTTTTTTTAGAAAATAGGGAAAAATAGGATAGATAGAGATAGGACAGATAGAGAGGAAGGTAGACTAGAGATACAGCTTGAAAAGATGAGTTTTCAGCTTTCTCTTGAAGGCGCCCATGGAATCTGTCGTACCAATCTCGGCAGGAAGCCCATTCCACCAGTGTGGAGCCAGTACTGAGAAGAGGCGGGTTCAAGAGATGTTGCCTTTGTATTTCGCGACACAGAGGTGACCTGAGGTAGCAGAGTGCAGCACCCTTGCTGGCTTGTAGGCCTTGATCATGTCCTTTATGTATTGGGAGGCTGATCCAGTAAGTCCCTTAAAGGTTTGTAGCAAGGTGTTGAACTTGATCCTCACTGCAACCGGTAGCCAGTGGAGGGACTCAAAGAGAGGTGTCACATGGGGCTGCTTGGGGAGGTTGAACGTCAATCAGGCTGCTGCATTCTGGATAAGCTGCAGTGGTTGGATGGCACATGCTGGGAGACCAGCAAGCAGAGAGTTGCAGTACTCCAGACATGACAGGATGAGAATCTGGATCACAACTTGAACTGTGTATTTGGAGAAGTAAGGTCTGATCTTCCTAATGCTGAATAACAGGAATCTGCAGATCCTGGTTGTGGCTGTAATATGCTCTTTGAAAGACACATCAATGTCCAAGGTTACCCCTAGGTTTTTGACAGTTGTGGTTGCCATTACCTTTGCCTTGTCAACACAAATTGCGAGGTTCCTCAGAGGGGACATGTATGCTGGGACATAGACTATCCTTCAGGCTTCCAGGTGGAAGGACTCAGGCGCAAACCAGAATGCCAAACTTAGGTATATATTAGATGGCAAGCCACAATACAGTAGTCAAAAACAGTATGAGTCAACACCAGAAGATCCACAAAAACAGGCAGAAAATCCAAAATCACAAGGCAGGGACAAATCCAAGAATACAGGCAGAAAGTCAAATTAACCAGGCAGAGAATTATTTCAAAACGGCAGGCAAGAGGAGTAATCCAAGAGACAAAGCAGAAGTCAAACACCAGAGTGTACAGATATAAACAGGTGGGAAAGAAACAGGCTAACATGCTGAGATGAACTGGCAGAGAACAAAGAAAAGAGACGGGTATTTATACACAGACTAATAATGACTAAACAGGGAACAGGTGAGCAGGACAGGCTTCAGGTAGTGGGTGTGGCAGAAGGACTGATCGGCAGGACAGGAGGTAGGACAACAGAGCACATGGGGCTGTAAACAAAGACAAAAGCACATGCAGGCAAAAACAAAAACAAAGACACACCCACACTGACAGACAGGAAGACAGAGAAACACAACAAAAGCAAGACATCTCAGGCTGGACTGACATTATCTCAGTCTTGTCAATGTTGAGTTTGAGCTGTTGCTTCATCCAGCCCAAGATGTCAGTGAGACATGCTGATGCTTGAGGAGTGATGTCCATCTCAGGAGGGAAGGAAATTAACAGTTGTGTATCATCTGCATATGAATGATACAACAGGCCATGTGCTGTTATCACCTCTCCAAGTGTTCTGATGTAGAGAGAGAGTGAGGAGTGCTCCCAGCACTGATCCCTGTGGAATGGCTGTCTTCAGGAACCGGGGCGAGGAGGTGGAGTGCTGCCAGGAGACCTGGTAGGAGTGACCTCTGAGGTAGGAGGAGAACCATTCCAGGGCTGTTCCAGTGATTCCCAGGGCCGACAGCTCAGACAGGAGGATCTGGTGGTTGACTGTGTCAAAGACAGCATCAGCTGGTGTTTACGCCCTCTTTTGGGTTGCTGATTTTCTCCTTGTTTCTAAACAGTATCAAATGTGCTCAATGGGTATAGAAATGCAGCACTTGTGTATTTCAAACTGAAAACACTGACTCCATATTTGGCAGTAGGTGCCACTGATTGCAACTCGCAACATGCAGGTGGACATTCGTCATGCTTGTACATTTGCTATAGGAATCTCTGCATCCAAATTCCTGGAGTCGCATATTCTCTTGCATTCAGACACCCTGAATTTCCCACAAGACAAATCTAATTTTTAGTGAGGACACTGCTAAATCAATGAGTTGGTCATTTCTGCAAAGAAATCTTCCCTGACTCTGGGAGAACCTCTTAGTAGGGGTTTAGCTTTGTTCCTCATGGTGATCATTAATGAACACATTTGTGTATTGCTCTCCAGAGTATACTTAGATGACTAGCCTCAGCTGTATCACAGATAACTCTATCTCTGTTTAAAACAGAGAGACTTTTCTATTTTTAAAAAATAAACTGATTTTCCAGAGAGATCTTGGTCAAAGGAGGGAGAACAGGCTTGTACAAAAGCACACTACTCCTACTGCTCGGCGGTGAAATGAAAGAGCCTGTTGGTTGGCTGGCGATCCTCATTAGCAACACTACTTTCACTCAGAGCCCTAGGCCCAAATTACTGGGGTGACACAGAGGCGTGAAAGAAGTGGGCCCCTAAACCACACAAGAAAGTTATGCATCGTTTGTCCAAACTTCTGAATTCTTTTTCAAAATTTCCACAGTTCTTTATATAGAAATCAAACACATCTAGTCAAAGTCAAAGGAGAAAGACAAGGCTTTCAAAAATTACTTCTCACCATACAGTATATGCTAATATCTAAGGATATTATATAAACTGAACACATTGAATCAATTGAATCAATCTGTCTAATTTAACAGATTAACAATTAAGCAATTGTGGGGAACATTTGTGCCATGCAATCTTTAATGCCCACAGTGTACCTGTGTTGCTGTTTGAGATATCCACATTTAAATGAGGCTAAATGGAACAGAAGTTTAACTTTATAATCTGCCATAACTCAAGACCACAGTGGTTTCTTCTGTAGAAAACTCCAAAAGGGCCTAAGTCTTGGTGCTATACAGGTATGGGTTATTCATCCTCAACCTATAACTTGGCAGATGGTATACCTTCCACTCCAATATGGATCTAATATTTTACAGTTCACATCACTCTGTGTGGTTCTCAGGCCAGATCAGGGAAAAATATTGTGCCCACAGGCCCTGACCCTGGGTGGATGTCAGTGATTTACAAGTAGATGAGCAGATCCTGGATCGGTGACTGGAGGTATCTTCTACTTGAAGCACACCCCCATACACACCTTCTACAGATTCAAATGCTAGGTAGTTTCTTTCAGAGTGCCATGAAATATGAAATTGAACATTTTCAAAGGATTAATTGGTTCCCAGATGTGGAGAAGCTTGGCACTTTATGTGGCATCGTTCTGACAGAGGGGTATTGGATGGGGTGTCAGAGGCACTGCACAAGAGGATTTTGGCAATCACTCTGTGCAGTTTCACACCTGCACTCTGACCGGGCTTCGATTTCATAAACATGAAGAGGTTAAGAAGAAGCTTCCTGAGAGGTGTCGGCTTATTCCTCTGTCTATGTCCATGGATACACACATATCCATCATAAGGTTAGACTGGGGTCACTTGATTGGGAACTGGACTCTGGCATCTGTGACATTGCCTTTTCAAACCTGTGCAAGTGATACCTCAGGAATGGATTTATGCATCTGGCATCTCTTGCCAAAATGGTTTTCCTACAAGACTACATAGATGGCAGATATGTGGATATGAAGTCCAAGGAAGTGTCCCCACACAACCTGGACTGAAAGCTGAACGGATGTTGACCTGTCTGTGGAGTCTGCTGCACGGTGCCCAAGTAACCCACACAAGTATGCTCGTACCTAACAGTCAACCTGGTATAAACCACACAATCAAAGTTCTGCAGGACAACCACCCCTAGCAACACTTTGTATAAATGGGAATGGAGAAGGGGCCTCAATGGAAATAGACATCTTTTCCCAAACCAAATCGCTTCAGAGTTCTTGGATATGAATAAATCAGCTACTATTCGGAGGGTGACAAAGCATGCCTGTAAAACAGCTAAGCAGTTTTCCCTTCAGTTTACTAAAATTTTTCATACTTTGCAAAAAGGGAGCAGATAAACAGATAAGGTGCAACAGAGGATCAGTCAAATTAAGTCCACAATCATTTTTAATTACCTCAACAAAATCAAACAACACTATTCCATGTGTAAAAAGGAAGGCTTAACTCCTTCCCTACTGCAGCTAAAAGTCTGTGTCAGCAGAATCAAATGTATTCCAAAATGTCTGTCTTTCCTGTACATTGTACTCTCAAACCAACTCTTTTTTGCCACATGCCTTCTGCAGAGGTAGTTATATTTAGAGCTCAAGTCTTAGGTAATATTGATGCTTCTGCTCAAATTACAATGGAAAGCCTCTGAGATAGAGCTCATTACTGCCATAAAGAGGAGAGGTCATTATGTAGCAGATTGTGTTCCGTAATTGTTATTCTGTACAGTAGATCACGCACTTACTGCTGACAATATTGCTATTTCCACCTCCATTCTATTCTGGAAGATTCTCGGTAGTTAACATTGAACTTTGAAGGACTCTAAAACTGTTCAGAATCTTATAGGTCACTAAAGGCAACTGCCATCTTTTAGGGATATAATGGTGTTGGTTTTCATTCAAATTCAGATCTGAATTACATGACTTCTCCTATTCTATGTAATGGAGAGCTAAACAAAAGAAACCAACATGAACATACCCCTTGCATTTACAGAGTCCTGCCTGACTGCGCACTAATATTCTTTTCCTATGACTGTAGAGCTAAAAACAAGCTGCCCTGAGCTGAAGCCAAAACTGGCCAAACCTGAAACCCTTTACATTGCATTACCTGAAAACAGGGCTTTAAAACATTATGTTGCACATGTTTGAAAAGGCATATTTTGTGCAGCGGGGAAGGTTTTGTCAATAATGATACAAAATGCAGAGACTGAATTGTTTTCATATTAAGGCTGAAATTCTTCATTCAGCTTTGGCAGCGGGGTGTTCTCCAATCAAACAGTCAAATCAAAATGTATGTGTTCTGACACATACTTGGCTCTACAGACAAGACAATGGAAAGCCCATAACTTGAACTAGGTGAACCAGTCTAGTTTCAGCACTGCACAGGAAAATGTATAAACATCATTTCGACATTAACAAAAAAAGGGGATATATGAAGAACTTTCCAGTACATCCCCACAATAAAATCTATGCATAGTTAATTCTACTCTCAAACTAGCTAATGATCCACAGTTTTGTAACTGTTGGCAACTGCCCTCCTTGGGGAAAAAAATAAGAAAACTTAAGATGATTGGTACACAACTTTGAGCCTATTTTGTCCAATATTTTATCTTTTGGCAAGCATCACCATGCTTTGTAAGTATAACAAAGAAGTGAATGAGAAAAAATACAGATGCAAAGAATAAAAAAAACACAGCAAAAATACACATTGCAGTGACCACATTTTTTGTTTTAGTAATAACTGATCACTTCCAACAGAACCACTTTATAGATCTGTGTCAGCTGGTGGTCAAAGGTGCTGCTGTCTTTGTCCAGAAGACCAAATGGCAGAGGAATCAGAAGACTATGAATTTTAAACTGAATGTCTTGTCATTTGTCCATCAAACCTATTGACACATCAATCAGGCTCATAGCATTACTAGTGATATTCAGCCTTTCAGCTTCTCTTCATCCTGCCCAGGCAGTTTCAAAGACATTCAACTGCTTTAAGACAGCTTGTCAATCAGTTCAGTACAATTCAATTCTATCTTCTCTTCAGAGGAGAAAATGGAACATTTTCCATAGCTGGTTGCTGTTTTGTGAAAAAATAAAGAAATTAATAAATAAAACTCTGAGACACATTTGCAGCTTGCATGCTTATTGTTCTTCAGATCTGTTTTACTCCCCCTGAAGACTGTGGTTCAGGCCACTAGACTGCTATAGCTAGCTACAGCCACCACAGGCAACGTCAGAAAATTTGCACTGAGATGCAATTATTACTTTTTCATATCAGGCTGAGACCAAAAACCAATTACTGTATAATGAGAGGTTTAAAAGCAACCAAGCAAATTGCAGCAACAACAGGGGCTTTAAAACAATTACAAAATGGACCATAAGGTGTATTGCACGTATTGAGCTTGTTGGTGGGTGGAAAATCAACATGCCTCTTAAATTTCTCATGAATAGAACAACACCGAGGCATTTGGAAAATGGCCATGATAACCACAGAGGGTATTATTTTCATCAACAAATCTCAAAGTCTTTATCAGTAGTATAACAGTATAACACTGAGACGATGAAACATTTCAGGAACAGCTACAGCTTAAACAAAAGAATTTGGGATGGGTGAGGTAAAGAGAGCTCATTGTTTCACTGCATCCTCCTCTTCAATGGAATTTCAGCCCTAATCAGCCAGCAGCACGTTGTAAGAAGCCTCAGGCCCCTCTGTCTCTTCCCTGAATCCTGGGAGAGGAGCTGAAATAAATGTCACAGGTTGAACACTGCAGGAAAGGTCAGGAGCACTGCTGCGTTTGAAAGTTATGTTAAGTGACATTTGACTCATATTTGTGACGTTGCACATTGAAACTGACGCTTCACATTGAAACCGACAACAATGATGGTCCCCTTTATGTTTGGAACAACACTGCCCACCGAGGAGCTTCTCTGAATGCATGCTCAAAGGTCAGATGGTTTCATTACAGTACAAGGGGAGCAGGAGAGGCAAACTGCACCAATGGACAGGACGAATGAGAAAATAACCATCAAAAGTTTCGCAGTTTTTACTCATTGTTATTCATGAAGTTTAGACAATGAATTCATTATACTTCATTACTGACAGAGCGGAATCAACAACTCACAGTAAAAAAGTTCTTGGACTTTAATTGAATTGTTTGCTGTCTCCAATGACACAGCTACATTGGACTTTAACAAGCCATTCTGACTTTCGGGCAGGTTTTGTAGAGAATGGCACTGCAGCGCATAACGATGTTGCCTTGTGTCATTTAACAGTTTTTCCATAAAACCTCTTGGACTAAGCCATCTCCAGACCTCTTTAAACGGTAGGCAGAAGTCATTATACTTAAATCATCTTTATACTGCACATGCGAAGTTGGGGGTGGATCTGTAAGCCTTATTTCTTTGATTTGTGTTCTTTTCCATGTGCATCACATAAATACTATTGGTGTCAGGTGAAACATTCCCGCAAAACCAGACCTCCATTCACCCATTAGGGGAGAAAGGTTATTCTTTCAGTGGTCTCATAAAGGAAGAAATCATTAGAATTACAATGCAGCTTCCTACAGAAACTGTTTTATGATGCAGATGGAAGCATAAATCTGATGATATTGCACCTCTGTGAATTAGAGTGCCTGATTTAGGGGAACCCAGTGGTGCTCTCAGGGTCTGTAAAGTGTGCTCCTGGCTTAATGACATTTCACAGCTACTACGTGTCCCCTTGTGTTAAACTTTCTTCCTCAACAATATTGCTGTCCCCAAGCCATTTTTTTACACTACGGACCAGCAGAGCCTGTTTTATTGGTCTGTTTGGGCCACAAAGAAACCAAGCCAATATGAGCATTTTTAGTCATCAAAATAAAATTTTTAACTGTTTATTTATCTTGCTGTTAGATGATCACATTTCTTTCAGTCATGTCATGCATGCTTTGGAAGCATCTTGAGGCTACAGATTAGGAGACTGTACTGAACCAGTGATGGTTCATGTACCTGAAACAGAGGATGGCAGAAACTTTAAACTTATCATCAGAGGGGAAATGGCAGTGCATATTGGTCATGTGGAATAATTTTCATAGTTAAACTAGCTCCAACGTGCCTGTATATGGATATGTGTAATGTAGACATGCTATTTACTGTAATGTGGGACACAGGTACAGACATTGTATAACATTAAAATTATATTTTTTGATTTATACTAATTATGTTCATCATAAACCTGGGAGTTTAAGGTAGAAAAAATAGGACAAAAATTAACCACTCATACTTTGAGCTCATATGAATGACATCTACATCCTGTTTAATGTCTTTAATCAAATACCAATGTGTAGAGGAAACATTTCTGATAGGGATAGGTACTGGTAATCAAATACCTGGTTACCTGTTCAAGTGTATTACTTTAATATTGACAGCACTACTGTAATTGGAGACATGGGCGTATTAGCTAGCTAATTAGGTACACATTTAACACATTTAACATGTTTAACTGAGCAATGGTTTCAAATGTAGGCCTGTTTAGTGTATTAACCATTGAAAAGTATTGTTTCCCACAGTTTATATCAAAATGTCACCATATGACCATAACTGTCACCAAATGAGAGGGTGTTTTGGCTGAGCTAAGTGCACTTAGAAGGGACTGTTCTCAGTCATCAAGGTGATGTTTCATAAGAATTAACCATATCAAATGAGATGTTTTGACTGCAGTGCCTCCTCAGACAAACAAAGACACAGTGGAAGACTGTCTGCCCATTAGACGTAATCCCTCCTTAGCCCTCTGATGTGACCATATGCTCATCATTAGTTTCAAACAGCGCCTAGGATGTGGCGCCATTATTAGTCTTCCATGGTCTTGGGGGAGCTTTATTCCTCACCACAAGGAAGAATGAGGTCACTTTACTGTTGAGATCCATTTATATAGAAAGTTCACACTGAACTGCTGATAGACAGTAGATAAAAGGTGAAGGCTTTCATGTATTACTGATCTCTACAGAGGGAGGAGTGTAAAGAATAAAAACACATCCATGGACATTGAAAAGGGAAAAAGCTCATTGTTGTTACAGATACTAGGAACTACAAGTGAGTTTAATTTATTGTTAAATCACTTGACATGATTGTGAAGATGGTTTATGGACAGGTCATGCAAGGGGTTATCAAATTTAAATTTAACACTGAAAATCTTTCGTATTGTATCTTAAGAGCCATGATGGAAGTGCATTAAGCCCTCTACCATACTACACATTATACAGTCTACTGAAGGATGCATAATTCTGAATTAAACAAAATCAATACAAGATGTTCAGCCTCATCACAAGTATTTACCAAACAAATGGTGGTACCATACAAGGAAGAAAACGAACATTAACTTGGGGCACTATGGGCCAATTTTCTGTCATTACTACAATCCTAATAGTACCTGCATAAAATCTAAAGAAACGTACAATAATGCGGTAATGAAAGGAATATTTTGAGCTATTGGAGAACCAGAACACAGGCAAATATGTTGGTAATGCCTTCACTGGTCAGAGAAGCAACTTGATTTACACTTAAGGACCAAAGTGAATGCCAGTCATCAGTTATTCAGACAATGTGACACCCCCATCCATATCATGCCAGCAGGTTACACCCTCCATCAGATCACAATTTATATTCCCCTACCAAGCATCACACAAGCAATCTATTCCCCTGTCAGCATTATGCAGGCTAGGGATTAGTTACTAACCCCTCTACTGTACTGGATGAAGTAACAAGTCCCTCCAATGTCTTTAACACTCCTTAATACACATCCCAACTTGTAGATTAGATACAATACAGTAGCTAACTTTAAGGTATGGCTGCCCTAGTACCGCAGTGACTGTCCTAATGAAGCTGTCTGCGAGGAGTCTAAAATTAAAGGGGTCTGAAATGAATTTCCACAGCCAATTAATTGTTTAAAAATATATCTACTTGCCAAAAGACATTTTAATTTTCAGTTATACGTGTTTCAATAACAAGTCACACCATATGGAACAGCTCAAGGTCATCTGGAAAAAAGACAGGCCATTTTGGCAATTCCAAAATCTGAGGATTATTTAATAGGACAAAGGGAATCTCATTTAACATGGGAATGGTGGCACTGGTCCATGTTTTAGCTCAAAAAAAGGATATTTTTCTAAACACTATGACATAGTTCAGGAATAATTCTAAATTTCTCAATCTGTACTTTAAATCTCAGCAAGATTCAGGTCCCAGATGGGACACTGCTGCTGTTCCCTTGTGTACTTCTGTACTTTTCCTAAATTACCTAACACAAACCTCCAATTTTTGACAGTAAATTGGACAAGTGTGTTTGCCAAGCAAATGCATACAATATTACAATATCATGTTCTTGCAAGGCAGTCCCAATGAGAGTACTGTAAATTCTACTATTGGTGGCCTGGGAAATGCTGTGCTCCTGCAGATGCCTGTCCTTCTGCATTTTGCAGGAGTGGTGTCTGTGTGCCCTGGGAGGCTGCATTTGCCAGGCCCATTCCTCTATCATGCGTCCAGTTCACCTCACTTGTGTTTGTACATGGGAGATGAGATGAGACAAGCATCCCTTAAGTCATAATTCCCTAGATTATCTTCGCCTAACATACATTTTTCATATAACAACCATGGCATTAAAGCAACATCATGATCATAAACAGTATCTAATACATATTATCATCCTTGTACCTTGTCACTCAAATTAAGGAAAGATCTATACAATTACATTCATCATTTCAAGACATGTAATATTCTCTCTCTCTGTCACACACTCACACACACACACACACACACACACACACACACACACGCACAGCAGAGGTTGTGTATCCAGCTATGGGAACTACTTTTGAAACAGAGAGTGTCTGTGTCTGGTGAGTCAGGGTGGTCAGACTGCAGCATTAAATCAAAATAGGGGTATTCTTTAGAGGGCTATCTTTTAGAATGTAAACAACATGCAACCCAATTTTTCTAATGCTCACTCCAAAACTGAGCAGCATGTATTAAATCTTGGTTTTATTGGCTCACAGTAACCTGAACCACTGAAATCACCTTTCATACGACCACACATGCAGGGTAAACACCCACATTGAAGCCAGTCAATTAATCCTTTAAAAGAATATATGTGATAAAGATACTGAATACTATTCAATTGTTTGGATTAGAGATCTCCCTAAGCCAATGAGAGAACCAAAATGCTTGATAAATTAAGACTGAATTAAATTGAAACCTGAATAAGCTCCTAATCAGAGGGAGATCTACGAAGCACATTTGGAGCCATGGTTTTGTTACTGTTTGAGGGCCAGAATTGGTAAACCCTGTTTTATAACATATTTGGGAGCAATATTTTTCCTATTATTCAGAAAGGGTTTAGACAGCCTCTCTAGTGTGCTTGGTGTCACTGATGGATGCCCTGAGCAGCCCACTCTCGGGAGGCTCCTCCTCTGTCACACTATGGCTCAGTTGATGCTGGTGACCCTTCTGTTGTTGAAGGGAAATATAGGCTCATGGCATGCTCGGCGGTGCCCTCTGCATCAGACCGAGAGCCCCTGGGAACGGAGACCAACACCGATCCATGTCCTTACCTTTCATGCACTCCACAAAGCATTTCATAATGAGCACAGTTCGGGAAATGGGGTTTCTGCAAGCTCACGACTCCCCTTCATGCATAAACTCAGCTTTAGATCCTGGTTTTGAGGATTACTGATTTGTGCAAACCTTTTTCCAAGTGGACTGATACTCTGAAAGCCAGTACTAAATCTGAATCCTACTTTATGACATTATTTGCTTTGGAGATGCTGTTGTCCAGGGTGACTAACGCAGACCAAATTGTGCCTTTTCATTTATGCTAGACATTTCCAGAAATAGTTTGATTTAATTCTAATTGTGGTACAAACATACTTTAAACAAGTGAAACAGCTGGTGGAGGTGCAAACCTATAAATGACAGAAATGACAGTGCATTGTCTAGAGAGTCTGTGAGAAGGACCATCCCAAAAATTTGTACTGCTCACTCTGAGCACTATCTCCAAATACAGCAATCAAACTGCAACTGGCCAACAAATGTATACCTGCTGAAAAAAGCGCACACCCTATCATTATTCAATTAAGTTAGAGAAAGGACATTCAGATATTTTCACTAGCCCAACAAACTGCTGAGGTGCCTATTATTGAAATGAGAAATTATCCAAAATTAATTCCTCATAATCCCTTCAACTGTTCCACCAAGTTATCAACTCAAGTTATCAACTGGGGGGCAGCAGTGTAGCATAGTGGTTTCGGAGCCAGACTCTTAACCGAAAGGTTGCTGGTTTGATTCCCTGCTAGGGCGCTGCTGTACCCTTGGGCAAGGTATTTAACCCACAATTGCCTCAGTAAATATCCAGCTGTATAAATGGATAACATTACAAAAAACTAACCGATGTAAGTCACTCTGGATAACAGTATCTGCTAAATGCTAATAATGTAAATAATGTAACTCAAAAGGGTCTTGTGACAAAGATATGACGAGAGAAAATGGTAGAATATTTTAAAAAAAGAAACAGCTGAAGAAAACTGAGCAAAGTCTGTGGAATTTCTTAACTGTTGGCAAAGATTAAGGGTGGATGTTCACAGTAAAAGTCAATATTTGTATTTCCCATCCACATTCATGCGTAGCTGTTATACAAGCCAATGAAACAGAGGGTGGGGAACTGGGGAGTGAGGTGCAAGTTTGGGAGTGGTGAGGAGAGCAAGGAAGGAGAGGAATGAGAGGAGAAGATACATTACACCATTTGCTTTCAAATATCATAGCAATAAAAGATATGTACTTCTTCACTGAGGGAATTACATGTATTATGTACATTAAAGGTTTTCTGATACTTTGCTTCATTTCCCCCCCTGCATTTTCATTCCCAGGGGCAGCTCAACAAATCCAAGAAAACCACCCCAAGCAAAATTTGAAGCACTAATGCAAGAATCTGCTTATACATCAACTGGTTTGCTTTCCTTTGGCTTCAGGCCACATCCTGTAGGTTTGTGAGTAGTAAGGAGACACAGGGAAACAGCAGCAATGTAAAGCAACTCCTAGCAGAGGACCACAAGGCGTTCCCACACTAGAATTAAGTCTGACAGGAGTACTTTCAAACAGCCTGTTTTTCCAAAGATAATGCCCACGTAGGTGCCAACTGTTCTGATGTTACACGTTGCTTTTTTCTCACTATTCATTTCTCCTCCAAAGGCAGATAATGTTTACTGCTACAGGTTAGGTGACATTTGTGTTAACCCTGTATTATGAATTCAAAGTCTGTGAGCACTTTACCATGTGTCATACAAGAGGACATGAGTTTTTTCCCCACAATGCTTCTTGGGGTGGTATTCTTTTCTCATATTGGTGAGGCTGCTTAGATTATATGGGACTGGAGTTACAATTTCAGCAATCTATAGGTAAAATACAATTCAAGTTAGCTGTATTGAAATAAGGACTTAACTTCTGATAGGAAGATCCATTCAAAGTCTAATTAATCATGGTGTACATATATATGCATAGCTTGGTTGATATTAGTTTAGTGGGCTGTACACTCCCTAACATCTGTTCCAGCTGTCTGTATAAATACAGAGGAAGGTGACTATGTGGTGCACTCCACCATTAAACTGCATCTGCTCAGCCTCCCTGATACATTGTTTCTGTGCATGTCAGGCTTCTTGCATATCACACAGGTTCACTGCCTTACAAAGATCACGTTCAGTAGTGGTCTCAAATCACCAAAGCCTTTCTGCTCATGCCTGTGGAACATCTGTGAAAATGCAGACAGACCATCGTTGTGGGATTAAGTTATGGGATTAGGTTCAAAGGAGAGAGCTATTCTCATCTTCCATTTGGCAAGATGTTCTGAAGCCCATTAGGAGCCAACGCTCTAGTTATGGATCTTAATCAGACAACATTATGCAGAATCTTGAGGCTCTGTATTTTTTTTTACTGGACCAGATGAAGACCAATAAACCACACCACAGTTTAATGTCATGGGTACTTCTGGTTCTTGTACAGCAATTGTGTCTGTGGGGGATAGACAAAAGCTTTAGCTGACAACTAATGTTAAATGGAGTTTCATTGGATTTTAAAAAATAAGTTAAATATCATAATGTTGTGTACAGGGTACTGAACGAGTAACCTTTGGATTACAAGCCCTATCCTTACCACTTTACCAAACATCTGACAAAGGCTATAGCCTTGACCAAGAAGAAAGAAGTGCACCACCATCACTGACCACAACAAAAACCAGGGGTACATGTGAATAAGATGGAGACTAGTTTTTAGCATTCAGTATATCACAATGCTTGGCAGTTGTGCAGGTAATGCAATGGGAAAGCAATCATGCTGCCACAGGTCAGTAGTTTTGGCTACATCGTGTGTTAGCGTGGATCCAGGTTGAGAGTGGTAAAGTGGCATTAATGTCTCAGAGGTTAGCTTTTAAAGTCGTCTCCCAAACTGGATGCTGCCTCTAGCGATTCACCCCAGTGGTGTGGAAGCCCTGAGGTAGGCAGGAAAGCAGTGGATGCACAGGACCAACCAGGTCTTTATGCTGGGCTGATATGAAGGGAGAGAGCAAACTGAGTTTAGGGATGAAGGGAGTGGCAAGTAGCTTTTTAGTAGCTTTTCTAATGCAGAGGAGGCACAGTCACAATTACTGACCTGACCACCATGCTTTATTCATGGAGTGCTGTAAAAACTAATTGCTTCGTAAAGGCTGTAACTATAACAAGCTTAGCCTCTTTAAATTCTTGGTGCATTCTGTAAACAATGGCAAAAAAAAAAAAAATCAAAACAATATTAAGAAGAAATAAATGCACTACATTTCAGCAGTTCTGGGGCTGTGCAACTCTTTGTTTTTTGCATAGCATAATGCTGAGAAAAGTAGTTTATATCTTAGCAGTTTTGCAAAATGAGTCATATACTAATAAAAAGCCAGCATGTTACAACTCAAAACCCTGACAAGGTATTGCAAACCCTCTTTTCGAATGTCCAAATGCACAACTGGAGCTACCAGTAACTTTCAAAAAGGAAAGCCAAGAGGAAAAAAATCCCTTATTTTTGGATTGACTGACAAAACATATATAAAAAGCAGAAGATGTTGATTGACACCTTTAACAAAAAGTGATTCAAGCTTCTGTCCAATTAAGTAATTAAGACCTACACAGGATGGAGAGCCCCTCACAGACAACACTACTGTCCAATAACATATGCAGAAGTACTCATGCCACTTAACTGTGGTTTGGTTTGTTGGTCTTCATCTGTTCCAGTAAAAAAGAGCCTCAAGATAGAAGCATAATGTTGTCTGATTAAGATCCATAACTAGAGCATTGACTCCCAAGTGTTGGCTTCAGAACATCTTGCCAAATGGAAGATGAGAATAGCACTGTCTTTTTAACTGTCACTTAATCCCACAACAATGGTCTGTCTGTGCACTTACACAGATGTTCCACAGGCATGAGCAGAAAGGCTCCAACACTTGGGCAATTGGAGGCCCAGCTGGACATCACTGTTGTAAGGCAATGCACCGGTCTGATATGCAAGACCTTGACATGTATGGAAACAGTATGTATCAGTGAGGCTGAGCAGATGCAGTTTAATGGTGGAACTGGCTTCTCCTCTGCACCTCATAGTCACCTTCCTCTGGATTTATACAGACAGCATGAAATCACACTTGTAAAGCATCATCAAGGCTCGAGGGAGGGAGAGGGGAACAGAGAGGCAGAAGGACTGTATTTCACCCCATTTTTGATACAGAGGGTTCACTTCAAAGAGAGAAAAGACTGCAAAGGTTGTGTCTCAGACAACCCAGTATGTACTCATACACACTGTGAGACACTTTGCTTCTTCTTTCTGCTTTTTAGAAGCAACTCCAAACAAGTGGAGCAATCTTCAAAACCCTGGCATCAGTAAGACTATATTTTGGCATGTCCACAAGCAAAGAAATCTCACTGTTACTTGAGGCTTTAAAGCATGTAGCACTGATGAAGTCATCAAAGCATTAATCAAAGGACATTTTCCACTGGAGGCAGAAAGGGGTTCATTCTCAAACATTACAAAGCAAGAAAATATGCTGCAAATAGTGAACCTATTTTGCTCACTGTTTGCAGTCAAACCTAGGACTGAAAAAGTAAGATAACTAACATTATCAATATATTCAAAACCACTATTCCCTTTCGTTTGAAGGTAAATGAAATGAAGGAAAACACAAAATTATCATTTGGTTGGCAGAGTTAGTAGAAGGAAAAATCTTCCGTAAAACTGAAGCCCTTTCACAAACACAGGCGTTACCTCTATTTGACTGAAGTGAATTTGGGCAAAAGAACCCTGCTGTTTGTCACAGGTGGCTTAACTGTACTCACAGAATGCATATATAGGCAAAATAATATCCATTTAGATTAGGCACTTCATCACACGGTTTGATGCTAGAGCCCTGATAGAAAAGCAAAGGAAATTAAATGCCATCAGGTTTTGGAAAACCATGACAGATTTGAGCCTATTTCCAAAAGCAAAGGAAATTAAACGTCATCAGGTTTGGAAAAATCATGACAGATTTGAGAATATGTCCTTCCTTTGTTCTTTTGAGATAATTATCTCCTAAATTGCTTTGTCACAAAATTCCAAATGTCCATTAAATCAAACTATTAAATGAAGACTAAATCTACAAATGATCTACATCTACCCCTCCCCACCCAAAAGAAAAAAAAATGCAAAAAACAAGGAAGAGAAGAAGAACATAAATTAAACATGAATGCATGGTGTGTAAGTCATTTGGCTGAAAAGGAGCGTACCAATAAAAGTGGCCTGAGAAGAACAGCATTCTTTTGGTGTTGTCATACATTATTCTTCCAACTAGAGGAAGAGATCACACCTCCCTTCCCAATTAATGACAGGCATACACATCCCTGCCTGATATGCCTCTTTACGTTTAGCCATATATACATTGGCCTTGGTTCTGCTTCATGAAAAGTCCTTCTATACAGCAGAGAGCATTGGGGCATATCTCCCTTATTGGACTTCCAGTACTTTCCAAACAAAGGTACTGCTTTTTTCCTGACCTTACAATTACTAAAAATAGAATTTCTCTGCAGATACAGACAAAAACCAGCTGCAACGGTCCAAGAAAGTCAGTCAAGAGGTTGGCACAGTCAAAATTGACAGTTCGCAGTTATAACCACAAAGAATGAGTGGCTGACTTGCTGACCGCCACACACTTGTTAAAAAAGTCTTCTCTTTCCTGCTAAACCACAGCACATGATCAGAGGATTATGTACTAAATGTTTCCAGGAAGATTTCAGAAGTATCCCTGATAGAAGTACTCTCTCCTGAAATATCCATGTTAGCTTTTAACTTTCCTAGCAGAATGCCGGATAACCAAACACAAGGACAAAAAATAAACTACTGCTAAAATGGTTCCTTTGTTATTAACAAGAAACAGATCAGTAATGCAAGTAATAGGCTGCAACAATGGTGAAATGCTGCGTAAGTGGGAATTCAAATTCTCGCTGAAATCATTAAGGTATCAGTGAAAGGGACCAGCCGCCATGTCCCAGCTAAATGTTTCAAACATGGAAAAAACATCAGGTAAAAATAAAAAAAAAATTAAAAAAAAAAAAAAAAAAAAAATATATATATATATATATATATATATATATATATATATATATATATATATATATATATATATATATATATATATATATAGTGTTGAATTACTTGAATGTCACTGTGTGAATTCCTCCTTCTGTGTGGGCTGCAATGCACTGGAGTAGTCAATTTCCTAAACTAAATTAAAAAAAAAAAACTTTAACCCACATCAATTTTGTGTTCTCTGTGGTAATTGTCCCTGTATAGGCAACAAAGACTCATCTTTATTGTAGGACAAAAGAAGAGAGCATTGAAAAGCAGTAGAAAGCTTCTTCCTTTTATTCACTATGTTGACAGGTGTCTTGGCACTTAGTTAAACAACAGCCAGTAAGCTGAACACAGGCAGCAAAACTTTTTTTCTCCATTTGAGCATGAAAATACATGTGCACAGGCACAAATTGATTCTTCTAGTAACACTGTTTGAATATCCTGCTTTTAGGAATGATTCTGTCCCAGTGCTTTTGATCACTAGACATGGCTGATTCTTCCAGCATTGTTTCTTACAGGCAGACTGCACTGCATTTAACAATTTTCCCAAATACTAGATAGGAAAAAAGCCATAATTACTGGATAAAACACACTGATCCTGCTGAGCCACACTGCTGTAAGTGGACAGGATAAGCTGCAATGTGCTGTTTTTAGAACATCACCCGCTGTCACAGACCTTGTGTATGGATGTACACTGGAGATTAAAATGAGGTCATACAGCTATATTCTCATTGATTAGTTAATATGCTTAAAAAGCTTTTTTCAATATTCCTTGCTCCTTTGCTGTTATGATTAGAATCACTAGAATAAACAATATATTATTCTGTTGTGGGCAGGTGGGAGGGAGCTGGAGAGAACTCATTAATGTAGAGACATGATCAATGGAAACTGCAGGTTTTTCTAATGATACCAACTAAACAAGGGTGGTGAGACATGCGGCTCAAGCATGAAAGCAGAAAAATGGTGCATTGATTCCAGCTAAACACTGTCTCCTACTTACAGACACAGTTAAATGAATCCTGTGTTATATTATTTGGGATCTGGGGATGGGCCATTATACCTCATGGGGAAAATGACTATTATGTCAGGCTTCTCAGGGTCCAATTAGGAGGTACTTTTTAAAGGCTGCCAAAACATGCATCTGCTCCTGCTACATTACTACTACGTTAACCTTATTAAGAATTCAGATTATAATATCAGGGATTTGGGGGTAGACCCATTTTTCAAAATATGCTGAAAAAAAAAACAGATTATGTTTTGGCATGGTTTTGTTAAATAACCATAAAATTAGAGAATTGAAATAATTAAGAACTTTGCCTCAGTTTGAGATGTTAGGCATCATTCAGGCTTTCTCTTTAGCATGTTTAGCTTGTGATGACTTCCATGGTTTCAAACAAATATGAACCACTGCAGTCAACAATTAACAGTTTCAAACAAATATGAAGAAGACCTTTCAACAAATCTTAAGGCAGGACAAGAGGATATGTCTATATCTTCTCCTCAACCCCCATGATAACAATTACGCCCAACCTTCATCCTTCAACAGAAATCAACTCTCGGCTAGAGGATACCCACCCACAATTCAGGCTCCCAGCCATCTTCTGCATTTCCCTGGACGAACCAAACAAAAACCTTTACAATAAACATTAAATGTCAGAGAAATCCACCTCACAGCAACAATCTCTCAGAGAGCAAAATGGACAGAGAGAAAAAAATATTGTCAATAACAAATTTAAGATAAACACATTGCCTATTGAAATGGCTAAGACCACACAATGAGGAAGGCAGGTCTGCTGTGGTCCCAAAACTCTGTGATAAGACTCTCCAAAGAGTTTATATGTAGAACAAACTTCATCTGAGTTAATATTCTCCTCAGATATAGACCTCATGAACAGAATGGGAAACCCACTAGCTGCCATGTTCTTCTTTTTAAGAAGTTTCAAAGTACTTAAACGGCATTTTGAACAGATGCACCCTTTACCATTGCACAGCCATGCTGCCTACGGAAAAGCTACCACTTAGCACAGGCAGCACTAACAGGGCATTTAAAGTGACACATCCTGCTCCACTCTGTGGTTGGCAGGTAAGCAGGCAGCAAAGCTAAAGCGCTCTGCAGTTATGCACAAAAAGGAAGGCAGGAAAACATAAAACCCTAAGAATGGAGACATGGAGCCAGAAAGAACTTCTTGATTTGCCCTGAAATTTGTCTGGCCTGATTTTCAGTAGACCCTTAGTGGAATGCTGGCATGTCAAGCAAGGACCGCATGGCTGTGTCTGCAGTGGAGATGAGGTATAATGGCTTAAGTAAATATGTTATGTGCTCCTACGTAATGCCAAAGCGCTGCCATCATTGCAATACATGCTGGTGGTCCTGTTTTAAGCTCACAAGAAGCTTCTGCTGAGTAGTGAATTTGAGGGCAACCAAGTTGCCAGTACCATGGCCTAAAATTTACAGTTCATTGACTGAGATACTTTATTTGTTTCCCATTTGTTTCGACCTTAAACTGGATTCTAAAGGCGTAAGAATGTGAGGCAAGATAACTTTGTCCAATAAATCCACTGTAATATATGGTAGTATGTATCTATAGAGATGAGTGTCAAGGGTAACATTTACAGGTGCTTTTTATTACATTCTTACAGCATATTCCTTTCCATCTCTGTTGGCATTCCTCCACTATCCAATCAGGTGTTACATTTAAGGGTACAGACATCAATCAACCAACCAACAGATGGCCACACCCAGGGGATCAACTGCTGTTTTTAAAATTGTGATAGATTGGTCATCTCACACATTTGCCTCTGCTGTAGAGTATGCACTCTCTAGCAGGTGCAACAGAACAAGTTAATCACTGTCACACACAGATCAGACACATGCTGTGAAGATACATAAACCCGTACCAAGGGTGGGAACAAGGCTGATGAGGCAGGTGTTGCAGGCTCTGATTTCATTTTCCGTTCTTCAAACTGCTCCACTTTTTCTGACATGTCTGCCTAATTTCTCCTTCATAGCAACAACCCAGATAGTGTAGATTGCATCATTTCAGTTATTCAAACCAGTATTGCTTGTGACCTGTCATCACAAATAAAAATCTTCCCCAAAAACTAGTTAGCAATGGACTTCTGAACAACAACTGGAAACTTGTAATGTGCATCACTCTAGGACCCTGCCAATCAATGCCTTCCATAAATAGCCATTTCTAGTGGGCTAATGTTGTTATGGCATTTATTGGCTGGGAGATCCCATACAGATTAAGTCCACTCAAACTATGTTCTTTAGGGCCTTATCTGTTGCCTTTCAGTCAAGCTAAGACCTTCACTTCCTGATTCAGGTCACTAATAGTGTCACAACGGTATTCAATACCAATAGTCTTGGGTGGACAAATTAATCCACAGTACTAAGAGTGTTAGAAATCTGTAGATTGCCAGAACTCCTATGAAGCCAGACATGAGTGACCCTGTAAATGATTCTAACCTAAAGTAATGAATGACTACTCCCCTTTGAGGTTACACTGTAGGTTATGACTTCTCCAGGAGCCAGCTGGAGCTACCCTTTTCTGGGGACAATTTTCTGGTGAGAAAGAGAAGCCCGTCAAAACTTACAAAATTCTCCAGATGACCAGATCTCCACAGTTCATTCTGTAGACCAGCCCTAAACCAGGGGAGGCCATTTTGCTGAGATTTCTTCCAGGGCCACTAGGTAAACCACAGTGAACACTCTCTAAGAAAAGACAAACAAAAAGACATACAACAAGATACCAGTGAAACTGTTGCAAGCATGGATTCTATTAATTTAAGTAATATTAAGGCATCTTTGCAATGAAATTGGCATTTAGTGTTATAAATAGGCATAGTATTCCTTGTGATGACCTGATCTACAAACTAGGTTTGGGAGAATAATTCACAAATATCAGTGGTATAATAATTGCTTTGTGGTAGAGTCAAACCACTGGTATCATTGATAAGCAGCCATTGAGCATGGCTCAGTTTCAATGTTTTGCACAATATGACTGGGGTAGAATTTATATTGGTTTAAGCAATGCAGGATCAGTGGTTGAGGGCACAGTCTTTGACACTTTTTGATATTAGACAGTTGTTAAGGCGCTCATTTGAGGTTTTAAGAACTCAGTTTATACTGCCCAAAAAGTGTTCCAGAAAGTCAAATGATAAATGAAGGATATTTGCACAGATGTCATCTTTCCAAAATTCTGTGTCTATGATGACAACAACAGCAGAAGCTCGGTTAGCTTACAAAACAAGATATGCATTCACACCTTGCCATCTTCATATAAAGCAACGCTTTATACTGACTATGCAAAAAGCAAGCATATTAAGAGCAGACTATCTTTAATGCCTGATGCTATTAATGGATCAAGTGTCAATACCAAAAAGTATTAGTTATGAAAAAATGATGTAACATTTCATAAACCAGGTCTGGTAGTTGTGGAGAGACATTATTTTTTTCTAGCACGGCTCAGCCATTGCATGACTACAGTAATTTTTGAGGGTGTTTTCACCACCTCTAGCAGGCTCAATCTATCACCGCCTATCACCGCCTACACAAACAACTCAGGACCTCCCCTTTAGTATTTTTCCTTTGCAAATGAAATGACGAGTCTTATTTTGAAACCAGTTTTATTTTTTCCATGAAAGGGAAAAGTATTCAATTTAGGTGATAACTAGAAAAAAACTGCACTGACCTTAAATCTATTGGCACATTTTTGTTCCCTAGATAAAGCACCACATCATTGTTTTGACCTCTCACCACTGAAATCTCTGGATTTTCGAGGGCGCATGGCAATGAATACTCTGTACCTGAACTCTGTGAAAGAACAGTTCAGAACTACAGAGCCATGTGTGTTTCAGAGAGGTTTCATTATCTTGGGAAATTAGAAAGAAGCAAGCTGATTATTCCTGACTATTTTGTAGAGCCAGAAAACAAAACTGACTGTATGTTCAAGCACTTACATCTCAAAAACATTAGGATGTCAGTGCCTATATTTAGTGGGTGATGCATGCTGTCTTTTAATAGATCACATTTAAAGAATATGTATATTGTAAACTTTCATTAAGTAAAATGTTTCATTAAGCACAACAACGAAATAACTTTATTAACGAATCTTTAATTACATAAACAGGTGCTTAGTTGGTTACAGCCAGCCATATTCACTCTTGGAGACCGGTTGTACACCTCATGAATCGCTGCTTGAATTGTTATTCCCTTTGCTGATGCAGAGCTTACAAAATGAAAAGAAAACATGCAGGAAGGGGTCGGGCTGAACTCAGGAGAGTGCTAGTAAACATCTCCCTTGACTCACAACCCCGGGTGGAAAGTGCCTTGGAGTTTACTGAGGTCACCGTTCAGTGTGTGGCTTGACAGAGTGAGAGGGAAAGATTGGCTGAGACAGTGGGGGCTTGTCTGGCAGATGGGAGAGGAGGCTGAACAAAATGAGAGAATCTATGACACCTGGGTGTTAATAGAACCCCACTTTGTTCTCCACCCTCAGGGATCAATGGTCCAAGGGGCTTGATAAGAAAAGCTGGATGCCATGTTTTGCTTAGTTCAAATCATATGTTTCCTTCCTAAACAAGAAACGATGCTCCATTGAGAGACTGTACCCAGGTTTTCCTGAGCATGAAGTGGGAAATTTCACTGGTGCTGCATTTCTGACTTTCCTCTGACAGGTAGGAGTGACATAGGTATGACACACATATTCCTTTGTATCGTAGGGTCAAAAAATGCCAGGACAGCAATGCTTGTCTGCATGCACTGGGATGCTTTGTGAGGCAGCGTTTCTCATACAAGACAGATTCAGTCAGCTACAGTGAAAACACAAGTGGCTTTGCTTCCAGGCCTCTCCTGGGAGGACCTCATCCCCAGAATCTCCCCCCTGCCCTCTCCATTGTAACAACTTCTCATGCCAGCAGTGCTGTCATGCTGATGTCGCCTATGGAAAAACAGGGCAACTGCATGTCCTCCAGTATCAGTGAGAAAAAGCTATTTGACTCTTATGAGTGCACTGCCAAGACAAGAGAAATCTGGGACAGTGATACAGGCTGTTGGGCTGTCAGGAGGTAAAGCCTCCTTTGTTGGTGGAGGTTTGGGGGGTGAGGAGAATGCTGCAGGTAGCAGGTTTGGCAGCTGTGATCTCTCTGCCAGAAGTATCATTCAGGAGAGATCTGCACGCTAGGTCTCATTCACACAGAGAGCTTGTCATGTTGTGGCCAACAGGGATGAACAAAACAGTGGCCAATTTATCTAAGCGGAGGAAGGGGTAAAAGGTCAGACTTCAGACGGATTCTTCAATTTGTCATTTCTATGTCTATAGGAGCCTCAAAAAGCAGCCCACTTTAGCTCCCTCTGTTTGTGGAGGAGTTTATGTGCAAAATAAGACACCTGTCAAAGTGTATGAAACAGATTCTGAGCCAGGCTTTAAATCTATTTCCCAGAAGTATGGATATCAAATGTCCATACTGTCACTTTTTTGCAAAAATATTTGAAGAACTCTGAAGTTCAGGTGCTCATCTTAAAGTGACCAAAAAGCACTAAAATTCAATGTCCTTTTGTCAGTTAGTGCATCTTGATCCAAAGAGACAATCTCAGACTTCAATAAAATGCTAATGTACTAATAAAGAAAAAAACTGGGTTTGTTGGATTAATAAATGTTTTCTCATGCTTGTGGATGGAATAAATACAAGGCAAGGGAAAAACAAGTATACCCATAATACCCTTCACCCATAATACACTGAAGTATACTTAATTTAAGTATGCTTAGTATACTTCCATGCACTCATGCTTAATGTACTAAAGTGTGCTATTTTCGATGTACTAATTTTGTACTTTTTTTTACTTAATTTTGTGCTAATGATATATCATTAGTGCTACCAACAAATATATATATATATATATATATATATATATATATATATATATATATATATATATATTATGAGGTGCCAAACAGGAAATATATAAATATAAAGCTGAATATATATATTCAATTCCCAAATATATAAATGTAACTCTGAATATATAAATGTAACTCCTGAATATATAAATGTAACTCTGAATATATAAATATAATTCCTGAATATATAAATGTAACTCTGAATATATGAATTCAATTCCCGAATATATAAATATAGTTCTGAATATATAAATGTAACTCTGAATATATCTGAATATATAAATGTAACTCCTGAATATATAAAAGTAACTCTGAATATATAAATGTAACTCTGAATATATAAATATAATTCCTGAATATATAAAAGTAACTCTGAATATATAAAAGTAACTCTGAATATATAAATATAATTCCTGAATATATAAATGTAACATCTGAATATATAAAAGTAACTCTGAATATATAAAAGTTAGTTTATATTCAGGCATATCACAAGACATTCGTTTTTCTTTTTTGAATAATTTCTTTTTTTTCCTTCATAGGCTACTGAGTGAGCAAAACAAGTTTAACATTAGCATCGGTAAAATTTTACAGTACAATCAAAGATAATCAAACAAAAACATTAAATAATTTAAATTTGAACGAGGCAATCATTTGGACTTCATTAAGGGGTCCTCATTTTCTTGGTATTAGGACCTTTCAAGTAGGGGAGCCGAATTTCACAGGGGCTGTTTATCAGTCCGCGGCTGTTTATCAATACCAAGAAGACTGAGAATTACTTGTGTTTTGAGAAGAGCGTTCTTGTCAAGTGTCCTTGACGAACGGTCTTGCAAGATCGCGAGGACGGAGAAACGCGCCTATCAGAGATTGAGATGCTGTGTGTACTTGCGCAATACCCTGGGCGCAGTTCATTTAAGCAGTGATTTCTGTTTTGCCATAGTATAGGCTGCTACTTTGTTCATATAATATAATATATATTCAGGAGTTACATTTATATATTCAGAGTTACATTTATATATTCGGGAATTGAATATATATATTCAGCTTTATATTTATATATTTCCTGTTTGGCCCCTCATACCCCTCATATATATATATATATATATATATATATATATATATATATATATATATATATATATATATATATATATATAATATAGTATTATAGTATGTGCCTTTGTACAGAATCGTGTCATTCTGAAGAACTTACCAGCACTGGATTCCTCCCCAGCAGTTCATAATGCCAGCTATGGTGCTGAGCGGAACAGTCTCCAAAGCGTAAGACACATGCCTCAAACAATTATTGGGTCACAGATATACATTAAAAAATCCGAAGACATGTGTCGCAGCGCTGGAGATTTGTAATTGTTTTTAAAAAAGGTATTTCATACGTTTTGGAGACTGTCCGACTCAGTGCCATAGCTGCCATTATGAACTGCTGGGGAGGAATTCAGCGCTGGTAAGTTCTTCAGAACGACATGATTCACTATAAAGATGCATAAATGCATTTATTTCATGTCAAAACAAGTGAGATATTTGTGTTATTTGCCAAACTGTCTTTGTTGTCCTTTAAGATATGCTCAGAGAAAGTATGAAGTCTCTAATTCATTCAACATGTGGTAGACTATTCAAAATAACATACACTTCATCATTAAACAACACCTTCAATGACAGTAATAACAAACAATAGATTGCGTTTACATAGCCTACTGTACCATCCTTCATACGGGGTATGTTTATCTGCTACAGCAGCTTTTAGTTGATACCACAGCATTCTGTGTATTAGAAACGTATCTGGTCTTCAAGATTCCCTGGCACAACGCTCAAAGACAGAGATGGATAAGGATTATCTGATGCACTGTAGGGTGAGGTAGACCACGACGATGGACTTCACTCCAGTATGGCTTTCAAGGAACTCACAATTGATGGAAAGTCTTTATAAAGAAGTAAAGGTGAAGAAGAAAGAGAAGAATTATATTTACCATGCAATGAGCTAGAAAATCACATTCATAATGAGAAGCAGCCTTATGATTTTAACAATAAGGGCATGAAGGCTCACAACTATAATATGTTTGGGCACATCACAGTTTTACATCATGAAATGTTTCTTTCCTAGAAAAGTTACCTTTGAGGGCATGGAGGATTTCCTCATAATTACTGACAACCCGTTCCTTCAGCCTTTTATTTTCCTCTCTAAGCCTTTTTTCTCTCCTGCCCTAACTCCCTTCCTTCACATGTCAGCATACAATCTATCCATATAACTCATTGAACAGAATTACAATTGCATATTTGCTACCTAAAATTCAAATTTCAAAAATGTAATAACATGGTAATGCTTACTTGCTGATCAGAAGTGTTTCCTTTTAACCATCAACACTTAATTTAAGCTTTCAATCATTTTGTTTGCTGCCTCCTTCTCATGGCAGCATTCCTTTTTGCTCTTTAAAAACAGAATAAAATAATTACATAATTGTAAATAAGAATTTTAACAAATAAAACCACTAGATTTAATTGGTCAATGGCTAACACTTGGACTAGTACTGATTTATTTAACACATTCACATATTATGTTGCTGGTAGATTGATCCCTTTTGAAATATACCTTTTTGATTTTCGCTGGTCGGTCTTCTTCTCCATCAAACATTTTCTTGGGTTTTAATTTCCTTTTGAGTGCATAGGTCCAAAAGTCTTCTCCTTTCTCCTTTAATGAAGTGATCCTGTTTCTCACAGAGTTCGTTGTAGTTGTATATTTAATTTAAAAAAAAAAACATTAGTTAACCAGGTAAACTCAAAACATCTTGAAAATAAGACATACACACAAACATGGCATGCAGGCAATATACGTTAGTTAGCTGGCAAGTTAACGTTATACCAGAGACTACTCTTACAACAATAGCTGCCGTAGCGTTAGCTGTAGTTGACGTTATGTTGACAGAATTCTTTTAACATTAGAACATCTATGGAACATCTGGGTCAATTGTAGTGTACATAGCTGGAGTTTAAATCTATATATCTAGGTTATATAGATAGATATAAACCTATATAGCTCAAACGTTATCTAGCTTTCTAGATAGGTCCGTTAGATCATCAAAAATAATGTTAAGGAACTGGTTGATTGAGTTGTTGTCTCCAATTTTCTGTCATCATCAGCTAAAAATAAACTCGCCACTTAGCATAAGAATCTTGGCAGGATATTCTGCAGCGTTAGATGTGTTGCCTTTTGTTCTTCCCACGCTGTGCCATCTTACTTGCACCCACCCATCATCCCCTTCTAGATATGGACATTAAGTTATTTCTTTACCAGAGATGCAGTGCTGATCTTCATCGTTCATTAAATCAGTTCTTCCCACTTCCACAGACTTATCTTGAAAGAAATACAAAGCAAATGCCATGGTGTGAACCATAGATTAAAAAACTCCCAGAAGTCCCCGACGGTTGGAGGGGAAAAAATTTGAGATCGATTAGCAACGTCACTTCCGTTACCCACCACACAGAAAACAAGAATAACTTTCTCGTGGTACTAGACCGTACTACTTGTGGATGGTACAATTGGCTTAATAGTTGATTTAGTCATTTTCAAGCATATGTGCTTACATGAAAACCCTGTAATCTCTGGTTGTATAAAGCACTGCTGTGTGCTAGTTGAGGAACTGAAATCTAGCAGGCCACTATGTCAAGGTGTACAAATAAACATAAAGAGTAGCTTCATACACGAAGTGAGAAAGAAAGGAAAAAATTTTGCAGTCTGCCCTGATATGATCAAAATGAAATGTGTGTCTGTCAGGGAATAAAGGTCCATTCAGCAGTTGTTTTTGTCTTCTGTTGCATTTGCAAAATATTGTAGCATGCCGGGATCGCTTCGTGAAGAATGACGCTGCACGTTGCTAAATTTGGCTAGCCAGCCATTTATTAAGCAACACAACAGACTCACACACAAGGGAAAGAAGGAGGGGACTAACTAAAGGGGAAAGTAATCAGTCACGGTGGGAACTTTTGCAATAGGGGAAGTGAGCGGACCGCAAAGCATGCTGGTCTACGCTCCGCCCACTTCCCCAACTGTCACACTGCCCCCGCCTAAGAGGGTTGCTGTCCCCAGCGCCCGACAACAAAGTCCCGGAGACGTTGGGGAAGACGCCGCTGTCGTGGAACCTGCTGCGGAAGTTCCCCGGTGCCCCCTGGCGATGCAGCGGAAGTCGTCGGCAGACACGGGGGCCGCTGTGGAGGTCCCTCAGTGTCCCCTGGCGGTGCGGTGGAAACCATCGGCTGGCATGGAGGCCGCTGCGGAAGTCCTCCGGCGTCCCTGGGCGGCGTGGTGGACTTTGTTGGGTGGCTCGCGGTCCCAGGCTTTTCTCCGGACGGCGCTAAGGGCTGGTAGGGCACGAGCCGGTCGCAGTGGAGGACCACCACTCTGTTCCGCCGGACCAGCCGCACCCGCCGCACCCGGTAAACGACGTCGGAGAGCCGCTCCAGCACGGTGCACGGGCCGACCCACTGGCTGGTGAGCTTGGGGGAGAGACCCTTCCTCCGCTCCGGGCTGTACACCCACACCAACACTCCCAGAGCAAAGTCCTCCCCCGTGCACCGAGCGTCGTACGCCCGCTTCTGATGGTTTCCGGCGCTGGAGAGTGCCCGCCTGGCCAGCTTGTGTACCTCTCGGAGCCGCTTCTGAAGGTGGTGGTAGTAGTCCAGCCCAGGCGCGCCTTCCCCCTCTGGCTCGGGGAGTGGGCCGAACACCAGGTCCACCGGGGTCCGGAGCTCACGTCCGAACATGAGGGCTGCGGGGGTGCAGCAAATGGACTCCTGCACCGCCGTCCGGTATGCCCACAGGACCAGGGGCAGGTGGAGGTCCCAGTCCCACTGCCGGCGACTAGTGAGGATGGAGAGCTGGGTGGCCGCAGCCTCGAAGTTCTGCCCCTGGTCGCTGTGCAGCTCCTCTGGCGCACCCAACGGGCAGAACATTTCATTGACCAGGCGCTTGGCGGTGGTGGTGGCACTCTGGTCGGGAACCTCATACGCCTCGAGCCACTTGGTGAAATAGTCCATGGCCACGAGCACGTAGCGATTCCCCTAGTTGGTGACGGGAAAAGAACCCAGGATGTCCACGCCCACGCGCTCCATCGGGGCCCCCGCCTGGTACTGCTGCAGGGGAGTGTGGGAGCGTCGGGTGGGTCCTTTCCGGGCGGTGCAGGAGTCACACCGGTGGACGTAGAGCTCGACGTCCTGCTGACACCCCGGCCAGTAGAAGCGGGCCATCAGCCGGTGCAGGGTTTTGGTGACTCCGAAGTGGCCTGCCCCTGCAGAGCCGTGGACGAGCTGGAGGACTTTTATGCACAGCTGGCTGGCACCAGGAGCTGGAGGATGTCGGAGTGACCCCCGGGGGATTGCGAGCGGCGGTAGAGGAGACCATCCCGGCTGGTGAGGCTGGGCCACTGGGAGTGGAGGGCTTTGGTCTCCGGGTCCAGCGCCGACACTGCTGCCCATGCTGGTCGCTGGCCTGCCTCCACCCATGCCTGGACCCAAGAGAGGACTTGGTCCTCCACTGGGATCGCTGCGTCCCAGTCCTCGACTCACTGGCAATACTGACACTCCTCTCCCTCACAGGGGCGTCTGGAAAGGGCATCTGCATTGGTGTGGAGAAGCCCGGCTTGGTGGTGGATCTTGAAGTGGTAGCCTTGCAGCGCTTCGGGCCACCCTCTTTGTGCCACCCCGTCTCAGTTTAATGGCAGCTGGGTCGATGCGCTCCGTGGGGCTGGAGCTGGGCAGTGGCGTGCGATGTGACCCGGCTCTCCACACCGGTAGCAACCCTCTGCCGAGTGCCCGGCCACTCTCCTCGCTCCCCATCGCGGTCGCCGTGGTGGTGTGGTGGAGGGCTGGTGAGCCGCTTCTTCCTCGTCACTCCCTCCGAGATCTGCCTGCCAAACGTGGTGCCTCTCGCCGGTGGGACGGTCTCCAGTGTGCAGCACGTGTTCAACTCTCTCTGCCTCGAGCAGGGCTGCTGACAGGGTCCTGGGCGCCAGCAGACGTACATGCTCCGCCGCCGTTCCGGCCAGAGCCCCCACACAAAGGCCTGGAGGGCAAGCTCTTCCTGTGTTGCGGCACCGAAAGATGGGTACCCATGCCACGTACAGGCGGAGGTCTGCGGCGTAGGCACCCAGGCTCTCTCCCGCTTCCCTCCGGTGGCCGACCAGCTTGTCCCTGGCGTCATCTGCATGCTCATGGCAGCTGAAACAGCGCTGTATTGACTCCTGGATGGCCGTCCAGCTGGCCTTCTCCGCTGTAACATGGCAGCTTCAATACACCCCAGCAGGAGCCCCCTGGCTCCAAGCAGGAAGCTGCAGGGTCAGCTCCTGGCTGAGCTGCGGGGAAAGCGGCAGTGACTGGAGAATGACATTGCACATTGCTAAATTTGGCTAGCCAGCCATTTATTAAGTAACACAACAGACTCACATGGTAAAGAAGGAGAGGACTAACTAAAGGGGAGAGTAATCACAGTCATGGTGGGAACTTTTGCAATAGGGGAAGCGAGCGGCCCGCAAAGCATGCTGGTCTACGCTCCGCCCACTTCTCCAACCGTCACAATATGTTTAAAAATATGTTCATTTCCTGTCTGTCTGGGGCTTTCAGTACTATTACTTTCAACAAAATGTGGAGCAATAAAAAATATAATCAATACTAAATGTTTCATCTGACTTTTCTCTATGTTCTATAAACACAATACATACAGTAAGTGCTGTAGCTGAACTGATTTATAAACATTTCCATTAATACTCCAACTGATAATTCTTTAATAGTACAAGAGTATACAGCTTCATAATGTTTTGGCAGTAATAAAGGTTACAGCTTTAGTAACAAATTTTTAGTATACTTATCGTGTACTTTAAGTGCACTTCAAAACTACTATGTTAACAATGTCTTGAAAACAAATTTTGAAAGTGTGACAAAAGTAAATTTATTAAAAGCAAGCCATTAAGTACACTTGATAATCATATATGAAAATCCACTAAAATTGAACTTATATTTAAAGCATTCAAAGCCCACTATTAAGTACTGTACTAATAAAACATTTCTGTATATTTTTGAGGTAGTATACTTTATCTGAATACACTAAATATCAATTTAAGTATTAGTGCTAATTAGCGTACTTATATTAAGTACACTTAAGTACTACTGAGGTAGAAATGTACTTGTAATTAGTAGATTTGTAATTTTTTTTTGCACTTATATTTAGCACACAAAACAATAATGTGCTAGAAATGTACTTGCTGATATTAAAGTACATTTTTAGTACATTAAAATATGTTTTGTTTTTACCTGGGTATTAGTCATATGTCCCTATGGGTCAATTAACAGATAATTTTGCAAGAATAAAGGGTAACCTCAAGAATAAGGAAAACAGGGTGTCAGATGAAGCATATGTAAAGCCTTCATAAACGTGATATAATGCCTTCATAAACCATACACAAGCAAATGTCATACTTCATAAAGGGAGACATAACACTTTCTTATGCAACACATTATACCAAATGTGACGTCACCTGGCCAAAGGCTAAATGTTATATTTGGCATATGTTATATTTGGCTATGTCACATTTGGAATAACATGTTGCATAAGAAAGTGTTATGTCTCCCTTTATGAAGTATGACATTTGCTTGTGTATGGTTTATGAAGACATTATGTTGTGTTTATGAAGGCTTTACGTATGCTTCATAAAGTCTTTATAAACAACACTTTGTTTAAAGTGTGACCAAAATCTAGAGAATTAGAGAAAATGGCAGCACATAAATGTATTTGCTTATGTTATGATAACTGGTAAAGTAATAACCAGATAACTAAACAGACCAATTATGTAGAATTCCTACAACAGTACATGACCAACCAGTGACAGACCGTGTACTTGAAACCTTTTGGACAATCAGGACAAAAAGTTTGATGCAAAAATAAGCAGAAATTATACAGAGCTTACACAGTGTTCCCAATTCTGATATTTTAGTGCAAAGAATGGAATGTGCTGCTGATCCGTTCTTCAGTGACCAAAACCATGCTGCCAAAAGAGGGGGTGGGTAACAGTCAGTGAAGTTTGACTGTGCAATAACTGCAACCGATTACCTTGAAATCTGTCATGCAGAGAAGTCTCAGCCTTGTTTGCAGCACTGTGCTGTTAAAGTAGAGGGATCCAATTTTCACCTTGGCATCAACACCTTGTGAGCTCTGATCAGCATGGTGACTTGACCTGGGATGTGGCACACCGCTGCAAGAAGGTAATGTCTCTGCCACCTGGGTGATCTCACTGATGAACCCCCCAAACCTTCCCCCAACTTAGCATCTACAACATGCCACATAACGCAGGGGAGATACACTGCAGCCTAGTGGTGGTAACCTCAGTAATGTGCATAAGAAGAGACGGCAGGTTCCAAATCAGTGGGTTAGCCTTGCTTTATATTGAGATGGAACTAACTACAATAGTGAATTATATAGTGAATTATAGTGAATTAAAGAGAAAGAAATGTTTTTACCCTAGAGATCAGTTAATAGTATTAAAAGACAGATGTATGCATTTGATGTGCTGCACAATAACGGCAAAACTTTCCATTCCTTGTCTAGAATCATAAAGGGTGAGTGGTTTTCTTTCTTTTTCACATCAAGGAGAAATTCCTCCAAAGACACCCAACAATTACTGCATTTAAAGGTGGGGTCACTGAGGTAGTGCTGGAGTCTTACATTTAAAAAAAGTTTGAAAGTATTGACTTTATTTGTCTGGCAGCAACTGCTGAAGTGTGGGTGGGAAATAGAGAAGCCTGACAGAGTCAAGGACAGCATCTGTAAACAGTATTTCTTTCTAGCTCCCATGTCTCAGCCATGCTGCTGCAGTCACAGAAATAAAATGCCTAGATTGGTTCCACTCATACAGAGTACATAGTAAGTATTACTATTAAAGTATTACTTTATCTCTGATGGAAGTTGCTGCATTTCCAAAACTTCAGGTACTTCTTGTACATGGCCATTCATGTTACCTTTCTGCAAGAGGATACTTTAGTGAAAATCAAACATAGCTTTTCACAGATCTATCTATCTGTGTCTGTAGCACCAGATCTTAAATTCATAATTTCACAATCTGACAAAATTACAGTAACTTTCCACACACAATCTCAAACTGTGGATTTTACAACACTGCTTCACTAATTTATGCAAGAATTCAGTGTCTGTCAAATAGAACCAATGATATGCATTTATTCATACTGGTAAATTTCTATATTTATGCCATACCCTAAATATGTCATGAAATAACCTTCTTGCAAGCTGCTGCTTAGGTGTTAAACCTTACTGCTAAACATTTCTCTCCTTAAGAATGGTACAACTTACACTGACAAGCCAATTAATGATCAATAACAAATAAGTAATGACTAGGTTAATTTAGTTTCCAGGACACCCCTTCACTCTCTTTCTTATATAGTACTTAAATAAAATCACCTGAAAGTGTACAAAAACACAACAAAATAAAAATGAAAAGTGGTGGGGAAAAGGCTAACCAATTCATTCTGTGCTATTGCTAAATCCCCAATCCTTAAAAAAGGTTCACTGATGTTAAATAAAGTCCATGTTTTGTGATTGAATTCCCATCGAGGAGCTTGTATATAAAAATATCAGACAGGCCCCTCAAGGGCACCTTTTGTTTATGTCTCTGATGCTTTCCAACTAAATTGCTTTCTCTGCACATATCTAGGTCATGCTCTATCTTAAAACCCTCGCTGCATAGATCACGTTTTCTTTCTTAGCTGCTCCAAAGACAGACACTATTGCTAGAGGTAAGAGAGGGTTATGCTAACCTCAAACTGCCTTCCTGATCTAAACTGCAGTTAAGAACTGTGCAAGAAAATAGAATGGTGAAAGAACCAAGAGAACCCTGTCCTATTAGATATACTTTCTTACTCTGTGCGATGATAGTATTTGTGTTGGAATTGATTTTCTCTCCTTTCTGCAGGGATGAGCAACAGCTGAAAAGTAGCTGTCAAAAATGAGTTGCAAGAATTCTTCATGAAACACTTCATGAAACCGCTTATTTCAACTATATAAGCCATCACTGATTGACACCACTTCTTCAACTAAGCTTGAAGTATTTTTAAAAAGCAATTGTGGGATTTGACCACCACCACATCATATTGACTACTTCCTATTCATCAATTTTTTTCATTTTCCATTCAGCCATAAATTATCAGAATCGGACTTTCAAAAAATACAGATGCAATATCAAAAATTGTTCATTTGACTTAAGATCAGAAATTGAGGGCAGGCAAAACCTGTACCATGGACACTTATTTTCAAAGCTCAAGGAGGTGTAAGGTCACATTGTATGGCCAAATAACTGAGAAAAAGTTCCATTCAAGGTGTGTAATACTGCCATCTATTCTTAAACTGCACGCAGAGAGATGAGTAGTGCTGGAGCCAGTGTTAAGAGTACCTGAGGACAAATGAGGTCCCTGGCAATGCAGATAAATATTTCGGAGGCAATCCTATAGAGGACAAGTAAAGACATGAGAAACACAATGGTGGAGATGGGAATTATTGAGGAAAGAGATCTTATTACAATGGTGTATGACTGAAGACTTTTAGAAATAGCGTCTACGTCATACATCACAGAGGAAACTTAAACGCACAGCATTAAGACCTTGGATTTAGAAACCTCTTACAAAGTAGCCTCTCCACAAGGGCACTTTACTGACAGAGTGGAGACAAGGCCAAATGGAGGAAATCGTTTGATCAATCAAACAAGTGTCTCCTTCCTGGTGTGCTACTTCCAGCAATGGGGGTCCCTCATGTGGCTCACACACTGGGCACACCTCTGATGGCCTCGCGGCAAGCCATCCCACTGCTGACACCATATGTAGCAAAGGGAGAGAGCAGTCACCCTACCCGGCCTTTAACCCGGGGCTACAGGGTACCAAAGCGGCAGCTTTGACCGCAACGCCAACGAGTCTATGTAGCGAAGGGAGAGAGCAATCACCCCAGCAGGTCTCGAACCTGGGTCTACGGGGTACCAAACCTGCAGCTTGACCGCAATGCCAAAGAGCCAGGCTCGTTGGTATGGCAGTCAGAGCGCATACTAAACCGTAGTGACGGCACTCTGTCACACTGTGCATCATTACTTTGAAATAAAAAAAAAACAATTCCCACATACGTAATCTAGTTGAACACATAAAGGGTAGCATTTAAATACTTCTGTTCTTTGAATTGCCATATTTTGGTTGAATGGATTCCATGAAACAGAACACATTTATGATATGACAAATGTGGCAAGATTTGAACTTATGACCACCTGAGGGAGCTTTATGATATGGAGGGGGCTGAAATGCAGGGGGAGATACATTAAGTTACTTGCAAAGTGATCACTTCGGAGCTGGGCTTCAACACTACAGAGAGGAACCGACACACATGAGGTATTAAAAGATGTTGGCACTAATCTGCAAAGCAAGCAGTCTTGCTTTCTAAGTAAGCCACCCCTCTCCCTGTCATAGACCCTATCCAGACTGTTGAGGGTATGAAAATTAAAATAGGGTCCCTATGTTAACTAAATGAGACATTGTCATAATCCTTTTTATGTCAGTAAACCTCAAGCAAAATAAAATGGGTGAATGTTCAATGGTGAAAGTTCTGAAAACACAGGACAGAGTGATGCTCATGAAGAGTGGAAGGCAGAAATGGCCCTAGTCACAAAATTGTTCTGGACAAAGGAGCCTCAGCTTCCAACTCCCATTCTTGCATTTTCCTTGTTACTGGCTCATTCAGAGGAAACCACACTCAGCCTTGAAGACATCCCCCAATAATCCCATCCCTTAAACGTTTCCATGGATAGACTTGCCAGACACAAACAGAAGACTGAGTATGATTTCCTAAAATAGTCACAGCTATCTTCACATTATTTGCATTCTGATGTTCATTTATTACACTTTGCTGATTAAACTTGTTTTGACTGGTTTCTTTACACCTGATTGTTTTGATTAGTTTATTTAGGCTCCAGGATTCAAAAATATGCATTTATTATGTCTGCATTCATTTTCTTTGGTAAAACAAAGCTACAATGAGCAGGTAATACAAATATACCATTTCTCATCCTGTCATTATATGGGAAAAGATACCACTGGTACGTGGTTGGGTAACTGGTTTCTCTCTAGACAGACCATTTTCATTCAGCTACTATGTGCTCCATGCCCTCTCCTTGTCTAATTTTAGTTTACTGAAACCAGACTTCTCTACAATGAAAATCTTTAAGCTTTTACCCTGTTTTACAGCAACAGTATGCAAGTTATTGACTCCCTTTGTGTAGAGAGTCTCTCTCACATTATGCCAGGGAGCAAACAGCCAGAAGTCCCTTGTCAGGGTAGTACTGCTGGCTGCTGGGAATGAAGACTGCCAGTAGCTGCCCACCAGGAGAGATGTCACAGCTAGCATCATTGTAGATCTTGCAGTTCTGCACAAGCAAATTGACAGAGACCGTTGGTAGAATAGAAGGATGTCACCTTATTGGCACAAGACATTTAGCAATACACTCTGTCATAGCCTGTACTGGGTTTCTCAGTCCCAAATGTAGAATCAGATCAATATAAACCAACCAACCAGACGTAAAAAAAGAAAAAAAAATCCATCTGAGTCCCTATATAGGTTAAAGTGGTTGCCTCCAGAGTGCACCAGTGATAATTTCACACAGAATGCTAGCTCACCTCATTTGTAGCCTCGACATTCCTTTAGTGACCAAAACATGCTGCATAACTGCATTTACAACACCATTAGGTCATTCTGCAGTGATTTTACCTGAAACTGGAATTGGAGATACTTGCTGTGACTCTCATTTAATGGTTTACTCTAAATAGTATTTATCAGTATACAATACCATCATTAAGTGAGACAGATACGAGTCAGGCAAAGGTTATTGCAACAAGCTGTGCTGCTAAAATGAGACAGCGCTGGCCTATTTTGAAGGAAAAAAAATAGTTTTTAAACACAACTCCTGAAAGGCTTGTATTTCAATGATTCACACTAATGATTTCTGAGAAATCCATTTGAGAATTGGAACCATGCAATTTAAAGACTGTAACATCTGTTCGCTTTGTTTCAGTGATAAGAAGATATTGAAATGCTTCATTGTATTTATTTAAACATTAAACACGGAAGTGAATGCAATTATTTTCTCTTTTGGAATTTCATCAAGCAGACAAGCATGACATATTAGAACTATGAAGAACATTGTTTTGTGAAATCTTCATTATCCATGAATGTGAAGCTGACCTGTGGACAATTCTATGAACATATACAGTGCTTTTAAATAACAATAAAAAAGAATAGTGATAAAAATGTACATTCCATGGAGTGGATGTGTTAGTGTGTCTACCTTCACTGCCAAACCAAATATTAATGACATGCACAGAATGCACAGACAGCAAAAGCCAGAGGGTTGACATCACAGTCCAACAGCTATGTTTTCAACAGAATTCTCAGATGTCATCCTTTCCCATTTGTGGCTTTCCATGTCCCATATTTGGTGAAAATATGTCCACATGCCATATTTAAAAAGGAGAAACACATTGACAATATGTTACATCTACCAGTCTTATGGGTCAGAGGTGTGAGTGACGACAGGCAATGGATAGCAAACTAGACTTCTCCACACAGCTGTAGGATTTTCCTTCTAATGACCTCTCCCTGAGACTACAGTCAGAGTGCAGCCCATTGACCTCTACAGGTATGACCACAATGCAGTGTTCCATCAAGGCCTCTGCAGAGCACACAGCTGCTCGGTGGGAAATTACAGCCCTGCCATGTTAATTATGTAAAGCAGTGATTTAATGCTTCTCCTAGAGGGGCCCTGTGCCAAGCCCTGGGTTTGCTCAGCTTTATGGATGTGCTCGATCTGACAGTAAAAAGGACAAATGGTCGAGGCCAGGCTGGTGCGTTAAAGATTGAGATGTGTGTGGAAGCAGAGCTAACTACTCACTGCTTGTATATCTATTTCAGTTTGTACAAACATGGTGTTTCTTATGCTTATAAGAATTTCAAAAAAAAAAAAAAAAATTGCAGGAAAATATTATTTAAAAAGTGTAATTTAAAAAATCATTTTAGTGTGAAGTAGCTGAAGTGAAATTAATATCACTTTTGGCATAAACAACAATTAAGATCAATAAATAAAAAGTGTGTTGCATATGAAGTTATGTTGATTTGGTCTATAAACTGGAAAAATGAGATTACTGAACTGATCCTTTTTCTGAATGGCAGATTATGTTTGTCATCGCACATCTTAACTACAAACTTCCACTTCTTGACTGGAGTTTCTCAGAACCCCAAATTAAAGTGAACTACAGTCCCATTCTTCATAAACCACCCGGCCTGGCTCCAAACAACCTCCAAAGGCTTTGCATCCTGTGTTGGTTTTCACAGCTTTGCATAATGTTGTGTGAACACTGACCAGTACAATGATAGTTTATGGTGGGTGTGCTACCCAGATGAGGGCATCCATTGACCCATAGATACTAGTAAGATGAGCATTTACAAGGAATTCAAGCTGGAAAACTTGATGGAATCTGAAAGGAGAATCTTGATTTGCTTCTCAGGGTGCCAGTTTTGGATCCCCCATCCGAGGCCAGGAATGAGGTGTATTTAGTAAGATAAGCAGAGAGGTTCTTGGGCTGTCACGGGATAGGGTAAATCCTGATGAGTTTCACCAATTACAGGGCTCAGCAGTGTTCTCAACAGCGCAGACTCACAGTCTAGTGTGAGTATAAAGTGTCTGGCTTTAATCTTCAGACCACACTATAAATTTCCCCTTCTTTTCATAATCTTGTAAAATTAATTTTAAGATACTTAACTGAATTTACAGTAACTCTTCCTAACAATGTAAAGTGAAAGCTTGCTTTCTGTTGCAGCTATTTTCAAAATCAAAGGTTGTGGCTGAAATCTATTTACGTGGCTGTGAAGTGTGCTGCTGCCTTGGCAAAGCTGAAAGTTTCAAAATCCTTTGAGAAGCTAGTGATTCACATCGACCTCATAACATTTATTCTATTCTGGAGTGAGAACCTGGTCGGGACATTTGACGTGGGAGTAGTACAAGCATTTGACCAAATTCACTCACAAGAGTCTTGCATGTATTGTGGAACTTCAGTCCTCTGGAGTGCTCTCATATAGGGTTCTTAAAATATCTCCTAAGACATTTTGACACAACGCTGAGGGTACTGTGTATGCACTAGCCGGGCACTAGGCCAAAGGTCATCACAGGCCATGTCAACATAGCCTATGCTCTTAAAAACAGCTAGCCTCCATATAGCATACATGTGCTTGGGAGATGATTTTTTTTCCATTTTCATTCATATTCAGAATAAAATATGTGTATTGTTTCTTTTGCTGAAAAAATTTCATTTGTTGAACAATTAGAATTTTTGCCATACAGAAGCAGGTACATACCAGCTAATGCAAAGCCTGCCTCCCCCATCATAAATAAATACAGAAAAAAAAATGCAAAAGAAAGTCCACAGCTGAAGAGAGATTAGATGAGTACACCAATCTCCTTCTCATACAGTGGATATAAAAAGTTTATACACCCTTATGAAATTGCAGGTTTTTGAAATGACAGAGATAACAACAATGTAAATGTCAGACTTTTTCCATCTGTAATGTGATCTTCCAACAAACAAAAATTCAGAGAAAAATCAAATAGTTAAATATTAGGAACATTTTAAATTATTTGAAAAAAAAAACCCACAACACCCTGATTGTATAAGTCTGCACACCCTTTCATAATGGGGGCTCTAGCTGTGTTCAAAGTTAATCAATCACATTCCAAATCATACCTGTAGGTAAATAGCATACACCTGCCATCAATGAAAGTGATTCTAATTAAACCCAGATTAAAGTCAGCTGTTGCTGTCGGATTTGCTTGAATGTTTGGGGTTGCATCCTACTAGGAGAGCCACGGTCCGGAAAGAGCTGCCAAAGAAACTGCGAGAGCTAATTGTTGAGTACCAAAGTACCAATCAGGAGAGGGATATAAAAGAACATCGAAGGCACTGGATGTACCATGGAGCACTGTCAAAACCATCATCAATAAGTGGAGAAAATGTGGCACCACACAAATCACTGCAAAGATCAGGACGACCCTCCGAGGACATTGCAAAGATCAGGATGACCCTCCAAATTTGATGAGAGGACGAGGAGAAAACTTATCAGGGAGGCTACCAAGAGGCCAACAGCAACACTGAAGGAGCTACAGGTGCATGTGACCATCATCTCTCGTATTCTGCATATGTTTGGGCTATGGGGTAGGGTGGCAAGACGGAAACCCTTTCTTACAAAAAGGAACATCCAAGCCCGTCTGAATTATGCCAAAAGATTCATTCACCCCAAACCATGTGGGAAAATGTGCTATGGTCTGATGAGACAAAGGTTGAACTTTTCGGCCTAAATTGTAAGATTTGTTTGGCGCAAAGCCAATAAAGCTCATCATCCAAGGAACACCATACGGACTTTGAAGTATGGTGGTGGTAGCATCATGCTTTGGGGCTGCTTCTCTTCAGCTGGGTCAGGGGCTCCTGTCAAGATAGATGGGATATTGAATAACTCCAAATATCAAGATATTTCGGCACAAAATCTGCTGGCCTCTGTCAGAAAGCTGAAGATGAAGAGGAATTTCACATTCCAACATGACAATGACCCAAAGCACACATTCAAGTCAACCAAGGCATGGCTTCAGAAAAGGAAAATCAAAGTCTTGGAATGGCCTGGTCAGAGCCCAGACCTCAATCCCATTGAAAATCTGTGGAATGTCCTAAACACTCAAAAAAATGAACTTTGTGCATTGTTGAATTAAATAAATGCACCTATGTCCAATTTAATTAATATATCTGTGTTAGCGTTTTAAACCTAGTCCACTTTAGTAGGTTTAACTTAAACTGAAGACTTGTTAAAGCCACAAAAGTCACTTGATTTGATACAACGTAACAGTGCTGAGTGAATTGCACAATCAAAACGGTACATTAAGAATGTCCTAGCTGAGTTCCCGTAGGAGAGACGTTGCGCATGCTCAGAAGCTCACCAGGAGTTACCTGCAAAGCATTACCCATAATGCCTACCATCTACCATTTACAGTTTTGTTGTTGAATAACTGCTTAATTATGAGTTTGTTTAATTATTGTTTGTATTGGTTATCTTAGTTAAGTCCGTTGCTTTCATTGTCCATGTTTGTTTGGGTTGGGTAGGGTGCCACCATTAAGTGGTTTGTATTTCTGTTTGCTGACTTCCCTTCCCCTGTCTTTTTTGTTGGTTAAAAAATGGTTTGTCTATGTGCTGTCTTGTTAAAGACAGAACAAAGTGTCTTGAAAGTAAAAGTTCAATCTGTGTGTTCTTTTTATGTATGATTTACATATGTTTTATACCTGAGAACTTTTGGCATTTTTGGTTTTTCTGATTTAAAAGAGGCACAGCTTGACTTGCAACAGAATTAATCAACCAGTACTTTTATTTAGTTTACTGCATGTGCAAAGCTGGACATGTTAAGTGAGTGTTGATTCACTGAATAAACTTTATTCAGTGAAACCACAATGCTTGCCTTACTTGAAAGCGAGCACACCAATTTAGTTGAACTTAAAAATGTTGTTTAAATTGAAATTGATAATACTTCTTAAATCCAAACTAACAAAATGTTGTAATCATTACTTAACTCATCTGTGTTAGATTAATTTAAGTCACTTTAGTTGTTTTTACTTAATAATACTATTTGGATGCTACTCAACTCAGTTTCGTGGAAATTGTTGACATAACTGGATTAAGTAAATCCAACAAATTATTTTTTGAGTGAAGAGAGCTGTACACAGGAGATCCCCTCACAATTTGAAGGAACTTGAACCTTTTTGCAAAGAGTGGGATAAGATTCCAAAGTCTAGATGTGCAAAGTTAATAGAGACTTATTGACAAAGACTTGCTACTGTAATAAATGCAAAAGGTGCTTCCACAAGGTATTAGTTGGGCGGGGTATGCAGACTTATGCAATCAGGGTGTTGTAGTTTTTTTTTGTTTAATTTATTTTTCCAAATAATTAACTCTTCTTTCTTTCTCTGGATTTTTGTTTGTTGGAAGGCCACACTGAAGATGAAAAGAGTCTGGCATTTATGTTGTTGTTATTTCTGTCTTTACATTTCAAAAACCTGCAATTTCCTTGGGGTGTGTAGACTTTTTATATCCACTGTAACTCTCAATGGAACGAGGCAGACCTATGCAGCCTCTACAGTTCTAAACAATTCTACACTGTCATTGAGGGAAATGAAATGTAGTCTGCTTGTAACCATGTGGTTTAAGGGGCAATTCACTGAGGAAATAACCTGAGAAATTTTTATGTGTTCATTTTTGCTACACTTACCATGTGTTTTACAGGCATATTTGTCAGACAGTAACTCCTATTGCAGCCAATTTATAAGTGGACTGAAATAGGGACAGAAACTCCTGAGAGAGGGTGAGATTCAATGGTATGACACCAATTATTATAATAAAGTGCTGGACTGAGACTCATTAAGAATTGCAAAAGGGTAGGCCTATGTAGGCCCATGTAGGCCTAAGGTCTTACACACCAATGCAAGGTAATCATTCAGTATAAGTAATACCTTGCAAGACCCACCGATCTGGTGATAAAATAGCTGGGTCAGAGCGATGACAATATGCTATGTGACATCATCCATTAGCTCTAACGTGACACTGCATGATATTTTACAGAACATGTGCTGTATCACTCTGCATCACCCTATAAATAATGCATACCATGTTCATGCAGATATTATGTAAGTTTAGGTAAGCTTTATAAAGGCTTATGACAGTACAATTTTTATGAAGTGTGATCCCAGACAATTTGAGTGTGTGCTTAAATTTGCATAACTGGGCATGACTGGGGATCAGAGACAATGGTAAGGAGCATGCATAACAAATTATTGTTTTTCTTGTGGATTTCCTAAGGACAGCATATCATCAAAGCCTTGATGCCTTGAAATAATTTCAGAAATTGTAACTCTCCTGTTAGCCTGGCACTGCTCTACTGGTCAGTTATACGCTCATGGAATTGCTCCCATGGTAAAGAAGATGAAGTAATTTGCCATTAACTGCAATGTCATGCAGCTACTCTACTTCTAATCTTTGCAAAGCATCATCCACACTTCTATTAGCTGTGTTGTGTTTCACCCCAACAGCTGTTATGGCTTGCCATGAAGCACTAGAAGCATCAATTATATATAAGCAACATGTTTAAGGGAGTGTGACTGTCAGCGGATAATTGCTGATATTGTCCTGCGTTGGAGGTAGAGCAGAAGCCAACTGAAATTAGATGACAGGCAGCAGCACTACAGGTTCTGGCTCCAGTGTTAGGACCTAGAGATCACGAGGTCTGGTGATCACCAATGTGCAAATGTTTTGGCGTTACTAATTCAAGTAATGCTTAAACTGGCATTTCCACAACAGAGGTTAAGTTTGATTCATTTATATGTGTACTGAAAAACTGTGCAGAAGAAAAACATGTATTCATTGTGGATCTCAGCAGAGGTGTAACAGACATGCTAAAGTACAGGGAGGCCATTTAAAGAGATATGAATCAATTGATTCCAGGCAAATACTGCGTGCAAATGTATCAAACAAATTCAATAAAGGGATTTGCAGGAGAATTGAACCCCCAAGCAAGGCTTGCTGAATCTTTAGGGGAAAAAATAATAATACTAAAAGCTGGCCGGCATGGTGCCATTTGAAACCCACACACTTCAATATTGCCATGGATGGGAGACGAGCAGCCATTCTACCGCAGTATTATCAGACCAGGCATTTAAACCTGTTAAGCATTACAAGGTGGTGACTTTGATATGGAAAAGAATAGGCTGCAACACCAGCAGACTGTCAACTATGCACTTTCGCTGTCTCCGGAGGAAGCAAAGTGCTGACGATCAGTGTTAAAGAAAGATCACTTCAAGCACAGTGATCAAATTGAACACTCTGATCATAAAATCTCTTTTAAATTTGGGTAAGTGTTCTGTACCTTTATCTGCAGAACACTATGAGTTAGATAGTTGCTAAAGTTCAACACCTCTGTTACACAGAATCACAAATCAAGTTCACTGCAGTGAATCTGGAACGTAGACATTTCAGGTCTTACCAAGTGACATATCTACCACCATTAGGAAGATTCACTGGTGGATTTAAAGACATACAGTAGCATTATCTTATGTAGTTGGTTTGTGTTATGTATTATAACTCTTGCATTAAATCTGCTGGTACAACCTGACATGGATCTGCCCAGCTCTGCACAAATTCTGTATAGTTAATTACCTCCCCTAGGTGAAGGCTGCTTTATGTAATGCCATGGCACTCCAAACACTCCAGCAACTTCATGACCTTGGAACCTGGAAACTAGACTGTCTAGTCATGGATCGCCAGAGATTCTGGTGTACAAATTACACTTCAGAAATGAAACTGAAGCCCATCCTTATTACAGCTTGAGGACGGTTGTGCTTTTATTTTATGGCTATATGTGCAGGTCTACTACTGTTGGTCTCTTTACACACAATGACTCTATTGGAGGACTTTCCATGTGCCACACTGGAATTGTGCTGATTCAGACATCAAGGGACCTTAGAAATTTCCTCTTGTTAAGAATCTCTACTGATTATTATTGGTGATAACAAACACAGAGCAACTAATTAGTTAGTAGATAATTTGCTTTTTAATATGCAGTAGGAAAACACGATGAATGAAGATGTCTTTTCTATGGTACTACATGGATCATAGTGCAAATCTGAGTTTTGAGAACTGTTTTTTTTTCCTTTTTGCAGATTGACTGACACAATAGTTAAAAACACCAATAAATACTGAAGGTATGGATCCTCCCAACTCATTTGTCCCTGAGTTTCTCAATTGATAGACTAGTGATAACCCTACAAGATGACCAAGGCAACAAGTCCAAGATAGTCATAATTAAGTAATTTTTTGTTGTACAAGTCACTGTGAATAACAATTTCTGATTTGTGAATAAATACAGGAATAAAGTTTAAAAATGCAATAGTAAATAAAATGCATGTGACTCAGTACAAGAGTGACACAAGTAAGAAATTAGCTTCCCAACTCAGGCCTCATCAGATCTATCACCAGAAGGCAAAGATATTCATGGGTGAAAAAAGTCCAACTGTTACTTTCACAGTTCTCAACCCTTAGAAATCTAACAAAACTGAATCTAAAGTACTCACTATAACAAGCCCTGACAGAATGCAGTTTTATTACTGCTTGACTACTAATTTTCACATCAGAAATTTGCCATGCTTCATCTTAAGGACTCTCTGTCATTAGGCCTGTGGGCTATGTTCATTCTGCAAGCAGAATTTTGTTTTCAATATAAGCTCCCTCCTGTGCATAAAAATAAACATTGCTATTCAATAGAGGAGGATGACAGTGGAGAACTTAATGTACCCAGTACAACCCTCCAGGGAAAATGCAATGTTTTTGTGGTCATCTGTGAAAGCATTCACACAGGGTCAAAATGGGAGGGAAGTACAGTGCAATCAGACCCCAGTCTTAAAAGGTCCCCCACTGAAAGCAGCTCTGGATCAATAGTGTGGATGCTCACAATGTTACCCCAGGCAGTAACAAGCAGGAAGACTTCTCAGGACAAGGTGCAGTATGCAAGAAAGGTCGTGTAATGGATTGAAAGCAGCCATTGGGTTCAATCTCAGGCTGTTTTTCCAGCTGGTGATATGATCACAAAAGGTCTAAGGCTTGCTCAAGCCAGAGTAACATTCTTTCTTATTCTGTGGTAAACCTTCCGCTCATTTCAAATCCCTAGGCTCGCTTCTTCATTCGATAAAGCCATAATTCATACAAAATGACATACCAACTTGCTCCCCATTTCACAGCTCAGCATACATTCCATTGAGCACTGATCATCTGAATCCATACAGGGAATCTCATCAGAAAAACTCACCACCCACACTGAGCCAAACAAAGGACTCTATGATTATCTAAATGCCTGTATATGGTGATGAAGTTGAATTACATGTGCAGATCTAACCGTGGCTATTGATTTCATTGCAAGTGTAGAGAACAAAAGGGAATTATGTTTTTTCATAACTGCAGAACTGTAATAAGAGTGGCTTGCTTTCATTTATGACCTGACCGGTGTGGTTTACGTTGACCCTAGTGGAGAAGGCTATGTGGGTCTGAAGGCACAGTGGGTGAGTGGCTGATTTAATTGGAAAATAAAGTTAGTTTTGGAGTGCTGTGTAATCCTGGGCAGTGGAACGCTGGTGTTGTGTGCACAGCCCCATGGGAAGCAATATTACAGGGATATACAGACTCTATCCCAGGCAATCTCCATCTGGATGAGGAGGCATCTCTGAGAGGCTGGGTTTTTGGTGATTATGACATTGTTTCTCTCCATGCAGCAGCCACCAGGATGGACTTTTTGCTGTCTCCTCATGAAGTCATGCAGATGAATCATATATTTATTCCAATTAGAACAGCTGTAATAGGGGAGATATCCCAGAATCAGCAAAATACAGCTAATAAAATGATACATCAATTTAGGTAAAGCAGAGACTAATTTAACTCAGTAAAATACATGATGATTTGACTGTTTGACTATACGATTTGAGTATGATCAAAGTAGAATCTACTGAATGTCAAAATTAGAATTGACAAGTTTCCCACCCAAATTCTATCATTCACTCTGAGGTAGCTGCATGATTTTAGAACCTTATGTCACATGACCTGAGCAAGGTGGCACCTCTGTCTGGTGATGGAGTTATGTGCTGACATTGCATGCTGTAATTCAACTAGTGGAAATGGGACACTTTAAAGGCAAAGCTCTTGGGAAATACACAAACCTAAAGAACAGTTTCATAGGTCAAACAATGTAAATTATTCACACCAGCTGGAGCAGAGTAAGGTATCTGCTCTGAGACCCTGGGATTTTACACCACAGAGCATTAAGCACAGAAAGCGTAGGAGCAGTCTTCCCCACCCCCCACAGCAACAGCCACCTGAGGTGTGATCCCCTTACACCTACCTCTGTGAAACCCACAAAAAACCTCCCCTAAGCACTGGACAACAGACTTCCAGCAAATACTCGATGGGTGTTTTGTAAGGCTTGGCTTATGGGTAATTGTAAGGGTTTGAAATCTGAAGGGCAACTTGACACTAGGGTCCTGTGAGGGTGAACTCTCAGGGGACTCTTTAGAGTAAACAACTCAGTCCATTTGTTGAAATACACACTTACCATTACTGGTCTCGGGCAGGTTGAACTTAAGGAAGTCCCACCACTGGAGCCTGTGGGTGACAATGTTGTTAGCCATTGCTGATAGGCCATCTCCAGTCACTGAACCAGGAACATGGCAAAATGCTGATTAGCAGTTACTGCACTGGTGATGTGACAAGAAATGTGTGGTCACAGGCTGGTCACAGGCATAACACAGGCTGGTCATAACACAGGCTGGAGATACTGTAACCATCAGCGAGGTATGCCACTTTAATAGCATCCAAAAAGACCCTGCAGGAAAACAGGTCACAGACTGCTTAACCTGAAAAACCTGAACACACTCCAAATTTCCCTTGATGAGGTCTTGGACAGAAATGCGATTCACCATATGACGTCTCCAACAAGAATGCAAAAGTCAATCAATAGTCAAGTCAACTCAATAAGCTGGACAAAAAATGAAAAACAACTTTAATGTCACTAGCCTTATTTGGACCATTCACCTCCACTCAAGTGGCAGTAAGTTTTGTAGACAAACAGAAAATGGTTTCTTAAATATGTATTGCCACACCTACCTCAACTGATTCGCTTTTAATAAAGGATACTGTTGTATGGCATGGCTGAATTAAAAGTGATGGCAAGGGTTTAAAAACTGTATCTTGAAAAACCCTACCACCCTGCAGGATAGGCAATCACAATAGCACCATTCCGCCTCCCGCGACACAGTAATGACATTTGAAACACTTAACCAACACATTTGCCATGTAGGCAAGCCCTAACAGGCTCCTTGAATCTCATTTGGTCATTACTGTTCTGCACCTCTATAAATGCAAGGTACTGATAGATGGATGTTAGCTTTTCAATTGCACTGTGGTCTCACTGATGACCCAGACAGATCATTACTGAGTAAACGCCCTTTGCCATGGAAGCTGCCAAGGAAACAGGGGCAGCATTACAATGATAAGAAGCATTTCTATGAGCAGGAGATGGGGCTTTCTCAAGTGGCATTGAAATTAGGTGCCTGGCTCTTTTCATGTCTGGCCCAGAGCTAATGACAACCCAATATAAGCCAGCGCTTAAAACATTAAACAGTAATATGGTACTGTGGGGCATTTGATAAGATGCAAGCGACTCAGGGGCTGCCACAGCTGAGTGCTTTCTTTTAAGGGGAGCGACAGTGTGCTGCCAGCACCTGTCTCTAGGAACACTGCCAGTGGAATTCCCCCTTGACAACATCTTGGCAAATCAACATGGGGAAGCACATTTATGCCATCTTAGTTCTGAAAAACAACATTCGTGCTTTAACCGGTTGGCTTTCAAAGCATAAACTTAGATGCACTCTAAGAGAAAACTGCTACGGGTGGATGGACAACTTTGTATCTATCTTTGGCATATGTATAAAAAGGCAATTTTCTTCTCACAGAAGCTGGCATTGCCTTCCAGTAGCAGGTTATTAGAAAGTGCACAATTCTAAGAGAGCAACGTATATTCTGATTCTGACAGCAGAAGTCTTGAGAAACAGATGCAGTTTCTGGAAAAAAAAATCATGATAGGTTCAAAAAACAATTCAAGAGTAGAATGGCGTCATTTGGTTACAATCTCAAAACAACAGACAATAAGATGTCTATTTTATTGACAGTCTTCCCATTTCTCTAAAGATAAAAAGCAGCATAATGCACAATGTGCCATTATTAGTTACGCTTAAAGGACATAATTTTATCATAACACTGCAGCCGCCATGCATTCTGGGGATTAAGTGCTTAATTTTTTATCTCCTTCACCACAAAAATAGGTTAAATCTTTTTCATGGCTGCAGTTTTCCATCTTACAGGGAAACACAAGTTTCTGAAACAACCACAATTATTTACAAGCTTGTTCAGTGGGTCAAGAAGAGACTATTTTTTCCCTTGGCTTGGCTGAATGTAAAAACAAGCTCATTTGTTTGGAAGGAAGAAATACAAGAAAAAAGCAGCCACATATATGAGCTGGAACAAACAGGTTTGAAAGACATGTGCGACAGAGAGACATAATAACATGCATGCTTCTGTGTTTAGAGAGGTTTGTTTTGGATGCAATCGATTTCAAGTGTGGTGGAAACGGCCTGAAGTGGTCCACTCAAAGCAGCAGAGAGCTGAGCCTCCATTTGAGACAGATAGCTGTAGAATCACCACACCTTTATTACAGCTACCTGGATGCACCAGACTATGTCATGTCACTGAATGAGGGACCAGCATTTACCAACAGAGGCTGCCACTACAGCACACTGCCACAAGACACTCCAAAGAGAAACACTGCAAAGAAGAATGTGCATTTCTGCTGCTTCACTGCCTAGGGAAACCATCATCAAGGAAAACAGGAGGTCTTATGAGTACTCATGGTCACTAATGTGGCATGTCACACAAAGCAAACTGCAGCAGGTCAACAGACAGTGACAGATGCTTTTGATGCACAGCCCAGCTCCGGATCATATTATTGCAGACACGTCACTCATGGCCATTTCATTTCTAGTTGTGCTCGCAGCCTAGGCCTCTGACTGAAGACACACTTCAACAGCTCAGAGCATGAAAACCAAATCATCTTCTGACTGGAATATTTTGCATTTCAATTTCACCCTTCATTGTAATTCTGTGTGACAGAGGTGGACTGGTGACAGCACCAGCATTTGAGGGTTGCTGGACCAAAATTTTGAAACTCAAAACAACTTTAAACATTTGTGGTCATGGCTGAAATCTGTGCAATAGTTTGACCAAGTATTCCCAGGGGCAAAATGCCTGCATGAATGTGAGGAAGAGGGGGCGTGTCAGGAAAGTCTTTGAGATGCAGAGCCTGAATTGGCAGTCACTCCCTGAAAAAAACCAAAAGGAAGAAAAATAAACAAATAAAGTTGAGGAGCAAAGACAAGGTGAGGAGGCACAATCCTAGCCCATCAAGCCGGCCCCTCTGACAGATTGTGCAATGGCTCTCCACACACCGCCGGGCACTGTGACAGATTGGCCGCTGACAGAAGGACACATCTGCTCTCCCATAAACAGCCTCACTCCATCACCTACTCCCTGCTCCTGTCAATTGTTCAATAAGCCCCACCCACCTGTAACATGTTCAGTCCTGACCCAAGCTGTTTAGAGGATGTTCTTTAAAAGCTTACAAAGACATGGCCTTACAATACATATACAACAGTATCTCTGGACTGAAGGCATCATAAATCTTACCAACAGTCACCACACAAGAGCACAGCCTGACAGAAACAACTATGCAAGAAAGGAGAAGGAATACCTCTCTTCAGCTGTCATTCCCCCAATATTCATCATTAACTCGCTGAAATGCTGTGCTGCCGTAAAACTAGAAATAAGCATGAAGACACTCACTTTCTTCCAACTTCAATTTCAATTTATACTCTGTTCTGCCACATTAGTGGTGACTCCATGCACCCACCTTTGTACAACACTGAGCATCCAGTCTGCATGTTGTAGATAGGCTAATTTATCAGCCAAGTATGGAAAAATAAGGGCATTTCCATGGGTCCTGCAGTGAACAGTTGGTGGGGGGGCTTTCTCCTACAGTTGGTGAAGCAGGCCATTCTGACACTCTTGCTTACTACTCCAGTAGAAAGCCTTGCATGGACACTCAATACAACTAGGAATAAATAGGAATAAAACTAGGAATATTGTCCTCACAATTGTTTTCTGTTTGAATATCTTCTCATGCATTGGGGCAGAGGAAATCCAGAAGTAATTCTGCATAGTTTCAAGCTCCTGTGCATCAATTAAAACTGTTTCTGTTCTTCCCTTTACATCAGTGACAGTGTACCCTTTCCTCAGGTCTGGACCCAGTTTAGCAGGACCTCCCTCTGCTGGGGACACCCTTCCATAGATGAGTGACAGGGAAAAGCAGGGAAAAGTAATTAAAGCAAATGTAAGACAAAATCAGAGTGCAGGCACAGAAACTGAGAACTGCAGGTGGGGCAATTAGCACCCAGCTGTCACCCTGTAACATGAAGGCTGTCAGAATTAACAGGGTAGAGCCATCATACCTGCAAGTGTTCATAGGCTCATTCACTGTGTGAACATGATTTTTTTTTTTGCTGAATTCAGGGGTGAATGTTCCTTCAGAGCACATATCAGAAAGGAAAAAAAGTCAGATGCAGACAACTTTCCAACTTTCCCCCGGCACGCTGACACCGAGAAACATGTAGCATGTTTCGATTGTAGAAAGGACAATGATGCTAAACGAGGGACGCAGCTCAGATATCTCACACCCATTCCACGGTGTCAAACAGCTGTCATTGTGTAGTTCACCTATGCATTCCATACCATGCCATGCATGACATGCACAGACTGACATGCACAGACTGACTTAACAAATGATGCAGTGCTACAGCCACAGAGTTCCTGCACTGTGACTGTGGAATGACATAAGGCACCTTTTCCAGATTTGATCACATTCTTTCACCCACACTTTGGTTCCTATTAGCCAAGACAAGTTCTATGACTGTCAAAGTCTTAATTCCACAAAAAGATTAATGTCCAGCTTCAAAGATTAAAAACACCACTGGTTACAATGGCTCAGCACTTTATAGTGGGTGGGTGGCAGCTAGGATGATCAGAATCTTCCTAATGTTATTTTCTTTTGCTGCCCTTTGTATATATTTTAAAGTCACAACACTAAGGACAAGACATCTGTGAGATGAAGGAACTGTTTGGCACAAGAGATCTCAGACTGTATCCGTTTCTGTTTGTGACAGTGGAAAGTAGGGGATTAGATGGTATTCAATGTCATGGCAGAGTTTTGAGAAACGAATCTATTTCTCATGCATCCGATGCAGAGTGCTGCCTATGAAGTCTTGTTTTGATTCTGTTTTGTCATGCATACTGACAAGTGTAAATAGAGGGTTAGGGATTGTGCTACAGGAGTACTCCTCTGATTATTGGTGTAAAGAGAACAAAGCAGCTGGTTTGGTTTCACTGAGAGAGAGACTGTTGTGTTTTCCTCCACCTGCCTCATCATCCCCACCAGCGACACTCTGTGATTTAACAGCTGTGCTGAAAATAATGGTGGAAAATGATATGCTATTCTGATAAGAATACATCACTGTTTCATACATCACTGTTTCACCATCAAACACAGGCAGCTCCAAAATCTGCCTTGTCCAAGGTTACAGGATTGAAAACCCATAACACTGAGAAAGAAACCACTTCACTGACCCTCTACATGCAGCACATATATCCCTCTTTCGGCTGTCTGAAATTGGTAGAGATGCCATTACCAGCTGAAGCATAAAGGTAACCTGTACTGAGTATAGTTTGCCATCAATGTCACTGCACCAGTATTCTTGATGATCAATGAGAGAGGCTGACAGTGTGTCATCGGGACCTGACAGGAAAGTCTGTCCTGTGTCACAATGCTTCGAATTCTGTTTAGAAAGCCTCTGTGGCGGTCACGCATTCAATCCCATTGTAAAATGTAAACCAGAATATTTCTGTCATGCTTGGAAAGTCTCCCATGCGGCTTTTGCACAAATCCACCCGAATTACAATAAAAAACCTGATCTTCAGGATGAACTTAGATTGAAAGACTACATATTATTTTTAGAGTTTGCGCAGTTTGTGCATTTACTTTCTTTTCTCCACAAATAAGCTGTGAGTTTGAAGTGGGGCTACAGCAATGTTTATTCCTAAGAGAAAGACCACTCTTGTTTCAGAGCCAAGAATTTCACCTGAATTGCCCCGCTGGAGATCCAGCTGCATACAGTATGAGTAGAGTATATGAGCCATAGAAACAGAAGTGCTGAGTAAGTGAAATGATGGGGTGATGGGGGTTATGGACTGGGGGCCTGACAAAAGGTGAAGCAATTACCCTCTTTATATGCACAAGTCTTACTTTCATGACAATATTAAAACTGCCATAGTACATGAGAGACATGATTTTGTATGGGGCGCCAAATGTAATAGACCTTTTTTCGTGGACAGAATGCCTTCTGTGGTATGAAACGGATGCTTCTGTGCTATGAAACGCATAAATTCATTACGAAACCATATAACACCATAACGCCTTTTGTCCACGAAAAACACAAACTCGTTAGCATTGTGCCCACGTAATATTGAAGAGAGCACATACTTTCATGCACAGAAAACAAAACGGACAATTCCTTTTGTGCACTGAATTGACCGTTGTGCTTTTCATTTTGTGGACAAAAGGCGGAATGCACTTCGCACTATGTGGATAAAAGAAATTCATTTTATAGACAAAAGTAATTCTGTCCACGTAATAGATGTCCTAGGCCAGCATTTATGCTTTTGTGGCACGAAATGCAGAATGCGCTATACTATCATCATTCCGTGCCATTGAATGTTCATTTTGTCCACTTAACTGTTTTGCTATATTACTGAAAGTATGATGTGCACGAAAAGGATTCAGCACAATACATTCCATGACTCCGCAGTTACAGAAGTCATTCTGTCCACGAAAGCAAAGGCTGCTTGAACTTTCGTAGACATCAATATTTTGTGGACACAGTGCTAACACGTTTGTGTTTTTCGTGGACAAAACGCTTTACAGTGTTACATGTTTCGTAATGAATTTATGCGTTTCGTAGCACAGAAGGCATTCTGTCTACGAAAGCAAAACATTGATGTCTACGAAAGTTCAAGCAGCATTTGCTTTCGTGGACGGAATGCCTTCTGTAACTGACGGAAGGCATTCCGTCCACAAAAGCAAAACACTGATGTCTACGAAAGTTCAAGCAGCCTTTGCTTTCGTGGACGGAATGCCTTCTGTAACTGCGGAGTCACAAAATATATTGTGCTGAATCCCTTTCGTGCACATCATACTTTCAGTACTATTGCAAAACAGTTAAGTGGACAAAATGAACATTCAATGGCACAGAATGATGATAGTATAGCGCATTCTGCATTTCATGCCACAAAAGCATAAATGCTGGCCTAGGACAGAATTACTTTTGTCTACAAAATGAGTTTCTTTTGTCCACATAGTACGAAGTGCATTCCGCCTTTTGTCCACAAAATGAAAAGCACAACGGTCAATTCAGTGCACAAAAGGAATTATCCGTTTTGTTTTCTGTGCACGAAAGTATGTGCTCTCTTCAATATTTCGTGGACACATTGCTAATGCGTTTGTGTTTTTCGTGGACAAAAGGCGTTATGGTGTTATATGGTTTTGTAATGAATTTATGCGTTTCGTACCACAGAAGGCATTCTGTCCACGAAAAAAGGTCTGTTACATTTGGCGCCCCATAATTTTGAGTCCAAACTAAAATGTTTGGTAATGTTTAAATCGCTACTTTAGCATATAACAATTTAAAAAATACCTAGCAAGCATTTTCCAAAATGGCATGGTACAGTATTTCCCAGGTTTGTATGAGATAATGTGCTCAAAATCTGCTGCAACTTGGGGAATTTGGGGCTTACAATGGCTTTATCAATGGTGGAATGTCAGCGGCGGCAAGGAGTTTGGGTTGGGTTAATTCTCAGATTCAAATTCAGGACCTCACATTTCTCAAGTAAATTTGTTTCCAGTACTTATTAACTTCAGTATAATTGAACTTGATGTGAAATACACACAGATACAGACAGACAGACACACACACACACACACACACACACACACACACACACACACACACACAGATACAGACACAGCACATACATATACATCATGGCATAAGAATGTTAATTTTTACCTTTATAATTTGTCAATGTCTGGACTTACAGATCTTTTTTGGTTAATTAAAACAAATATACTTTAATGATATGGTCCTTTTAACACTCGGACACTCTCTACAAAAAACTTTCCTAGAGTCCAACATGTTCCCTGGATTAATGCAGACAAGCATGCAAAAGACACAAAACATCATTAATTAGACTGAGACCAATTACTGTCTGTTACTGTGACCTCTACAGTCAGTGAAATCTCTCAGCACTTCCGGCTTCCTCATGGAGGCTTGACTTTATGCTGAATTCTGCAGGCAGGACATAAAACAGACATACCAGGATAAAAACACTATGTGAGAGTCATTTCTTCATAAAGGAAAAGGGTAGTTGATCTTACTTATGTTTTTTTACACAACAGAAAAAATAAAAATGGACCAACAACTTCATTATGCAGATCAGGAAACATCTGAACCCAAATTGTTTAAAATACAAAAGGCTCCAGCTGATCTCTATTAAAACAGTTAAAATTACAATTATCATTTAACAAATGTACATTATTGAAGCTTAACACAGATTACATATTACAAAATATCTAGTATGTGGGGTTAGGCATACCAAGCACACAGCAAATAGATTGCTTTAAAAATGTTTTATATTGTATGACCAAAAACTTTGTTTAGTTTGTTTTTGGAGCCATTCTAGATGCCCTTTCTGATGATAATTTTGGGTTTTATTAGGAGCACAACCTCTCTTTCCACTTCATAAAGAAAGGAATAAAGACACACCCTTATCACTACCCTATTTTTTCCTGCTGACAGCACCAATCCACAAATATACCTGTTGCACTGAAGCACAACAGAAAAAGGCATTTAAACACCATACAACACTGGGAAATATCCTGACCTGGGCACACTTGTTTCCAGGGAATCAGAACTTCAGTTGTTTCATGGAATTGTTTCTGAAAGGCTACATTTCAGGAGACTTTGATATAGAACAATTTTGCCAAGGCTACATATTTGTCTGCATATCTGGCCTGAAAAAAGAAACATGCTACAATACCAGCAAGAAACAGCACACTGTCATGATTTCAGTGCAATGAAGGGGTCACTCCATTAATGGCAATCAGGTTTAAGTTTCAGGTTTCATGCTCTGAAAAGTCTAAAGACTCGCCTTGGCTTTATTGAATGCAGAGAAAGCTGCGGGGCACGTTATTAATGCTGTCATCCGTAAATGTTGGTAGCGAACGCTACAAAATGCGAAGAAATGAAAGGCAATACTCGCCGAAAACAGACGTCCACCACACTAATGGCTCTCCCCATTGATTTTGTTCAGTAGATAAGGACGAACGGATGTGGCACATCATCTTCATCCATTTTAAAAAGGTCAGGCACATCCATTCACAAGAACACTTGGAAAAATGTGGGACATTTCCTGCAGGCCATAACCCTCAAAGTTGCTTCCAACCTTCAATGATACTGCTTTTTTGAGTTTCCTTCCACCACAGTGCTGTGGTCAAAGCTGTTCTAGCTTCTGCAGGCATAGCTCTAGGTCTGCTTTGGTTCCATGAGCAATTACAGAAAAGCCCTAACTGATACCTAATTGATAGACAGAGTAAAGCTTACCAGCACCAGTGACACTGGCTCCATTTCAGGCTGGAGCCAAAATATAAGCCTACCACAGTAATTGTTTTATGCATGCAAAAAATGCCTATACAATTATACACTATTAGCTTTCTGAACATCATAGTGTTTACATTCAATTGAACAATCATTGCACACTCATATATAGTGCCCAAGCAAGATCTGCAAAAACAACATTGAACTATATCAGATTCCAGTCTGGGTCTGGAGTGACCAGGTAGTTGGCAAAGGATACCTCCAGGTTCCAATGTGAAGTAAGCACAAGTGAGCTTTTGGTCAATGTAATAATAGAGTGAGTGAAAGGGAGGGGATGGGAGGGGAGAGAGGGTAGTTCATTCCACCACTGGTGGAACTGAAGAAAAACAGGGATATCAGGATTTGCAGCCATAGCAGGAAACAACTGCTAGAGGGGTAATAAGGACACATGCAAGAGTGTAAGGTCTGATAATGGATTTAAAGAAGAAACGATTTGTGCTCTTTACTGCCTGGTAGGCTAGCACCAAATTCCTGGTAACCTACCCGGGGAGCATACCAGCTAAAATACAGATCATTTTCAAACATTTGGAAATGATCATTATATGTGCTCTTGTATAGTTAGACAATGTAACTGCTAGTCAGATTCCCTTAAGAGGAGAGAAGGCTCACTGTAAACCTGCTCCTGCAGTAATTAAGCCGGTGCAATGCAACATAACAACCCCTCTCTGCTCTGCTTCATAGAAAGCTGTTTTCAGACAGAAAGCAGACATACACGCCCATATTACATGGTGGAACAGACCTCTTGAGGCTCAGAAGCATTCCCTTGTCCAGCTCAATGCTGGGCTCCCCACGAGACATGCCTTCTGCTGAATTCCACTGAAACTTCCACAGTCAGCCAATTAAAAGAAGTACACTGCTTTGTGAAGAGTATTTTGCTAATGAGCAAGCTGCTGTCAACTTTTGACAAGCCTTCGCTCCAAGGTAAGTGCCTCAAATCCAAATGAATCACCCTCAAGGATTTTCTTCCAAGCTTTAAACACAAAAGTTTCCCACTGAGGCATAAGGGAGCAGTCAAAATTTGCTTGAGACACAGATTGAGCTTATTCAGAAAATCTGTCCATTTCCTTAATTTTCAGTTTGGACTAAGGGGGGCAGAGGGGAATAATGCAATGGCCCACAGGGGATCACTGCCCCAGGGAAATGTTTTAGACAGCAGAAAAAAAATCTTCAGGGTCTATGTTTAACACTGAATTTAGGCACCAGGCAAATAAGCACATCTGGGCCTATGCACACAGCACACCCATACTCACTGGCTCCTAGTATCAGTATAATCAGTGTGTTTATACTGATTTCAACCACCTGAACCTTTCAGGCTGTAAATGCTCAGAAGGTTGCTCAAAGAAAATTAATAAGTAAAGGACAGTTCCTTAGGGCTAGAAGAAGGAACAATTAAGATGCTCACTGATATGAATCTATCAGCGAAAATGATGCAATACAAAGACATGGGAGTTGCGGGCTCCCGAGTGGCTCAGTCGGTAAAAGCACTCGTTCCGAGTATAGACTGAGCGCTACGGCCCGGGTTCGATCCCGGCCGTGTCACTAGCCAACAGTGACTGGGAGCTCACAGGCGGAGCACATTGGCTTCGTTCCGCCGGGGATAAGGGTGGGTACGTCGGCAGGGGCTTTGGTCCCATTAGCAACAGTGACCCCTGCTGGTCGATCGGAAGCCTGTGGTCCGCGTGCCAAAGCTACATATGAAATGTCTTCCTCCGACTCATCTCTGTGCTAGCTTGGCTTGTGGACCGCAGAGCAAAAAAAAAGCAGCGGCTGACATCACGTGTCTCGGAGGAGGGCACGTGCTTGTCCATGCTCTCCCGGATTGACAGTGGGGGTTGTGCAATGGGACCGAACATCGATGACTAATTGGGCATTCCAAAATTCAGGGAATTGGCCATTCCAAATTGGGTAGAAAATTGAAAAATGGCAAAAAAAAAAAAAATTTTTAAAAAGACATGGGAGTTGTCACAAAGTGAGTTACTGTCATGTAAACTAATAATTGGCTACTATCTCTCCTTTACCACAAGTTAACTACTGAAAAGAATAACAGTGACTTAAGAGACCTTAAATGGACCTTAAACACTTGGTGTTTACAGCAAAATCATACTTCAGTGAAAAGATCAATTATATTTATGTATTTTTTCAAGCTGTGATGATGACGATGATGATGATAACAGCAATAGTAATAATAATAATAATAATAATAATAATAATAATAATAATTAGTTAGTCAGCTTACTTTTGAAAATAAGATGATGATGAGCTGTGTAACCAAGGAAAATGGCACTATTGACATCAGTGACACCATTCACTTGAGTGTAACCAAGAAAGAGCTAAAACTGTGGTTCCAGAAAGTTACAGGGACAGGTACTATCTGCCTTACACCCACAGGTCAGATGATACATGGTCCAGAATGTAATGTGATGTACCTGCCCCCTCACTGGTCCTTAAAGCATGTTTATTTGCTCCAGTTTACAGGCAACGCATTACGACACATTCTGCTGAGCGTACTGCCCTGCATAACAATGAGCAGCAAAAATCCTGCCTGAGGGAGACATGAGATAATGAGTCAGGCATTTAAAAAATAAATAAAATAAAAATAAATAAAACAGCAAAATTATCAACACACAAAGCTTACTGCTGACCTTGGAACAGTAAGACTTTCACAACATCTGAAAAAGCTGGAAACACACACAGGTAGGAGCTATGGGAAAATCCAATTTGAAACAAAGATAAAGGATCTTCAGTGCTCTCCCCTCGCTTTGTGAGCCAGTACATTCTTATTATTATACCAATATGCTGCCTCCTTGAGTATTTTAGTCTATCAGCCCTGCTTCTTGAATTTATGCAAACAAAGCAAGGGGAAACAGCCTTTAACATGTCCAGACAAACCGTGGGGTGTCCCTAAAAAGCTTCCACTGTCCCTGTTTTTCTGTTGCACATTTATTTGCCACAAACTACATTACATTGATGGGACATCATTAAAACACAGCAGCACTGACACAAAGGAACAAACCATTCCCTGTACCTTGGTGTCATCTCTCCATCAATTCCTCTTTGCAGGCTGAGAGGACAACAGATGAAACAGAACTGCGCAAGCTCACAAACATCTGTGACCCCTGATGCATGCTGTGGCTTCTGAATGACCACACTTGAGCCCCAACATTTACCCCGCCTCACATCAATCCGCTTAATATTGTGAAGGAGAGTACATGATGATCAGACCGTGCATCACAGCAGGACATGCGGTCAATTTTCTAGGCCATTCAGAAGACAACCCCCTTCCATCCTCTATAGTAAGCCACAGCATCAGGCCTGTACTGAATCTGCTGCTGGATGTTGTACATCTCTGAGGAAAGCCATGAGTCAAGGCTGGGTTGTGGGCATCATGGGAGTGATAAATGTTGGGTAGATCAATGCTGCTCGGTTAAACAATCATCATTTCACAAGCATCACGTGGATAGTCCAAAATAGTGGATATTTATAGACTATATATTAGACTCACAAGAGTGTTATCCAACAGAAAGTAAAAAATCTTGCTAAATGGCAAAATTATCCCACTGGCTGAATAATACACAAGATCATTTATAGGGGTCGACCGATTATCTGGTCATTAGATAATCGAGGCCGATATTTGCAAATTTTTGATGATCGGTCATCGGTATATTTTTATCAAAATTCCGGATAAAAAAAAAAACTTTTAAAAGCAACATGTGTACTGTCCCAATGCATCTCATCTGTCAGAAAAAAATGCTATTGGCTAACATTCTTTCCACAAAATTCAGTCATTGGCCGAGACAGACATTATCTGACCTTGAAAATCATACGTTTTCAGCTGCTGGAAACAATGATGGAGGGTAAGTATCCAGTAAAATGGTCGTTGTGTTCAAACCATACCGTTAACCAAATTGTACTAGGCTAAGTGCAATTCGTCATTTTAGCAACCGTTCACAAAATTTAACTTCAGCTCGCTTGCGGTTGCACTGTAGGTCGGAACCTCGTGGCAAAGCTGAAAATATCCGTTTGCCATTCCGTTAGAACTTCAAATTAAACCAAAGCTGTATATATCACAGATCCACTTTAGCTACCTAGCATACGTTCTTTCACTGCTTTCCAAAGACGCATAAGATCAGGTCATCCATGCTCATGCTAATGTTCCCTGTCATTTTAAATCACAGCTGCCCGTGATCATCTGCACAAACATTAGGACTAAAACTGTTAAGGTGCAAAACTCAGGTTTCTGGATACATTTTTCCAAAAAAATCAACATTCACATGGTTTCACAATTTCAGGTTTGCAATTAATGCACTAGTTGGCCTAAACAGAAAAATCCCATAAAAAGCCCATGAAAGTTCAGTGTACATTTTTAAAGTGGGAAGAGAGGCCTTAGTCACTGGTTAGCCACTACGGCCATGAGACAAGTCTCTACAGTCGTACCAAGTGACATTTATGAATAGCACATGCAGCCTATGGAAACACAGTTTGTCTAATGAGGTCTGGAAGGGCTCCAGCTGAAGTGGGGAGCGGGCTTGCCCTGGACATTCTGACAGCTCAACAGCAGGGGAGAGAGACAGGAGAGGAGGAGGTCAATGAGTAAAAGGAGGAGGAAGTGGCAAAGAGAGAGGACCAGAGTGGGAAAACAACTGCACTCTCAGAGCCACATAAATAACCACTGCTTGCGTGTGCAACACCATACATGATTTCAGCCTTCACAAACACACACCCTTGTTGAGTCCATCATATTTTCACATTCCTGAAGAAATTATGGGGAGGGAAACACACTAGAAGTTGTTATAGCAGCACCTCATAAGGCCCTGCGATATATTCTGACAGTGATTTTGGCATGATTGTCATTCACACACAAAAGATGACGTAGAAGGAGGACATGAAATGAAGATGAGAGGATAAATGGGAGTAACTGGCTTGGTTCAGAGTGAAAGTAAAGTCACCTATGGGCCTGTAGAGGTGGCTTTTGGGTAAGGTATTTATTGGACAAGTGGTGGGGGAAGCCTGTGCACTGCAAAGTTTCTTTTGCCCATCTGTTTGTTTCATAAAAACATCAATTTCAACCACACTGCCCACCTGTATGCTCCTGTACACCTCTAGGGCATGTAAGAAATTATAGCATTTTGCCCCAGAATTCCACCAGGCATGATCTAATTTAAGTAGCCACGTCATGCCAAAGGGCTTGAGATCATAGAGACGGGGTCACAGGATGGTCCACACCTCTGCCAACACCCTAACAATTGGGTCAAGCGAGACGGTAAACATTTATAGAATGGGACCAGGAGTGAGCAATCAAGAACCTTCTCAGACAAAGGGTATCTGGACTTACTCAAACAAATGGTATCCTGGCTTACACAAAACCGGCATTCTCATTTCATTATCATACAGGTGACAGGTCCGGTTCTTTTTCATCAAGAACAACCTAAACTGTATATATTGGAATTGATATGAATGATCAGGGTCCACTCCGACACCGCTGAACCCAAAGTCAGTGCTTTTTGCGTGCTTCAATACTGTTTTTTACTGAATTAAAGACAGACATTTACATCAACACGAAATCTTGTTCTCCATCCTCTTTTTATAGGCACTTTGGTATAGCACTAAAAAAATTTCTGGAGACTTCTATTGGGTGGAACAAAAAGAATGTGAGTGTCTGTCCATGTGAGTGTGACTGCATGAGTGTGAGTGTGAGCTTGCACATGCTGAGTCAAGCATGGAGGAAAGTGAGTGCCACAGTCACCGGCTGCTCCAGGTCACTCTCCTGCTGTAAGAGAGGTCAATCAGCTCAGCAGGTGCCAGCAGTGGCATCGTCATGGAGATGAATGTGCATCTGTGAGCTCCCCGAGTGACCGGATCTCTCCAGCATTGTTCTCATCTGTCATACCTGTTACAATTGCAGCTTCTACACTTCAAAAGACCAAAGGGAGAAGCCACTGTCAGTGTGCCAACACACAACAAACAATACACAAGTCTGACCTGGAGGAATCAAAAAGGAGGAAACTACATGCTGGTGGTTTAGATGCATTTCCACACTGAAACAGAGAGCTGCTTATAGTTCAACCCCAAATAAAGATTTCTGAGCAGACAGAGGGATATACAATAGCAGCTGAACAGACATATGGTGTTTCCCATTTCTGTTAGCAATAGATTTTAATGTGTGCTAGTGCTCAGTTTTGCAGTTAGGCTGCAGTTTTGTTTTCAACAAGAAGAGGAAGGATAAAAGATAGAATGGAGGGAGAAGGGAAGGAAGGAGGAGCATAAAAAAGGAGAGAAACTGAGAGAAAAAGTGAGAGAGAAAAATAAACCTGTCCATATGTAGCAGTTTCTCTCACTTTTTTGGGAGAGAAAAAAAAAGTGAGACTAGCTTAACACGCTAGTCCCATGTCACTCAGCTAACCCCTGAACTCTGCATGTCATCTCTTGACTCTCAATCCCCACAAGTGCCTTATAACATGTGAACTCTCTATAAACAAGAATGCCTGAATTTCATTAGAATGGAGCTCACTGTGATCAACAGAATTCAGAGTCAACAACCTCAGTATGAAAAAAAAGAGTTGACTCCTGTCTTCTTAAGGATGAATCTGAATTTGACAGAGTGCATTACAGCTGCTGCCTTTGCACCTACTGCTGTTGTCACCCTGAGTTTTTGGTGGTAATTAAGCGGAGCTTGCAGTAGCTTGCAATGTAGCAGGGCCAGCAGCTGTGACTGGGAGAACTGGAATAGAGTGGATTTCATCAACTGCTTGATTTAATCAACTGTGATGAGCACTGGATCCCTCAGCCATGAATGTCAAGCAGTACTCATGAAATTTAAAATAATAATAAGAGCAACAGGAAAACTAGGAGCTGAGCTTCAGAGAATGGGCACTCATGAAACATTAGCACATGAATATAAAACTGAAATACTAGTAGTGCTTCAGACTTCTAGAATGTGTATGTAATTCATATGTACTATGTACAGTATTTTACATATACATGCACTATCACAAGCATACACATACACTTTCAACACACACATTTTCATAAGGGGAGACTCATAGGGTATGACTGGCATTGAAAACATCTGTGAATGAGTCAGACATTCTTCAAAACTGAGACCCTGAGACAGAAGTTGCTGAAATAGCTCTGCAAATTCACAAGTACTGGCTATTGATCTGTTTTATATCCATCTAGACTGGAGAGTAACAAAGGCTTATGTAACTTTTACAGTTCTTTTTTATTACTTCTCAATACAAATTACTCAATAATTTCTCCATCAAGCCATAATGTCAGAAAGTTAGAGGTAAATTCCATGAAACAACTGAGGTCCAATTTGTCCTGTTCTCCCAACTTCCCAGCTTTGCCTGAGAGGAGCTGCAGCCTCCTGAGATTAGCTTGGCCATTGTTATTGGGAGAAATGGTGACAGGTAATTATACTCAGCTCACTATTCTCCAGCTGAGACGGTAATACCATGTGATGCCCGGGAGAGGATCCCAGGTCACTCCTTCAGCACCCGTTCTCACAGCCCTTCTGTGCCATGTCCCTGCTGTCAGGCACTAAGCACTGAGGGCAACTCTGCAGACACTATCTTTCCTGCCTATGCAGGGCCATATCCCCTGGAACCTACACCATGGCACACCACAGATCTGCACAAAAGTGAAAGGCAAACTATTTTCTAAAAGAAACAAAATGATAAATGGGCACAGATATAGTCACCAGTGCCCTCTGCTGGTTAAAATAATCAGCACATATAGGACCTAATTTGTCTATTCATCTACTGTCTGTCCCAACTGTACACATCAGATGACATAAATTAATTAGGAGATGAGCATAATAGAAGCTTTCACGTGCATTTCATTTACAGATCCAGTTATGAAGACTATATAAAGCTAACACCACAAGCTCCTTCTCAGCACAGGATCTGTGAGCAGTCCTACTATGCATTCTCAAGTATGCAACTCTGGCATACATACTTACTTTTTCAGCCAGTTCATACAGATTTTAGGAACCAAAACCAGGGCAACTGTCTTCTCTGGCAATTTTCTGACAGATTAGATGCTTTTGAACAGAACTGAATTCAGAATGAGTTAGTAGTGAGTTTATGAGGTGACAAGAGCCAAAGCCTTACATGCAATGCTGTAAAATGCGTGTAAACACAGATTGCATTTAGCTGACTGCCAACACATTCATAATGCAAATGAGAAACAGGTCAAAACCAAAATTTCGTTACAGCACTACATCCCAGACATACATTCACTATCCGCACATTGTGCTCTTTCAGGGCAGGGACTGTACACTCATACAGAGAATGGATTAGAATTCCACACATAAAACACTAAACAGAGTATGTCAGTGTACAGAACACAGCACTGTGTACCCTCTATATCCCCTGCTGTCTAGGTCAGGCTTCTGACCCTATTTAACATGTGACCTTCTGCGGCTCAAAACAATCACCCCCATGGACAAGCTCAGGGCTCCTCCTTGTTCTCACTCTCAGTGTTCATTTTTACTCTTTCCCACCCTTCCTGCCTGCATTGTCCAAACAGTTTGCAAAGGACGTTTTGCAAATACAAGCACTGTGAAATGTGCATGAGGTGATGTGTCTACAGTGCATGGACCCTGGATAAGAACTCCTCTAAATAGCACATTTCATCAGTCTAAAACATAGAGAGTACCAGTGTTTGATTACATTCCTATTGGAAAGGCTGCACAAAGCTTTAACAAGGCTCTTCACTGTGTTTCAAGTGGGACATTATTAGTCATCATTGTACAGTGATAGAGATTACAGATTTTCCTTTCACCCTGAAGTGGTGTCACCTATTTCTGGAGGACACTGTACTTCCGTCTGAGACCCCAACCCCTGGCAAGAGGTCATCCACTGCCAGCAGACTGGTTCCTTTACAAGGGTATAAATTGTGTCTGGTCATGGTCATTTTGGGATGAAAGCTCAGACTATAGAACCCTTGGAGCACTACATTTTTAAGTGCAGAGGTTTTGGAAAACTGTTATTTTATTTATTCAAACATACCTCATGCAACAAAATATCAAACAAATATGGCCTGTCTGTCACAAGGCTGTTTATATTATATTTTTTAACAAAATTCAATTCAATTTGCGTGCTGACTGGGAGCATTGACAAAACACTACCTACCTGCCAGGACCCTGTTGACAGATGAGTGCATGGAAAATCCAGGATAAACCCTCTCTAGGAAAATTCTGGCATACTCTGAGAACAGGTATCTCCTGTGTGAGAAATCAGAGGAAGAAATGAAACACAGTGGAAGAGGTACTGAGGGACATATAGGTTAATGGACAAAAATTCCTAGTTGTGAATATAAATCTTTTTGCATTGCACATTGCACACATGGCCTTTAGAGTGTGTGAGAACATTCCTAGTGCCACAAAGAGACTTTTTCTTCTTTGCACTAGGGAATGAATCCCTGGGTTTGGTTTGCTGAAAATGTTTTTGGGAGTTTTTCTGAAGTGAGAGGGTATCTGGTTTGGTTTGTCAGGAAGATTTAGCTCTTTCTGCTCCCAAAGTAGTTCCATTACATTACAATGAAGAAATGGGTCAGAAATAGAATCAAGTAACCTACTGCCAGCGTATTTGTGGGTTTGCAGGAACATAAAAAATAAATTCACAATTGTGGGTGTATGCATGTGCACCTGTGTCCTGAGTGGGGTGAGAAAAAATCTGAGCATGAGACAGACAGGCAGACACAGACAGACAGACAGACATTACATACTGTATTAGTGTGTGACACCATGACACAGTGGGCTGTTCTGGTCACTGCAAGTGGTTGTTACTCACTGGGGGATGAAGCAGCCCAGGGTGGGGGCAAACATAGCATTGCAGGTAAGTAAGTCTCTCAGCCAGTTGCCATTGTCACTGTCAGTCTCACGCAGCAGAGGAGATTGAGCTGTTAAATTGATCAAAACGGTGATATAATCAGTACAAAAGGTAAAGATCTACTGTTGCTGATCATCTGGTTTAAAAAAAGGATAGCACAGGTATTCTATACTAGCTAGTGTCAAATATTCAATTAATATGTTTAACTTACAAAACTGTTATGTCTCTGAAAAGGTAACTAAACATTTTGAAGTGGTTCCCCTCTGACATAATAGAATATAATGACTGCCAAATTAACCTGAATATGAGCTCAATTTTCTCTCCAAAAGTTTTCAAAGCAAATGTATTCCTACTACTGCACTTTTTGGTTTCTTTATTTCAGCTCAGTCATTTTATGGACAGAAATAAGTGTTATTTTACTGACTCTAAACATCAGTTTAGTTTAGTTCATCACTGGCTGGAGTTTCATAGGGACATTAAAGCTTTGTGAATAGTTGCATGCAGTGAAGCAGAAACCCTGGCCAGTGACACAAACCACTTCCAAACATGTTATGAGACTGTGTGGAGCATTCAGTAGATTATTCAATGTTAATAATAAGCAGCTTTGTCTCAATCGCAGTTTAGAGAAGGTCAAGCATCCAGGTAAGAATGGATTACAGAGTAACAGCCTTTGAGATTTTCAGTAGTGCTATTCCTCTCAATCAGGGGCCACACCACAGCCATTATTAAACACTGATGCCTTATGAGTGACAGACAGATGTAGTTAACGTCCCCTCTGATGTCCAAATTGAACTTGGGATTAAGTAGAATGTGGTATTAACTGGCTTCATTTCATATAAAAACCAGTGGCAAATGGTTTAAAGAAGAAAAAAAGATAATACAAAATAGATTGGGATTACCCAGGCTGACTGGTCCCCCACGTCTCAACACTTCATTCAAACTATTGTCCAAGTATGCAGAACATCACCAGAAACTTGACCATAGTAACAGAAAACTACTGTATGTGGCTGAGTTATTAAGCAGATTTGCTGTTTTGAAGTGACTGCATCACAAGTAAAAGTGGATGGCACACTTGGAATCATTTCCATGCAAACATATACTGTTTACTAGTATCAGGCCTTATAATCATTCAGGACAATGAAAATGACCTAAAAACACAAAAAAAAACAAAAGAAAATTGACAAAAGTTTATTCAATGAGCTTACTTTCTGCCTCACTGAAAACAGCTAATGAAACTATAGGGTAATTCTGTCAGTTCCAGTGATAAGGTGCTTGACATTAAATTCTTAAAAAAGCAGAATAAAATTTATTGTTTATATTCATTGATTATGCATTGTTTTACCACCATCAAATGATGTCAATATGGTGAACCCTGGGACCAGAACATCTGTGTTCTGAGGGAAAATTCATATGCCCTATGCCAGTTAAAATAGACTTCCAAATAAAGACACATCAGCTGCTTTTTTTAAACCCTGGGGAGGCTCCAGGCAAAACTCATTTTCAAATAATGCTTTCAGTGAGATCTCATTCTTACCATGAAATGTCAAAACTTTAGAAAACCCAAAGGAGTCAAATGGAAAAACTCAATAAATACCCACAATCTCTAAGCTGCCAAGAAAGAAAAAAAGGCGTCAATATAAACTTGGGTGTGAGAAGGCAGGGAGTCACCCTTCTATAATTCAATAACTTATTCTTTGACCTGCAGCTAGAGAATGTTTACATTATTGTCATTGCTGAGGCACAACAGTCAGCGGACATGGCAACTTTTTTGTTGAATCTGAATTTGCCCTCCACATACTTTCACTCCATTAAACTTTTTCATAGAACAAAACAGAAAAACAATGTGAATGCACAAGCATCCATGATAATAATATTCAGAATGCATCAGTATATCTCCTCCTCTAAAGCTCCTCAATTTGCGCAGTTGGGTTTGCAAGGAAATGCATGAATCAAATGGTAAAGTGACATACCTCAATGGCACTGGCCTTAAGTGGACCATCTGACTCCATTGCTTTCTCCCTGTCTGTCAGGGCATATATTTATAATACTACCAGAGTAACAGTAATAGTTATTAATAATTAGGTGCAACCAAGTGAAGCATGGAAAGGAGAAAGTTTTATTTTTTTAAAAAGAGGAATGTGTTTGAACAGTGTTCACAACTACTTATGACACAATTTACAATCATTAGGTACATGAACATATGTACAATGTGTTTCAAACATTTATTTGATCTTTTAGTTTTAGGTAGTGTCGGGGAAGTGAGGATTTAATAAAAATTCAGTGGTCTGAACCCAGCGGTCTTAGAAATTAATGCCCTTGTTTATCGTCCGTCACTCTCCGGACGATAAAACTCCTCACTTAACCAACATGTAAAATAATAATAAAAATGATTTAATTTAATAATTATTATCAAAGATATTAATTATCAATTAAATAACCGAATTCGTTGATAGGAGATGAGCAGTCTGGTGGATCAACCTTTGCCAGAAATATAGAATCACAACTGGAATAAATTACAAAGGTTTATTAAGCAGTTACACTAAGACAAGACAAAATTCAAAGCCTGGGCTACAGACCTGGTCCACTACCTTAACAGACACTAAATTACATAAAGACATTGGACAAGAACATGGATGGATCAAAGAATGGGTGAATGAATGCATGCAGAGAAAATTACCCAACCCAATTGTTCACCTCTCCCAAGGAAGAACACAGGAACCACTCACGATAGCAGCAAAACTCCAAAAGGAAAAAGGCAAAAGTTGCAGGATAAACTGAGCCACGGACTGGATGACTGAACGGATGATTGAACGTCTATCTGAGCTGGCTGAGCATAAGACTGAGCAGAGGCAAAAACTGAGCGCGCCAAAACTGAGCAAAGGCAGAACTGAGCAAAGGCAAAACTGAGCGGGCCAAAACTGAGCAAAGGCAAAACTGAGTGGGCCAAAACTGAGCAAAGGCAAAACTGAGCAAGGAGGCCTGTTCTAGGCCTGACTTAAGAAGAAGCTCTCTCCACCTCCCTGACCCACGCATGATTAATTTTATGGTGGGGGAGTGCCTGGAAGTTTCTTTGGGACTTAATTTTATTCTTTCGATCCCAACATCTGGAAAAACCAGATATATTTTCAAGATTATCAATTTTACATTCAGCTCTTCGTGAGCATCGCAATGACACCAAACATTAATAGGCATAGGTTGAGAGGAGAGAGTTGGCTGAGAGGAACTGGTAAAATGGTGGTTTTGCTGCTATATTGAGAAATACATGTGTTATCACACAACATTGGGTTTTCCACATTTTTCCATGACATGAGAGTACAATTACTGTGGGGTACAAAAGGGTAAGTGATCCGAACGTATAGGTACACACAAAGAAACACACACACGCACACACGCGCACACACACACACACACACACACACACACGCTGACTGTGCTCAGGAAGGGGAGAAGGTGGGAGAGAAGGCAACCCCCTGCAGTTGTGGTCTATCAGGATGTTACAGTTTAAGTAACTTAGATTGGCTAAAAAGGAAGAGCTCTTTAAGATTATATTAGAAGTATTTGGTGCCTAAACCTCTTTCAGATTAAACCAAACATGACTGTAGCCACCGTTTAGCAAAGGATTCTACATCCCAGGGGCAGATTCATGCTTACCAATAAACAAAGCGAGCGTATCTTGCACCACTTCCGCTTTTATCTGGCAAAATCAAATGTGAATCCAAACAGTCAATCATTAGTTTGAGGTTTTAAGTATCTGACTAGGTTTTAGGTGACTTCTTGCAATCTTAAAGTGGTGGCTGCGTATTTTAAGTAGGTATGTGACCTGTGGTCACTGATTTTGGGGTATTTATGGTGGTAGACCATTTGCCCCCTCGCCTGCTATGTGTGTGTATTTGTTGACGTATCTTATCTGTGCTTGTTCTGGTCCTGAGTAGAGAAAGGAATCCTAAAAACCCAGACCAGGGCAAATAACCATAAAATGCACAGTACTCTCCCAACAGTAGGCTTAACTTTCTAAAGTTAAAAATTGATAATCACATGAAATCTCAAAATAAACTTCTTAAATCATACATTATATAGATATGTTCAACTTGTTTTTTTGTTCTTCTGTTTCATTATTATTTTACATGCAGTAAGTATGATAACTATAAAAAACTCATTCATGTTTCAGCTTGTTTCAACATGTTAAGTGTTGTAAACTAGACCATCTTAAATGATCCTATTCTCTGGGAAAAAAATGGACTACAGGCACTTTGCATAGGCGTAACTCAAAATACATTTTCTGCTGCAACTCTTTTTTGCCCTCACATATGATCAGCAGGAAAAGATATGACAGTGTGGCACTGGGTGGAGCATTGCATTGGGCAGATACAATTTTGTTTGCAACAGAACATGGGAGACTCCACATAAAATATTCCACTTAAATTACCTTATAAAATAAACCTACAATTGAAATCTAAGTGTCTAAAGTACAAGAAAAAATGAAAAGTTAGTTCATATTTGCACTCAGTCTTGCATCTATGAAGACCTGGAATGGCTCGAACTGCAATGCACTGGGATTGCTCTTTTCCAACCCTGTAGTCACATAGCTTTCAGAGAGTAGGGTGAGAAATGAGGGCTAATACATTTTCTGGTGATTGGCGATGTTACTAAGAGTGTTATCTATGCACAGCACCAACAGAAAGTTCAGATGAGGCAAATTTTGGAATGGATTAACTACTGCAGTGTATTTCTCTTCATTTTCCAAATTTCTGTGTTATGCAACATTTAATCACTTCCCCAAATTTTGTGACTGAATTTGTAGCTCGATTTCTTGAGTACTTACCAAAGTAGAGTCCCTAGTGTATTTTAAGCCTTTAAACTGAGCCATGTGTTAACGTACATGTGGACACAGTGCACTGCAGAACTTCTAACCTGAAATTCTAAACCAATATTCACTGGCCTCCCCTCTACACAAGCAAACACAAGTCAGTGTTTGCCATGCTATAGGAACATAATCCCATTTAGTCCATGCCCATGTTATCTCTCACTATGCAAGCATAATACCTCATGGTGTAGTACTCACCTTGCAGATCAAGGACTGCGAAAATCCCCCATGTTTCATTTTTTAGCTTTGATAAAAAAAGAAATTTTTGAGAGGGTTGGCCTGTGCTCCTTCAAATATTCAACAGAATCAAAGTGAAACCACTAATAAAAAATATAGCTGCAAGCAGCGATACAGAGGCCAAGCATAATAAGGGCCTGTTTTGCAATATGGCAGACATTGAAAGCATTATTTGTGCTGAACTTGTCATGACTGAAGGAATTAGAAGATGAAAGAAGTATGATTTTAAGCCATGCAATTCAAAAGATGTTTTAAACTATAAGCATAAGTTATATGCAACATGTGTTATAATGCCACCTAGTGGTCAAATGACACTAAAAGGCATGGGCACCCTCAGGGCATAGCCACAAACACAGGCACCAAATTTGGTGTCAGTACACAAAAGCATTGTGTAGATATGGCCTCATTACCTGTTTGGCGTCTTTGCTGTTGACTTTGTTAACGCATTACTAGTGAATGCTTTCCATAAACAAAACATCATGGACAACTTTTGTGTGACATGGTCTAAATATGCTCTGACTCAATTTTCATGAAGATTGGAGAAAAATTGTGGGAGGAATAGCGAAAAGACTGTTTTCATTTAAATTCAAAATGGCAGACAACCAAATATGGTGGAAATGAAAATTTTTATGTCTGACCCAAGGAATCAAAAGAAAAATGAATTATAATTCTAAGCTGAAGACATCAAAAGTTATTAGCAGAAATTCAATTGTTTTAGTTATAGCGCCACCTAGGGGTGAAATGACACAAAACTTCTTGGACACTCTCAGGACTGTGTAGGAAGTCCATATACCAAGTTTGGTGTGAAGACACAAAAGCATTGCCAAGATATGACCTCACTTCCTGTTTGGTGTCTTCGCTGTTAAACTCATTTGCATGTTATGGGCAAATGCTTTGGAATATCTAAAATATTTGGATGACTTTCGTGAGGCATGGTCTCAAGATGATATGTGCCAAATTTGGTAAAGATTGGACAGAATTTGTAGGAGGAGTAGCGAAAAAACTGTTTTTGTAAATTCAAAATGGCGGAAAATCCAATATGGCGTATTTTGACGGCAATGGGTGCGTTGAAAAAAATTCCAACAGGGTCAGGAGTTATGGCCAAAAATGTTAGCTGAAATTTGACCTGATGTTGGTGCTAGAGGGCTTGATTTTCTGACCCCAAAATTGGTGAGTGGACAGCTGGGACTGTCCTCTATGAGTGTGCCAAATTTCATAAAAAGCGTACAAACGGATCTATGGGCTGCCATAGACTCCCATGGCAGGTGTATAATAATAATGATAATAATAATAATAAATATAGCTGCAAGCAGCAATGAAGGGGCCAAGCACCACAGGGCCACCAGGTAGACAACTAATCAGAACAATCCCTGAACAAGACACCAGTCCATCACAGGGTGAACAGACACATTTACACCCACTTTTAAGTTGCATTTTAACCGAACGCGATGCAAAATTTCGCTTCGCTTTCCTTGCGCGGGGTTTGATCGCTTGCCTGAAAAATTAACATGCTAATTTTTCGTCACATCACAGCAAGCATTTTCGATTACACCTACACTGTTAGCAAGTTTGCTAAACACTATAGAAGACAGCTAAGTTATCTTGCATTGCTAGCTAGCTAGTTAATTAGCATATATAAATTCGGCACACAAGCAGTTTGTCATTTCTTGTGAACTCTCTTTTTTAAGAAGTAATGTTCCTCTAAAGTTTCAAAGCTAACGGTCAACACAACGATGGGTCCACGTTTTGAAACATCAGCTAACGGAAAACACCAATCAGCCTGAGAGTTCTGGAAAGGGGGCAAGGCTTCTAGCCCTACTTGAAGGTGATTGGCTTTCGCCAGGTGAAATTTTCACTCGAGTTGAACATTTTTTAACTCAAGCGAACGCTCATTTCACCCATTTCGCATCGCTCGCAGTTTCACCAGGATTAACTCCGCCCATTCGCCTCCTGCCGTTGACTTTTCATGCATTCACATCGCGCGAAAATTTCGCGTCGCACCTTTACACTCACACTTATGGGCAATATAGCATGTCCAATTGACATTACCTGAATGTGTTTGGACTGTGGTAGAAAACCAGAATATCCATAGGAAACCCACATGAACGCGGGGACAAGGTACAAACTTGAAACCTCCATACTGTTAGGCAGTAGTGCACCACCATACTGCCCCCACTACATATATGTCAAGCTTAAACATAAGCAGTGCCATAAAATGCATTGTGCCTTCTTGGGACATTGCAATAAGAAGTGCCAACGCTGTTGGAGGAGTGCAATTTTTGGGTATTTGAAAAAATCCAAAATCATGGGAAAAATGGCGGAGAACATACCATATTAGCTGAATATAATAACATGACCCTGATTAGAAAAGGACCCCCCATTGTTCAACACCTCTTTTTGGTAAAAGACGTTTTGAAAATCAAATCTTATTTTTTAAAGAAATCATTTCATTTTATAACAATTTAATAAAACACACTGAATAAAACAAGGTACGGTGATATATTTTCTACATCTTTTAGTTGAAATTGCCATATTTAAATAAAAATAAAATGTAATCACATTTTCAAATGAATACATTATTTAAATAAAAATGAACTAGTCTACTGGGATTTCTAATACCACTGAACAATCTGATAAATGGCTCCATCTGCTGTTATTAATGTATAATGACATTAAAAAGTCTAGTCCTCGAATGTAAGACAACCCCACTTTCCAGATGTAATTTCTGAAGTATAAAAAAATCCTGTTTTACATTCAGGCCAGTATGGAAAGTCCAAGTGTTTCTTCAACACTATTTAGTGTATCATTTGTGGCAGTAGGTCAAAAGGTGCAGGAGATGTGCCTATTTTAAGTGCTACAAACTGATTGTATCTTAGCAGCCATGCAATTTGGACATTGAACTATGTGTTCATTTCCCAGTTAGGACCTGACCTGTAATGATGTAATGTTCTACAAAAAACTGGTGGCAATATCTGCTTTTCTTTGTGTGGTCTGTGCCTTGTGATTTTCCATTGGAACAAAATGTCATTAAAAAGTACATGGAGACATGGGTGTTAAACCTGTTTTTCAGTATAGCACCCCAAAGTGGCCAAATTTCACCAAACCCAGGCCTCATGGTAAGCATGTGTACCGACTTTTATGCCAATGAACAAAAGCATTGCAGAGATATGGCCACTCTTCCTTTATGGTGCCTTTTTTTAATGGTATAGCGCCCCCAAGTGGCCAAATTTCATGAAACTTGGTGTATACCCAGTATTCCTAATACCAATAAAGTATACCAAGTTTGGTGTGACTCAACCAAGCATTGCTGACATATGGCTCACTTCCTGTTTTGATGTCTTCGTCATGGAATTTCATTGGACGACAGCAGCCATATTGTTTGCCCTACCAAAATTCTTTGAATAACTTTTGGTCAAACCCCTCTGTAGATGATATGCACCAAATTTGGTGGTGACAGGATCAACGGTCTAGGACTAGTTCGCAAAAGTAGGTTTTCCGAAAAATTCAAAATGGCAGAAAATCCAATGTGGCGGACTTTAACGCCAATGGGTGCTTTGGAATCAGGATGACCCAAGGATTCAGGGGATAAAAGACCGTAGGACAAAAAACCGTAGGACAAACGGTTCAAAAGTTATAGGCAAAAATGTACCTTGAAGTTTGGCCTGTTGGTGGCACTACAGAGATGGATGGATTGACCCCAAATTTGATGCCTGGATACTTTGGACTGTCCTCTATCAATGTGCCAAATTTCATAAAAATCCACCAAGGGGTTCTATGGGCTGCCATAGACTCCCATTGCAGAAAGTATAATAATAATAGTGAAAAATTCTAACAATTACAATACTTTCCTAGCACCTTTGGTGCTTGGCCCCTAATAAGAACAAGAAGAAAACATACGAAAACAATAGGGTTCCAGCACCTTCGGTGCTTGGCTCCTAATAAGGGTTTCTTAGGGATCGACCTCTTGGAAAGAGTATAACCATTCCCTCCCTCTGGGAAGGGTTTACTTTCCCCTACTTTATGATGGCAGCTGGTGAACACCCATTCTTTTAATGATGTTCCTCTAGAATTTTTTTCTGCATCTTGTTTGTGTGATGCATGGAGCTCCCTGCCAGCATTTGTAATTTTGTGCCATCCGCTCTTGCTGAGTAAAAAATGCTATAATGAAGCTCTCCTGGTTGTGAGGCGGGAAACCTACACAGGAGGTAAATGGTGATTTCCTTAAAATAAATGGGTCCCAGAAACAGGATGCCAGTGTAAATCCGAATTTGGCAGTAATTAAGGAACATCCCCTGCACTATGGCTAGGTGATGAATCGGAATTCAGAAAGTACCCCTTCAGGGAGAGCATGTTCACTTCGCATTGTGATAGAAAAAATGTACTACCACAACACTACCCAATCACAAAGTCTCTCACACAGTAAAAGGCTGGCTAACAGGAAACTTGGGCACTTAGGTAAACTGGGTTACTGGAGCCTCAGCCGGCTCCAGATACAAGATAGCACAAAGGTGAGCAGCTGCCTTAGGGATCGAGTTAAAGGGCACTTCTCAAAAGCTGCTGAAAAACTTACATGAAAGTATACACAGACAAATAATGTATCAAACCAGTGCCCTGTAAATTGAAAGAAGGAGCTCATATCCTCCACTCTGCCAGAAATACAAATGACATTCTGTCACAGAATTCAGGAATAGACAGCTTTAATCCTCAAGGGCTATAAAGGGTTTCTGAACTTCATTCCCATTTAGCTTTATGCTTGGAAGAAAGGCAACAAACTATGAAGATTATTGTCCATGTTCAAAGAAACAGGCATGATGCCTTCACTATATAATCTAAACCACTGCAGTCAACTGTATATGCAGTCCTCTATGAACCCAACTCTATGGATTTCTCTGAAAAAAAGAACTCTCCCCTGATAAAAGTTCCTATAGCATGACACAAAACATAAGGTCTTTTGCATGCCAAATATTCTCCCATTGCAGTGGACTTTAGTGTTTGCTATCCAAAAATCCCAAAGTATCACAATTCCTTTATCCCTTAATGGCATGTGAACATTTTAAAGCAGATCAACTCTCCCACTCATGGTCCATGTCCAAAATAAGCAGAATAATATTCTCCAAAGGGTCAATAGTTTATTTCAAGCTCAGTTGTTAATTTGGTACCGTTCAGGTTCATCGAAGTCATTTCAGCGGCTGGAACAAATGAAGTCTTATGCAAGTCTGTGGCATGCGTGTTTGCATGTGTGTGTGTGTGTGTGTGTGTTTTAATCACTGCCAGTTTCTGACAGAATGTCATTGTATTCATGTTACTCTGTGTGCAGATCATTCAGAACAAGACTAGAAGAGACAAAGACAGAAAATAAATGGCTGTAACAGTGCCATTACCTGTTGGCTTATTTGAAATTCAAGTTGGCTAACTCACCCGACATCCCCCAATGACTCTGGTAGACATACAGTTCACTACAGTGAATTACAATTAAATATTTATTTAAAATTGTAGAAGGTGGGAAGGTATGAATTCAAGTTTAAGGAAAGATGTGAATTGACTTGCTCACACTACAAACAATTGACCTTATTTTTCTTATTTTACAGAGAGGAATTATGTTTAAGTACACATTAGATATTAGGTGTAAAGTAATGACAGATCAGATACTAATCAAAGATTGTAGTCCATCTGCTGTTCTCTGTGGAATGGGAAGAATTAGGGTAGGTTATGAGTTTAGCATAAAATGTAATTTAATGAGAGATCAGAGACCAATCACAATCCATAGTGCTCCAGGGAGGAGGTAAGTTAACATAAGGGCCACGAGACCACTGTAATGCAATGAGAGATGGGGGACTCACTCAAGCTCCTCCAAATCAACCTCGCTGTTTTCCATGGAAGGGGGGGATGCTTGCTGGGCTGTCAGAGGAGGAGCTATCAGTGAGGGGCTGAATCCGGATCTGATGGTAGCACAGGGAGTGCTGCCCAATGCTATCCCATTGAAACGGGTACTGAATCATCACTAAATCATCACTGGGCATAGTAGGCACCTGAGGAAAACCTGCAGACATGCAACAACAACCATCATTGTCATCATGGCCTTTTGGAGACTTTGGGGGAGTGCACATCCATTAAGCTATGTACAACACTCGGGCAAAATGACTCACTTGTTTAAAACAAAACATTGACTCCCAAAACCGGGTAATTAATCCAAGTGAACCAGCTGGCAGAAGCCTCAAGTGTCCTGCTGTGAATCCCAAAGGTTAATAAAACACTTTTACAAACCAAACACAGTCTGAATGGCTAAAAACAAATTGGTTTGTTTGGTGACTCTGTGAATCAGCTAATTAGAAAACTAACCTTTAAAAACTCCTCACTGTGGTGCGATGCTTCAGTTCTAGGGAAGACAACATCTGCCAAGGCACCTGGAAGAATAACTCACATTCATATAGCACACTTTACAAATACATTTGCTACGTAGAGCTTACATATATAGGATAACCATACACATTCAGATGTGTGACATGCAGATGTGATTGCAAAATAATTATTAATATAAAAATTGGCATAGGATGAAATATCCTTTTAAGAGAGACCGTTGAGAACAAACCAAGGGTGACAGTGGTATTATTTTTCTGTTCATTTTGAAAAAATGGGAAAGCTCAAGGGCATCCAGGCTCGAGGGGGACCAGCTGGAGAGCTGATCAGGAAGCTGTGGCTTCAAAAGTGGGTTCAGGCCAGGAGAAACATTAAATGGGAGTTGGAATATGAAGGTGCAAGATTGTATCTTTTGAGGTGTATCATGGGCACCAGGCTAGGGAGGCCCAGTTTCTGCGCTCTGACAGGGTTGATCAGCAAGCTGTTGAAACATGAGGTGCTGTAAGGGACAACCCCCATGCAGTGCTACACTGGTACATGGTACAAACATCGTGGGAAATCTGTCCAAATATGTAATGAACACAGACAGTGATTGCCATCAGAGTATGCTAAAAGAAGATTGAGATGTTACCAGTGAGGTCATGGAGGACTTTGAGGAGCTGTGCTCTACATGAAGCCAACTGGACACAGTTGGACAGTGATGCATTGGGTCTGCATTGGCAGAGAGTATAGCTAACGAAGGAGACTTCCCAGAGGCAGCATTAACAAATGGGAACATTGCTCCACTACAAGTTAGGATTTCATAGAAGAGCAGGCTCTGTGATTATAAAGAATTTTTGTAATGATCACTAGACCAGCCCACAGATGCATCAGCCTACAACCATTTGTCAGCCAGCATTTAGTGAGGATTAATCCTAAAAACACCTCAATGGCTTCTCCTGGGATGTTAATTATGTCTGACTGTATGTGTTCATCGGTAAGTGAGTTAAAACATTTCTGGCATTTATTTTGACTGTTCCTACACAACAAATGCAATTAACTGGGGTGGCAGTGTAGCATAGTGCTTAAGGAGCAGGACTTGTGACCGAAAGGTTGTCAGTTCCCCGCTGGGGCACTGCTTCTGTACCATTGGGCAAAGTACTCACAATTGCCTCAGTAAATATCCCACTGTATAAATGCATAACATTGGAAAAAAAACTCTGGAAAAGAGCATCTGATAAATGCCACTAATATAATGTAATAATATAACCATGCAAATATATTAGTCATTTCCAGCCACATTTCCACCTTCTTTGTGGTAACCAAACAGAACTGGGAAATCAACACCTCTATATTCCACAGTTTTTCTCCAGTATGCCGAAAACACACCTAACTGGCAACTACCTGAGGTCAGGGATAGTTGGGGAAAAAAAACATTTCTATTATAATGATCAATAACATTTTATCCACTTGGGTTGACTGACTGAACCAAAAAAGCCTTTAGTGTTCACTGTTTCTTTTGTGAGGGGGTCATCAGTTCAGCTCAGATAAGGTGATGCACTGAAAAGTAAAGCTGCTTTGATAAGATTCAAAGGCACCGCTTAAAATGTCAAATTACTGCGAGTAACGTTCTTCTCCGAAATGGTCTAAAAGGAACAATTCGCAAGTCTGTCTTATGTTTGCTAGTCTTCCTTGGATCTCTTGTGAGTGACACAATGATGGATTTAGCATAGTGAAACGGCTTGACCTTTAGTGTGATTTACAAAACTGAATAAAGGAATGAGACTGGAGGCAGTATCTCTGTTTGACTGAGCTAATAAGTGAAACACACACCTTTCATTGAGCAATCCTTCAGCTGAATACATCACACTACATTCACTAATGACCAAGGATCAGGCCATAGGAAAGGTGAAAGTAGGGAAAAGCTCAATGACGCAGCGCCAACAAAATATTCACAGCAAGCATGTGCAAGCTGGGTTTTCAGAATGGGGGTAAAGTAAAACTATTTTCATGAGACATGCATGGCAATACTGAGGTACTAAGGGAGGTGGTCCGCAAACAATTAGATTCTGTGTGTTCATGTTGCTGACTGCACTAATCAATGGAAATAGCTATAAGCAAAGTCCGTCAGGCCAACCCAGGTGGACTAACCACAAAGTCTGAGTCTGAAGAGGACAGAAGTCTTTGGAGCTCCACTTAGGGCAAATTACGAATGGAGATCGCAGTTGGATCAATGCATGTTATGAAACTACTTGTCTAAGCATATTGAACTGGATCTTGTCTTCATATTAGGCTCATAACTGGAACCTTAGAGTGATTACGTGTTATTCCATATGGGTTGCTCAATACCCCACAATCCCTGGCCATTCATTTCATTAATGTGCTTATGCGGTGGTATAATTATTTGAAACAGAATAAACCTAATCAAAAAGTTATTTCTATGACATTCAATCTTCCGATATAAATGCCAGCAGGTCAAAAATTGGATTAGAGAACAAATGCAGGAGTGCAATTTAAATTCAGGGGAAGAAAATAAATCCTTCATGTTTTAAACAGACTCAAGTTGATGTCCCAAACAGTCTTTGACTTAACTACAATCAGTAGCAAAAGACTCATGAAGCAGTGACATTTGACAGGATTGGTTTATTGGAAAAATAAAAACTTGAAAATCCCAGCCTTTTATGAATACATACATATCCATAGTCCATTTCTCCACAATAGGGTACATGTATTCATGGACATATTCAGATCATAAATAAGTTTCCTACAATAATACAAAGAGGCCCTCAACACATAACACTTTACTACTTATGACAGAATATGACATTTTTTAAACAGAGCATGTACAGTAATCATAGAGTAAAAAAGTCATTTTAAGGCTATAATTTTAAGAATTTATTAAATAATCTGGTATATTACTTTTTGTCCATCTCACTACCTTCTCATCTGTTTACTAGCAACTTACTAAATAAAACAAGTAATAATTAATAGATGTTAATGTATTTATAAGCAATGTCCTAACAATCAGGCCCTAAAAAAGATGTTATCTCTTATTTGTCTCATCACAAAATTTCAACAGCTAAAAAAGTGCATACAAATGTCCTGTTTAGTAAGTGTTGCATAGATCTGTCAGTATTGCTAATACAACTGTACATTACCTCTATAGCAGAAGGAATTATATTTCCTTCCTGCTTCTGAGAAATCTAAGCACCTACAAGGAGAACAGGCATACAGGCATCAGGGCACATGTTCAACCAGAGGGGTACATCTGGCTGTATCAGAGTCTAAATGCTAAAGCATCTCCCGATACCCTATTGTAAATGTGTGACCGTAGCAAACTGCTGACCTTCCACCCAGTGCAACACAGTCTGGCCTGTCTCTAATTATGTCCAGCGAAGTGATGTTCCATACATCTATCACATAGCACAGACATGACTCAAAGGCCCACCATCACAGCCCCACAGTCAATGACGCAGGAAACCACTGTGAAGTAATTCCCATTTGATACTTGGTGCTGCCAGACTACCAAGACTGGGTAAATGAATGAAACCAGGGAAAATAGTGTAGGCTGAGGAATAATGAGAAATTTTAATTGCAGGTAGGCCTTACATTAAGCTGAGGGTTGGTATAGCCCATACGGATATAGCACAGAGATTTAGATCCTTCCAAAGTGTCCTACAAAACTAATCCATTGCAAGTTAGCTGTCTGCATCAACATAAAGAGCATTACAGTTGATAAAACAGATGCAGCTACCATGGATACAATGGTAAGGCCACAATATCTTATGTCAGCTAATGTAGGCAAAATTGTTAGTTGTAAGCTGATGTCATATTGATAAACACTTTAAGTAGTGGATTTTATCCAAATGTGTATGTACTGAAATATGTGGAATATATGACTTGTGATAATATATGTGAGTAACTTGGCACATTTGTGCATTGAAAGCATTTTTGCTATAGATCTATCCAGTCTACAGACAGGTTATTTTCCCTTGTATTTTCACGCTTTCAAATCACCCTTCATTTGCAGGACCAAATGGAAAAGGATGGAGCTGAATGCCAGCAATTAAATGTGCTGATTTGATCATGGGTCTTTCAGAAGGGGGAAACAACATGCAGCATGATGGGGGGAGGTGTCACTGCAATCCCGAGTGAGTCATGGCAGGCTCGAAGGCCCAGCTGACAGACAAACCCAGCGTTCAGCAACTGACTCAGGGCCTCAGGAAATCAGCTGTTGAACCACACAGTAGCACAAAGTAATGCCCATGGTTTGACAAAACCAATGGTCTTTGATAGCTCAGTTCTGAGGGTACTAAGAAGGAGGAGACATTTCATTCAACTTTTTAGCAATATGGAATGGGTTTTGGTCAGAACCCACTTAGGATGAAATGACATTTACCTGTACTATGGCAGAGTGTCCCCTCCAAGAAATTTTTAGTAATCCCAATTATGCCACTGTGGTACTTATTCCTAGAACCCAAATAATCCTTAGAACAGTTGTAGTTGATTGTAAATACATTGTACGAATCAAGGGTTACTTCGGTTTAGGCACCTAAGGGTCTTCATGTGATGCATAATACTTGTGTTACGGCACAGACGAGGGACCCAACAGCAGACCACGCACGATGAGGGTAAAGTGCGTCTTTATTAATATCGGCAGTCAGAGTTCGTGAGCCGGGAACAGGCAGGGTCGGCAACGGGTAAGCAGTCTGTGGGGAAAACCAGGGCGAAGTCAGGAACAGGCAGAGTCAGGAACCAAGAGACAGTCAGAGGGCAATTCCGGGAGCGAAGTCGGGCGGAAGCGGAGTCAGGCACGGGGCAGGCAGACGAACAAGCAGACAGGGCAAAAAACGGTAGACAGAAAAACCAGGTCGGGGCACAAGCGAGAATCGGTACACAAAGCAAAACTGGCAACAAAACCGCGGGGACGAAACAGGTCAAGAAAACACTGCTACGAACTAGCAACGAGACAGGAACAGGCAGGGCATAAATAGGGCAGAGCAGACGAGGTGATGGGGAACAGGTGAGCCGGCATGCAGGTGGCGGCAATGAAGCAACGAGGCAGGCGGGGACAGGGGCGGGGCTAGAACACAAGGAAAACAAAAGCACATGGACAGGGGAAAAAAAAACAAACACACAGCTAGGGGGCCAGGGCACTGACAACTTGGGTCTATGTTTGTGATTACCATAAGCTATCTATGCAAAACTAAAGGCATCAAAAAATGAAAAGGAAAAAAACCCTGCAGGGTTCTAACAATTAAGCAAATTACTTGCTTCAAGTTTAATTGCTTCAAAAAACCTATGCCATTAAATGGCTACAGTGGAAAACTGTAAGCTACATATGTCTGCCTGGATGATTGACTAAAGAAAAAAACTCAGTTGATTAATCATATAGAGTCAATCGACTCAGCCTATACTTCAAAGGATACTGGTGAAAAAGCTACAAGACACATTGTAAATGTTTACTCTCTGTGAAGATCAAAAGTTGAACATTTTAAAAACCAATATAGCCAGTTCACATGCCATACATCCTGACATCTACAGACTAAAAAGGACATCATCTTCATAAGCTCTTGATCAAGGTGAGATATTTCAAGGTGCTACTGCCTTCATTTGTTACTTGTTCTGTTGTAAAATGAATTTTGAGCCCGTAAAGGTGTCAGCAGAAAGGAACTCACCTTGCAAGATCAAGGCCAATGCTGTGGTCTTGGGGTCCTGATATGTTGTATCAAGAGAGAGTACAGATATGACTCCATCAGCCTGCTTGAATGAAAAAAAGGTCAAAAAGGTTGGTGAACTGACAGACACATCATTCTATGACAGCAAGGTATCTTTTATGTGCACCGAACACAGTAACTAGAGTGGGGGAATCAGAAAAGAAACAATTCTCAAAGAAATAAATTTGAGAAATGTAAATGTCAACGTAAAATTGGCCAATGACAAAATTAAGGATATGGATGGAAAAAATGATCAAAAAAATCCCTATTTCTTTTTGAAACACAGTGAGCCTCTTTGGATCTACTTTGGAGTTTCATAGGGATGTCAGAGACTTTCAATCTGAAGGTTGTTGTGTATATTTTGCTGAGGGACAAACAAAGATGGCATGTTCACCTCTACCAGGGAACAGACACTCATGTGACACCCTGTTGCAATGAGTGAAGCAGACATCTGGACAGGGGGGGTGTCCTTATTTGACCAAAATTTTTCCCCCGGGCACAGCCATGCAACTGCAATGCCTGAAAATTGGTCAGCCTAAAAGGCACAGGCAGTGAGCCATTTTCAATCCATCGTCAACAAGGACTGGCCGTCATGGCTGGATAAATGCAGGCTGCCATGGGACATGGGCAGAGCTCTGAGTCTCCAGGCTTCCCTAACTCAAAGGGAAGCATAGCACATTGACTTTCTAAACCTGAAACAGATCATGGAAGAGGACAGACAGGGAAACTGTACAGCGGGGGTGCACAAAGGGTCCCACAAACACCTGTGGTGCAGTACTCCAACAATTATAGAAGCTGGGTGACCCAGGGGATTGCCACTGTGTTCAAGGGAGGATAGGGTGGAGTTGGCCTCCCTTGGCTTTGCTGTCTTGTCCCCACTTTGTCTATAGCAGCAACTGCAGCAGACCTGATAAAAGCAGCAGCTGTCTGCAGTCAGGCCTACCCAGCATGCCTCAGAATAATTCTACCAACTTGGCATCAGTCACAATCTCCAACAGCTGAAACTTCTGCTGCCCAACTGGAACATGTACACAGCATAAAATGGATGCCCCTGAGGACTAGGAGGATTTACAGTGCCGTCTTGGTGGGATAAGAATCACACCCTTATGTGTGTGAATGTTTTTGGGATAGCTCCAAACAGCACTTGGATTCAAGATAGTAGTCAGCAGACACAAGAAGAAAGTCCTGCAACACACCCTGAAGTGTCTCCAATTCATACAGTTTGGTTGAATCCAAATAAAACTAGGGAGTCTGAATGGATGCAGAGAGGGAGTACATAGAGACCTGAGGTTTCTGAATGAAGTGGTCCACATGGAAAGTAAATATCTAAATTAAAGGAGCCTGTGGAGCTTCCTCCATCAAGAATTGTAACAAGATCAATGGATTGTGTCCTGCAGGCATGGTCTTCTCAGCCAGAATGACAAATCAAGTCTGTTAAATCCATAAACATAGCACAGATGTTATCTTGGACATCTCTGCCATATCCAAATTTGCAGATCTCTCAAGCGAACAGCCCTAAACTGCAGACGTTGCTGCGATCACTCCCCAGGAGATCAAAAAAGTGTGTTTTTTTTCTATTTCTGCATAATTTCACCCTACTTATCTTGCACTGCAACATTTTCCAACCATTTTGCATCCTCTCAATCTGGTCTCACAGACTCTTCATTAAAAAGCACATATAAGTATTGTACTAGTTATGGTATGGGAAATGATTCCATTAAAACTCTTTACATTATTTTCTTTGCAGACATCTACCCTTATCTTACAGCAGAGATGGACAAAGGCTGGCTGCCTCATTATTTCTACTACAAAGCTGGAGCCAAAGATGGCAGATGCAGTATAGCATGACTGCAGTGATTACCCATTACCAGTGATGTAGCTAATAACATCACACTGGATGCTGTCATCTTCCTATGTTGAGACAACTGTCTGGATTTTATTTCACCATCCAATCTAGACTTGGAAGCAAAGTTGTTACACCGCTTGCCAAGATTATCCACAGCACCTTTGCAACTATGGCAACACCAGTAATGCCACCAGGCTGAGATGAACTTGGCTGGCACAATGAAGATAATTGAAAACCACATAGAAACTGAACTAATTGAACCAGCCTAACTCCAATTACACAGCTTGCATTGAACATATTGTGAAACTGACACTACTAGTTAATTATTGGAACATTTCAGATTAAATAGCTTGTCTCAAGCATGCACTGGCAGTGTGCCATCTTAGTCTGTAGCTTTAACTTCAACAATTCATTTTCCTTACTCATTTCTGTGTTCAGAGTCATCTACAGTAGATTTAGAAGGTGCATGTATCTGTTGATAAAAGGTGCCTGTTTTCAAGAAGAGAAAGGCCCTCTGACTTTATTCAGCCATTGAGGCAAATGCTTCATACTCTTTGATATTTCAATTTTCCTTAAAGAATGCACCACTCTGGTAATAATTGTCAGACCAGTTCTAAAAAACGGTAAATTAATATGCTACCTGACTTCGAGCACTCAAGACTAATTTCAGATTCCTGCCCCCGAGGCTTTCAGAAAATTTAAGATGATGGATCCCAGTGGTCCAGCAGATGATGACACAGAGCTCTTCCCTCAAAGTCAGGAGCAGTAAATCAACAGAGAACCCATCATAATGGTCACTTCTACGCTTCACTTGATGTTAGTGAGATTTGGGACTTTCTTATTAATAGTGATATTGACAACAGTGTGGGCATATTAGCCCATGACCTATACAGTTTTACTGGAGAAAACTGCACTCTGCTAAATATTTGAGCCAAACTGCAAGTCCTTTAATTATTGCCATTGCATGAAAGTATGCAGTTACACTAGTGCATTTTGTCAGTGGTGGCAGAATTACTATTCCAATTCAAAACACAGAACATAAAGAACCACATTTGCTACTGTACTGTATAAGAGCCATTTAACAACCAAATCCATCCACATTAAATTTACCTGAACAATAAGTAAAAGCCAGGCTGCATTCCTGGCCTACTGCAAAAAAAAAGCATAAGAGCTGGTAAAATGCCTTATGAACTAGCTCTGTTCAACACTAAACTGACATGGCCTATAGTGTGTTTTGTGCTTTTGGTTATAAGATTTGCTTCCTGATTCGATCTTATCAGCATGGTCCTCTTAGCCTCCCTGTGGTCTTCTGACCACAAAAAATCCATAAAATCCCAGGAGCACAATTAAATGGCATTCCAGGACTTAGACCATTGAAAAGAGGTTAGATCAGGTATTTCAACCCTCTTGGAAGCAATCAATCAATACCAAGTGCCTCTCTTTCTCTAAGATTATGACAACTAAACTCCTGCTATAGGTAATCGAGAAGTATGATACAAGTCAAAATGGATTCATCTATTTTTGTAAGAAGCTGTCCAAGATAAAATTCCTTATGCTAATGTGCTAATAAGACGATAACTGAACCAGTGCATTTCTCTCCTTTGGAATGAGCCACAACCCATGTGTCTTTCAACAGCATTTTTATACAGTTTGCCCATATAATACTTGAGCAATTCCCTCAGATAACTTCAGAGAACTATTCCTCTACATCTAAACTGGGGCTGCAGCAATTATTCTGCATTATTATTCTGAATAAAGCAACTAAAAGAAAAAAAATTCTACTTCAGAAATAAAAAAAATCTGTGTTCGTCTCAAAAGTGAAGGTATGAAATACATAAAGCTCTCAGTTTTGTTTTTTTTCTAAGAAAATATTGTCTGAGGCACCACGTTTCAGAAGTCTGCTGGCATTATATCCCGCCACATGATTAGAAGGCAAAGCTAGCTGAAGGTATTAGCATAACTACCAGTATCAGTCATCCACTACACATATTACAACTGCTCGAAATTCATGCTCACTCTCAAATTATCAATGGTAAGTATTTTCAAGGTGGTCATACTGGGTCTTTAATAAGAATAATGATAAACTGAGCACTGGTCATGTTTTGGGGATGGGTGATGACGGAGCTGAATAAGAAAGCATCACCTTAATTTAGATTTCCCTCACAAATCCCCCCAAATCATTTTAGGGAGATTTTTTAGGGGGAGTGCTGTGTGATGAATGATGACTTCCAGATTTTAAAAAAGCCACCAAAATGTCTCTCTGAGTCTTCACTTTCCACACTGATCTTAACAGCCTGACAAGCTAAATAGCAAACTCTATGACCTTGTGCCTGACAAAGTAGAGCTGCATCCAGAGAGAATTAAGATCTCTCCATTCAAAGCCAACAATTTGATAATGAGGGGGAGTCCAGAAATATCACATTGTTAAAGCTCACAATGTTGCCCTTGAAACAGAGACTAATTGCTACCTTGTACAGCAAAAGAGATGAGGATTGAAAGAAAAAAAAGACTTATCATAAGTGGGCCGAATTTAAGATTTTCAGGCTTGCGGATTAATTCTATCCTTTGCTGCTGTGCAGAGGGATCATCATTTTGCAAAGGCAATGGTTGGGGTACGTCTTCTGTGCAACAGTGCAATGGACCTTTATGTCTGTCAGTACTACACTGCCACCAAGAGGAAAACTGTGCTCAGTATTTTAGGTTTAATACAGGGACTACAGTGGAGAGGTTTGGTTGCTGTGTTGACTGTAGTGAATGGTTGATGAATATTCTTGTCATTCTGAATGACCCCACAACTGGAAATGTCTGCATCAAGTTCTCATCATCAATCCCAGACAGAATTCTTGCCCTTTACAAGAGTCAGGCCTAGTACTGCTAGATATCAGATTTAAAATACAAATTTTAATAATAATGAGCACACCCTGCAGAGTAAATCCAATTTCACATACAGTTTCTTATTTTAGGAAAGTGAACACTAAGAGCTACCTATTCTGAAAGTAAAGTATTTCTGTAACTACATTGGCTGTATTGGCTTCACTTTTTCATCTTGTTAGGCAATTATGATTATGTCATTCAGTATGTGTTTTTTCATTTACAGACAACATCACCTACCTCCTCTCACTTTAGTTTTTGGTTAGATTCAGTTTTAGCTAAGTAAGATCTTAGAAAATATACAAATTTTAGATATGGGATTTGTTTATTAATTTGTAGGCTTCATCAAAATGTCCTTGAAAGTAGCTTATGTAAATGAGCTGGATGAGCAAGTCACTGAAATCATTGCTATACCAGTAGGGACAGTATTATTATCTGTAAGTCTTTAAAGCTCTGATTATTAGGGGCCAAGCACCAAAGGTGCTAGGCACCTATTGTAATTGTTAGAATTTTTCACTATTATTATTATTATATTTATCACCATGGGAGTCTATGGCAGCCCATTGAACCCCTTGGTGGATTTTTATGAAATTTGGCACATTGATAGAGGACAGTCCAAAGTATCCAGGCACCAAATTTGGGGTCAATCCATCCATCACTGTAGTGCCACCAACAGGCCAAACGTCAAGGTACATTTTTGCTTATAACTTTTGAACCGTTTGTCCTACGGTTGTGATCTTTTTTTCCTCTGAATCCTTGGGTCATGCACCCATTGGCGTTAAAGTCCTCCATATTGGATGTTCCGCCATTTTTAATTTTTCAAAAAACCTACTTTTGCGAACTAGTCCTAGACTGTTGATCCTGTCACCACCAAATTTGGTACGTATCATCTACAGAGGGGTCTGACCAAAAGTTATTCAAAGAATTTTGCTAGGGCAAATGATACGGCTGCTGTCGTCCAATGAAATTCCATGGTGAGGACACCAAAAGAGGAAGTGAGTCATATCTCAGCAGTGCTTTGTTGGAGTGATGCCAAACTTGGTACTCTTTGTTGGTATTAGCAATACTGGGTATGCACTAAGTTTCATGAGATTTGGCCACTTGGGGGTGCTATACCATTAAAAAATAATTTAAATCCCCATTACTCTGGCACAAACGCAGACATTTCAACTACATTTCTTGTGCTTCATCAAAGTTAAGAATCCTAACTGGGAACTTATCAAACCTCCACATCAGCCATTTTGTGTTTCATCCATATTTGATTTTGTCAAAAACACATTTAACCATCTCTTCCTAGAGTTATGGCACAATGAGTTTTTGTGTATTGCCACTTTGGACCATTGCCTTTAACAGTTGTTAAAGGATAGTTGCCAGTTTGAACAATGTGGCCGCAGTGTACCCACAAATTCGCCTGTGAAGTCGCCATAAAGGAAGAGTGGCCTTATATCTGCAATGCTTTTGTTCATTGGCATAAAAGTTGGTACACATGCTTACAATTAGGCCTGGGTGGCACACACCAAGTTTAGTGAAATTTGGCCACTTTGGGGTGCTATACTGAAAAACAGGTTTAAACACCCATGTCCCCATGTACTTAGATTTTAATGACATTTTGTTCCAATGGACATGAAAAGGCACAGACCACACAAAGAAAAGCAGATATTAATAATTTTAATAATTTAATAATTTTTTGTAGATCATCACATCATTACATGCCAGGTCCTAACTGGGAAATGAACACATAGTTCAATGTCCAAATGGCATGGCTGCTAAGATACAATCAGTTTGTAGCACTTAAAATAGGCACATCTCCTGCAACTATTGCCACAATTAATACACTAAATAGTGTTGAAGAAACACTTGGACTTTCCATATTGGCCTGAATATAAGACAGGGTTTTTTTTCCTTCTTCAGATATTTCAGATTATTACATCTGATATGTGGGGTTGTCTTATTTGGGAGGACTAGAGTAATAAATGTCATTATACATTAATAACAGCAGATGGCGCCATTTATCTGAGATTGTTGAGTGGTATTAGAAATCCCAGTAGACTAGTTTATTTTTATTTTTATTTAAATAATTTATTCATTGTGATTACATTGTATTTTTATTTAAATGTGGCAATTTCAACTAAAAGATGTAGAAAATATATCACCGTACCTTGTTTTATTTAGTGTGTTTTATTAAATTGATATCAAATGACATGATTTCTTTAAAAAGTAAGATTTGATCTTCAAAATCTCTGATACCAAAAACAGGTGTTGAAAAATGGGGGTCCTTTTCAATTTAGGGACATGTTATTATATTCAGCTAATATGGTATGTTCTCTGCCTTTTTCCCACGATTTTGGATTTTTTCAAATACCCAAAAATTGCAGCATTGGCACTTCTTATTGCGGCGTCCCAAGAAGGCACGTTTTCTGGTTTTCTACAACAGTCCAAACACATTCAGGTAATGTCAATTGGACATGCTATATTGCCCACAGGTGTGAGTGTAAGAGTGGGTGTAAATGTGTCTGTTCACCCTGTGATGGACTGGTGTCTTGTTCAGGGGTTGTTCTGAGTAGTTGTCTACCTGGTGGCCCTGAGGTGCTTGGCCCCTTCATTGCTGCTTGCAGCTATATTTACTCATATTTCCTCATTTCACTGGATCAGCCATGGGGCTGTCACAGAGCCATGCCTATTAAAAATCCAAAAGGAAACATTGCTTACTATGTCATTATGACAGCAGATCTAACTAGTAAGCCTTCCTCAGTCACTGTATGTAAATGTAGCCAGCTAGCTACAATTACAATCAAGGATATGTTTTTTTAACTGTCCCCAGTGGTATTCACTATATCTTTTGGAAAGCCCCAATGCCGATGCTGCACATCGACAAGATAAACTGTGCACAATGCAATCCTCTGCCTCCTTCTGCATGGATATCACAGTCTATTACCAGAGATGTCGGCATTGACAAAAACAGGCCAGAATATAATGGAGACAGGTAGACACCCAAACCCAGCCAGTTAAGGAAAACACGGCTCCTTCAAATGCTGACAAGGTGTCACGTTGGAACTTGTCTGGAACTGTGTTGCACAGCCAATATAGGCCATAGAATGCCCTCGGGACAGAATCTCTGTTACTGCAGGTCCAGGACCTGCATAATGCTACATGAGAGCCACACCAGGAAGCAAAGAGCAAGCACGGTTTGACAATATTTATACAAGCTGCCAAACTTGTAAAACTGTTACACAACAAATATCAGACAGTACACCCACCAAGAGGCTACGGTGGTATATCAGGCCGACTAATAATAGCACACAAGGGCAGTTTAAGTAATCCAATGTCTGAAAGTCAGTGCACATGTTCCTTTTTCATAACACCAATGGGTGTGACTAGTACTCTGGGAGTTGGGAAGCTGCAGTGGACTAAAAAAGTTTGTTTTTAATATAGGTGGTTAAAGATGGGCTGAACTCTTATTTCAGAGCACACATGTCTTTTTGTTCCAGGAACTTTGACTCACTGTAAGCAGTTACCAAAGGCAGGCTAAAATAAGGAGCGAATGAAGGCCAAAGCTCAATCATTCACTCTCCTTACCCTTACTGCACATCAGCAGACAGACCAAAACAGGGGGGCACTGATATGGCATGATAAAAAATTATTTTAAAAAAATCTCCTGTGTAAAATATTCAATGAATTACTAATGGAGCAAGTGTGAAAGCATAGTCCATCCAAAGCTGTGCCACTGTAGCACCCTATTATTGCCTCACCAAAACCAAGTTATAAAGGACAGGAGAGCTAATCTGATTCTCCCGCTACAATTTACACATAGCAAAATCCTGACTGCAAAAATCAGTACAAAGTTCTAGAATAAGACAGTTTCACATTATAATGAATATTTGCAGTGGAGAAAGGCTAAGATCAACATCACGGGAGGATCATTGTTACAATACGACCTAGGGGAAGACTTTAGAGCACTGAAACCTACAGCTCTGAACTCTAGCAAAAATCTACCAATCCTGCTCTTTGTCCACTGGGATCTATAAGCTACTGATAGTTTTACAGAAATCTGATGTAATGTCAAAGATGATCTATAATTCATATTTTTCACAGTGCAAACCAGGGCAGGGGGCATATTCTTTGGTATCAAGTACATGTCAATCACTCCATTCTGGCAGCACCACTGATTCCCACATCTGACAACTTTATCTTTCCTCCTCTTCTAAGAAATCACAGTCACCCATTTTGTGATAAGATTACATGGTCTCTGGAAAAAATGTAGTCTTCAGATAAGTAATGTGCACCAATCAAACACTTCCATGAAGGGTGGGTTGTTGTTACTACTAGCATAGTTACCTCTTAATAAATTGGTTGCATGTGTTGGCTGAAGCAGCCAGGGATACTCCAGCCTCTGTCATGCAGTGGCTGGTGTCCACTGCTTGTTACAGGTCCCACCCCTGAGGTTACTGGTCCAGTCAGAGCCTTGCCGGTGCAGGTTGTTGGTGCCTCTGGTGAACACAGTGCTGAAGGCGGAGGACCAATATGCACCATGGGGTTCGGATGGCTGTGGGGGCTCAGTACCAGCTAAGGTAGAGCTACACACGGACCATGTGTTGTCTTGTCCAGAGAGGGGAAGCACATGAAGCACATGAGTGGAAGAAGAGAGAATAGATGGGAAAAAGCAGAAAGAGGGAGAGAGCATTAAAAGACAGAAAGGAAAGAAAATCAGAGAGACAGAGGAGGATATGACAGACAGCAATGGAATCCTTTATACACAACCAGCACATATTATTAGTACAATTCAACTCACCAACTGTTCATGAATAAACCAAACTGAAAACAAGCCATGATACTCTTCAACTGATGCTGTAATGACTACTTTACAGAGGAACTGAAGGAGAGGCATTGCGGAGTATGTTTCCTTTGTAGTATGTTTCCCCTTGGCAGAGAAATCAATGCTCTGTTACACCTTTGGCAAAACACATGTTTGTGACCTTGGGGCATCTCGCAATACCCAAAACCAGAGCCAAAACCCAAAAACAATTAATCGTAATAATATAATAATTGTATACTTCATTGATCCCTCATGGGGAAATTTGTCCTCTGCATTTGACCCATCCTACACACACAGTGAGCCGTGAGTGCACACACACCAGGACCTAGGAGCAGTGGGCAGCCACAGTGCAGTGCCCGGGGACCAACTCCAGTTCTTTTGCCAGTGCCTTGGTCAAGGGCACTGACAGGAGTATTAACCCTAACATGCATGTCTTTTGATGGTGGGAGGAAACTGGAGTGCCTGGTGGAAACCCACGCAAACACAGGGAGAACATGCAAACTCCACACAGAAAGGACCCAGGACCTTCTTGCTGAGAGGCAACGGTGCTAACCACTGAGCTACCATGCTGCCCCTGCCGCTGCAGGACCTGCAGCTAAAGCACAAAAGCATTGGGATCTTTCATTAGCTAGATCGTGGCCTTCCTATACTCTTTGGTGAGCAGTCACAGACATGCTGGTACAAACACACAATTAAAAAATGCCTGAAAAAATTAGATGACCCTTAGCTGCCCCCTCTTTTTGGTAAATGCAACTGGGGGAAACAAAATAGGAGCTTAATGGAAATGCCCAGGTATTACCAGGGGAGCCACACTGGGAATGCACCAGTCTTGGTGCAGCAGACAACAAATTGGTACTTTAAGCCAGAACAGTGGAACTGCAATTTCAAGCAATTCCAAGAAAAAACATGCTCAAGATTGTCATTGTTCAATTTCGTTTCCATCAATGCCAACCTCAAGTAATGCAATATTCATCACTTTTCTCTATGGGTTGACATTTTTTATTAAAACCAGAGATGAAATAGGTATATTTTTCAAAGTGCTCCGTTTTCTCGGATCTTCAGGGCAAGACTTAAAGGCTACATTGAACGGGTGGGGTCTGCGGCTGTTCTGAATTGTCCTGATTATCGGAGTGCAGGTATAAAAGCACGGCAATTCAGGCAGTTGGTGGATGGATGGTTCGGGGGAGAAATGCTCTGCACTGCAGGTTTTACGGGGGAAGTTTTTTTCCTTTTTTCGGTTTTGATTTTTGTTGACGTTTTCGGCCGGGTTTTTTGTTTTGGGAATATTTTGGTTAAGTTTCGTTTTCTTTTGGTTTGGTTGTGGGGAGAGATCCCAGGAGGGGATTTCTTTTAACAGTTGCAGGAGTGAGGAGCGAGTGACAGCGGAGCCCTGCAGATCCAGACCGCTTCCAGGAGTGACGCCTGGGGCAGGCAGAGCGGCGGAAGCCAGCGGGGGAAGAAAAGCGAGGCACGAACCGTGGAGTGGCGACGCCCCAGGGTGGGCAGGATGTGAATCGGGGCGGTGCCCCTGTGCAGCAAGGGATGTGACTGGTGGTGTTGCCTTTTGTGTGTGTGCGTGCCCTTCTGCAGTCTGCCCAGCCTAGCAGAGTGGGTGATTCGTGCCGCTGTGCTCTTTACCCCCAGCACGGCCATAACGCCTGCTCCGGAGCTGCGTGAGCAGGACGAGCGGCGAACACCAGCGTCGGGAAGGAGCGGTCTGGACCGAGGGTATCAGCAGCACTCCGTCTGTGTTTGGGTTTTTTATTTTGGGACGCAAGCGAGGCCCGGCATAGCAGCGTGAGCCGAGTTGTGTCCCACCCTTTTTTCTTTGTTGGTGTGCGTGAGGACCCACTCCTCCTGGCAGCTGGTACCCCCCCTTGGGTGGCTGGGAGGGGTCTTGTTCTGTCACCAGGGCCGGCGCTGGAGGTGAGTCTGTGGGGTCATGGTGTGTGTGTGAGCGCATGGGGGTAGAGTGTGGCGTGTCTAAAGTTGCGGTGCTGTGTGTGGGGAGGGTAATCTCGCGCTGGGCACCAGGCCAGTGCAGGGAGAGAGCAGGACGAGGGAACGGCCGCCATAGTGAAGGGGGAGGAAGGTTGGGAGGAGGTGTCAGAGCGTGAGCCGTCCGTGGATGAATTGTCTCTTAAAGCTTTTGTACCTGTACTCCTGCATCCTGGTCGTCTGTGGCGGGTGGATCAATTGGGGGGGAACCTGAGTTGGATGGGGGCCAACATTGGTCTGTGGCTCCTGACAGATGGATTATTTTAATGCTGAGCTTGAACCTTGGAGTGGGACTGGGATCCTGTTGAAGCAAATGGGTAAACATTTGCTGTGGCAGGAATGAGTAAAGTGAGAGAAGGAAAGAACATGGGAAAAGATGCTGGCCAGTAAAAAAACCATCTAGTTGTCAATCCAAAATAACTCAGATTTTTCCTGAAAGGAGCCAGGTCAGATTTTGGGAGGTGTTGAAGGCCTCTCTTTCTATATAGACAAAAAATAAAATTAAAAAAATGGTGAACATAAAGACAATTAGCCTTATAAAATAACTGACAAAACTTTCATTTGAACTAATTCCAGCTGCACACCAAGACAAAAGAATAGCACTGAAGAATTGTGTAGTTGCAATTGCTTTTGTGTCATGGTCACATGGGTCACTGATTAATCATCTAAGTATATCTTCCCAAAAAAATGCAGTTGTGATTTGTACTTGACTGGAAGACAGTTTTCATAATGGAATGTGTTCTCATTTTTGCATAAACAGCTGTGATCACCAACTGCCAAAAAAATCTAAGGTTTGGTGGTCACCCTAACTGCAGGTCATGTAGCTACTTACCTGCTATGCCCAAGCTCAACTCCAGTGTGAACTTGAAATGTGAACAAAGGGGAGACACCTCTTAAGGTGATGCACTTCCAGTGTTAAAACAAGTCAGACCTTGACCTTATTGATACAGTTAACAACACATTATAGCTGAAATAATCTGGAGAAAAATCCTGTCAATATTATATATCTGGTGTATAAAATACCTTTTGAGGCTGTGGTTGCTTTCATTCTCCTTTTGAACAGTATTATGGTCAATCGCTGGTCAACCCAAACACCTTAGTTCTGTTAAAATTTCATACATCAATGCAACTGTAGCAAAGGGTAAGAGCAGTCACCCCACCCGGCCTCGAACCCGGGTCTACAGGGTACCAAACATGCGGCTTTGACCGTGATGCCAAAGAGCCAGGCTCATTGGTATGGCAGTCAGAGCGCATACTCAACTGTTGTGATGGCACTCTGTCACACTGCCCTCCCCTTCGGGAAGCGCGGCCATGCGCTTCACGCACAGTGGCGTCCCTCACACATTCCCCCTGTACTTCTCCCATCCCAGGGTGCCCCACTCACTCATGCTTCACCCATCTCTGGGGTCCCTCACACTGTGCTTCACCCATCTCTGGGGTCCCTCCCACCGGGGTCAACCTAACCTGGGGGTCCCTCATACGGCTCACACACTGGGCACGCCTCCGATGGCCTTGCAGCCAGCCATCCCACTACTCACACCATTTGTAGCGAAGAGCGAGAGCAGTCACCCCACCTGGCCTCGAACCCGGGTCTACAGGGTACCAAACATGCGACTTTGACATGCCAAAGAGCCAGGCTTGTTGGTATGGCAGTCAGAGTGCATACTCAACCGTTGTGACGGCACTCCGTCACAGCAACATTTCAGGTTTTATGCAGGTCATCTGTGTAAAAATGAAATTGGCATTGTGATTTGTTTTTTAAAATTCTAGTTTAATGATGGTTCTGCTCCAGTGTTTTTGAGAAGTATTTGTGGTGTATACACTGTCCTATGTCTGTATTTGTCATATTTGGTATTGGACTTTAGATGGTGTATATTTTAGGGGGTGTCCTTCTATCCTGATAGGGCAGTGGGCAAGGGGTGGGAATGTTCATGTTGTAATGCACAAAATTCTGATGTTGATTCAAGAGGTCCAAATGCAGCTGTTGCAGTGCGTTAAATTCTTACTATATAAAATGAATGTAGCGCTTGTCAGTTAAAGAAATTTGCCTGATGTGAATTTTTATAATCATCCTTTTGACAGGATTCCATATTTAGGACTATGACTTGCCCTGGGGTGTGCACATACTGGTCAAAATACAAAGAAGTATTAAATATAATGCATTTTGTGTCTAGATGGAACTGGGAGTACATAAGCAGCTTTGATTTTTATTCTCTGTACCTGTTTTTGATTATGGTTATGTAGTTCATAGTTCTGTTGCTGTGTTACTCTATTACAATGATTGGGTGTTAATCCCTCTCAGGCTCTGAGATCCTTAACTAATGTACTCAGCAATTGGCATGGAGGATATGTCATTGCAGTTTTACAGACTGAAACGGGCAATGGCTTATTGTAGCGTTTCTCAAACCTCTCCTGGAGTACCACTTGTCCTGCATGTTTTAGATCTCTCCCTGCTCCAACACAGCTGATTCAAATGATCAACTCGTTATGAACTCCTGAAGCTGCTTAACAACAAACTGATCATTTAGCAGCTAACGTTTTTTTCTGCTACCCCTGCTCAATGCAATGTGACAATGTCAAGTTAGCTGCCTGACTAATTTGTACAATACAATGTGACAATGTCGAGTTAGCTAGCTGTTAATTTACCCATTGAACGGGTCACCTTAAGGGGGGGGGGCAATTGTTGCGATGATGGCTAAGAGATTTGGCAGGAGCCGCCACTGGTCACACTCCCAAAATTCTGTGTAGTCTGAAACAAATGTATTGCATTTAGTCTTGAAATGTTGATGTCTTCAATGATAAGCAGATTATTTTAAACGTTGCACTAATCCCAGACAATTTTTGTCCTTAACTAAAATTACTAAAACTAAAACGGAAACTATAATAAACTACAATGAAATAGAAATGAGTCCATGAAATAAAAGCTAAACTGAAACTAATGAAACCACTGGTGAAAATAACTAAAACTAAACGAAAATTCAGATTGAATACAAACATGTTATCAAAATAAAAAATTGAAAATGTAAAACTATTATAAGCTTGGATGGGTCTAAGTACCACATGTTAAGCACTATGGGTTCTGCTGTGCAATGCAGGTTGCACGCCAGATGCAGTGTCTGCGATGAGGTGTACTGCACTGAAATTATCATGGTATAAAGTGGGAAAACATTCTAATAATTTATGTACTGAATGTCTTGTCCCTGAAAAGTGTAATTTATCTTGTCTGACTTCTGAGTGTCGGCTATTACATAGGCCTATAGACCAGAACGAATAGTCAATGCTTACCACTTCAGAAATAGCAGACGATTCACTGCAGAGAGTCTTGTCTCTTCATTTGGATTTTTGGGGAATTTAAAAAATAGGGTTGAAATGTATGCATTTTACGAGGTTAGGAGCATTGATTTTAATTATTTTTTATTTATTTTTCTTGCCTTGTCTTTTGTTGACCATTCCACTACAGTAGGTGGCGGTATACATCTATAAGGGTGGAATACATCTATAAGTGGAACAACTGAGTAAGAAAAATAGCGTCTTCTTAACAAATGACGTATAAATGTTTTCGGACGTCATTGGGATCAACTGACCTGAGACTGGCCGGTTTACAATCTTCCGGCTTGATGTTGCGATGGCGATACCGGGACTGGTTCGTTGTCTGTCGCAGAGAATCACGTTAGTTTTTTTACTATCGTTGATCGTATGTGTCACTTTAGACGAAGTTGCCGGGGACAGGAGGCTCAAATTCGTCACTGTGGTGAGGAACTTTGGTATGCTAGCAAGCATTATCGCATCACTAAGATGTGTGGTGACAGAAGTTGATTAAGTTTCTGGCTGAAAGAGGTGTACCGTCTGCGTGTCGTGTTAAAGGAGCCGCGTTTTTACCTGAAAACTAGTGCATTAACGAAAGCTAGAACTCTTGGCTTGCTAGATAACGTTAACTTAGTTACTGTGTGGTTAAAGGTAGGGTTGCTAATGCTTTGATTGCTGACTAACAGGCTTGTAATGCTAATGTTTGTGATACAGTTAGCTGTTTTTAAATATAATTTGTGTTCTGTCCCTTTAGCTCTCTCCTCAAGCAGCGTGATTTGCGTCTTTCTTTTTCTCCATGTTGTCATTCTTGATGTGTAATGTTGGTAATATAGACTATTGATCTTCATAGTGTAGTTATACATAAATATCTACACTCCAAAACTTAGTCTCATATTTAATCAGTGCTTTTGTTTAAAAGAAAAAAAAAAAAGATTTCCCTCACATGTTAGTATTGCGCTTTTATGGAAATAGTTCGAAGTTGGTTAACTGATTTACTATAAGCATTTCAGGAACGCATTGTGCCAGAACCACCTGTACTTGCGAGGGTAACGTCAGTTGTCTGTTGCTTTCATCGGTGTACGAATTCCGGTACACGGTCAAATGACCGGTTTGCAAGCTAGCTAGCTGCCTGATTCTATATTGTGTTGCGTTTTTGTCAGTCTCGTAATAGTTGCTTAATGCCTGCGTGTAAAGGGGCCAATGTTCCTCAAGTGCGGAAGAAACTAAACTCTTAGCAAGAAAATTAGATGGTTGTCACTCTTCAGTTTCCCTGCAAAGAACATGAGGGCGTAATGAGTACAAAAAGTTTAATGTAGTGTGTACGGCCTGTACAGTATGACCTTGTTGTACACAGCTCAGTAACCCTGACATCTTTCCAATCCTGTTTTCCCTCAGAAGTGTACACTGCTTTTATTACCTTGTTCCTCTTGAAAAGAACTGTAGCAGTTGTATTTGACTGGATTATTGATCAAAAGAATATGTCAAAAGCCATTGGATGTGAGTCATTACAAAGTTTCATGTCAGCCATTGATTTTTGAATCAAGTAGACTTTGTTCAGAGCTTCATGACAGACACAATGAATCAGCAGAGATTTCACATGAGAAGTTTGAAGGTCATCCTCCATCAAATTCCCCTTATAGATCTTCAGTGAATGCGGGCCAGTTTGTTCAGAATGTGTACAATGGTCAGTCTTTAAAAAATTTACTGTATCCAAAGTAAATGGCTGTTTTTGCTTTATTCATGGATTCAGGACACCTGTATGAACTGTACCAGAAGTACGGTCTGACCCTTACCCTACAAATAAAAATCCAATTTTGCCTCTCTGTAGAGATGGAATGCGTTAGAATTCGTGTTGTAAACATCTCATGATCTGTTTGAATCTAGGTTATATAATTAGCCGTCTATCATTCTTACTGCACTACAGCTCACATATGCAAGCAGTAAACAAACCTTGCCCGCAATTAAAATGTTCACAGAGCAATGGTGCCTATACCTTTAAACCATGTAAATGTTTTATGGAGTACTGTAGATAGTGTAATGCTGATAAACCAGAGGTTCCTATATCGCTCTGCTATTTCGGTTTGGGGTTTTTGTTTTTTTTTTTGCTCATAGTTCTGTCCTCTTATTCTTTGGCTACTTTGACAGAGATAGATGGCATTTAGAGCATGATGTTTCTTAAATAATTATCTAAACATTGTAATGAATGTAAGCTATGTGACATGGTTTCTATCTGAAATCGCTTACCTAGTAAAATGTTTTTTCTTACTTAAACAAAGTCAGTTGTTGACTCACAACATTTAGTGCTGCAATGTAAGAAATCTGTGAGTTTATCAGTGTGTGTCTTCTGATACTACCAAACACCCTGACAATGTAACCTGTTACTTTTTGCATCTAGCTCTATCGCCATGGGGACCGATCTCCAATCAAAGCATACCCCACTGATCCTTACCATGAGAGCACATGGCCTCAGGGCTTTGGGCAACTCTCCCAGGTACTGCCTGCACACCCCACTTTACACAGCTGAATCTTTACTGTAGGGCTTCATTAAGGGTTTAGAGTTTAACACAGCATTTTCTATGCATGCATATTGGACGGCATTGTGTTTTTAAAAGGGTTGAATTAGATTTGTGGGAAGACAACAAGACTGCCATGTTATTTAGGCCATGTACCTCCGCTGCCTACCTCGTACGTACAGAAGAGCATCAATCGTATCACTTGCCTGCAGTAAACTTTATTTTAGATTATAGATTACTTGTCATTATTCCTCTAATTAGCATATGCACACATAACTGAATTTATATGCACATCAGGGCTAAGGCAGTATTGTATTGAGGTGAGTGTCATAAATCCAGACAGAGTCTAAATGGAAACAAATGGTGCACTTGGCCTTGCACTGCAAAAGTTATTACCATATGATAAGGAAATAGGCTCACGTAACAAGCTTTGTCACCACCTGGTCTAAAACTTCAATCCCCTGTAGTGTATTGGGAAATGTCTTCTCCTGTGTCATGTTTCAAGAGTAATTTTAAACTTCTTTATGAATGACAAATGCTCAGAACACTACTTATGATTGAAACAATCTGTTAAGCAATTGGAGAGCTAATTCTATGTTAGTTCCGATATTGTTTACACAGGATTTAGTTTAAACAGGTTTGGTGTAAGTCCTACCCCTTATGTTTCTAGGAAGGGATGAGACAGCACTTTGAGCTGGGGCAGATGCTGCGGCAGCGCTACAGAGGCTTTATCAATGGCTCCTACAACAGACACGAGGTGATTTCTGTCTCCCTAATGTCAGGACTACAGCTTCCCTCTCTTCACTACAAGGAAAGAGACTTACAACGTGTTGACAGCAAAATGACATACAGTTTTTTCATATGGTAGTATTTATTGTTAGAAGACTATAGGAAAGTTAAGAAAACATTAAAAACATTTTGGCTGCAGCTTGATTTGCTTTCCTATCATTGGGTATTTGCATTTTAGTTTCGGATTTCAACCTTTATTTGTATGGTGGGCCTTTTTTCAACTTTTAGTAAGTTTGGCGTGAAGAACCTTTACTCACATCACTCACCTCAGTATTTTGCAGACAGGTAGTAATATGTCATTATTAAAAGGAGGATTTCTATTTACTACAGTGTATCTTTGTGAAGTAATTCAGCCATTGAAAGGAATTTGAAGTTCCCTTATCTGCTCTTTAGATTTTCGTGCGTAGCACAGACTATGACCGGACCCTGATGAGTGCCGAAGCAAACCTGGCTGGAATGTACCCTCCTAATGGTTCACAGGTGTTTAACCCCAGCCTCAGCTGGCAGCCCATTCCTGTGCACACAGTACCCATGGCTGAGGAGAGGGTAAGCACTGCATTGTGTTGGAGTGATTTTATTTCTGGGCTCATTAATGTTCCAGATTCCAAATGGGGCAGGTGATATTGCCAGAATCACTCTACCTCTGTCAATGTGTTTTTGAATATGTAATGGCACAGTTTTTTTAATGGGAAAAAAATGAATGGGTACATAGATAGCGGATTATGTAAAGGTCTGATGTTATCCAGGAATTTTCCTTGTAGGCATGCACACAGCGGAATAGGCACCATTTCATAGTATTGCCCCTTTGAAAAGAAGCTCATTCAATTTCAATTCCATTTCCTTTTTGCAGCTTTTGTCATTTCCTCGATCCAAGTGCCCTCGTTATGAGAGTCTCATCAAGGAAACTAAGCAGACGGAGGTGTTCCTCAATGTGACCAGAGGCTACAAAGTATGTTTCCTACTTATATGAGCTCTTATACAACTCTTTTCACTGAACATCTGGTTCTTAGGTAGCTCTGCTTTTCCTCACAGGATTTTGTGGATATGGTGAGCAAGAATGCAGGCCTGAAGGACAACAACATCGAATCAGTGTGGAGCATCCATGACACCTTGTTCTGTGAGGTGAGCAGCACCATCGTATTTAGTAACAGACAGTTGATGACACAGGGCCTCATTGGCTCATGGTTGTATTTGGAGGCACACTGCCTGACACAGGGTAGTCATCTCAAAGAGGGTGACAGTGCTGCTTAAGTATGGCTCTCCAAATTCCAGCTTTTTTACCTAAAGGGCAGCAGTATCCTTTGTCTCTCTAAATCCTACCAACATCAACCAGGTGCCAGATGGCTGCCATGTCTGCAGATTTTTTTGTTCTGTTCAAACAGCACCAGAATGAATCTTGATGGAGTCAGTGTAATGGAGGCCCAAATGCTGTGAGCATTAGTCATCGGAAAGAGCTGGAAAACCTGTTTTACTGCATGCCTATAGGTAGTTATAGACCGTGGCTGAGTATCACCTGAGAAATTGTTGTGAACTCTGTCTCCAGCAGACTGTAGCAGTGAAAGCAGAACTGTGATTGGGAAAGCGTATACTTCCTGTGTTTATAGTTCTCGATTTGTGTAATGCTGCATGTGACTTGTTTTCCACCTCAATGCTTAATGCTTCATCTCTGATATTGAAACAGATACAAACATCTTTAAAGGTACAAATGTTAATATGTCAAAGAAAAACAAAGGCTACTAATGAGTGAAAAAACTCTTACCCCTACATTCTTTCATTATTTCATATCCAGCACCAAAAGGCTTGTATAGCTTCAGTTTCAGGCCGCTTGTTAAAGAATTATCACATTGCAGTACCTTAGTCGGCTCAGTTAATAATTTAATTCCCACAAATTAAGTGCATGAGCATGAAGGTTGAGAGCGAGAGTGTTCTTTATCAACACAGTCAATGCAACAAGCGTAAGCTTTGCTAGCAATGTGCATTCAGTATAGTTTTTCTTTATTTGAAGGGAGGGAAAATGCCTTCATAAATTAGTACAGTAACATGTTAATCTACACTAGGATACAAAAAGCTTTGTAAAGCAAAAAACAGACCAGGATTATGTGAAATGATAAAAAATAAAAGGGGTATGTGAGTGTAATATGTACAGTTTAGGGAGACCTAATTTTCCTAATTTTGTGGTTATATTTAATCATTGTCAGTTGATTTACTGTCTTTTCTTTCATGGATTTACAATAGTGTGTAAAAACATGATCCTACAAAGACAACTAAAAAATATCATTTAGCCCTCCATGTTAGACTGGGTGAATTCATTCATAACTCTGGGAGGGGAAAAAAAAAAAACATTCATTGCGATTTTAATTTACGCATAGTGTTTGTATTTGTCAAGCTCAAATTTATACAGTGACAGTACAATCTAACAGGAGAATTTCCCCATTCAAAATTAGAATCATGTTAAAAATCCTGATCTGCTTAATAACTTTTCAAAAAGCAGTTTCTTCTGGTTGATTGGTGTTGCAGTACGCTGTTATTTTTTCTCAACCTTACTGCATGTTAACATATTTGCAGTTCATTGTCTGTGCAGTGTACCTGTTGTGCCAGTGTTTGACATTTGAAATATTTGACCGCTCCTCAAGTTAATATGGGTTTTCTGAAGTCTGACATTATTTAAACATTTAGTGATGCCATCTGCCAATTCATATCAACCAGGAAAACTCTTAACTCAGCTGTAATGTATTATCATTAATTAGCTAAAATCATTAAATAGTAAAACAAAATATGATTGATACATAGTGATTGATTGTTATGGAAAACAGGTACAGTGTCAGATGTTTTGATCAGTTATTCAGTTGTGATGATTCATGCAAGTTAACAGTCCACAGCAAATACTGTATACATTCCATTTATTATGTGCTTGTTACAAATGCATAAAATGTTGGCTGATTGACTTTTTGCACAGGTGAACATATCTGTCAATTCACAAATCACATCCGTCTTTTTCCTCTGTTTTTGGCAGAGGATTCCCCTCCACTCACATCAGGCTCAGACTTGTTTTTTTGTGTTTTTGTTACTTTAAGTGCCAGTCTGTTGTTATCTTGTTTACGTGGTTGAATGATATAATGCAAGTTATGCAAAACACATCCATCATTATACTGTGCACCCGGTGGATATAGATGCACATGCATCCATGCATTTTTGTTCCTCCCTGACCATGTAAATGCATTTTTTTGTTTTGTACTCCTAATGATTCTAATTACATTACAATATTGTCATTTAACAGATGTTCTCATCTGGAATGCCTTACATAGGTTACAGTTTTTTATGTTATTAAGTTATACACATGGATATTTACTGAGCCAGTTATGGGTTTTGTACCTTCCCCAAGAGTACAGCAGTGTTGCCCCAGTGGGGAATCAAACCTGCAACCTTTTGGTTACAAGCCCTGCTCCTTACCACTATGCTAAACTACCATAATTATCCAGTTGAGGATTTTATAATTATTCATATGCAAGTTCTATTAGCTGACATTGGAGCGCTGATAGGGAGACCTGGAGGGTAAAGATACAGGTTGAAAGTTCAGCAGGTAGTGTGATGAGCAAAACTCCAGGTCCTGGGAGTAAGTCACTGGATGCCTATGTAATGTTTTAGGGAGCCATTGTGAGATCTGGATCTCTACGCCTTCTGTTCTTGAGTCATGGGTTATGGTCTGTCACTCTGCCTCTTCAGGCAATGCATAACCTGTCGCTTCCATCCTGGGTGACCCCTGAGGTTATGAAGAAGCTGAAGAATCTGAAAGACCTCAGTTTCCAGGTCATGTTTGGGGTCTACAAACGGGAGGAGAAATGCCGACTACAAGGAGGTGATATTGTACAAAGAAACTTTTACCCAGTCCACATTTTCAAATGGCGTATTATACAGTTAACTGTGAAATACAAGATAGGCATACTGTAAGTGTCAACTCCAGAATGGCTCAGTCAGTCAAGGCACTTTTGCTAGAGGCAGGGTGAGTCCTCTGGCAAACAAATTGACTTTGTTTCTGCTGGAGCAGTGTTGTGCAAGTCTGCAGATGCAACCTCTGCTCTCTCCCTTCTTGGTGTGACTGTTTTCTGTCATTGTTTTTTAGGTATCCTTCTCAATCAAATTGTGAAAAACATCTCTGAGGCTGCAGACTCTAAATCAAATTGGCCTCTGAAGATGCTGATGTACTCAGCGGTAAGGCAACACCAGGGTTAATTTACCCAAAAGTACTACATGTGGAGATAATGTGAAATCAAAAATGTGAGGAATGTTTCTGAATATGCAAAAATGTGATCACTTCTTTTTAAACAGACATAAAGTTGTATGTAATGTAACAGACATTTTTTTCCAAATATGTAAGATGTAGTTAATGGCGTGCTATGTAAGGTAAATTGTTCGAGATGCACAGAGAGGGATATGTGAGTGGTAATAATTGATACATCTTTATTTATTTATCTTGATCTGTTTTTAAGATTATGTTCACCATTTTGTCATTTGACAGCTATTAGCATGCTCAGTATTACTCTTTAAAAGAATTGGTAGCCCCTTGCATTTGCTTAGGAGTTTTCATTACTCATGTCATTACTAAATTTGCAGCCACTATTTCCATTGTATTGTTTACATTTTATGTTTTACAAGCTAAGGTTTGTGAGTCATGAAATTGTAGATTTTAACCACAGATATATTAGATGCTGCCAATATTTAAATATAGCACTTCGATTTGAGGTATGGCATGAAGATTAAAAATTAATCAGAAACAAATCATTGTGTGTTTTCCAGCATGACACTACGTTAGTGGCACTGCAGTCAGCGCTGAACGTGTTCAATGGGATACAGCCCCCATACGCCTCTTGCCACATTTTTGAATTGTTCCAGGAAGACAATGGGTACGCTTGATTAATTGGCACACTTCTGTTGCTGTTTATTGTAATCAGATGTGATCTGTGTCCTACCTTGCGTGAAGTATTTAGACTAAATCAGAGATTATCATTGACCATCACTGAAGGCTTGGTTGATTGATTGATTATTAAAATTATTTGAGAAATTTAAAAATACAATATTACCACAGGGTAATGTAAAAATTGGAAAACAAACCAGGGATAACACAATAAAGTCACAAGAATTATTTCCATTCTGGTCCTCAGGCTCACATGTACACATAAAAGGGATTACAACTATACAAAAGAAAAAGTCATATGTAAACCTGTACTTTGGCCATTAACCATTTCTTTAATTTTAGCCTTGAAACTCCCTTGGGTGATTATAGATTTAAAAATTTCCATCCCTCAGCACCAGTGTTTAGGAATGTGCCTTTACCTGCCATGCTTCTATAATGATGAGTTTTAAAATTGGCAAACCTAGCTTTGATGTAGTAATTGTGGAGTCCATAACATAGCTAAAATAGATTTATTTACAGTGGAGGAGGATAATTCTAATAAGGCACACAAGAACATTCAAATTATCCTTAAAAATAACTTCCAAAAACATTTTTAATTCAACAAGATATGGCATGGTAGCTTTTCAGCAGAGCTTGTAGCGAGATAAGATGTGGTTGTGATCAAATTTGTTTTTGGTTTGAAATTGCACCATCTTTCAGAAGGTGAGTATATGCCCTTAATCAGTCTAGCAAAGTCATTAGATAGAATACAATCCAGAAAACTCATAGGCCCTGACATGCTCGGAAGGTAGGAGCTTGGGGCCTTCAAAAATAAAGGCCACATCTGCTGCTTCTGTCCATAGGTCATTCTCAGTTGCCATGCATTACCGTAATGACAGCACAAAGGAGCCCTACCCTCTAAGACTGCCAGGCTGTGCCCAGTACTGCCCCTTGCAGGACTTCATCCATATTACCAAGCCTGTCATTCCTGAGAACTGGGAGAAGGAGTGCCAGGAAGCACCGAGCAGGAAGGATACAGGTATGTGTGCTCTAAGTAATTATCTTTTTGTTCGCTTCATCTAGTGGCCTCTCCTGATTTAAAGAGACAGATGGTGCAACTGTTATATCTGCTGTAGTTCCATTACATATATAAAATTTTATTTATATATATTTTCAATTTCACAAGTAAGTCATTTGCAAGTTTCTTAGTGAATACCCTTTTCCAGGGTATCCTTACAAAGATTTTAAAACATATCCCTTGATTGAGTATAAATGATTGGTTTGTCTGTTTTTTGGATCACTTTGTACCCCAGAGGTGATCATCGGGCTGACAGTGTTCAGCTGCCTGCTGCTCTTTCTCATCATTCTCCTCTTCACGGTCCTGTGCCGGAAGCGGGACAGGGATGACAACTACAGACACCTGGTAGACCAGGGCGAAGAGCACTCGTGATCATTGTTGGAGATCTTCAGGAACCACAACCTATGGCACAGCAAAGAGGACCTGTGAGACCCCCACCTCCTGGGTCACAGGTGCTTGGGCTCTTGAACAGGGGAGAGGGAGAAGCCTATGTTTTTATAAGGGGAACCAGTACCCCCAGTACCCTAGACACAGATATAGACATACAGTGAAACAGGTGAGGGGTCTAAGCCTCATTCTTTGTGTGTTGACTTGAAGGGCATGTTTGTGATGGTTGGTACATGAGAGAGCTCAACTCTCTGTAGGAGAAAATGTACTTTTATTTTTTGCTACAAAAAAGATCATTTTTATAGATGATTGATTCAGTTGTAACATAATGACCTTTTAAGTCTACATGAAGGGATTTTATCACTGTTTTAATATGCATGGAAGTGTGCTTGAATCATGGTGTGGTTGGTTGGACTTTTCTGTTGCTTTGAAGGACATATCACATGATGTATAGGTCATAGGATGAGTGATGGGTTCACATGAACCATGACCCAGTGTTGCTGTAGTAGTCCTGGGGAGTGCTGTGTGTACTGATATTTTCAGGAGTCTTTTCCATAAATGGGCAGAAGTCTGGGGTTATTGGTTAGAACAGTGTTTCTCAACCCTGCTCCTTGTGGCACCCTGTCCTGAATATCTTCTATCTATCCTTGCTCTACCTACCTGACTGAACTCATCAGTGGCACATTTTATTAGCTGAGCACACCTGATTTAATCAAGCAGCAAGGATAGATGGAAGTTATGCAGGACAGGGTGCCGTGAGGAGCAGGGCTGAGAAACATTGGGTTAGAAATCATTTCTTGATCTGTATAGTTTGGGCTGAGGTTGTTTGGTATGCAGCTCACTTTTCAAAACCATTTTATTTTTGTTTTAGGTATGAAAGGGAATTTCACACACTGCTTGGGGCTTTTTAAGTTCACGCTTGTCAGCTCTTATTAATCACTCTGGGTTCACATACAAATTCATTCATGTTTCGCTATTTGGATGAAGGACATGATATGCTGAAAATTGAACTATTTTTCCTTGTGTCTCAGATAATTAGCTTTGTCTGGTAAACACACTGCACCTTTTAAATGGCATCAACAGAAACCATGAAAGCATGACCACTGAATAATGATAGAGGGTGTTATCATGATGATTAAAAGTATTGGATTCACCATCACAATATAAAATATCTCTAAGCTACCAAAGGTTATTATCATATGATACACAAGGGAAGACAAAATGTGTGTGTAAAGGAGTGGGTTTTTTGTCATTGAAGTTCATTTTTAATTTGTTTTAAGGGCAATGCAACCAGCATTAATGACAGACTCTGCTTGCCTCCCTCTAACAATGTACACTGAGTTAGTATTGTGGGCCTTAATTCTTAAATAATGCCTTAATTATGTTCTACTTCTCAGTGTAGCACCTCAGATCATTTTCATGTAGAACTGGGTAATTCTTACAGGAGATTTACTTATTTTTATAAACTTGATGTGCTGTGTATTGTTGTCAAATATTTTGTCTGTTTTGTTTTAAAATTTAGACAGGTAACATCAGGCAAATGTGAATTTCTCAAGAGCCATAACTGGAAATCGCACCAGACTTCCATATCTAGTCTTGTGGTTTTATAGAAGGAAGAGATTTCTGCTGTATGTGTGAATTATGGCACTTGAATTGTCTACACTGCTAAAAATTGATTGTATCCACATTATTTGTTGCCAAACAGTTTTATTTCTGGATGCTATTTTTGAAGTTTTATTCCTTAAATTATGGTATTTAATTGTTTTAATGCCTGGATGGAGAAATTTAAATGACTAACTCATATATAAAACAACTGTAATGTTACTTTGTGTACTAGCCCTTTTGTTTGTAAATGAATGACTATTGTGATGGCCCGTGAAATGCTTAAAATAGTTTCAACATGTGTGCTCAGCAGACCTGCTGTGCACATACTAGAAGGATTCATGTAAAAGCAGTGTTATAAACCATGAACCACAGAAGATGCCACTTGACTGTGGTAATCCACAGCTTCTGTGTAAAAGGCCTCTTTGTGGTTTTGAGGAAAGTGTTAGAAAAAAACAATGTATGTGCCTTAAGGCCAAAATGTCAGGTCATTTTGACCAAAGCAAAAGAGCAGTCACTTCTGTCCTCTTAAGAGTAGATAAGGAGTATTATATATTCTGTGACAGATATAACAGTTTATCTAAGCCTTGGGCCAAAGCAGTATCCAGGCGAGTTAGCACCTTTCTAAGTCCACCAAGAAAGACTTATTTTTCAGGATGGCAACCATTTAAAAGGGAACATACATGGGGTGCCAAGCTGCCCGAAATGAATACAGCAGCTTTGATAGCTGAAATCATAACCAGAGGCGCCTGTGCAGAAATATATGTTAGCAAAGATCAGACAAATAGTATTAGCATTTTCTGTAAAATTTCTGCTTCCATTGATTATTTTTGCTGCTGATTTGTAGTGGCCTTTCAGCCTAAACAGAAGGATACACAAATCTGAAAATGAATTCACATTAATTCAGTTTTATTCATTGCCATCAGTTCAGCCTTTACACAGCCCTGCACAGAGTGTGATATAGAGTTATCTGACAATAACTAGTGTGGAGCAGAAACAATGCATCCCAAGTCTCCTTCCATCCCAGAAACTTAAAAACAGAAGAGGCCATTATGTAATAAGGCTATCTTATCATGTTGTAAGACTAGAAGAGCCTCCTCAAACACATGCATCACTTCATTATAAAGCTTAAAGGAGAGCAGTATCCATTTCAAGTGGGAGGGGCAGATTGAAGCGAAAACCAAAGCAGAGGCTATGTGTTTAATTATTCATCATTCAGGCAAGGACACCCAGCAAACAGGGCCTTAGTGGCTCTAGATCAAACTATGTGACATTATTCCTGTCACTGATCATATAACACTCCTTTATTGGTCAGAGGAGCAGCAAATTGTTAAGTTTGATACAATAACTTGCGGAGGGTGTTTTTGTGTTCACCCATTCTATGCTCAGTTTAGGGTAAATGCTGTGCCCGCAGTGGCCAGGATGGTTGAGCTCCTTCCAGGAAATATCATTTTTCCAGGTCATGAATATTTAAAAGCTCACACATCATATCTGCTTTCATTGCATGACTTCACCTTATAGTCTGCCGGCTGTGAGAATGTGGATATGAAGTGACTGCTGGCTGAGCAGCAGTGCATGACATGTGAACGGTGAGAAATGTTTTACAGTGCATGCATATTATAAGGATTACACAAAAAAACATGCGTTATAGATTAATGGTTTTGGGGGACTTATTTATCTTTGAAATTCACATAATTCACAGTTTGTCCCCCAATCAGTTCAATTAGTCCATCAATCAGTCATTCAGTCAAACACATTTAGACTTGATACAGAACCCTTTACAAAAAGAACTCAGAGTACATTATAAAAAGACAATACTTGATTAAAACATTGTTTATTTAAGAATTGACCTATTAATTTGCAAGTGAAAAATGGCAGATATTCTTTATATTTTGTGGTCTTAAAATGGATGGCAATGTTAAATTCTAATCATAAATGTCATTTTCACCTACATAGTGGGAAATACAATTGGAAAGTAGTATATGCATAAGGAACCTTCATATTTTCAGAGGCATCATATTACAGCACCTGTAGAGAGTCATTGGTTGAGGTTAAAGTAAAATCATTGTATTAATTCAGGTGCCTTCCAGGTACCTAGGTGACATTGCTTGTCTTTAAAGACATCAATCTCTTTATGTAACTTCTCTATTACAGGCAAAGCACAACAGATGGCGGTGTTGTATGACAGCAGACTGAAAAAGGGGACACTGCAACAGCTTGTCTTGTACATTGCATTCTTTTATTATTAGACTCTATACCAAATGACTAACAAAACATTCATTTCTCATTGTTTGCACTTATGCAGTATTATGGATGCTATGTAGGTTAAGTGCCATAATGTGAATTTCCAAGTGTACAACACCTGAGATTCAAACCTGCAACTGTCTGGTTATAAGCACTTCACAGAACGCAGAACACCACTTCACACTGCCAAGTATTTAGTATCATAAGCAGTATTAGACATGTGACACATGAACAACGACAATCACAAGACAAAAAGTCCCCTCCTCTCGATGTTACCCTCATCTGTTACAGAGGAATGTTTGCTTCCAACCTGCAGTACATTGTTTTAAATTTAATCAAACTGGGTTAACTAAAATGATACGAAATAACTTTCTTGCACTTCTGAACACGGCAGGGGGTTAAATTTGAGTTATTTTAAATTAGATGCAGCCTAGATGTCCTTATGATGTAATTTTATCATTTTGCCATAGTTCATACGTTTCGATTTCTGTGGAGTCAATAATAAAGTAAAATGTGATTAACTGCATTCATTTAACCAGACTACGTCAAGCCAGTTGAGAACATTTCCGGTATAAACGGGGCTCTCAGCGAGGCTGTAGGTAGTAAAGAGTTAACTTCAGTAATTGGATCAATGGATATTGTGCTGAGCCCCAGCATCTAATTACAACGATGAAGACCTCTCCAGACGAGGGAAGGGTTGTCTATTCACCTGCCTGTGGGGAAGTGATACGGTTTACAAAAATGCATTGGTTTTAACTTTCTAAATTCAACATATGTGTGCGTTTCCAAACGATCCTGCCCCTTTACCAATTTTAAGAAGCTGGAATTCTTGCAGTTTGGTTGCGATGACATACAGTTCTCTTTGCTCTGTCCGAGCGCCAGCAACCCACGCTACTACGTAAACTGGAAGTCAGACTTTTCGTTGCACAAGTTGACTGCGTCCAACTGAAGTAGGCGGGGGAAACATCAATTCGTTTATTGATAACTGCTGTTCTTTATATCATTTGAGATTTACTCGGTGGAGCAGCTAATTGTTTGACAGTACTGCTGAGTGTGGAGCATCAAGGCTGCAACAGGTAAATAGCTGGAGTTAAAGTAGGCTAGTAGCAATAGTGTAGCTTTTTATACGCCATGAAACTAACTCAATTTCTGCGTGATTTTTTTTAGTAAAGCCCAATATCTGGAAAGCTGATATACTGCATATGCACAACACTTCATTGAAAATGATTGCTTCTTAATAACAAAATAGCCAATGGCTAACAGTACACGTACAACACTCGGAGCGGATTTTTGATCAACTTTTAAGTGCAATTATTACGTAATATTTAGTAATGGATTTGTATTTGTATTTGGAATCAGGATGTATATTTTCTTCCTTTGGCCACTTGCTAATACGACTTAATGTGTTGTTGCCTCAAATTGGGATTTCCGCAGCTAGATCCATGGTCTTGGAAGTGATCGAATAACAGAACTTCAGTGCAGAACAACTGTTTGTGTATCGTCAAATGTAAAGTCTAGTCTTTACGAAATGCAACGACTTCTCGCCACCGAATGTATATTTCACGAGCTCTGTTACTTAGTAATACACACAGTCTAAGGTCGGAATGAACGACAGCTTTCTGAACTGTAAACTTGGAGACCGCGCATCATCACAGGAAAGCACGAGAAAATTGACTGTGAAACGTTTGCAGAAGATTGACTGTTTTCACCTCAACGTCATTAATGTGGATTTATGATAAAGGCCTATAGTCTGTGGTAAACATGTGATGTTTATTTAGTATAATTCAGTAAACGCGGTTTCATATGCTTATGAAAGTTCATGTTTCATATTAACGTTACATTTGTGCCAAACTTTAATATATAACTATTTATTCAGGATCCAGTTCATTCAACAATTTGTCCATAAATAGTGACATTTTAGACTGTAGTCATGTATCTGTCTACAGTAGGCCGAACTGTTGTTTCATTGTCGTTGATCGTTGACAAGGTTTTGTGTGTTGGCATTCTTTAAATTAATTTCCAAGGGTAAACTTTGTTCCCTTTGTTTGTGTCAAATCCACTCCTGTATTGATAGATTATGTGACTGTAGTCATCGCTCATTTATATGCAGCTTGTATCGTTTTCTGTTATGGAGATGCTTTGAAAATTACAAGTCTGGTGCCTTGACCTTAAATGTTGTGCTCTGTAGGGAAAATAAAGGCAAACGACAAGGCTTTGCGGAATGATACCCGTTGTGTAAGCAACATGCTTCAGCTGCAGCAGTGTTTTCTGATGGCTCGAAGAAATGTAGGCCACTACAGGAAAAAGGACCTGTGTTGTTTAATGCTTGTCAGAGCAGACCAGATATGGTTTGGGGAATATACTATTTTGTCAAAAATACCTTTTCTTAAAGAAATGTTTTATCTACTTAAGTCTGAGTTGCACCAATTGAATTGCAACCATCCTTGAGTATTTTGCCTTGCCTTGTTTCCTCAAAATCCCTTTGCATTCATTTTCTTGGCATTAGAACACTGCTCATAAGAGAACCATATCCTGGAGGTGGTTGTGAATTCAGTTTGAACAGGATATAGCAACTGAGGTGTTCCACAGTTTGCTCCAAGCCACAGCATGTGATAGTGGTGTTTCTTTAGGCTTCGTTGTTTGCAGTCGAAATGAAAAGTGCCAAATTTTATCTGAATATTTATGGCCATATGGAAAAACTTGGCAGTATGGACATGGAAAACACAATCTCACTTTTGTATTGTGTTAACCCTCATTGATCATTACAGCATCACATATAAACATTTTAATTTTTTCAGATTAAAAAAACTTGTTCAGGGGATAATGCAGACTTTAAACAGAACTCAGAATTTTAAAAAGTTTCTCAAAGATTAAGGAAGTCATGGCATAATCAATGTAGAATCCAGGCTTATTTGTCCTACCCAGGCTACAAGTCTGACAATTTATATTGTATTTCCCTGTTTTTCAACTGGCATTGTCATCTTTACCAACAAATTGTGTATGCTTTTTTGAGTAAAGCCTTTTTGAATTCAGCAGTGCCTCAAAAACAGAACTGTCAATTTTGTGTGTAAAACCATAAGTTTAAAAAATCCTCTTAATTGCTTATTGTGTTGTAACACAGATTATAGGTAAAATCTGCAAAGAGCACATTTATCCCATTATTAAATTTCTAAATGAAGTGGCTAATTTGGGCTTGAGGATTAAAATCTGCCTCCTGCTTTCCTGAATTTCCCAAAGTCGAAGATGTTATGCCATGTTATAATACTATGCTACTATACAATACCACTGTATAAGATGATATAATACTATGTCATGCCATGCCATATTAAGTCATGTGACCCAACATGTCAGTATGCATTTCAGCTGATGGAGTTACACTGCTCATATGCATCAGACCTCATAATATCTTTAAAGTTGTACTTTCTCATATTGCAGACACCTGCCCATATCATAATTGTTTCTAAACAAGCAAGATTGTTCAACAGGTGTGTTTATATGCTAGTTGGGCCTAGTCTTTGAGTGAGGCCCATTTACAGTTTTAATCCAATTTACAAAGACTATAAGGCAAATTACATCCAATAGCAAGGTTTTGTCATCCTTTCCCTCGAGGAATATTAAGATAAATCAGCTGTCACTTCCTCAGACTCTGCAGGTGGCTCTCCTGGGCACAGCCAGTCTTTTCAGCAGCATGCGAAGTGCCTTTGTGACCTTAAAAGGTAGTTTGGTCACAATCTGTAATTTTATGTGCTGTGTGTATATTAATTCACAGAGAATGATGCTTCCAAACTGTTACTGACCCGGTGTGTCCGCTGGAATGCTTAAAGGTACTGAAAAGGTTTTCGATGTAATTCAACACAGAGTACTGTACACATGTACTTTATGAATGTTGGACGTGTGTGTCATTTCTAAATATTACTTTACATTGATAACTTCCTGTGCTACTGCTGACTTCTGGAAGAAAAAAAAAAACCAAAAAAACCCCTCAAGATTGTTGTTTGCATACATAATCAGAATTTTGGAGCATTTTTCCACAAGCAATTGAGCTGGAAAATTAGATCTTTGTAGAAGCTGAAAAAATTTTGCTTTTTTGCCATACTGAGAGAAGGCAGGTGTGGAACAAGCATCCATTTGTTCTCAGGCCTGCCTGCAGTTTGAGAGAAACAGAGCTTTCGGGAGCTGAGAAGGCCTCCTGTATGTTGAGCTGTACATATGCCGAACTGATGACTCCTTTAAATGAGAGAGTTGCAGCATAGACAGTCTACACCAGAATGGGGGGTTCTTGCAAGCTGAATGACTCACTGAGAACCTTGGCTCTTGTACAGATGGTAGTTATTTTTTGTTTGTTTACAGTTTTGAATTGATCAGCTTTGACATTTTCACCTCATGAGAAGCCTTTACTTGTTTAAAATTCCATGCAATCCTTTTTTGCCTGTAGAGGATGTGTCATTTGAACAGGTACAAGTGGAATTGTGCTGAGATATTGAAAGAGCCTCTTGGTGTGGATTCCTGTTGATTTTATTTATAGTTAAGGAAAAGAATTCATTTTACCAATGTCCTTTTTTGAAAACTATTCATAGTACTATTTCAGAATTTGTGAGTCATTATGTTTATGTTCAGGCTGACACCCCTCGAATCAGCTGTTTACTCAAGCAGGGGTTCTGTTTTGGATAAAAGCTTCTGTCAAATTAACAAGTGAGTGATTGTGTAAATAATGCTGTTCACGACAAAGGCCCAGTCGGTGTGGCTGTAATACAGTCGCACCATTTGTTACACCAGGATTTTCCAGACTTTGGGAGAGGCCATATTAGCAGTGTGGCTGATGTAAGTCACATGTTTGAACCTGATGGGCTACTGGAATGTGGGGTAGGGCTGCTTGATTATGGCAAAAATCATAATAAAGATTATTTTGGTCAATATTGAGAGCACGATTATTTAACACGATTACTCATTGACTTTGGGAACATCATGCATTTCTTGAACTTTTAACCCTTTCGCATGTAACTTATTTTACGCTATGTAGCGGGTGTGTTACGTTATATGGTTCATTATGTTTTCATTGGCATCATTAATCTTCTCATAGTTTTCACCGCCGCATTTGCTATATTTTTTTAATGTTAAATCGTTTCCTCATGTTCTAATCACACCGGTGTGACTACGCGTGAAAGGGTTAAAAAAGCTTGACAGTGGATTTTCTTGAACGTTAAATATAATTTAACTATCAAGGAATCTTTATTGTCATTGTAGTTCTACAATGAAACAAATTAATAAATAAATGTTAAAAAAGAGAACTAAAATAAATAATAAATATATATTTATATAATATTTCAATAAACAATGTGGCACAATAATTGTTTTATCTTGATTATCATGTTTTCATAATCGTTGGAAGCCAATATCATAATTGAAAATAAAATTCGATTAATCGCCCATCCCTAATGTGGGGTATCACTTGCCTTGGGCTTGTCTCCTGTAGTGTGGAGAAAACTTGTGTTCAGAATGATCCCCTAATGTATGTGTCCATCCCCAGTATAAGCATTGGCTGGACACATTCTGGTCAATGTATTTCTTTTCTACGAGAGAGCTAGGAAAAATATATCAGAATATGTATGTGCTCTTTTTCTAAAACTGTGGCATTACAAAACTGGGTTGTGGAAAAAATGCCATAGCTAATATTTGTCCTTAGATAGATATTTAAATGTACCAAAGTAATTTCTATACAGGAATATACTTGTATTATTTTCTTGATTTATATTTATAATTTGCTTTTATTTTTGGTTGTGTGAATTCCCTAAACATTTACAGCAAATCTTCACTGTGGTGGCAGGCTGCATAGTTTTCCAGCTCTCTCATGTTTTCCAGAACCCTGATCATGGGCTTTCCATGGCTTTCGTGTGTGTGGCATTTCACTGTCCAATTTGGAATCTGCCACCTTTGGGCTCCTGCGGTTATATTAACATCTTACCTCCATCAGTTAGTGTGCTTTTTAGTGGAACTGAATGTCTGCTGCGGTGTGTCTTCCCTTCCTCCCAGTTCAGTCTCTCCATTTTTCCTTCCTCCCAGGGAGTCAGGCCAAGTGAGGTTTTCCCAGAGGAATAACCCTAATTTCTTCACCTGTCACTGAAGCTAAGGTAAGACAGGTCATTTCAATATTGCCACACAAAAAAGACAGAAGGAGACACATTCTAGAGCCTTGCTTAAACATACAAATTATATGAATAATCTGTCTAAGTGTGATTATGCTATATGTTTGTGTATATGGATATTTTTATTTGGTGATAAATTTTAATTAAAATTTTTATAAAGCACATTTTTTACAATTGAATTGTCACAAAGCTGTGAATGTGAAATGCTGAGGCACATTTTCCAGAAGGAATAGAAAACCCAGAAAAACTCAACTAATTTAGGAAAGTTGAAAAATATTCCCTGATCCAAAGATGAAAACAGTTGTTGCTCCCTGGAACTTCATAGTTAAATTTCATAGTATTTTTTCCCCTGCTATAGCCTCTGTGTTTGTTTTGCCACAGAAACACAAGTGTAGATCAACTATCTGTTTACATAGTTGTTGCCTTCAAGTCAGATGTGTAAACTGCATCAAATAGCATTACATCTCATATCACATGTAATTGCCAAAAATAGATGGTAACCCTGAGGTAAAGGCAACAGGGCTCTAGTGAATCATTGAAGACTGCATTTGGTCTGAGGGCACTTCACAGTGATATATGATCTATTTCAGCCTGATCATTGGAGTGGATACATTGAGTTTTCTTTTAAACTGAGCTTAAAATGTATCACTTTATAGGGGTATGTTTAAAAATATATTAGGTGAATTTTATGTCTTAATTCAAAGGTTCAAAGTTTTTCCTCAATAGATCACTGACCACCATGAAATAATGTCACTTTGAATGTATCTTTGTTTTATCAGGCATAATATTCAATATTCAGTTGAAATTACTTCACCAACTAAGATAAGATAAGATAAGGTAGCACTTTATTGATCCCCAGGTGGGGAAATTTGGATGTTGACAGCAGCAGAAAGACAGACGAAGAAGTACAGATAAAAATATAATAAAAATACAATACATTAAAAAATACAATAAAATTACAGTACAATAAATATAATATGCTATAATGTATAGTATGGTAATAAACAATAAAAAACAACAATTAATCAAACAACTGTACATGTAGTGCAAAAAAGATATGGTGAACAGTAAAATGAGCAAAAACAGGTTCAGGCATTTAGATGTAGCGCAAAAATGGCATGATAGGTTGGGGGGGGCTAGGGAAAGAGGCATTGGCTGGGGGGTCTCAGGCACTGTTGTACAGCCTGATGGCTGTCGGCACAAAAGAGCGCCTAAATCGCTCCGTCTTGCACTTGGGGAAGGTGAGCCTATGGGGGATGGGAGGGGTTCCCCAGGATGGTCCTGATTTTGTCCCTCATCCTCCTCTCCACCACTGCCTCCAGACTGCCCAGTTTTTGTCCAACAACAGAGCTGGCCTTCCTCACCAGCTTGTTGAGTCTGTTGGTCTCCCCAGTCCTGATGTTGCCTCCCCAGCACACCACAGCAAAGAATAGTGTGCTGGCTACCACAGACTGACTACACAGTAGTCTGCTGCACACGTTGAATGACCTGAGCCTCCTAAGAAAGAACTGTCTTCCCTGTCCTTTCCTATAGAGGGCCTCGTGTTGTCTTTCCAGTCCAGTTTATTGTTTATGTGTACCCCCCGGAACCTGTACAAGTCCACCATCTCAATTTCCTCCCTCTGGATGGTAATAGGGGTTGGGGGCTTCCCGCTCCATCAGAAGTCCACCACCAGCTCCTTGGTCTTGCCGATGTTGAGCTGGAGGTGGTTCTCCCCGCACCATCTGCTGAAGCTGTCTACCACCCCTCTGTACTCCTCCTCCTCCTCCTCCTCATCCTCACTGATGTAGCCCACGATGGTGGAATCATCAGGGAACTTCTGGAGGTGGCATGTTCCAGAGTTGAAGCTGTAGTCGGAGGTGTAGATGGTGAAAAGAAATGGTGAAAGTATGGTTCCTTGGGGTGCGCCGGTGTTGCTCATCACCACGTCTGACAGGCTGCCCTGCAGCCGGACGAACTGTGGCCTGTTGGTGAGATAGTCAGTAATCCAGGCCATATGTCATGGTCTACCTGCATGATGATCAATTAAACACATTAAGGCCCAGAAAAAAATCGTAAATGTACATAAAACTTTTGATGTAGTTACCAGTGTTTGGTAATTGTTGAGTTTTAGGTACATCCAAAAGACAGAGCAGCTCACCATAAGCATATTAAAATTGCCTCAACTGCAGCCTTAATTTATTGGTGCAAGAGCTGAAAAATTTTAACTCTTTCTTATGTTCACTTTGCATGACCTATTCACTCGACCCAAGTTTATATAAATTGTTGTTTTTTTGACATTTTTTTTTTTTGTCAATGTGCCATAATTGCATGGTTTCAAGCAAGAGAACAGTCGTAAGGCCATTTGAACTTAGTCAATCTTCTGAAAAATACAAGGCTGTCTCCTTGTTCTTCTATTCTTGAAGATGAAGAAAATGGATTGCTTTGGTTTTTGTTGTTGCTTTCAAATGTTCTGTTGGAAGAATTTTTTGTTTAAATAAACTCATTTACCCCTGACAAGGAACTGTATAAATGTAGCTGTGGGAGAACCATACAGTCAGTGAAAATAATCACTACTGAGTTCTACAGCTTTGTGTACATTAATCAGATTAATGCTATGGATTTCCACTGTGCCATATATAAGCTCCTCCTCTTAAGGAGCAGGGTTAGAGGAAAAGGGAATGAATTCTCAGCTTGTTTTTCACTATTAATGCTATCTGAGAAATCCAAGGGTTTCGGACACTTTTGATCACACATGGACCTGCGTAACTTCCATTAGACTCCTTGCTGGTTTGTAGTCCTGGACTTTGATTTGTCCCTCTGGAAAAAGGCTGCAGGGAAGATCTTTTATTTTGTGTATGGAAGCCCTGTAAACTGATTCCACATGCCAGAGGGTTTGTTCAAGAAGCCACATATTACAGAGCCCTACACCCCTATACACCCCTAACAGCTTTCATATGTGCTGCTGTTTGGTATACAGTTCCTGATGAATTGCTGCATAGTCATTCACATGAGGCTATGAGCAGGAATTTCCAATGCCTGATTAGTTGTTTCAGCTCATGTTATGTCATCCGGAGTACAGATTTGGGAGTCCTCTCCCTATAGTTGCCCCATTAAAGAGGGCCCCAGTTCATACTAGCTGACTCTGTCCCAGAAGGTATTTTACTTTTAGGTAGGTTCGTTTGCAACATCTGAGGTCTGTGAGTCCAAGAAATGGTGGCTAAGAGACATAAGACGAAATATCGTAATATACGGAATAATCGTGATACGGAATACAGTTTATGATAAACTCCATTTTGTGAAGGGTATCATATTATTTGCAGAGTAGCTATCATTTTATGCCTAGTGGATAAATAGTCAAAGATCTCACTTTTTTTTACAAATATATTACAATTTTTTTTTTACAATATGTCTGCTTCAATGACACCAACATTTGCTTTGTTGTTTTGGATTTTTTTCAGTTTAGCTCAATATATTTATCAGCAGTTCCTTACATACAGTGAAGCAGCACAAAGTGCTTTTCAGGCACAATAAAAAGAAATAATACAAATAGAATAGAACCATGAATAAAGATAAGTCATAAAGTGAAAATAAACAAGATTTACGTAAAATAACAGAAACTAGAGTGATTTCCAGAAATAGTAATAAATAAATAAACCAATGTCACCCCATAAAATGTGAAGGACAATAATAAGTGAAAAAAATCAATGAACAATAATAAGTGAGGGAGATAAAATTAAAAATGGCTCACTGAAATTCCATTCTTAACAAGTGCATTTTGACTGCAGTGTAATTTAGGGGGACTACACTAAAATCAGCATGTCCCCTATTCTTGAAACAGACTTTTGGAGCATGCAGGTGCCCAGCTGTGGCTGACCTGAGTGTGCTTTCTGATTCATATGGCAAACGCATGTTCTTTAATTCTAAAACTAATATATGATAATGATTATAGCCTAAGCTCATTTTGAGTAATATTCTTAATGTGGGATTTCATAATAAGATCTGAATCTAAGATTTCTAACCTCAGACTTCAAGTTTAGCGTTATAGAGATAGAATCCTTATAAAACAGTACTCTCTGCCTCTTGGGACTACCTAAAAGAACTTTTGTTTTGTTTTTATTTAATTGGAAGTTTTGTGAAATAAGATGAGTAAAATTAGAGTCTGGACCTGATCAGTGTAGCTGTTATATGTCTATCTCAAACTGTTTGAGAATTGTGATGCCAGCACCGGCATTGGTCCAGGATATGGATAAGTGTATCGTTTCTTTACTTGTAGATAGTTGTTGTTTAACTGTAGCTAACAAGTTTGTGATTGTGTGACCAGCTAATTTGATATATGTAACCTCAGATCAGATTAGTTCAGTCTCACTACACTGACCTTGTGCTCAGCTTCAGCACTATCTGCATTGTATGACCTGTACACATCTTGCCCTTGTGCCTGTTGTTTGCCCACTATTTGCACTTTTGTACGTTGCATTGGATAAAAGTGTCTGCTAAATGAATAAATGTAAATGTATAAACCCTATTTGAAAGGTGCTATGTCTTGTGCTGCAGTGTCTCCTCGTATATTAACTATCCTATGTGGAATATTGAAGATTTTGCATGTTTGAAATAGTGTTGCATAATTGCCAGTTCAGAAACTATTACTGTACTAGAGTTCAATTATGGTGGTGTTCAGAAGGGATTCCCCTCCGCTGTAGGCAAATTATCTGATGAGGAAATCCACGCTCCTTTTTTTCTGTTTTCTTGAATCCTTGTGAAACAGGGTGTGAAATTGGCAGCTGTATCTGAACTGGCACTACAGTGTGAAATGGTCGGCAGTGTAGCATTGTTTGCAGTGTCAGACTGGCCAGAGGGCTGTAGAGGCTGCTGGAAAAGATCAGGCTGCTGCAGTCGCCATGGCCACTAGTCATTTCTATTTGCTGTCCAGCCAAACATCGAATTCTGTGAGCAAAAGTGAGCTCCAAATGTAGCAGCTGCAGAGCCTTGTTTGTCTGTTTGCCTGCAGCCATACCAATGCCAGTGAAGTGCAGTGCACTTATGGTGGTATTCCATTTCTGCTCGTGTCTTGGCAGCTTAATCTTGTTGGAATCGAATGTTCTCTTTCAGTCCCAGGAGTTTCACACTTCCTCATTTTCAACGTTTGCTCATCATCAGAGATTTTTGTGAAGTGAAGACAGAAACACACAGAATCCATCTTCATAATACTGTGCTCTTCTTTTTTTCTGCCACAGGTAGTACAGAGCTCATGTTACTTTGCACTGAGCTGTAATCACTTTTTCTTCCCATCCCAGTGTTGGGTATTCACTTTTCAATTAGCAGCCTGCACTCAAGTGAGCCTCTCGTAGATTCCTCTGTTGTGTCACAGTTGTGGTAAATGCCTCTATCACTGGCATACTTCCCAGCAGCCCTCGTGCAGGGAATGTAATGTTCGTGAAAGTGCGCCTGTGCTGTCAGCAAAATGTATGGATGATGTCCTCCTCTCCCTCTGTCTTGGTCTGTTTTTTTTCTCAGAATGGAAGGAGCTCAGCTTCTCAAAAACATTTCTCCAGTGTAGTAAATGTAAATAATGCCCTATTGAATTGGAACTTTTTTTTACACCAAAGCTGCTTGTTAGAGGAAGCTATATGATCTTGAACTGTCAAAATGCAGATGGGAAGGAGGGCCAAGATTGGAGCAAGCTAAAAAGAGATGAATGAGATAAATGACAAATGAGAAAGGAAAGACTACATGTCCATTGCCTTAAATAGGAATTCCATTTCAGCCATGGATTTCTTGTATGAAAAATAATTTTGCGCCATAGGCAAGACTGAGTTAATGAGTTTGTATATTGTGCATTTAGATGTCTACAAGCACATAAAGTAATGAAATTAACCAACAGATGTGTATAGATACTTGACAACAACAGTGGGGGCTCACTGAAACACAAGACGGTCAAATAGGCAAGTTGTTAATATTGCTGTACACTGCTGTATGTGCCAAATTCCTGATAGAACATAATTATCTTTACTGCCCAGTCATATTGCCCCTCCCAAGCAAAATAAAACTCCTCTCACCTTCTGAATCTCCTCACAGACAGGCAGAGACACGGAGGTGAGACTAACTATACTCTTCCTGGATTGCTGTGCTCTTACTCATTCACGGCAGCAGAATGAAACTTCTTTAGAAACCTGTTCAACTTCAGGTTTCATGAAAACTGAAAAAGAAGCTTAGCTGCTCATCTGCATAGCTAAATGTTTGTAATAGCTGCAAACTAGGTTCATAGAGGTCAATCTTTCATATGGTGTTTTATATTCACTAGTGTATGAATTGTTATTTTTTGTTTAGTACCTAGTTGAAGGATGTCTTTTTGTGTCAATTAAAGAAAAAATTGTGATGTCATAGGCATTAACTTAAAATGTGTTGCTGTCTAACAACCCCTAGTTATATGATAGTGTTACAGTCGAGAAACTTTGAGTAATAAAAGTATTTTTAACATGTTGTACAGCAGTTAAGTACTATAACCTTACACGGAGGACATTCAAAGTCTTGTTTTTGTTTCACTTTTGACAGAAATCTGCCAACATTCTGTGCTGCAAGGGTGACCCCACCATGTCTTCCAATGGGGACCTGCGAGACATAGGGACCGGTGATAGTTTCTGGGAGGTAAGCGTTCTTCCACAGAGAGCTCCTGTTCTGTGTGAGACAGGAACAGGAACCAAATGTAGTAGAGCAACCACAGAGTAGGAGGGCCAGGGTAGCAGGGTTATACGGTCTTTAGACCCATGATGTAGCGGACAAAGCAGGACTTATATGCAACGACTTCCTGCTGATCCAAAATTTCCTTAATTTAGCTTGAAGGGTATCTGTACCTGGTCCTGTTGCAGTTCAGCCTCTACACCATTTTGAGGCTACCCTGTCTGATAGACATTCCTGTAAAGGGCTAATCATCTGGGCTAATCATTTCAATGTATTCCTAAGGTTAGATAACTCCCTAATTTTCTCACCATTGCTTCCAAAAATAGTACCAGGAAAACATGCTTTTTTGGCATTGCCTTGTTCATTTAACCTGAGCCAAAAGTGATGATGTTGCATGGTTTTATGTAGTTTGGCTTAGTTTTGGTTTAAATCTTTGTATTAGTCATTTACCTTTCTGTTTTGGAGTCTTTTCTGATAGTCTGTCATGTATTGCAAACCAAAATTCTTCCAACTTTTCTCAGCCGGGGAACTACAAGAGAACGGTAAAGCGAATTGACGATGGCTACAAGTTGTGTAATGAGCTAGTCAGCTGCTTCCAGGAGCGAGCCAAGATTGAGAAGAGCTATTCCTTGCAGCTGGCTGACTGGGCCAAGAAATGGAGGGGTATTGTGGAGAAAGGTAAGCCCAAATGAACCAAAAATAGAATAAAGCACCAAAATCTCTTTTACTTTTCTCAATAGTATCAGAGTCAGTCATGCCTTAAAACAACCAACTTGTTCCCAGGGGTGTAGGTGGTGCTCTGAATTCTCTGGGTGTTGTGCACAAATTTGGTTCAAACCCATTGAGTATAAAATAGTCAGACTGGAAGTTCATCACTGAATAGATAGGAAGATTCTGCAATGTCAGTTTAACAGGTTTGTATTCCAGCATTGTGTATTTCAAGTTGTGTCATATGCCACATGCTAGTTTTCTTCACTGATATAGTATCAGGGGACAGAGATGGATTACATGTGAAGGCTCTTTGCATGTGCATGCAGAGTAAGTCTTATGACAAGCATGTGACTGCTTAAAGCTGTACAGAAAATGAGCAGCTAACAGTTTGACTAAGTTCCCTGATCACCATCTTTGCCCAGCAAAGACCCAGGGAAATCAGGAAGTGTATTTTTGGTTTTTAAACGTCACCCTCTCCTCTGCCTGCTGTTGTGGTCACTGAGGCATGTGTTCACTACAGTCGGCCTGTTTCAGCCGTAATTGTGTGGAACGTCTAACAACATGCACTTGTTTTGCAGTTACGCTACAATACAGAGTTTTGTTATGAATGAGAGGCATTGAGTGATATCTGCACAGTCAGATTGGTTTTAATAACTTTGAAGACTTGAACACTGGTGTCTTGCAAAAGTACTTTCTGTGTGCTGCCTGTTCCTGTGCCAGATCTGATGTTAGAGGATCTGCCAGCAGGCAGTGGAATATAATGTGTTTGTTGAGGAACATCTTATCAGATTGGAGGTAGAAGAGGGTTCTTATATGAAGGAATGTAAGACGCAGCTGATGTGCATGGATGTCCCCCAGGAGCACAATACGGCACACTGGAGAAGGCGTGGCATGCCTTCATGAATGCGGCTGACAGGCTGAGTGAGATCCACATGGAGCTGAGGGAGCACCTGGCTGGGGAGGACAGTGAGAAGATCAAGAGCTGGCAGAAGGATGCCTTCCACAAGCAGATCATCGGTGGCTTCAGGGAGACCAAGGACGCAGAGGAAGGCTTCCGCAAGGCACAGAAATCCTGGGCCAGGAAACTGAAGGATGTGAGTCTCCCTACAGTAGAAGGTGGAGCATGTCAGGATCAAATGTGAACCTCATCTTCCATGAGCATGTAGCTATGCTGTACTGCATATGCCTACAATTTTAAATATGTGCTCTGCTTAATGGTGCAGCAGCAATATCCCAGCTGGGATCCAACCTGACCTGACCTCCCTGCTTTGTGTACGTTTATTTATATTTGTTTATTTGATCTAAACAAGTATACTTAAATTTAACAATTCAACATATTGTGTGCAGTGCAGTTGTGGGGTTATCAAAAATATTTTAGCCATGTCTAGTTTCCAGCCCAAGGTAAAATGGATAGTTTAAACTTACTACGCATCTGTTACTGTTGACCTCTCATGATGACTCAGTATTGCTATGCACCAAAGTAGATTAGCAGTATGTGTTATGGGGTGAGCATACAAGGGACACAGTGCAGGGGGTCCCAAAGCATTGGGCTTCTGGGGCTTTTACCCCAAATCTTTTTTTGAAGAGCTCCATATCTTTTGATAGCAAACTGACCACATCATTCTGTGACAACACTGGAAATTATTGTTGATCTCTACACAATATTTCACACCTTATATGGTAGAACATTGGTAATATGATTTTTAAAGTTCCATTTCCCTTTTATCTCACTGCAGGTAAACATATGTAAAGTTGTCAGTTTTTCTGTTTATCATGTTGTTCAGTATGCAATATACTGGGTGGCACATTTTTCTAAAAAAAAAACAGTAAATGTTTCAGACATTTTGTGTGACTAATGTAACTTAAAAAAGCACTGACGCTCATCTGTTAACTGCTGCTGACTATCCAACAGTTATGATTAATCTATGATTAATACTACTAATATAACCTTGCAAGCTTGCTAGTGGACAATCAGTGTTTTTAGAAAAATTAAAATTTCAACCTGCAAAGAGCCCCCTCCTGAACCTCAAAGGAGCAGGTAATGTACAGAAAGTGGTGCGGATAGCCTCCTCCATCATTCTCTGACTGTCTGATTCATGTGACCAAGGTGGAGTCCTCCAAGAAAAGCTACCACCAGGCACGGAAAGAAGAGCATGTTGCTGTGGCCCGCCAGGCCCAGGCCGAGGCCGATCCAACCAAGTCTCAGGATGAAGTCCGCAAGCTACAGAACCGTGTGGAGAGGTGCAACAAGCAGGCAGAGAAGGTACAGAGTGCTGCACAGCAACGTTCAAATGTCTTGTCCAGGATTGCCAGATACCTAAGCTGCTTAAGTGGTGTGAAGTCTGTTGTTGATATACACGAGAGCCAAAAAAGGTGAGAGAATGATACACAGGTATGTGTTTGTTGAGGTTTCCAAAAGAATGGATTGACATATACAGAAGTTGGGTAACCGGTCCCTTCATATACTAGGCATTATGATATTTCCTGAAACGATTCCAAAGAAAGACATCACAATGCGGCAACAAGGTGCCAAGCCCCCAAGCACTATTACTGGTTTCCATTGAGTTTTAAATTAATTTTTTTTAAAAATTGTCTTGAGTATTTGACCGATTTAAAGAAAATAAATTAATTGAGACTTGATTTTTCAGATCATGAATCAATGGGGAAACCGCCTTAATGAAACTGGTCCGCACTGACTTACTAAGATCTGACAGGACTGCTCCTGTCCTTTTCATTCTTCTGCATACTTGACTCATTTGACTCCTCCCATAATGGAAGTGTTCATACTCTAATTTTGTCATTCAGCTGTTCAATCCTGAATGGATCTTAACTGAAAGGGGTGTTTAAATTGTGTGGATGAGGCAAATTTCTCAGGATGTAGTTACACACCCCCTGCTGGATTAGAGTCTCCTGTGAGCAGTTGTTTGTTACCAGGTGGAGAGGGTGGGTGTCGCATACCTGAGTTCACCAGAACAGGGCAGAGGCAGGATGAAGCTTGTCAGGTTTCAACATTCCAGCCTCTTACAAAGGTTGTGTGCTGTTGTTTTTAAACTCTTGTCAGAAAGGCACCAGCATCAGAGAGCCTGGAGAATGTGTAGGATCTGATGTGATGATGTGCATGCTAAGGAATCTGTAGAACCTATACTTAGCATAGGTGATTTTCAAGCTGTTGGAAGGTGTAGACATGTATGAGCTGTGGGCTTTTGTCACTATTCACGGGGCTGGAAGGATAACAAGGACACTCCAGTTAATGTATACTTCCAATCTTGTTTTTTAAGCATTACAACCATTTTATCACAAGCCAGTTGCGTAATTGTCAAGTTGATTAAGTTACTAATTCCATGTTGTGACTAAAATGCTCTACATATGCCTCGGTGTTAAGCAGTGAACTGAGTGTGTCATGCTAAGTTGATCGGCGCGTCTGTTTTGCTCAGGCTAAGGGACGCTATGAAAAGGCCCTGGAGGACCTGAACCGGTGCAACCCACGCTACATGGAGGACATGGAGCAGGTGTTTGAGATCACACAGGATGCAGAAAAAAAGAGACTGCGCTTTTTTAAGGAAGTCCTACTAGACATCCACAATCACATGGACCTCTCCAGCAGTGACCGGTACTGCCCTCACCACACCTATGAAGACACAGGAATGTATCAGTCATGCTCCTGGCTTTTGTTCCAGAGCTGAATTGTAGGGCTGCTTTGCTTCCACAAATTCAATAGCAATTGTACCTACCCTGAAGCCAGTATTTCTCAGATAACCCCTACAAAACATTTCTGTGTTCTAAATAACAGATAAAACAATGAAACATTGGGTGTTTTACCTAGAGAATCAAACAAGTGAATCTAATGCTTCATAAACTGAAGCCAACTCTAAATGAAGAGGCCTAACTGCCGCAGCATACATCAGGCTAATTTATCAACAATTTCCCTGGTTACTGGAAAGCCGGTATCTGTTTAAAGTCCTGTAGGTCATGCTGACTATCATGATTTTTTGGCCTGGAGAAACAATCATGTATAGATGTGTTTTTCTCTTTTTTCTTTTTTGAGATATCGTTTGCTTGTTTGAATTGTGCTCTTTGTATTATGTTCCAACAATTTAGTCCCTTAGTCTTGACTTTTTCCTGTACTCAGCAAGCTGTTACAGTTAGTTAAAATATGTGAAATGTTGCTCCAGAGTGGCTCTGTCAGCAAGATACTTGTCTTCAGTGCATGCTAAGCTCTGTAGTCTGAGTCCAAAATGGCTGTAATATTTGCCGACAATGATCAGGAGAACTTCAGAACTTTTTGATAGGGGTGGGTTTCCTTGTCTCACTGCTCTCAGGCACTCTGTGAGTTGTCTGATGCCTGCATGTTTGTCAGATGGCATCAGTGGATTAATCCTCAAATTGGTGCCCACTTCACTGTGGTGCACTGTGGGGCTTGTAGTGTGAAAAATGGCCATTGACTTATCTTTGAGTGTATTGGAGGATCACATTCGTTGCAGTCCTACATGACTGGAGATGGTGTTGCAGTGAATTACCCCTAATCACCTGGTTATTGCAAAAAGTGCTTGCACCCCAGACATCCCCTACCAGTGTTTTATCTTGGTTTAGGTTTAACAGACTGTGTATACTTAAGGCGTAAATGTTTAACTCCTGCTGTTTTTTCACTTTAATAAAAGGTCATGTAAATAGAGGGGGTCGGGTGACAGGTGAAGCCAGTGCTTCAGTGGAGTTCTGCTCTCCAGTATGAGTAATCCCAGACACTTTTTCAGGCACTTTGTTTGGTCCGACTGTAGTGTTTGAATGGACCCTAAAGCTTGTTTTATATGCACAGGCCTTTGCCTGGGATTATGTCTTTTAGAACATACCCCTTCTAGATATTCTTACTCTAACTAAACTGTGTTGTCCTCTGTCTTCCATGTGCATTTAGGATGTACACTCCAAAATCTGTGTATTCATAGCTAGATACCCATCTGTAAATTGAGTTTAAAAGGTGAATTTTATGCTAGGTGACCTAAACCACTGCAAAGAATTAGACCCCAGGCCCAACTTAATTCTGTAGTACCATATTGGGAGTATGGCTAGTCTGACTACGGTGTTAACCAATAATTGAATTATCTTCCAGTTTCAAAGCCCTTTTTCGAGACCTGAGCCAGACCATAGCAGCAGCCAGTGACACAGAAGACCTGCGATGGTGGAGGAATGCGCATGGACCAGGCATGCACATGAACTGGCCTCAGTTTGAGGTGAGGAAGAAACATGTTCACAGCAAGTGTAAAGCAGTATCCAAAAACTGATATCACAATTTCACATGAATATTTCCTTTGAAATTCTGTGTTATGAATTCAAGGAGTAAGAGTGTATAATTTGTGTGAATAGTTGTATTTGTATGAATAATTTGTATGTTTATAATAATGTTTATTATGAATACAAATATGCACTATGGAGTGTGTGTTCAGTATGTGTATTGCCACATTTAGAGTATGTTTACAGTATTTCACCTATACTCTGCATATGAATATACCTATGAATAAAACATAAATTGGGTTTTTTCAATGGGCCAGTTCAGAGTAGTTGGCTTCAGTGTGAGTGCATTCCAGGTGGTGAGGACTGAATGGCCCCTTGTCCTGTACTGGGGCAAAGTATGTTCTGAGATGCAGACTGCTCCTGGCAGGGCCCTGTAAGGGATGCCTCTATTCTGGCCCTGAAAGTCGCCCATAGCCAACAGCATTAGCAGCCCCACATGGCTTGATATTTGGCATTTTTGACTGTCAGGGTTTCATTTAGGCCTTCTCAAGACAACAGCAAGGTGTTGTTTCTTTTTTTCTGTTGTAATGGCCATTTTTTGTGAATATGTGCATCTGTCTGTAGGAGTGGTCTGCAGAATGCAACCCCTCCATAAGTCAGAAGGAGAGGAACAGTCAAGAGGACATGTCTGTTTCAGCAGGAGATGAGACGCCTCAAACTCCCCAGGAGTCCACAAGGTAATGGCACACCCAGAGGCCTGAAAATTATCGCCATTGAGAGAACTAGCAACTATTTGGTTCAGTTCTTGGCAGATAGATTAAAATGTATACAGCATGGTCCACAATATTGGTATCATTTCATCATGATTTTTATCTTGGATTATTTTAGAAAGGACCTATATTATCTTAATATTATGAGTTACATGAGCATTACAGTGCACTTTCTTTCAATGTATGAGCATCTTAAAACAGCTTCCCACCTCAGTTGTGCCTCATGAAAGTCCAAAAAGTTTACACATGGTAAATTAGCACTGTAGGCAAGAATATCTTGGGATTGTCTATGATTATGCTTTCCAGTTCCTTTTGTTTTTCCACTGCCAACTGTTATGTGTTTTCATTCCCTGGGTAGCTGTGGTTCCCACAGGAACTGACTTTCTGTGTCCTGTGAGCAGTAGACCTTAATTAATCCTGAGTCACAGCTGAGTACCAGCATGTGCTGGAATGGTATGGCAGTGAGGGTCAAACTGGCCTCTCTGAACCATTCTATCACAGTTTCTTTATTTAATATATATACCAGATAGTCAGCTTGGGGAATTCTACATTGAAACTTATGTCTCTGCTATTGTTGAAGTCACTAGTCTTCAGATTTTCTGTCTCATCATGAACATTCTTGAAGGGGCATGGTCTAATATAGAACCTCCACATAAGAACCTGCACAACAGTCTTAAGAAATGGCACCGGAACCTCCTGTTACCAACCAGAGAGCCTTAGATGGAAGGTGCAAGGAACACAGTAGTTGGTCATAGTAAAATGTCTGTGGTGCTTTTATCTGTACAGGTCTGTAGCAACCAATAAATTCATATGTCAGACAGATAAGATGGTCAGAGTGGGAATTTTACTTGGTACAACAAACAACAAAAACAGCTGAGCTATAAGGCTGTTTGGTCTAAACTTTCAGTATGAATTTGAGCAGCTTTTTATTTGTTACTATTGCAGTAAAAAAAACTTTGAATGCCCTTAATTTAATATTGAGGCCAAGCCACTTTGTATGTAGATTGAATTGTATTATTTGGTCTGAGGAATAAACCCTGTATAAACGTGTCACAGAATGGTCTGCATTGGGTCTACTGGCCCAGAATGCAAGTCTCTCAGTTGACAAGTGCATCTGTTTCATCAGTCCCTGATATTCAGTAGTTGTACAATAACAGTATAGGTCACAGTTTCCTCTAAAGGAGCAGATTCACAGTTGTTTTTTTCTGTTTAACTATGAGACTAACTGGAGAGAAGGGAAAGGACAGTCTTTCTCACCAAGGCACAGTGTCTTCCTACTTTATTGATGTGTGGAAGACCTGAATGCAGATATATGTCAATCTCTTCAGACACTTCAAATCCTCAACAGAGCCTTCTTGTAATGGTACCTACTCATTTTCATTGTGGCTGTATGTATGCATGTATGCAGTCTTACAATGTAAATGTACTCTTATGTTGATCACCGTGGCACATGTCACATAGAACAGCAGTTTAAAAGAAAAGAAAGAAAGAAAACTTTGTACCCTATCAGAATGCTTCATTATGAGTTCTCTCAGGGCCATTTGGGGAGCTTTTTACTTGCCCATAATAATGTTGTACACTAATAAAGCAAAGAAGTATTGAGATCTTTTTTTAATTAGCGTACTTGCAGCAAAATGTACAACATGGTGTGTTTATATAGCATGATCATGCTTCACTAATTCTTTCTCTCTCTAATAGAGGTGGCAAAGACAATTCCTCAGACTGGTCAGACGAAGAGAATGGCAAAAAGTACATTGGCACCAATGGGGTGGATGAGGACGAGAAGGTAGTGGGAGTGCGAGTTAAAGCATTGTATGATTACGTCGGACAAGAGGCCGATGAGCTGAGCTTTAAAGCAGGTATTAATCCTTACTAATTATTATTAGTAATAATTACTTATTATTACTGCTCCTCAGACACAACTCTGCACTGTAGCCACAGTGTGACCTGGTCACACATCAGCCTCCACAGTGCCATCTTCAGGCCATTGTATGTATGTGTAGGCATAGCACCTACAAAACAAAAGTCCTTTAGAAAGGCTGTAAAAGGCAGCTATATTCACTCTTGATGAAGTCAACGGGACTCTACTCGCTATTATAATTTAACGTTGCGTTTGCCTAATTTATTCTTGACATTAATGACAGGATCATTGAACCACCCTTTGCTAAAAATGGCGAAGTGGGTACTTTGCGTTGCCCAAAGTAGAAGGACAAACGCAAAATAATTTTAGTGTTGGGTAGTTCAATGTTTGAATGTTTTCCTGTCCTGAATATTATTGGAAAATGTAGGCAAGCTTTTCGAAACTAAGATAAACTAATTGGACATACTAAGCTCGTGGAGATCTTTCCCGGGGTTAGTGAACAACCTTGGATGGCCTTAAGCATACCTTTTGTGATCTTTTGTGCTGTGGATGTCGATGATGCAAGTTAAAGATACAGTGAATTGATATTTTTAAACTTCATTCATTTTATCTGAGAATTGATATAATTTGTTTCCCTGCCCTAAAGCATCCTCATTTTACATTTATTTGGTACACATTATATGTGACTTGTCACCATTGCTTTCAGTGATTATATTTAAAATTTTAATATAAAAGATATGAGGATCAGTAAAGATGATCTGTAGCCAATAGCACAGCATATGTAGCTTGCACTATTGATATTGGTTAACCTAATGGTTATGTGTGATATATTAGCCATATGTTTTATAAATAGAAAAATGAAAGTCAGTAAGATTTGAAGTGTTCGGAATAGTAGTGCAATAACCTCTGTTAGCAATAATGGTGTTTAATGGTCTTTAAAGAATACTATGCTGTTTTTCTCAACTAGCTGCTGCCATAGCCTCTGTTGTAACTTGTGATGAATCATACAATATTGAAAAATTTCCCATATTTGTGACATAAAGACCTCTTAACAAATTTGTTATTAATGATACTTGTGCTAAATCTACTGGCAATTGTTTATTCATTCTAAGGGGCCTAATATTAATTAATTTGTTTTTAGTTTAGGTTGCTTTTTAATAGGACCTCATTTCAGAGGTCATTTAGAAAGTTTGAATGCATTTTTAGATGACAAGCTGTGGCCACTGTTTTACTGCAAATGTGTCCAAAGATTCTGAATAATCATCCTTCTCAGACATACATTTTTTGTCATTATAACATTTACATTTATTCATTTGGCAGATGCTTTTTTCCAAAGCGACTTACAAGTGAGACAAAGTACAACACAAATAGTAATAATTATAAGAAACTACCTTTAATGCCAAAAGTACCTGGAAATGTAGAAGTTGCTGGACATAATCTTTTCAGATTGCCCACACCATCAAACAATGATATGATTTCTATGTGGTTTGCAGTATGGTACGCAACTCTAGCATCTAGAAGATTTTGCTTCTGTTGAATTAAAGTGTTTGCTGCCCCTGTAGGTGAATGGTTTACAAAGTTGAGCTAAATTACTTCAAACTCGAGAAGTGCTAAATCTGTTTTACAGGGTGGTTTTAGGCAATGCACAGAGATGTGTTATCTGCATTAAGGGAAAAAATACCTTCGTCTGGTCTATGATCAAGGTTAGGAGATATTTTCACAGCAGGAAAGTGAAAATCTTAGGACAGGAATTCAGATATAATTAAGAGATATGGATACTGCTGATAACTAGTTGCTGGGAGAAGGACTGATAGGGAATTGCCTCAGGTAAAGGAAAACAGATTTGTTGTTTCTTACCTTTTCAGTAGAGTCAGTATTCTTTGAGTCTCAACTGAATTTTGTAATCTGGAATAGAAGCATGCCCTCTGCCACCCAGAGAAGAAGCCTATCCGGGACCTGCACTGATCCACTCATCAGTGTATTACCTGGATAGGCTGAGAGGCAATTAGAGCTATGAGCCTTTCAGATGGTTTTAAGATGACTGTAATCTTGACAACCTTGCCTCCTTTCTTCTCCTTCATGAAGATAGTTCAGAATTACCCTGGTTGTGCTATAGATCAACATGCTGCACAGAGTTTTGCTTAGTCACTCATCTTTATATGCAGTGGATTGGCTAAAGTGGACATGATTAATGGGATGTGGCAGATGGATGATTTTGAGGTTAGTGGTTCTGTATGCAGTTCATCTTGGCATGAGTACTGAGAAAGCACAGCTTCTGGATGTGTGAAATCTTGACAGTGTTACCCTCTCTGCCCCCAGGTGAAGAGCTGATGAAGCTGGGTGAAGAGGATGAACAGGGCTGGTGCAAAGGGAAGCTAGACGATGGACAGATTGGACTATATCCCGCTAATTATGTCCAGGTCATTGGGTCCTGATGACCCATCCACTGAACATTTGCGGCCAATGAAACTGAGGCTCTGCCAAGTATGGCTGATGCAGTCAGTTGTGCCGACTCAGATGCTGGTATGCCCCTGGTGGTGAACAGACAGACAACCTCTTTCTGCACAGTTAAAGGAGTAAATCATTTCCAAACACAGTGGAGGATGAATGAGACTGTTTTAAAGGTACTCCTACTCAGAGTTTGAACCTCAGTCACATGAGGGATATTACCAGTATGCTGCTTTTTAGAACACAAATGACAAAACGCTGTTCTCACAGCACACCTGGAGGTGACAGCTGATGACAACAGGTTGTGGAGACTTCAGAACTATTTGACAGACACCACAGTGCAGGTCTGTAATCTTCCAGGAATGTCACTAGTGACACAGAGGGGCTTCCCTTCACTTAAACTCCTGATACATTAGTACTGTTCAATCTCCTCACCACCGATGTTACTGTTATCCAACCAGTCATTTATTTAAACAAGTATTTATTTTAAAAAGAGTGGTCGAATATAAATTGCTGCTTTTATTGATTTATTCATCACTCATTAACAAGAGTCCATATAAGTATATACTGTATCCCTAGAGAGACATGTCAGGACATTTTTTTTGTTTGTTTGTATGTTTTCCCCAAATCAGAGCTGTCTCTCAGAGAGGGGGAACAAGAAATCCCTTTTGAAATTACAAATTGGTTTGAGTAACTCTGTTAGGTCCTCTCAATCCAAACATATCTACATAAAGAATAAAACAGAATCTGAATATACAGTAAGCTTACTCTGTGATTTTGTTATTAGATGCTGGGAAGTTTTACCCTGACTTACAATTTAGGCAAAATTCAGTGAATGTATGGCCCAGTTTCCTATGCCTTCTCAGTGTCAGGAGTTACTGCAATTGGGTGCTGGTTTCAGTAGTTGGGTGCATGGCTTTAATTTGGGAGAGCACTGATCAGGAGGCAGTTGATTTATTTTCTATTCATTGTTACAGTCTTATTATAATTATTCACACAGGACTACTGTCTCTAATATGTCCTTGTATTTTAATGTTGTCAGTGTCAACAAACTGCAGATTTTTTTTTGGCCTAGAGGAGGTTATAGTTTTTGGATATCACATGTGTAGTTACATGTGTAGTTATGTATTTGAAACGGTGTAAGTCTTCAGTGCTTTCTGGCATATTATGTCTCAGTCCCTTGCAAACGTGATTACACTGCAGTTATTCTGAGAAAAAATGCCCCACTGAATAGTTGGATCTCTGCAAATGCAAATTTAAAGCATTCAAACAAATGCTGAGGATGTGCAGTGCAAACACGTGCAATACATGACAGCAACAAATTCCTGGTGTTGTAAATGGTCCCATTATAAATGCCATTTGGATGTGTAGATTGGATATTTCATGATACAGAGATTGATTCACATGGGACTCGTATTGGCCTTTGAGATCCATGAAAAACATTCAGGTTATTCCCCAGGTTCTCAATCAGCTGAGACGCTTGGAGTTCACAAACTGCATGGGGAACAGGAAGGCTTTGGGGAGAGTGGGGACCTTTGGGAAATCTGCAACACTAATTGACACTGTTTTGTGGGGGATAGTTCTATGGGTCTGGGAAATTAGCCGGGACAACATGCATGTCAGTGGAGGGGGCTTCAGTGCATACATGGAATGACAGTATGAGGGAGTTAGGGTTTAACACCTCTGAAACTCATGTATGCCTTTTTTACTGAAGGTAAATAAATGTTGTTTTTGACATGCATCACAGGCTGTTTTAATGAACATTCAACTGCAGTGTGTTTACATGGGATTATTTTGGATTTTAGATTATTCATTAGCAGACACACTTCTTTTTTTTTTTTTTTTACTTAATATTCTGGTGAGGTAACTTCCCTGATGGTCCAACCGATGCAATGCGACCCAAGGTATCAGACCATTCTCTTAAGTCCAATTCCCCATCTGCCATATCACTCTTGCCCTGAACCTCAGTGCAGCCATTACATATTCTTTGGTGTGTAAAGTTCCTTATTATCACTGGAAACAAGCTATAGCTGTTGCCAAAACTAAAAAAAACAGCATAAAAAAATTCTGTCTGGATATTGCTATACCCATACCTATATCCATATACATATTTTTTTAGTGAACACATAGAATGGAACTTGCTGTTAGGTATCAGTTTCCTATTTATTGATGTACAATCATGAAATGTGATGATAATGAAGGGATTGATGGGAGATTGCTGACAGTCAGTAGAAATGTAGACTTATGGAAAGGGTGCAATTGAACACTCATATATTTACATACTAAGAAATAATGGGAATGTGCAAAACTATGGAAAGTATGTGTGGGAGACAAAATGGTCAGGGCAGAAGTGTGTAGGAAAGGATTAGGCCATTGTCTATGGCTCTGTCTCTATTTTTATTTGCCTGCCCCCTAGTGGATAAAATAAGAGCAGCAAAATCTAGAGCATATCATTTTGCCTTCGTGGAAATAGTGTTTTTGTAAGCTGTACATTGATGTCATGTTGTAGAAAAACCTGCTATTTTGCAGACCCTTATACTGCCTGTTAGAAGGTATTTAAACAAGCTTTAAGAAGACTGAATGTGACACATAATCTGACTTTTTGCCATTGTTCATAATACAAATGCATCCACAGACAGATACACAGACCACCTCACAAAAACACACACACAGAAAGACCAAAACAAGACAGACATAGGCATAATCCAGACAGAGAGGCAGAAATGCATAGACACAAACCCAAATGAATAGAAAGTGCACACATTAAGGAAATTCACAGAAATGTCTTGCACTTCTGATTTTGCTATCACTGGTGTAGAGAATTTAGCTCCACGCAGTCAAAGTGATGGAGAATGTAGGGCAATAATGAAGAGCTTAATATAAAAATGAACTGAAAGTGAAAACATAAAGTAGCTGTAAATGATAGCAAATCAGGGTTACACTCCCATGAACTGATGAAAGCTATTGTGAACTACAGAGGCGTAATAGTCTGCAAGCAACCATGAACTGTCCTAGTACATCTCATATTACATGCATTTTACCTATGCCACCTATGAGGAAATTCAGTGTCTTTGCTGTCAATCAATCCTGGGTCTGGTACATTCCATGCTTTGTGAATATAATAGATGAGTGGTTTTGTTGATTGCAGAGCTCAGTGGATTAACAGTCTATTGTATGTGTTGATGGTTTTGTAGGTTTATATTCTTTTGTGCAGTTAAATGAAAATTTTGTGGGGTACTGTTGGGATGTATATTAATATGCTAAAACAGTAGTGACTCTCAGCCTTAGTACTTGCTGACAACTAAAAGGAACACTTTCTAATTCTCATTTGAACACACATATGTGAAATATTCATATCAATTGTTACATCTCTGGTAAGTAGCAACAAGAGTAAAACGATCACTTCCAACAGAGGTGTATATTTAAGGAAATCCTTTAAGGTGACTGGTTAGGTAGACCTGCAGGCAGAAATGCTCTGATATAGTTAAGAACAGAATAGGTACAAAGAATCTGTGAGGGAAGTGGTGTCTGTCCAAATGACCCACATGATTTTTAGACAATCCCATCAAACTGATTAGTTAAAGCACTGGTCTGGTAGCCGTTTATATGGAGGCCTACTTTCTGAAGGCTTAGTGATGAATATTAGATATCTAAGGTGTGCCCACCACTTAGTGGTAGCTAAAGAGGAAGCTTTGCATGTAATGTGAAAGTAGAGCAATAATTCAATAAAAACAAAAATATGGATTTGTCTGATACACCAATCTATTATCCTGCTTTATAGTTGCTTTATTGTTGTACAGGTAAGAGTCCTGAGGTTACACTGAAAGCATAGGTGAAGCGTGATTGACTTGCTTTGTGTCAATTTCTAGAGACAGTGAAATCGGAGGTAAAAATAAATTTTAAACAGGCCCAGTTGACAGAAAAGTATTTGAATTTAGGTATAATGGAGACAATATCTCTCCTGATATCTCTCCTCTCATTATAGCTTTTCTATCTCTAGCTCAGAATAATAAAACCAGTAAAACCAGAAATACCTGAAAGCTGTCCCCTTATAATAGTGCACACAGTCAGCAGTGACATGTATTTATTCTGTCACATCCCTGTTAAAATGAGGAGAGAAGATGGCTGTGGTTGATTAATCTGCTCTTCTTTATGTTGTAAGCCATCACTCCAAACAGCAGCAGGACGGATATGACAAATAGCGCAGCAAAGACTGGGGTGCTCACATTCGAGTTCTGGGAATTGGCAGGGCCTTCATCTGAAGCAACAAGAGAACAAAACATGGGAGTCAGAGCCAGGTTATGAACCTATAGCTGAAGGTTAATTGCGCCCTGTCACTCGCATTTGCAATCTGACAAACCTGAGGTGTGCAGACTCCGCCTCTCCAGGTGCAGTGGGCCCTGAGTGATGAAGTGGCCATGCGTCTCCATGAACAGCTGCCTCTTGCGTCGCCGTGCCTCATTCTGCACACAGCCCTCAGCGCACCTGGAGCTGGGGTTGCCTGCCTCACACAAGATCACCCTGCAGCTGATGTACACCTGTGGCAGGGTTCACATGACATGAGTCAGGTAATGAGGAGCGGCAATTATGGTGTAGCAAATAAGATGCGCTAATGAACATTTTTGATTTGATTGCTTCACATCACCTGCTCGAAATCCCCGCTGAACTTGAAAGCCTCAATTTCGAAGTTGAACTTGGTGGAATTGCTTGGAAAAGTGACAAGGGTTTCATCCATGGAGCACCTTTAGAGAGGAAAAAGATACAGAATGACATCATCAGATGAGATGAATTTCTTTGTTCATTTGAAAATATAAATGTGCCCATTATGGGCTGTGTTTGTTCTATTTGTAGGCTGGGGTTGAAAGTAAGAGTCTGCAGCTCTATTTTCAGGATGTCCACAGCAGAGATAATGCCCGGTTTTTATGGTGATTAATGTTAGAGAAGTTTTGTCTAATGTATTTATGCATGGTTGTGTTATGTAAATAAGTGAAATATTTAACAGCAGTCACCCATTTTTGATGATGTCATAATACAGAGGGTTATTGGGGTCATCATCTGGGGTTGCCTTGCAGGACTCCACAAACAGCTGGACCTGGGGGAGGGTGGAGTGGCCTTGGATGCCTGTGTAAATCTTGTCTAGCAGCTTAACATCCACTGGATATGACCTGGGGTCGATCATGCTGTTGAAAGTACTGTCAGTGTAGAACTCAAAGGAATAGCTGAAGCTGCCAAAGCCAGTCTCAGTGAAGACATAATCTGACTTGTGATTCTTAAAGCTGGTGGAAACATGAGCCAGTTTTGGATAACTGCATGAGAAGGGGATCCTGACAAAATTCCTCCTGGTTATGACTGAACTGGCCTCTCCAACAGAATCAATCTCATTTTTGAAGACCATGTATTCCCCAGTATCCTAGGTTCACAGAAATTAAAGAAAAAGAAGAAAAAGTCAGCTCTGTTGTCATAGCGTTTAGTAGTCATTTACCAAAAAAGAAAAAAAAATTGCCATAACCTCCATCCTTGTTCCACAAGCGTTTAGGGACACAGTTCCCACTATGTGGGATCCATTTGATGTCAGGGAGCAGGAGGGATCCTTCAGACGCAGCTGGTTCTCCTCAACTCCCTTCATTGAAGACTTAGTCAGAGTGATGGTTATTGTGTTTTCTGTGCAGGTGATGTCAGCTTGGCCTGATGGGTATTCATTGATAAACGGTCACATTGTTAAACATGCACCATCCGTCACAATCCATATTCTTCTCTTTTTATATTGATATAACTGGAAGAAAAGAATCTTACTAACCTGACAGCACAGCTGTCCTTTCAACAATCACAACTATGCATCTCATCTCAGACTGACTAGATTGACAAAGAGAGGAGAAAATATGAAAGACAGAAGTTAAAACAGAAGCAAACCAATTCAGAAATTGGGGAATATGATCTACCTTTCCCTTGTCTCTGCAGTGTAACACACAGGAACACGTCTGTAAACATCAATCTCCTGTGGGGTCCAGCTGACATGCACCTGGGCAGTCCCAGTGTTGGACTGAAAAGTCTTACTCATGTTGTGAGGTCCACTGATCTGAAAGTCATATATCCTGAGAGGAAGAAGGACAAGCAGTCAAGAACCTGAGAGGAGGATGAAGAAAAGTGCTTTTCATGTGCACAGTTCTAAATTAAAGTGACTAAAAATAACCATGCTATGTAAATGATAGACTGTCTCCCATGTAAATGATGAATGGGGCATTGGGCATATCATGTTTTTCACATAAAATATGTCCATCCCCAATCTAAAGAGGAAGCCATCCCTTACAGAACATTAGTCAATTACCAAGATGACATGTCAATTTAAGCTTCTGTGATTGGTTTATCTCAAGCTGTGAGATAGGTCAGATAGGTTCTACTTATTTTTGATTTGCTCTTTCGCTCTTTGGAGAATTGTTGTAATGTTATGGCAGGGATGTCAAAGTTTGGCATAGATACATTTCCTTTTATAAGCTCAGGAATGAATTAATTATTGCTTTAACTCTTGCATGATGGGGAAGGAACAGAAGCTTTATCATACGACAGTTCCAATATAAGAGACACAGCAGTGTCATCAATGAGTGTGTTCCTCGGCTGTAAAGGAGTGAGACCTACATGGACTGGGTTGCCTTTGCTCGCAGTGTGAGCTCAAATGGAAACCCTACAGCCGTGTAGAAGACATCTCCATGCGAAGGGGTCGGTGACAGGAATTGTGGTCTCACAACTCCTGGGACACAGGTCGTCAGTGGAGATAAAACTGAAATGACAGAAGTTTGTTCTTCAGTTTCCCACTGACTGCAATGAGCAAGTTACCATTATGAATGCACCATATTGTAACTTTGATTTTTAAGGCACTGTCAGCATAAACAGCCTCCTTTTTAAAGATACCTACTTCCCCACCCAGCCATGCTACAGGACTAAAGCATACTTCAATAGTGCATTAGTGCAATTGACAGAACATTCAGTTGTGTAGATTATAGAAAGTACATACTCTCAACAGCAAATTGAAAAGGCAGCTGGCTCAGTGGAGCAAGGCTGTTGCTCACAGACAGATTCAGTGCATTCCTGACAGAAGAGGTCCCATCACTGTATGACAATGTGATGTTTTTGGTTGGGTAATCTTCCACCACCATTTCAAACACGTGCATACCCACACTTGGGGTATTGTTTGTATGTAGAGAACAGAAACTCTAAAAACAAGAAAAGATGAGTGTCAAATGCATAGAAGTAGTAATGGGAGAGTGAGACTTTACGAACCCCATAGTGGCTGGAGTTGCTATGCGCCATCAGTCACTCAGGTGAACCAATCACAAGAGTTTTCTCTCCAAAGCAAAACACTATAATAGGTTCAGTGGGTCATTTATAGCACGTTATAGCTTCACCCATTTGGGTATCATGAAGAAGCAGCACTTTCTCATCACATAGGAAAATGATAATTGTCACAGATGTGAAATGTATAATTCTATACTGCTTGACCTCATTAAGAATGAAGTTTGGGTGTTGATGGCATGACTGGCAGTCGCCCTTGGTAGGTTGTCCAAACCTGCATCTCACTTGATCCCCATCTGGGTCATGGACCAGAAGGTGAAATATCGAGAAGCAATTTTGGGGTATTCTTCATATCCAACCATAAAGAGGAACAAAGAAACAAATACAAAAAACTCATTGAGTGATAACAAAGTCATTTCCCATATGAGTAGTTGCACTGAAAAACTTCAAAATGTAATTATGGTCAATAGGAAGCAAACTGGAGATTGGTAACTGTCAAATGCGTAATCCTTTTGAAGACTCACCTGATAGTAGGTATGATTGTCATGACAGGAGATTTGTTGATGGTGTGGGTATCAGAACGAGTACCAATATCAACCTTGGTAAGTAGTGTCCAATTTCTCGCATTATTGAGATTGGAAACCCAGCAACAACCTGTGTCTCTGTTAAAAAAATGTCAAGTCATGCTTTATGTTATTTACTAAAAGATTTACATACAGTGTCTTCCATATATACCCATACAAATGAAAAAAATGCAACAAAAACATAACTTAAAAATATTAAATATATATATATTTTAATGCTATACTTTAATCTCAATAGTATTTCACAGAGAAAAGTCACATTATTCACAAATAATGGCATTTATTCCAAAATGCAATCTGTAGCTGTTGCTCAATACCACCCCATGAATAAATGGCATGATAAGTGGCTGGAACCACTCACGAGGTTTCAGATATGTTCTACGTTAGTCTTACCGCAGGGTGAATGGCTTATCACTTGACATGTTTCTCAAAATGTGTCCCTCTGATTGACACCAGAGGTGAAGGTCAGAGTTGTCTTCATCTGTGTCTGTGATCTCAGAGAGTTCAACCTGCCCACAGTCCCCACTGTTACAGTTCCAGGTGAGTTGATGTGCACAGTGCCCTCTGGTAGACTCTTTGTAGAGGAAGCTCACCTGTTATTGGGTCATGTCAAAATGAGCAGGTAGTAGGTATATGGGTATGGAGATCTCACAAGATTTGTACAAATTCAGTTGTGAACTGGATATATCAGTGTCAACTGAAGCATTACTTTTCTAATTTTTTTCAGTTACACCAAAGTGCTTGTCCATGCAAACTGTTCATCAGAGCAATAATGTATTTGGAGAGTCCATATAGATATCTATAGATGTTTAAAAAAATGATAAAATCATTAATGTATACAGATTATTCATGCACAACGGTTAGTGTATGAATGGAAATCCACAATGGAAGTTTGTCTACAAAGTATTAATCTCTGTTCAGTAGATGTGCAGGAAAGTTTCAGCTCATCCTGAAGATTGTATACTTTGGGCATCATGGATGTATCATGATCAAAGGTGAAACTCAGATTTAACCAGACAAAATCATAATATCCAGCAAAGTAATTTATTTTTTATATGAAATTACAACCATTTTATTATTTTTTATTTTTATTTTTGTCCCCTCCTTTTGCAACCTCTTTTGGAATTACCAAATGTGCATTAAGCTCCTTTCACTAAGACAACACTATTGCAGGAGCATTCATGCATGAAACGGGACAGTTGCAATCCTCCAATACACTTGCATGCAACCAACAGCTATTTCACACTGGACGTTTCACAGTGCTCTACAGTGAACTGAACGCTAGTTAGAGAATAAGTGCTATTCTACTGACATGGAGTTGCATGAGTTGAGTGATGAGGAAACCATGACCAACCTATGTACTCCTACCTCTTGCTCCTGGTTATTTCAGGCAACTGAAGAGTTAGTTTCAAACTCTGGTCATAGGGCTCAGCCTGCACCTAAGACAAACCCCTTGCCCACTGAACCACTTTAGAGCCCAAGCTGCCTAATTTTGACAGTAGCATAGACCTTGAAGTCAACATAATCCAGAACACACAGACTGCTCCAAAAAGATCTCAAGCAAGGAGTTATGGTGCCATTCATGCAAGACCAAATTCATCTCCCATTCAAGTGACACAGATAGGGCAGGTTTAGCCAAATGCTTAGCAAAATTCCCTACAGAATTGTGCACAATACTCTCTAATGTCAAAACTCTCTTTGTCAAAACAAGGAAATTCATATCAGGTTTCTCACTGTGCAGTAAGAGAAATGCGATATGTTTAGAAGTTTATCCCTCTCCTGGCTTGAAAGATATTTACATTTCAAGATACAGATGCTCTGTAAACTCTACACAACTTAGCTGACTACATTAGAATATCAATAGATGGTGTCAGTGAGAAAATCCCTCGAGTCTTCCCTTGATCCGGTCCTTGAAAGTGATCCTCATATTCAGGAACCCAGTACTCAGTTTTCATTCAATATAAACAAATAAAATGTAACAGTAATTGTTTATGTACTACTTTAACTTATTCAATACCAGAAACAATCAACAATTGACATTGTCCCAGAGCCTTTAAAGACTGAGTGATTGGTTGTTAGAGGCTATAATTTTATTTCATCTCTCTTAAATTTCCATTGTGACTCTCAACATACTTGATTAAAGTGTACATACTGCATTTGTTCCATCTTGATGTCTCTCCATGGGCCTAAAGGTCATCAACCCTCCTTGAATGTCAAAGCCAAGGGTCTGAACAATGGCAATGCTCAGCAGCAGTACCACGAACAAGGCCATGGCGCTTATAGATCTCTTTTTGAGATATCTCCTCTTCGTCTGGACAGCTGCACAAGTGCACCTGCATGGCAGTGCAGGGTGTTTATAGTCACCTCAAACCTGTTTTTGATCATGTGACTCTCAAGGCATTTAAAGCATTTAGTCAATTATTGTTTCTTTGCTGAGTCTCACCCCCACACAGATTGTCAATCTGTACTCATTCTTTGTTTCAAAACAAACCAGTAGGCTTCACTTTCTTTTCCCAATATGTTAATCTCATTGGAATAATTGACATTTTTAATTATTTTTTTTTATTTGGGACAGGAGATTAAATCATCAGAAGCTTCAAATTTAAGTGTATGTAACTTGGAATTGAATACATCAAACAACAGTAAACAGCAGATAACCTGACAACAGATGATGTGTATTACATTGATTATATAAATCAATGTAGTTTCCTTTTGGAAATGACATTTTCTTTTGCACATTTTGCCTTCCATTGTCCCACCTTTTTTGTCCATATGTCAACTTTTGATGTGAGAATACTACTTTTAGATTATTTTAGCTGTGATTTTGTTTCATGTCTGATTTGTTAATGAGACTTAAAATGAATAATAGACATGCAATATATTAAAAGGGATGAAAGCTTAATTTCATTGTCATAATGCAATGTTTTGCAGCTGATATATAGGATCTAGAATTTGGATAATTTACTAAATTTACTTACTAAAAAAATAAATTACTAGGATTTCTCAAATGATCACCCATTGATCTGAGAAACAGATTTTGGTTTGTGCAACTGATTGTCAGGTTTTTTTAAATTGAGAATGTGGTCTGGTCTGTTCTCAGTTCTGGCAGATTGTCAGTTTTGCATGATGGCCTACTGTGATGAACATATCAGCAGAACAAATCCCTCAATATTTTAAAATGTGAATACATATACTCTTCCAAATACATTGTTATTTTCTGCACAAATTAATTGGTTCTGATATACTGATATACTTATATGTAAATATATGATTTTGTACAAAAGTGATTTTTGTAACTGGTCCAGCTTTAATGAGTAACAAGCCCTTGAAGTAACTTTTGTGAAATTTGTGAGTGACATTTTGTTGGTAGAAGATGAAGAGGTCTGGATTCAAGGTTCACATTTAGGGTTTGACCATACATTATGCTATAAAATGATTTCCTGTAGTGCTCATTCCTCATGAAATTGATTCCACTGTGAGGAAATTGAGAGATGTATCATGCTTCTCTGAACCAAACAATTATTTGTAATAATTTCCACCAAACTTTGTGAACCCCCAGGTATGTTCCCATTCAGCTGTCACTCTTACATGTAAAGGAGACAATAATTTGAAAATAATTTGTCCAACATATGTTTAGCCATGGACTAACACAAATGAGAGCCTGTTATGGTTATTATTCTTATTATTAGCGGTAAAATACTAGATAGACTGTGTTACTACCTAGAGAATACTAGATAGACTGTGTTACTAGCTATACAACCTTTATTTATTCGTTTTCTCAAGCACAAATGAAGGAATTCAGACCAGCTCACATAATTATTTAACTAACATTCTAAATAACCACAAGTTAGTTCTATTGGAAAATTGCTGAAAGACAGAAGAAATTAAAGATTCTTAGACTTTCAGTTGACCTGTTGGCCTGAGGATAAACTGTTTGAAAGTCTGATAAACTCTTTGCTAGGCAGGGGTTTTGTACCAATAAACCTGGAAAATGTATTTTATAGTATATGGAGAAACTGGTGTACTTTTGTCAGTGACTTGTGTCAGCTTATGAATGGTTGTGTTGAATTAGAGATGTCATGTGGATTCAAGAAATGCCACCCATTCAACATCCTCCAATAGCTGACAGAGGTATTTGAGACAGATACATTGGAATGTTTCATATGCAAACTGGTTGTTCAACAGAAGGTATAGTTTCCCGAAATCCACATCTATTATGGTATGTAAGTAGGTTGAATAGGTAAGTATTCGCAGACCTCACATTACTTGAAGTCATGTTTCATAAACTGAATGATTTCTGAGAAAACTTGAGAATACATTTCATTGAAATCACTTGTTTAGTTGAAATGTACTTGCCTAGATATTAACTTTAGGTTAAGCAGAACAGGACACATGTAACCCAAGGAAAAAATATTTTGCAAATAAACTTAATTGAAAAACAACCCCCTAAGAGTTTTTAACTAATAAAAGCACCTGAATATTGCTGCCACTAAATGGTCATTTTACCCTTAAATGATATCCATGATTAACCTGACCTTCACACTTTGGGTGTAGATTCATACTCACAAGAGAAACATAAGGGACACAATATAATTTATTTCTTCCAGGTGTTTATTTATTCATTTACTTTAGAATTCCTGATATTGGAACTTTGTTACAACCCACTCCCCTTGGTACTGAACAGGTGTTCAGAATGAGGCTGCTTAATGTGGACAGCACATGGTGGGGAAAGGTGCTTGGTTGGCTTTCTTGGTTGTTTTTGGGTTAGTAGGAGACCCTTTATTTAACCCTCCTATTGTCCTGGGGTCATAATGACCCGAAATCATATTCAAACCTAAGAAAATGATATAAAACATTAATCTAAGTACATGGCCTCCTATGTAACTTAAAATGACCCCAAAAATGGAAATTTGGTGGATTAAAAAAAAATTCATTTTCAGTGTAGCTGCCACAAAAAAGTAACGCCTATTGTCTTAGGGTCAATATGACCCGAGATAACTTTTGATGTTGAACTATCTTTATGAGCCACAAACTCATCAAGTATTTCCTCATACTGGTACTAGGTCCATTTCAAAGATATTAGCATGCATGTGTCAGAACTCAGGCAGGGACTCAGGCGCAGACAGGAAGACTGGTGCACAAGGAGTTTATTAAATCCTGAGGGTAATCCAAAAATCGTAGTCAAAACAGGCAGAGATCAAAACCAGAAGACACACCAACCAAAACCAAAAGGGCAGATTGAGGAAACAAAGTTGAGAAAAACAGGCAAGGCAACAGAACCAGCAGGCAGACACGAAAACAAACGGCGAGTAGCGAAACAGAAGACTGAGACGAACTGGCAACGAGACAAGAAACAAGCCAGGAAGATATAGGGCTGGGCTGATGAGGAGATGGGATGCAGGTGCACGGGAGGCAGGTGGAGACAATCAGGTAATCAGATGGGCAGGGACAGGGCGGAGAGCAGGGCAGGGCTGGAACACAGAGAAACAGTAAACAAGAGCACATGGACGGGGAAAACAAAAACAAAATTGGCTAAGATGCCGCAGTACTGACAGCATACTAGTTTAGCATGCTAGGTTGCTAGCAGTACATAATTTCCATGCTTTTCCATATTGTATTCTATACTGTATCAAAACCACTGATGCCCCCTGATCTCTAATGATTGACTTGACATTTTATACATGCTCAACTATTAGCAGCACAGAAGTTGACCTTGCACAAGCATAGACTTTTCCTTGAACAGTTATGGAAAGATCTTGTGGCACCTGTCATGGCACAGAGGGAGCGCATTCCACGTAATGTAACATCGGCATCGCTGGTGATTCAAGCAAGAAAAAGATGTGCCCAAACACCAAAGCTAGTGCCAACACCAGCCCCAAAACGTGTACGATGTCATCTTTGCACAGGGTTTGATAATAAAACCCCAATGATCTGCCAGAGATGCAAGCGACATGCAAACACATGATTACAACTTTTGCCAGTCATGTGTTTGAGACAACACCTCATGATTTTTCTACACACTGTCAACACACTGTATAATAAGAGGGACTGCATGTCAAAAAACTACAAAAAAACCAAAAAAAAAAATACAATAACCCCCCCCCCCAAACTTTACTAAACTATCCTTTTACCCTACCTACCCATATCTACCCCAATACAGAGCAGGCACCTTGTCGAGGTGGGGTAGCTTGAGTGATCTCAGTGATCATTTGAGCTATACTGACAGGAGCTGCACCAATCCCTGTGAGGTCCAACCATAACAGGAAGGCCAAGGGTGAGAGATTAGACTAAGTCCAGCTCTTTTTGTCTATTATTCATTTGAATTTGTGTATGTTTGGATTATATGGATGCTGGAAAGAGCAGTAACTCAAAGATTTTGTAATCAGTCTTGAAATCAACTTGTCTTGGTTGAAGCAAAAAAAAAGGAGAAAATTCCAATTCACACGCTTCCATTGGGCAGTTTAGATGTGTTCATGGTAATATTACAGAACCACAACCTGCTTGACTTAGTTTAAATATGCCTGTAGATAGTTTCATTGGTGTTCATAAGTTTTCAGCTTTATCTTCTTTCTCTTACAAAATTTGAACATTCAGATGTTATAGTCAGCTACTTCAAAAGGGGGCCCTACGGACTTAATTTATATTGAGATAGTTTCAATTCATAAATATCAGAATCTATTACATCTTAAAAGGCTAAGAGTTGTATTTTGGGGAATTTTATGACAATTTTACCTATATCCAGAACATTTATCATGCTTTTGCAGTGCATGGGACCTTTGAGGGGCACCAGAGAGTTAACAAAACAGCTTATGTTGTTTATGACTATTTGGTTGTATTCTACACTTTTAGCTGTAACATTGTGCCAAATTTCACATTTGTATTCAAAGGTTTAGGTGAGCTATGGGATAAATTGGACCCCTGGTCATAGTGACCCAAAGGTAATAGGTGTTAGTATTTCTTAAGACAATAGGAGGGTTAAAAATTAAAAATAAGTGAATAAATGAATTGATGAATGAATTTAAGTGTGTCAAACTTAGTTACTTTCAGCCTTTGGGGATGTCTGCTTTGCCAACGCCTTATGCAGCAGATGTAAATTGTTATAGGCCTACAAGCTGCGGACTGCATGGTTAAAACATTAGCACTGAGCAATTCAACAGTGGCTGAAGGTGTCACTAGGCGGGTTTCCATTACCCTGCTTAATTCGCAATTTGAAATTGCGAACTAAAAAGGAGTAATGGAAACACGTGAATTTTGAAAAAAACTCTCAAATATCGCAACAATGTTTATACGCTCACATGAGGTGGTTTTTCAGACAATTTGACAAAGCAGTATTTTGCAAAATTGAAATGGAAACACATTTTTCGCATTTAAGTTACATGACATGACATGAATTATGTATTTTGTGCGCCTCATAATTGCACTGTGCAATCTGCAACGCCTCATGCACATCCGGCAAAGTGATGTACTGCGTCCTCAGTTTTGAGCATATGGCCTGACACACCCCACATACACATCTGTGAATGGTGGTTTTGCTCACACCGTAAGTCTCAGCTACTACCCTGTACTCTGCACAGGTAGCCAGTTTATAAAGAGCGATGGCTATGTGCTTCTCGGTTGGAACTGGCTCCCTCGGGCATGATACAGCAGGCGCCACGAGGGGTCCTATTGCATTGCATAACTCATCAAATGTTAAGTGGGTCATTCTGAAGTTTTGGATCCACAGGACCTCTGTAAAATCATTGGGGACAATGACCTCCCACAAATCCCTCATATGTGGCCGCTGCCAGGTATAAGGGGTTTGCCTTTTATTGTGTGCATCACATGCCCTCATTGCCTTAGATTAAACACTACCATGGCTATTGTGGTGGATGCAATCAAAGTCACTGTGCCAACACTTATCAGGTCTTCGAGATCCGTTGCCACTATCGCGAGAGGAGAAAACCCATCTTCAATCGCATAACATCACTCAGTGGAAACACAGACCATTCGCAATTGTGTTTTATCGCTTTTAAAAAAAAATCTCTTCTATTTTGCGCAAGACTGCAATGGAAACCCGCCTACTGTTGGTGTCAAATGGTCTCAAATTAGGGGTTTGTAGTGGTGTCTCCTTTTGGCACTGGGTAAGCAAGCCAATTCAGTCCTCGCCACGGGGTACTTTAAATCTGTATACATTATGTAAGGACGCCATCCTGTCAAGCCCAGCCATGTGTGGGTGTTTAATCATCTATCATTAAAAATCTGTGTTTTATCTAAGGATGCTTGTAGCAAAGGGAGAGAGGGGTCACCCCACCCAGCCTCAAACCCAGGTCTATAGGGTACCAAACTGCAGCTTTGACCATGACGCCAAAGAGCCAGGCTCATTGGTACGGCAGTCAGAGTGCATACTCAACCGTAGTGACGGCACTTCGTCACACTGCCCTCCCCTTCGGGAAGCGTGCCCATGCGCTTCACGCACAGAGGTGTACCTCACGCATTCCGCCACCATACTTCTCCCATCCCAGGGTGCCCCACTCACTCGTGCTTCACCCATCTAAGGGGTCCCTCACACCGTGCTTCACCCATCTCTGGGGTCCCTCACACTAGGGTGAACCTAACCTGGGGATCCCTCATACGGCTCACACACCGGGCACGCCTATGATGGCCTCGCAGCCAGCCATCCCACTGCTAACACCAAATGTAGCGAAGGGAGAGAGCAGTCACCCCACCCGGCCTCGAACCCGGGTCTATGGGGTACCAAACATGCAACTTGACCACAATGCCAAAGAGCCTGGCTTTTGTGTTGCAGTCAAGTTGCATGTTTGGTACCCCGTAGACCCGGGTTTGAGGCCGGGTGGGGTGACTACTCTCTCCCTTCGCTACAATGCTGTCTGATCCTACGATTGACGAACAACTGGAATTATAGACCCTGCTGTGAGGACTGATTTGTGTTTGATTGTCAGCATATAAAAGATTGTTTGCTTATTTGTTCATTCAATAATCTTATTTTCTCTAATTATATAAAATCAATATAATGCTGATGGGACAACATGCGTAAAGGTGGAGAGAACAAGAAATTTATACTGAGATGAGGGCTTCACATTCTAGACCTTGGCCCTTCCCAGTCCAAAATGCTAATTACACTTCTCTGGTAATTGCAAATCCTACAGAGGAAGAAAAATAATAAAAATGTGATACTAAACCACTGGCACACTTAATAATAACATAAGTCTCATTTAAAAGCCTTGGAGGTCACTGACACTGCTCTTCTTTGGTTTAAATCCTACCTCTCTGGACGCTCTTTCAGAGTGTCCTGGAATGGTGGTTTGTCTATACCCCACAGCCTGCTTATGAGTGTCCCTCAAGACTCTGTACTGGGCCCCCTCCTCTTCTCTCTTGACATTGAAATCTCTTGGCTGTGTCATCTCCTCCCATGGCTTTTCATACCACTTCTATGCTGATGACACTGAACTTTTCCTGTCTGTTCTGCCATCTGACACTCTCTGCGTGCATGTCAGCTTGCCTGAAGGACATTTCAAAGAGGATCATGGACTGACTGAGACAGAGATTCTTTACATCCCCTCCAGGTCCTCCCCATTTCAAGACCTCTCCATCAGCATAGGCTCTACAAGCATTTTCATCTATAGCACTGCTACTGTCAAAAGCCTTGGGGTAACTCCTCAAAGATACAATTCCTGTCTGTATTGGTCCCTCAGTGGTGGAATGAACTTCCCACGGGGTACAGGATAGCGGAATCACGGGCCATCTTCCAATGCAGTGAAGACCCACCTCTTCAGACTGCATCTCAATTCCACCTCAATCCCAACCCCCTAAAACCTGTTACTTGTTTTACCTGCTGTTTTTTATACATGTAGTATAGGAATTTGTTATGGTTTCTGTGATCTAGGGACTGTGATGCATGGTAGTGTGTGTACTTGGCTACCCTTGGTTTCTAGGGTGTCTAGTCAGGTTAACACAAGTTAACTTGTGCTAGGGCTTCAATAGTGTTATGCTCACACTCACTGGTCTGGGAGTGTGTTAGCCTGGTCTGGCACTGGTGCTCATTCAACTTGAATGGATACACTATACTGTTCTCTTGTGCTGGAGGTCGCTGTGGATAAGAGCATCTACAAAATTAATGTCATTTAATGTAATTCTGACAAAATGACTGCAGAGCTCCATTCTGGTAAAAATGGATGAATCCTTCATTAAATAAACATTTCATGTAGTAATAAATATTAAAATAAAACTAATCAAAATGCATTCATTTGAAAAATACTGAATGATCCATTTCAGCAAATACGTCAGGGAGTAGCTCATGTAAGAATATGTTTAATCTAAAGAATGTTTACCCACACAACTGTGCGCCGGTGGTCTGCCTGACGTCGGAACATGACACGTCAGGTAGACCAGCCTCTGGGTAAAGAATGAGGAGGTCGTGTTATATGCCTTTTGACCAATAGAGCTATCCGTCGCCCGTTGTGGAGCCGTGAAAATGGCTTTGGAGCCGAATAAGACAGATACCCTGACCATTTTTAAAAGATTGAGATCTATTCCAACAAACAAGGTAGGGCGAATATAATTTACAGTCGGCCTATCCAAGTATCTGGCCTCATACCTGTGAATGAAATGTTATTGTCTCGATACAGTGGCTGTGGTTTACTAGCTAGTTTTCTAAGCCGGTAAGCTAACTGCCCGAACTAAGAACTGGGTCGTTAGCTAGCAATAGCCTGCGGTGGGAATATATTTTCATACCGGCGTTACGTCAGGTAGCTGCTAGCTAATTGGCTGGCCACGTCTACTTTCCTAGCTAATGATAGCTAAATTTCATATGGCCAGCAATTTAATTTGCTTAGCTTTCAGCAGCGCACTTGTCAAACCTGAGAATACGTGTAGCCTGCTAGCTGGCTTAGAATAAACTGACTTAGCTTGCTAGTGAGAATGTGTCACAAATGCTAGAACTTTGTTGGCTAACGCTAGCAACATTGATTTTGTGAGACGGTCACCTTTAAACTAGTACGGAAGCTGTCGCTAAGGTGGGTGTCTCTTTGATCCAATGTGCTTGCTAGCTATCGAGCTAGGCCGTCAAGATGCTCAGTTTGTAAGCGCACAATATACACTTTAAACATATACGTGTAACATAACTAGCGAGCTAAGCTTTACCGTGTAATTTGAAGTACAAGATAGCTCAATTGGTGCAGTGGTTAGCCAGCTAACTAATATCTGAAATCCAGCCCAAATTGCGTACTGAAAATCTCTAGCGGTCCAGTTATCTAGTCAGCGATACCAGTGCGTTAACTTAGCTGGCCACCTTGATCGGAGTAACTCTTAAGAATGGAAAGGTTTTGTTTGTGAAAGTAGTCTAATGAATGTCAAAGTTTCGAATTATTGAAGGGCTGGCTATGTGATGTGAATTCAGTGCACATTAAGATGATGTTTCTGTTTTCAAGACATTTACATTAGCTACATCAGTTTTATTGGCGATCCAAATAAAGCCGATCGATAACTTTTGTGTACATTTTTTTCCTCCCATTAACATAAAATTGAGAACCCCCCCTCCATAGAAGTCACATGTGAACAAACCCTGTGTTGGGTAGGAACCCGTGAAGGACTGTATATACTTAGGCTTAGCAGTGTTCGTCCCGGGGTATCGGTCAGAATACAGAAGATGCAACGCAGGGTCTTGATTCACCTTTTGCTGCAATTATTTTGTTTGGTACAGCACAGCATATATTATGACAATGGACATGCTACTATGATGTCACTTCTCTGCTCTCCACACGTATAGGTACACTGCCTGAACTTGCGAGTCTGTGTGTTTGTGTGGTTCTAAAATAAATAAAGAAAAACAAAGGTCACTGCACTGATACCATGAACTGCATAACATGTACGAATGCACAACTGCGATAATATATCAATATAAACTTTTGTTCAGCATATACATAAATCACCGTAGTATTAACTACATAACGTGGGTAGCCACCACTTTAGCAACAGCATGGTTAATATTAACACCGTTAACCTTGATGTAATACTAACTAGCGGCTATTACTAGCACTTAGCGGTTAACACAATTAACATCGTACCGCTCTAATATAATAGACGGTAATGCCGTAAATGTAAACGTAAACATTACTCACGGTGTTTCAGTAACGCACACTGCTTGAACTGAGACAAATCTTAACTCAAACTAATCTTAAATTAACTGAGGTAACTTGGAGACTACTCAAATGTCTGCCGTTCTTCCCGCCGCTGCCTCTCCCCGCTGTTGCACCCACAATTCCTCACACACGCGTCGCCGTGGCAACAGGTGCGCGAGTTTCCCCGCAGTCGCCCTGTTAGTTTTTCTTGTGCCGCGATTGCCTCATATTGGAAACCCCCTCGTGGGAAGGGGCAATAGTATATCTAGTTTTTTGCACAACAGATATGAAGCAAAAGCTGTTTCAGGCTTCAGACAAATAAATGAATAGCTTGATAAATATGCCTGAAAATTCACTCAGACTCACATTTTTAAAAAAATGCCTGAAGCAAAATTTGAGAAATGGGTGTAAACAACTCAGTCGTGATTTGTTAGCAACTCAGTCACTTTGTTACCACAGATATCACTGTATACTTCCACAATTAATGTTTTGACAGAATCAATGAAGAGTGCATGGAATAGTAATAAAAAGATTTCTAGTTGTCATTCAGAATCATTTTGTAAATGTAGTGTTACCTTTAATAGTTTAACAAGCTGCACATTTTCTTTATTATAATCCGTACTTGCTGTGTATTCCAGGCCTGCTTTGACTGTGCTGCTAAGAACCCCAGCTGGGCCAGTATACCTTATGGAGTGTTCCTGTGTATTGACTGCTCTGGGATCCACCGCTCTCTGGGAGTGCACCTTAGTTTCATTAGGTATGTGCTGATCTGTTTATGTATGTGCGTTGGTCACTCTATGCCTGCATATTTGCTGTCCACTTCTCCTCAGCCTGTACCTAAGAAGAAATCTGAAACAGCTGTGGTTGATTGCCCGCTTGGATTGACTTCCTAAGGAAACAATGGCATTCTTTTCTGCAGATCGACAGAACTTGATTCCAACTGGAGCTGGTTCCAGCTGAGATGTATGCAAACTGGCGGCAATGCCAGTGCGGTAAATGGAAGAGATATCTCTTTGTAGTTTCACTCACTAAAAGCTCATTGATTCCTCCATACAGTATAACTGGAAACACTTACAGAGGCACATCTGTTTAGAGTTCAGATGGTGTATTTCACTGCACTGTCATAGGAGTTAATATGATTGTAAGTTTGGGGTGCTTTTACCAGATTCTAAACAATCTCTGTCTTGCCTTCTGGGTGCAGACCGCATTTTTCCGCCAGCATGGCCAGTGACACCAATGCCAAGTACAACAGCCGAGCTGCACAGATGTATCGTGAGAAGATTCGGCAGCTAGCAAATGCCGCGCTGTCAAAGTATGGCACCAATGTGAGTATGCCATACAGTCAATGTGTACACACACTATTTGTGCCAAGTGCTGCTGATTTGCTGCCGCATGTCATTTGGCTCATTTTGTGTTCAGGTAAATATTCTAAGATGCCAACTGTTTGTTCAGACTATATTACAATGAATGTTAGAGATCATGTTTTAAAACTATACTAATACTAAAGTATATTTGACACAGTATATCCAATGTAATATTAACCTTTAGCTTCCTGTAGTGCTGTGTGGAAAAACTAGATGCTTCATCATTTAACATGGTGTTTAAGCTTAAGTCCAGATGAACCCTGCGTATAGTGAAGGGCTTTTTAAATTGCGTTGTGTAGACATTTTATGTCAACAGTATTTTTTCATGTTCAGCTTTGGATTGAGGCATCAGGAAATACTCAACCTGCCACCCCTGAAAAGAAAGAAGCAGACTTCTTTGCTGAGCACACTGAGGTATGTGACACCCTTTCTTTCTCTTTTGTTTCTCTTGCTTAGATAGAAGGAAAACAATACTGTGTTTACAGAAGGGAATTGCTCCATTTGTATACGACATTGTTCTGGGCAAATGAGAGTTCAGTAGGTGGAGCTAAAGCATGCTGCCTGTGACCAGTAAGTGCCAAATTTGAATGACATCACTGTTAAAATTCAGCCAGAATTTATTTTTATAAAATGGAAAACAAAGGGAAAAAAGACAGGTTCAGAAACTGCACATATGCTCATTGAACAATAAAGCAAATGTGTGTCATGGTCAGTGAGAGAGACTACTGATCCAAGTATTAAATTAACTATGCTGGTCAAATATTCAAATGATCGAATGTCCTCGCCTGTATGATATATCTAAAATTGTATTTTATGTCATGACTAACCTTAACTACTGTCATGACCCACAGTGATCCACACAGTGGAGAAGTGCTGATGAAACAGAGCATGGCTGTGTGTTCATGAATTTTTCCCATTGTTCTCAACTTTCTTCTTATGCTGCATTTACAGCCCATGAGCAGCTGGGACGTGACCACTCCCACCCTGTCAGAACAGAATGGAGCAATCACCTTGCAGTTTGAGGAGGAGTCGCCCAGAGTGTCTGATAATGTTAGCCCACATAAGGATTCTTCTTTATAGGGGGACATAACAGTAAAGCATTATAATAAGTGTGCATAACTTTCTTTGAGGGGACATCATATATTCTTATGTGATCATAAATTCCTGATGTTATTCGTGAATATTTATTACCTACTGTTATTGAATAGTATGTATATAACTTTTTGTCCATTCTCATAAGCAGAATATAAACATTTATGAATGCCTCTGAATTGTGTATGGGTGACATTTAGTATTTTTAACCAATGTTTTATAGTGAATATATTTATTAGTGAATATATTTGTTAACCACTGTAGCAAGCATAATTTTGCCCTCATACACATGATTCTTTGTAGAACTAGAAGATGGACCAAGTGTGGAGGGACTGAGCATATCCCCCAAAGCCGCTATTGGTGAGTGTGCTTGAGCCCCCTCTGTCCCCCGCAGTGTGTGACACAGTCTGTAGTTTACCTAGCTGATATTTTCTTATTAGACTCTGTCTCCACTGTGCGTGATGTCTTCACTGCCACTTCCCAACAGTTCCACTGCTCACAAAAGTCCTTTTGGACCCTTATTCAACAACATGCAGTCAAGTTGTTTTGCCATCTGAAATTGATTAAAAGCTCAATTTCAGAGACTCACATTTGAGACAAGTGTACAGACATTAGCGCAGAACACCAGCATTGGGTGCCTTTATATACATTATTTCTGCTTGTGGAAGGGGTCTCAGAATACTATATGATTGCATTGGAGTCTCCTTTTAAATGGCAAAGAACAGTTAAGGTGTTGTGCTTTACAGTTGTTGACTTCTTTGAGTCTCTTTTGTTCCCTCTGTGGTGAATGACACCTCATAACAGCTGTTTATTCTGTTACATAGAAGACTCAATGTGTTCGTCATCTGATGAACTGCACCCTTCTAAAGGTGACTGAATGTTTGACGCTCCTAACAGTGCTGTGGCTGATTGATACTGGGCAGAGTTCTGTGATTGAGTGGCTCTTTGCTTTGTGGAGGGTAGGCTTTAGCCCTGTTCTCCTGACGTGATACGTCACCCCTGTAAGACATCTGGACTGAGCAGAGGATTAAGCTTTTAACATTGTACCAACTTTGTTTGCAGCTGAGCGGTTATGCAGTGGCAGCTGTGTGGATGTGATTGACTATATGGTTGTGTTTGCTGGAGCACTGCTAATGATTATGCTGTGGCTTCTCTGCAGCAGCCTCTACAGATTGGAGCCTAACTGTTGGCTATAAAGCATGGCAAAATACAGTCATCACTGTGGTGTGTTGATGTGTTTCATTTAGTGTAGTGCTTATGTGGCATCACTAACTATTGAGCTGTTGAAAATGGAAGTAAAGAACACTGCTTTTATTGGTGCATTTGCAGTGACTATGCATTGATATGAACTAGATTTTATTTGATGTTAAAACAACTGATACTAAAATAAAGAATAATTAATAGTGTAGTGAACCAGTGATACACTGCAATTTTATTTGAATATAAGTACTGTATGAGCCCTTGGTGGAAATGAAGGAACTCTTTTCTTTTCAAGCTGCATCTTAAATATGTAGATTCCTGAGATGCTTTGAAGAACGGGCATGTTTCATGCGAGCTTAAAGACTTTGGTATTAAGATTGTAAGCAGTAGGAACTGCGGTGTAAAGAGGTGTGCAATCATGGTGAGAAATTTACAGCAGTCAGCAGTGTGTGTTTGAATGTGTCCACCTTGTATGTGTTGCTTTTTAGATGTGAAACCCTCTATCATTGGGAAGAAAAAACCCACAGCTGCAAAGAAAGGGGTAGGTTATGATATATTGTCTCTTCATCTCCACTATTATTGCACCACACCTCTTATAGCAGTTTTATTCTTAAAAGTGGAATTTATCTTTGTTTTGCAGGTTGAGGATGAGTCCAAACTGATTGTTATAAATTGTTTGCTTGATTTTGACAAGCATATTTAAGCAGTGTCTATACAGGACTTCTGTTTCTGTTCGGGTGTCACTGAAAGTATTAATCCTTATATCAGTAATCCATTTGAATTGGGTGTGCTGTTAAACTCTGTTATTTTATTCATCCCGTGATGACTTGGAGAAAGATCTCTTATTTCAGTGTGCCTCTATCGCTGCTGTTTGCTGTTTGGACACTAGGTGGCTGTATTTCCACAAAGAGTGACTTCTGGCTCGGTTGTATAAATGTTGATTGATGGCTTCTGTGTCATGTAAACTGCCATTACCATTTAAGAGCTCTGAAGGAGTCAGATTAAAAACCTGCAGTGCTAAGAACAGAATGGATGAGTTACATTTGAAGCTGGGTCGAGGTGCTGGGGTTAATGCCATTGGTGAGCATCGAGACAGCCCAAATTTGAGCTGTCTGAGTATGTGTACCCTTTTCCCATTTAGCTTGGTGCTAAGAAAGGCCTGGGAGCCCAGAGGGTTAGCAGCAGCAGCTTCAGTGAGGTGGAGAAGCAGGCCCAGGTGGCTGAGAAACTGAGGGAAGAGCAGGCCGCTGAGGCCAAGAAGCAGGAGGAAGAGTCCATGTGAGTGGGTCTGAGAGAACTGCATACACAATGCTCTTATAAACAAAGAAATATTTACACTGTTCCTGGTTACAATCGATGCATCTAATAACTACAGAAAAAACGATCCAAAAGAAGTTACACATCTAGAAGGTAATAATGTATCATATACATCTTAGTGTTTATGATACATTAGTGTCTTGTTTATTACCTAAATTGTAATATAAATGATGTTAAGAGTTTAAAATGGGGGATTTAAGTGCAGAGTGTTTTTGTGTTCAGAGATTATAAAGTAGGTTATAAAGGCCATTTACTTGGCCATTACAACACTTTTCCAGGGGGTCATTTTAGACAATGGATTTGGAACTCTATTAAGATGTGCATATTAAATTATCATTGGTAAATTAAAAACCAGAGATAAAAAACAGCTCTAGATATTCTTTAACAGTGTTGATATGGGTAAAGTGCATTCATTAACACTGTAATGAAACTAAAGCATGTTCTACTTTTGTGAGGTATTGTTTAGGTTAAGATGAAGTAAGTCTTTCCTGATTGGACTAATATGTTAATCAGTGAAATTCTGGTTCATGGTTGAACAATATTTTTGTTCAGTTTGAAGATTGTTATGGAGGTGGTCATGATTGCTTCAATATTCCCTCTCGACTCAGTGTGGTCTCCATGCGCTTAGCCTACAAGGAACTAGAGCTGGACAGGAAGAAGGAGGACAAAAAGATTCAGAACCTGGAGGGGAAGAAGAAGGAACAGGCTGAGAGGTTGGGAATGGGCTTGGGAAATAGAAGGTAAAGGCTGGGAAAATTCCACTTGATCAGTGATCTCTTGAATGAGTCAGATCTGAGTGCTGTGTGTGCATTGCAGTGCGGTGTCCCACTCGGTGATGTCCCAGATGCACGTGATTGAGCAAGAGAACCCTGTTGTAGCTAGGGTGCCTCCCTGCACCAAGCTGGACTTGATCGATGAGCCTGGATTCACATCCGGGCCCCCAAAGTAAGTCTTTGACTTTTCTTGTAAACAAGCCTGTAGCTGCTTTTTTATTGCACAGCTTTCATTAAAGAAAAATTTAAGCAGTTGAGTAATAAATTAATAATCATCATATTTTACACTACCTGTTTTAATTTGTTTTTATTAAGTATATCCATTTTTGTGAAGGTGCCATCTTTAAAGCTCCAGTTGTCAGCCAATAGCAGTTCTCCTCTATCGTCATTATTGCTGCCAAGATTTAAACCAGACACATTTATCCCTTTTTTGAGGCACAAAGTTTCAAATTTCATTTTTAACCATGCACATGTTGTATTCTTATAATATTAAGTCACAGAGCCCATGCAAATTTGGAGGGGTTTTAAAGTTTGGAAAAGCAGTCCCCATGACCAGTGTTGTTGATGATAACAGGTATATGGACAACCCCTTCATGTCAAGCAATGGCTTTGGCTCCCGTTGGGACTCAGACAGCAACTCCTCCTTCTCTTCCTGGGCCCTGGAGAAGGAGGAGACTAAGGCTAGCGAGGTTACCATCTCCAGCATCCAGCCCATAGGGGAGAGGTTAGTCTATGGGGAGATTATGTCTCTCTGCTTAACTTTCTGGGACTGTTTCTGAGGTTAGAGCACCACAAGGGAGTAGCATATACACTAGTATTGGTATTGGTTTCTCATTTTTTGCTAAAGGTGGTTATTTCCAGTTCACCACACACACTCATGTATTGAAGTTTATCCCTACCTTTAAAAATAATCCAGGGATGGTGCCTTTCTCAGGCACTGTTATAGTTAAGTCAAAAGAATGTGCACTTGGTGACTCGGTTTGATTCAGAGTTCAGTTTTCATCAGTGCTACATAATCACTTTCTGCTCCACTCCTCCCCAAACCTGCATCCCCCACCCGGATTTAAAATAATCAATGCCATAGTTCTGCCAAGGATGTATTGTATGAAATTCAATTCCTTACTCTGTAATGCAAATGAAATAGGAATTCAGAGAGGTGCTGAGCAGGAGCTGTTGGACATGCATGCAGTCAGTGCCAACTTTCTCATTAAGAAGTTGCTTGGAGTTCTGATCTTGATGATCACTGGGGCTGTTCCATCTCTGCAGGTTACCCAGTCCACAGAAGCTGGATGGCCCAGCAGCCATGGAGTCAAGTGAGGCTTGGCAGAAGTTTGCTAACGCCAAGGCCATTTCGTCCAACATGTTCTTTGGGGGAGAGAGCAATGCTGAGGTGAATGGATTTATCCTAATCTCTTCAAGACTCTCACTAAAAGGTGCCTTATTAGACTTACAGTTTTCAGATTTCAAAGATGTTTCATTTTTTAATTCTGCAATTTTAACAGGTCATTAGAATGTCAGCTGGATCTGTGTTCAGCTAGCAGAAGAGGGAAAGTGTGAGCTTAGGAAATTTAGCACTCATTTTAGAGGTGAGACAGTGTTGTTTTCAGGGTTTTCTTCAGCAGGGTACTTAACATGTTTGACTAAAAGTCATCTCTAAAAACCAAGGCTGAAATGTAATGTATGTTGCTCATGAGTTGGGCATGTGATTGCGTATGTGCATAGAATGCCACTGGAAATAATCACACTGAGGTGATGCTGCAGTATGAAATCAAGACCCACCTTGAGACCCTCTCGGGCAGTATGTCCATCAGTTCAGCCGACCTCTTTGGTGATGGCAGTGATCGCACCACAGGTCAGCACAGCCCACAACTCTTCACCTTATCCTATGTATGTACAGTGGCATGCAAAAGTTTGGGCACCCATGGTCAAAATTTCTGTTACTGTGAACAGTTAAGTGAGTAGAAGATGAACTAATCTCCAAAAGGCAGAAAGTTAAAGATGAAACATTCCTTTCAACATTTTAAGCAAGATTAGTGTATTATTTTTGTTTTGTACAATTTTAGAGTGAAAAAAAGGAAAGGAGCATCATGCAAAAGTTTGGGCACCCCAAGAGATTTGAGCTGTCAGATAACTTTTACCAAGGTCTCAGACCTTAATTAGCTTGTTAGGGCTATGGCTTGTTCACAATCATTGTTAGGAAAGGCCAGGTGATGCAAATTTCAAAGCTTTATAAATATTCTGACTCCTCAAACCTTGTCCCAACAATCAGCAGCCAGGGGCTCCTCTAAGCAGCTGCCTAGCACTCTGAAAATTAAAATAATTGGTGCCCACAACGAAGGAAAAGGCTATAAGAAGATAGAAGTGTTTTCAGGTAGCCGTTTCCTCAGTTTGTAATGTAATTAAGAAATGGCAGTTAACAGGAACGGTGGAGGTCAAGTTGAGGTCTGGAAGACCAAGAAAACTTTCCAAGAGAACTGCTCGTAGCATTGCTAGAAAGGCAAATCAAAACCCCAGATTGACTGCAAAAGACCTTCAGGAAGATTTAGCAGACTCTGGAGTGGTGGTGCACTGTTCTACTGTGCAGCGACACCAGCACAAATATGACATTCATGGAAGAGTCATCAGAAGAAAACCTTTCCTGTGTCCTCACCACAAAATTCAGTGTCAGAAGTTTGCAAAGGAACATCTAAAAAAGCCTGATGCATTTTGGAAACAAGTCCTGTGGACTGATGAAGTTAAAATAGAACTTTTTGGCCACAATGAGCAAAGGTATGTTTGGAGAAAAAAGGGTGCAGAATTTCATGAAAAGAACACCTCTCCAACTGTTAAGCACAGGGGTGGATCGATCATGCTTTGGGCTTGCATTGCAGCCAGTGGCACGAGGAACATTTCACTGGTAGAGGGAAGAATGGATTCAATTAAATACCAGCAAATTCTGGAAGAAAACATCACACCGTCTGTAAAAAAGCTGAAGATGAAAAGATGATGGCTTCTACAACGGGATAATGATCCTAAACACACCTCAAAATCCACAATGGACTACTTCAAGAGGCGCAAGCTGAAGGTTTTGCCATGGCCCTCACTGTCCCCCGACCTAAACATCATCAAAAATCTGTGGATAGACCTCAAAAGAGCAGTGCATGCAAGACAGCCCAAGAATCTCACAGAACTAGAAGCCTTTTGCAAGGAAGAATGGGCGAAAACCCCCAAACAAGAATTGAAAGATTCTTAGTTGGTTACAAAAAGCGTTTACAAGCTGTGATACTTACAAAAGGGGGTGTTACTAAGAACTGATCATGCAGGGTGCCCAAACTTTTGCTTCGGGCCCTTTTCCTTTTTTGTTATTTTGAAACTGTAAATAATATATAAAAAAGTAATCTTGCTTAAAATATGAAAGAAGTGTGTCATCTTTAACTTTATGGCTTTTGGAACTCAGGTCATCTTTTACCTGCTTAGCTATTCATAGTAACAGAAATTTTGACAAGGGGTGCCCAAACTTTTGCATGCCACTGTATGTATGTATGTTGTGGCCACTTTCCTGTGGTATAACAGTATTGGTTTTAAAACATTGATTTTATGTGTCTTCAGGGGCATCCAGCTTTGACAGTATGCTACCCTCAGCCCCAGATATGGCCCAATTCAAACATGGGGTGAAAGCAGTGGCAGGGAAAATGGCAGTGCTGGCTAACGGGGTGATAAACACAATACAGGTGCCTGCAACACTCATACTGTGACTCATGCCTGATCGCAGTCCACCCAGTTAGCAAAGTGACAGCTTTCCTGTGAGATAAGGGAAATGTTGAGGGAATGTTGTGTGTTAGATTGGTGTACTCCACTTCTTTGATCCATGTATGGAGGTGGGAAAGCACCAATAATGCTAAAAGTTCCTCATCGAAATGACCTGTGAAGTTAGGCACTTCATGCCTACCGTGTCCTTCCCCGCCACATATTTTTCCTCTGGACAGGTTAAAGTTAATGTGCCTTTTATTCTCTACCACAGGTCATTCTTGATGTTTCTTTCATTCGTTGCAATGGTGAACCATGCCACTATTTTCATAAAAAGAATTGAAGATTGTCCTTATGTCATTACATGCTTTATAAATGTTAAACTGTATTACTCAATTTTTATGCATGTGAGCATTAATATAGTATGTCACTGCATTACTAAATCATCTCAATGAAAGTTTGTCCCTCTCTTCAAGGGCAGATCTTACTGGTTTCACCTGAACACATTGCACAATTTATATTTGGCTGTTATGTATAAGGGTAATGTGCATTTCAGAAATAAACAAGTGAGGCTGGCAGGCATATCAGTTAAAATTCTCAAAGCCTAAGAGTACATAAGCACAGGCTCTCCCACATATTTAGGTTGCATAATCAAATTGTAACATAGAGAATATACAGACTTGTATGACTTTTCTGTGATATGTTGTATTTAGTTTGGTCAGACCTGAAAAGATTTTTACTGCTGAATGTAGTGTACATTTTCACTTTAATATCCTGTTTAAATGTCTTTATTTTAAGGTATTAATTCCAGTGTTTTATTTTGCTCTTAGGATCGATATGGTGCATACTGAAAATGGAAGAATACGGGTACTGTAAAACGGCAAGCAAAAAAGCAAACCTGAAGCAAACCCTACAATTGCTGTTGGTCTGTTTTCTTTCTGGTATCTGCATCCAGGTGGAAGAAAAAACAGAAGGAGAATTCCATGACTGTGATCTGGGAGGCATCTGTCTGCTTACCCAGACTTTTACAGACTAAGAAAATTGAATTGAAGCTGTATTTTTTTCTTTCTTTGGGAAACATTTCAACTTGATTTTTGTAAAAAAAAAAAAATAAATAAAAAAATTAGTTGTTTCTAAAACCATGGTGCATTCTTTTCTTTTCTAATAGTTTTTTCTACTCAATTTGGTCACATTTGAAAAAAAAAGAATCTTTTAAGAATCATTTATACTTGCATGTTCAGTTTAATTCTTATTTCTATGCATATTTTTGTTTTTGTTCATTCAAACATGCAGTATCATGGTCAATACCTACAAGCATTAATGTCAGGAAAGGGAATCTATTTTTGCTCAGCAGTGTTTTTATATTTTTCATGAGTATATTTTCAAATTTAATACCCCTAGTATAACTTCATGAGAGACTGAACTGTGCATTGTGTTACTGCCACAGTCGTCGCCGGGATCCTGTGTGCACATTCAGGATCACATCCTTAAGTCTAGGATGAAATTTGTGTAAAAGAAAATTAATAAAGATCCATAAATATCTATTTAGTGGTTAGCTGCAGAAAGAGATCCTCCTAACAGTAATTATCCTTGGGCCTGAGATAAAGCCATTGTAAAGGTGCACCTGTCCCTTTAAGTGTTTGGTTGGGTCTCATGGGAAGGGGGGCGGAGTGAGTGAATGCCGGGAAGCTTAAAGAGGGTTGGTCATGGCCACCTCCGGGGGGGCCTGAGAGTTGCCAGCACTGCTTGAGTGTCTCACCTGAGCACACAAAGCTCCGAAAGCCACAAGCTCACCGCGACCTGGAGACCTACCACGAGGGGCGTTGACAGTGCGTGCCCTAAAGGAAGGAGGACCACAGCTAACTTTTAGAAAACCACCTCAAACACTGAACAGACAGAGGAAACACAGACTGGCCCGGTTGAAGTGGAAGACTGCATGCTGGAGCTGGCCGGGGACGCGAGAGAGATCGTATGGTGGGCAGTGAGGTGTCCTGACCCGGTAAGCACCTTTATCTTTACTGGCTGCCATTTCGAGCCCAGGATAATTCAACTGTGGGACAGTTGAGGGAGGCATGCAGGGAATGTTAGGGTGGCATGGGAGGCTTCCAGGAGACATTTGTTTACCCCCATGACAACGAGTGCTTCTAGCACTGTTTGCCTCCTGGCTTACCTCTTGTGCACGCCCATAACAATTGCTCCTAATATATTTATAATATGTATAAAATAAACATTTTGGAATTAATGACTGGAATGAATACATTTTCCTGCTATTTGATCTGGAAAATTTCTTAAAATGTATGAAAAAGGATTTTGTAGCGAGATTTTAAACTTTTATTGATTGTGGTGCATATTGAGGCTTTTCAAGTACCCACATTGCTGATTAATTTTACCACAGCCTATCTGATCAAAATGTTTAAATGGTGCAAAAAGTAACCCTATTACAGAGGCTTTTTGGCTTGGTGCCTTTGAAATTTTAACATTAGGAATTTTAATGTTGTGCAGTGCTAGTTACTGTTATTAAAGGTTATTGACTATTGCAATGGTGAACTTTGGAAGTGCCTATTGGCAGTAGTCCATAATTCCAGATTTAAAGCATTTATAGCAGAGTGCATAACCTGCAGAAGTCAGAAACTGGATATTTCCATAGTACTGTAAGTTTTATAATTATTGCTGAAGATGTGGTAAAACCCTAGGTTTTTGGATAAACAAAATTTTTCCTGTTGTAAGTTGACATATACCACACTTTGACTTTCACATTTGTTTTATTGATAAGGGCTCAAGGATAATTGCACTCACTGGTCCTGAATGAACTGAAAAATCTGTAAATGATATTGCCTTCTCAAATGTTGACAGTCCATTCTGTAAAACCTACACAGGGATGGGGGGGGCTACATCCTCCAAGAAAACCACCTGCACGGTAGTTAGTCCCTGCCAGTATTGCTTCTTTCGGAGTACTGTTACACCACGTTGTTACTCATGGATGATGCAGGTTTTGTATGTCAAACAAACCATTCACATTGGAGCCTATTCTGTACATACAATGTACTGTCAACTGTCCTGAGAATTTATTCATTCATTTTTATTTTTTCAGGGTTATAGCATTATAGAATATTCATAAAGTAAGGATCAGGGCTTAGCCTGATATAGCTGGGGGGGGTGTTTGTAAATGTGTCATAGTTAAGAAGTTCAGTGTGATTTTTCCCTTTAATAAATAACACAAAGCACACAATTGATTAGTCTTTTTAAACAAGATATGGTTGTTGTAAAGAAATGAGTGTCCAAAATATAATTAATAATTTATGCCCTCAACAGACGTAGAATTACACATTTTGGACTCTAGCATACACCACCAAGGATATTCTCTTTTTTACCTGCTGCTGTAATTCCCTGATAATCATCATAGGTGTTGTTTAAGCCACTCACTGTCTGTCTGCTGCCTCTATGTTTGTGCCCCAGTGGTAAAAAAAACTCCCCCTTTCCAAAATATATTTATTATATGCATTGAAAAACTAATTTTGTGTCAATAAAGACTTGAAATCTTGCCTTATTTTCAGTGTGTGTTTCATGTTACAGGAGTGATGCAGGTATAATGCACTTAGGGCATTGGTTGAATGGTTTTAAGTTTATTTCCTGAGTGAAGGACTTCAAATACATCAAAGGCAGTTTAAGAAATACAAAAAAAATACAACAACAAAAAAGTTTCTATTATAGTGCAGCCATAGTGTTGTGAAGCCATATGTGAACAAAGTGTAGAAAATATTTGCAGATGTGTTAACAAAAGAGGTAGATTAATGTTAACTAATTCATCCTTTAGTTGTGTTCCTTTCAAAATAAGTCTGCTGTATGCTCCCTATAAATAAACTGAACAGTGGCATTCTTCCACTTCATTAATATAGTGGGTTAGAATAGGATAGCACAGACTTCCTTGCAAATTGAATAGCAATGAGTAAGTGTATTATGACACTTAAAGCAATGTAGCAGTTACTGAGCTTAGCCTATGTCATTATAGTGGTTTAAGAGCCTCACATTCTGTTAGAAAACACAAGAGGATTTTTACGACCTAAAAACTCAATTTTAAATTTGCCAAGTAACCCATCTTTCCTCATTTACTGTCAATGATAAAAAATTCCTTTCTTCAAATACTTTTCCTTTTGACCCATACAAACTGCATATAGATTTTTTCAATCAACACATCTCTTCACATGATAATGTATGTACTTTTCCACCATATACATCACGTATGTAAAAAAAAAAAAAAAAAAACGGTAAAAGCTAAATTCATTGCACCGGTCTTCATAAATTCAGTTTATCCATGCATAGGGATAGAAGCCGTTTTGTTCCCACAGTGTGCACCGCATGGCACTGTAGTTTTGGGCCACAGTGATATTGCTGGAGAGCAGTGCTGTGTATGGAGGGTACTGTGGCCACTCACCAGGCATCTCACCTATGAGGTAGCAACACATTATGGAAAGTTTATCTGGCAATACAATACACTACACAAATGTTTCAACATTTATGGGCCGTGGTTCTGTGGGTTTCAGTTTTAAAAAGAGCCGGGTCGGCTTAACATGCAAACATCAGAAGACGATACAGTTGTGTTTCATTGTTGTCAGTGGTATCTCTCTCATCAATTGTCACACAACTTTCTCCCTTTGCACAATTGCCTATCTTAGTGTGATTTCAATGTTGTTGCCTAGCAATCTGTACACCAGGGTGCAGGATTATCCTGACAGAACAACCCATGATCATGCCACATAATGACATGCAGAACAAGATTTTAGTATGGAAACAACATACTATGGCTATTTTACAGGAGACAAATTGCCATAGCAAACTTATGGGGAACCTTGTAAAACCCTTGACTTTTCTGGTGCTGATATTAGAACTTCACAAACTATCAAGTCAAGTAAGAAAACACTACTGAAATCACAGTATGGGTTTTGAGAAATCTATGAACCAGTACTGTCTCTGATGGTTCATGCTGTCTCTGTGTTAGAACAATTCAGGCTGTTCTAAGTGAAAAATCCTAACCCACTCACCTGTTTTAGCAAAATGGATAAAGTACTTTGTCATGGTGTCTTGGAAACTGTCATCCTGCAGGCTTGTCTCTCCCAACACTGCTTTCAGACCCCTGAAGAAGGCCAGGCTATCCAGCAAGTGGAATGAGAAGCGACTGGGAAACGGCAGCAGTCTGGAGATATTTGCTTGTTTGGATGGTGTGTGAGTCACTACATAGCGGTACACAGGGCTCTTCAAGGCCTCTGGAAGATAAGAAATAGCATGAATTACAGATGACTACCAAACAACTCTCTCCCTCAGCATGGTGAGCCCTAGAGAAGGTGCGTCACTATAATGACAAATCCAAGAGTTTGGGCATTTTCCTAACATTATTTAATGTTCACCTCTAAACACATTTGTTGATGGACTAATTATTTAGACATCAAGGAAAACTCAATGATTCTGTGGTATGAGCCACTCCACAAGTCAAGAAGGTGAGACACTGCAGCGCAGGGCTGAATTAAAAAGACCAGAGGGAAGGACAGCTTCTCAAGGACTGAAAAGTAGCGCTCATTACTTGCAGCTCTGCTGGCCAGGTCATTGTTGGGGCAGGTTACTCGCATGTCTGAAACAATGGTGGTATAGAGTCGCTCAGGACAGCGGTCTTTTGTGGGACACTTTTCAGAGACGGGGTAAAGGTCCAGGGCTTGCTTAGATAGATTTCTTCCAAAAGGGGTCAATTTATCTGCAGCAAAGAGCAAAAGTGATGAAACTATGCATAATGCACCAGTACTAAAAACAGATGACCAGAAGAAGCAAGAGTAAGGTACATACCTGTCACAAACCATCGGTAGTCATCCCAAGTCCATACTGAAATGTTCTGATAAGCTGGACTGGAGAAGAATGAAAAACAGAGTATGTGAACTAGGAATAATACAGTAAAACAAAATTTACTATAGATCTAAATGTTATATACTACTGGAAGCAGACACCCCCCCCCCCCTTACAGGGCTACTTAACATATATGGAGAAGTTACAGACAAAGATGAAAGAGCAGAGAAATTCAAGCAAGGGCTCTCGAAACTTACTAGACCAACATTATGAGAATGCTTTCCTGCATGCCTTGCTAACTGGTACTATACTGTACATATCTGCAAAATGAAAACATAAGACATACTGGATTGAAAAAGCTTAAAATCTTATCCAAGAATGTAGAAAGATGCATATGCAGTTTAAACCCACAGTGACTATATTTACTCTCCTAATTGGACTCTACTGAGACAAAAAGTCTTTACACCCACCCTTTCAAATGAAACTCAGTTCCAATGTGATCAAAAAGGGATATAATATCACTGTATTCTGAAAAATCAAACCTTTCAATGCAAATCTGGATACTACCAGGGAGGGAGGTGAGTAAAAAACAGAATGACAGGGAAAAGACAGTCAGAATGCCAAGTGGCATAATTCTCCAAAAGAAAAGGACATAATACAAGGAAAGTCAACCATAAGATAACAGATAAGTCAGGCACCTGCCCAGTAAATAGCAGAACATCTAATCAGGGGTTTATACAGTACATGCTACACTAAGGACTTGTCCTACCTAACCAAGTGATTCATGGTCACACAGGCACACAGAGGCCTGAGCAGTACAGACAGAATGTCTGGCTGCTTGCTTTGTTTCCTCTGAACACTGAAACCCAACATTACACATAGATGTTTCACTGCATGTTAAGGAAAGGTGACACTAGCGGGTGCAAGCAGAGATCCTTGGGAGGCAAGAGTTTATAATGCAGAAAAGTAGTAGGAGGTTACCTGAAGTCAACTTCCTGCTCAGTGGTGCCGATGACAAAGGGAACATCATTGTAGCCTTTGCCTTTTTCCCACATCTTGAAAGGGGCATCTGGCAGAACGTACCCATCCACTACAGCCACAGGGCCAACAAACCTGTTTTTCATCGGTAAGTCAGTTAAATCCTCTGCTGCCCAGTAAGGGTATTCTTTCCATGGGATGGCCTAAATCGGGACAGGAATTAATTGTTTGAAATAGAAGTGTAAATGTACAGCCTCCTACCAAAACAAAGGAATTTTTACATCTGACTGAAGAATGGTTATGTGAATAACTACTACAAAGGTAAATGTAGGCTCTAACTGACATTCATAATTACATTCCCTTACTTTGCCACACATACTGAAACTGACTAACCACTCAAATAGCAACTGACTGTTAGCTCTGTATTTGCAAAGCCGCAAGACAAATTTGATAATGAAGAAAACCAGCTGAAAAAGAAATTATTCACTTCTTTAAAAGTTGTACTGGGTAAGATCATCTGACTTAATGTAACTGTAAGAAAATAACCACAAATCTCACCTTGAGGACCTGGGCCTTAGAGAGTTTGTGCAGACATGCTAGGTCCTGGCAGCCAGAGTTATTCAGGAATACCAGGTTGTCCTTTTCAGCTTTCTCCAGGGAGCTGTTGTAGATGTATGAGCCACTCATGTCAATTGCCCTGTGGAACAGGCCCTTAGCCAATGGTGACATCATCATGGTCCATACAGATGTCCCTCCTGGATAGGCCAGATTTACAGTCACAGTAAGATGTTGTCAGTAACATCTCAAATGAACATTAGGGCATTTCTGCTGAATGATTTCAATATGATCATACCAGAGCTTTGCCCAAATAGAGTGACATTTCCTGGATCTCCACCAAATACATGAATATTTCTCTGAACCCACTGTAGTGCTGCAATCTGGTCCGTGAAGCCATAATTTCCTAAAATAATAAAAAAGAAACATAAACTTCAAAACTGAAAAATCTGTCTCCTGCCTTGCCTACTGTTTATAATGACCATTACTTCCGTCAGTGATGCGGAGAAAAGATGAACAGGGACTATGTGATTAAATACACCATTAACCTACCTGATAAATAAACATGTAAAATTAATCATTATTCATGGGCTAAAAAATACAACCCTTTCAAAAATGTTTAATGAATGGAAAGGCAGACTGTTACAATAATATTGACTGCTGTACTTATGGCAGTAAAATAAGCAGTTGGTTGAGTGACCACCATGCTGGAAATAATTAAATGATAATAGTCAAACAGTTCATACTGATGTGTTTTATCAGGTCTGACAACAATGTCTGCTGACCACCGTGCCCATGAGTTCATATATTCACAAAGGCAACTGTTTAGTATTAAATTTCACGGTTTGATTGATTTGAATGATTGATTGGGACAATCATGGATAAATCAATAGCAACCAATTCTCCCCATTGTCATTTGGGGTGCCATTGCATACTTCTCTTAATTTAGCACACAAATGTTACCATACATTTGTTAGGCTGAGTGACATACAGCTGGTCCTCTAAGCAAGACCATAATATTACCCCTAGTTGTGATAAAAATAATCACATGTGATGTACCTATGCTGTTGATTAAATTTAAAATACATACATCATCATATCTATAATGAGAAACATTAAAATCAAGAAAAGAATACGATGTTTTACAAATCAAGATCCTGCATTGTTCACTAATATTTACAGTTTTGAAAAAAAGGTATCTTCATTGCAAAGTGACTGAAGCTCTAGGACGTACCAGATGTGTTGGTGGGGGAGCCTTGCCGCAAAAGCTCAAGGGCCAGGAAGCCGAAGGCATTCAGACGGTAATTCAGGCTGACGTAAACCAGTCCAGTCTGGGCTGTCAGCTCTTCACTGGGCGAATAGCCCTTCTCAGACCCACTTAACATGTGCAGAAACCCCCCGTGGAGCCACACCATCACAGGCAGCTTGGCGTCTGTCTGAAGAGTGGGGGTCCAGACACTCAGATGCAAGCAATCCTCCTCCCCCATCACCTTGCCATGCTCATCCATGGGGTGCACCTGGACACACATGTCTCGAGGCCTGGTGGCATCGTAGACCCCCTTCCAGCAGAGGCCAGATTCTAGGAGGTTGGCTGGAGGCTTCCACCTCCGGTCCCCGACTGGAGGCACAGCATAAGGGATCCCCTTGAAGGAATAAACCCCATCTTTCACGCGGCCCCAAAGCTCTCCACATTCAGTGTAGACATCTACAAAGCCATGTGGGGGAGTCTGAGCTACATAGGCCAGGTAGCCTGCTAGGGTCAGGAGGCAGAGCACCCCACAGCAGATGAGGAAGATGCACCTCCGAGAGAGGACTAGGAATGGGCTAACATAGCTCCGTCTACAATACTGCACTTCCTCCTCACCTTCTTCCTGAACAAGATAGCGGTACTCATTCTGCTCCCGTGCTTCATACACGTCTTCATTCATCTTGATTCTGGGAAGAAAAAGAATATGTTTCAGCTGTTGACATTTTCTTCCAGAGCTTTTCCTGGTGAACTGATGTGCAAATGGTGTACTATTTTTTGAATGAAAACCCCTTTTAATATAAGGTCCACAAACATCGAAAAGAAAGGAACACCAGTTTTACAAATTACGACCAGATATTAAATGATCAACTAATGACACAAGCAGTAGGCTACAAAAGGCAGAACTTTTGTAATTGGTGAGCCACAGCTACAGTACACGTAATTCCGTTATACCGTTATACGCTCATACCGTTGTCTTCCGACAGATAACAGAAAACCGTACACTCATCACTCTTTCAGTTCGGGAAGTACTTACTAGGATAAGTAGGCCTACTTCGGCCTCAATATGTTCTTGACGAATGGCAAATTGTTAAAGTTGTTACTATGGTTATTGTGTTTCTCCAAAAATGATTCCTCTTCTGTGTCAGCAATACGTCTACCAAAAAGGGGGCATTATATAAGTAGAAACCACAGCTTAATTTCTTTGGATGTGGTAGAAGCTTACGAACGTTATGCATGAGGAGCTAAATAGGCAGAGTTGAGCTATTTCTGAGTGGAAGTAGACAAATAATTTAAAAAGAGTTCCACGAACTCCCAGACAGACAGGTGTACACAACCGTCAATGTACGCCATCTGTCGAGAGAAAATGGGAGAGGGCAGAAAATCGGCGGAAATGCTTGTTTTCCTCATTCGCAAGGAACAATACGTGACCTACAACGAAAATGTACAATCTTTGTAACAACCCTTTAGAAGTTTTAACAATCCTGTAACTACCATAACAGCATTCTCCGATTCATCCACGGTTAAACTAGACATAAATCGACGAGGAATGACGACAGAGAGACTTATCCTACAAAATGTTTGGAAGTGTAAATCAGTCTTATCCTATAAAATGTTTTGAAGTCTCAACTTCTGTACACAGCTAAAAGTGATGGATATACCCGATAGCATTCATAAACATTTAAGTTATTATCTATAACATTTGTCTCGCGCACGGCTGAACAAAATACTTGCTTGGCAGTGTACTTTCACTTTCTCCACCCTGCCTTTTGTTCAAAACAATCTGAAGACCATTTTGAGTAAACAGGTAAACTGGCTTATCTTGTAGTTAGGATTATGTTTTGTATAATTAGAAAATCATACTTTCATAATACTTTCACTTTCACAAAAAAAGTATGCAATCCAATACAGCATCTGCGATAATCTGAATAAATTACTGCGAGATGTGTAATTAATTTACCATAGTAGGCTACATACGATGTCTTTTAACCAATTTCCATCGGCTACCCTTAAATAGCCGGTGTTCTAATTATGTTGAGGCAATATATAGATGCCGTTTTTTTTTCCTTTTTCAAAAATAGACTTACCATTACCCATGCCAACTCTGTTACGCATTAAAGAAATGTTTTGCTGCGCCTCGATTTCAGGAAAAAATGGCTCCCCCCCTTTCCCCGACCAACTTATGTTTAAAGGCTTGTCAGCTTGAACTAACATTTCCTCTGAGCAATTCCTCTCCACGCTTGAAAGTATGTCTCAGATGAATTATCTTCTTTCGTATGAACTTTATTTATTTCATTATTGGAGAAGTCTCGCGATGTGACCAAACAGTCCTCATGCATTCCCAGTGCTGAAACTTGAAATTCCTTTTTTAGAAAGGACACTTAAGCCTCTTACCTTTTCAGTCAGCAGATCAGTTACTGTATCTAGCATGGCAACTGTGATAAATGCTACACTGTATAAAAGCATGTACAATTACAGGACGCGCTGAGCATTGAACCACTTCATGAAAAGCAAGTGGATAATACATTTTCCAGATGACTATATGCAAGTAGCAGTAACACTCATCACCCTACTTCTGGTAAACCACAGTAATTGTTTTTTTTCTTTTGTTTTTAACAAAAATCAGCTATTCTGAATTGCTCTTTTTAAATTTAAATGCCTATGTACAAAACTGATATATTTATGGAAGCACTTGCAGGACTATGACACTTGTAAATTGCAGAGAGCAACTTCAGTAACTTCACAATGGTTATCTTTAAAAAGAAAATTGTGTCACCTAAAATATGTGAGTCTGGAGTGCTGCACTGATATTTTATGGGTTCAGTAACTTTTTTTTAGCCACACCTGTACCATGCAAAAACAATGTGGTTTCCTTTTCAAAAGGCTTGTGGTATTAACATAGTACCAAAATTTGTCTGCTGTTGGAAATGCAACATTTATCTTGCACAAACTGTATATTACGCCTGAATTGCAAAATGACTTATGGCTGGTGCAGACTAATACACAGGGCAACTCTCAGCCCTAGTAAAAGCTGGTATTATTCCAACCATCAGCAGAGGAAGAGCAGTCTCTAATGAAAAATCCCACAAAGCTATATAAATCTGTGACCATTCTTTTGAGATTTATTGACAGCATCTTGAGAGGATATATAAAATCATTCTCATGAAAAATTACAGTACACAAGAACAGTCTTGATTCCTCAGGATCTGCTGGGCAAAATCTTGAAAGGCATTAATGTTCATGCTCCATTTCCCTTGGGTCAGCCTTAAAAACAATTAAGCACTTTTCACACAGTGAAAAAAAACAAACATCTAATTTCCATAAATTTCCAACTGGTTCCAATTAGTTTTAAGGCCCTATGGAAATGTCTCATTAGAATTTTAATGGGAGCTCCTGGTGGATCATAAAATGCTCATTAGCATGGGCATCCTCAGTTAAGTTGCCTCATTTAATTCTTAATTATGTCCATGATATACATATCTATCTGTGGAGATTGACCTTCAAGTGAGAGAGCAACAGACTGATAAGTCATGACACCTTCCATGGGCTTCAATCCCAATGTAACTCACAAAGGCAGCCAATTTGTTTATAGCAAAAAAGTGTCCTTTTTCCTTGATTAACTCTCCCATGTGACAACAACACAGAGTACACTGTTTATTGCTAGCATGTGTAATTGGGACGCATTTCTCATCAACACAAGAACACCAAGAGAGGATTTAATGTGAAGTTGCCAAATGAGATTAGCCAAAGTGAACACGAAAAAGGGACTGATGAGGTGATCTATAGAAAAAAAATCAATCCACAAAAGTATGTGTCAACCAATCTTGGCTCATACTGTGATGACAGGAAACATTATATGGATGACCAAAAAGTGGTACAAACAAGGTTAGAAGGACAAACAAATGTTGTTGCTCTCAGAACAATTTTGCTTGCTTTACTCATCCAAGAACCTTTACAAACTGGCACAAGTCTCCACTGAGTTTTGAGGATTTATCATCTTCCAGTCACCACATTCCTCTGCAGCATTTGTTGTTTGACGTGATTTCATTCCAGCCTTTCCTCAACTGACAACCTCACCCCCAGTTGTAAAAGTAAATCTTCTGCCAGACTGGTAGGTACTCCATCAAAGGACCTGAGGAGAAAAGACATGAATTCATTTGACTGATCTAAATGAAAAATGACTTTCTCTTTAGACTTGCTTTAGACAACCCTTTGACTTTCCACTTCATTTTGTGTGCTCCAGAAGAAATCCAGTGTTTGGTGAAATAGACATCTTAAATGTACATGCTTCAAGCATCCTTTTATCTTCCAAACCAATACATGTAACAAAAATAGTTGTCAGTCAGTTGACACTGTAGCTATAGATACTTACGTGCAACTAACCCAACACCTGGTGCGTGGTCTGCCAAAAATTGCAGCAGAAACAGAACCTTTGTCCTATTTAAACAGAATGAAGAATGATGCTAGTTAGAGCTTGCAGACTAAGCTAAACAAATGTAAACAGACCGTGGATATTTCTGAGAAACTACTTCTGCAGACTACACAATACCTCCATTGTCCTGGAACTGTCCTTTGCTTACCAGAGGGAAAAAGAAACATTGGTTGAGCACAACACACCACTTTTAAGAGTGTTGCACTATTTCAAAGAGCACAGGGGAATATCAGAATTATAAACCCTACTATAATAAATTATTAAGTCTTTGGACAGAAAAACCCAGGTATTACATATCAGTGTTGTACAGACAACGTGCTTGGCACATGCTGGTAGGTTCAATCACACTCTTTCCCTAGGTCTCATTTTATAATAAACAAATTATTCCAGAGAACACTTGTGTAATTGTGTCTCATGTGCAGACGCAAGCTATCCATGACTTACCAGAGGACAGTACTATCAGCAGAGGGCCTCTACGTCTGTAGAGCCTCTAGATCATTCTGCTTAGGAGTTCAGCACTATAATCATCCCTGTATTTCTCAAAAAGTTGTAATCAGTCACTGCATACGTGCTTGACCGTCAGGATTAAAGACATGTGGCAGTTACAGTAACTCAGGCAATGCGAACATCTTACATTGTCTTCCAATTGTCTAAGTGTGTGTGTATATGGCTTCAGGGATTTAAGATGTGTATGCGAGTCTTTGCTTCTTAAAAACATCAGATACTGTGGTCTCACACTGCACGTTTGGTCTTGTGATTGTGTTTACCGTAGCTTCAATAACTTGGACTGTGTAATGGATCTTTTGGCTTGCGGAAAGGGCTGGTGCATTATATGAGACTTGTTAAGCAAGACATGAGCCCTCATATCACTGCCTATTTGTCTGCACATCCAAATAAGGATTTCAGCTCCATACACTACATCTGAGGCTATATCAGCCCTCATTACCTACCCCCCCAAGTTAACAGGAGTTTCTTTAGAAACTTTTTCATGAATGGGAAGCTCCTCATGGGTCATAATGTCACTTGGATTTTGTTCAACCTCATAGCTTAATTATTTAATTGAAGCCATTACTTGACTGGGAAGTCACCCCCTTAATTCTCCAAGAGTAAAGAAGTTAATAACTGAAAGGTAACTCATGCCCTACAACACTAGAATGGCCAATTTCCACAGCAGCCTGCCTACTGTGAAGAGGGAATCTACCCAAACATGCTGTAAGTCTGACTGTGAAGTAAGTGGTGACCTACTCTGAGTATCTGTCGTAAAATGGAGATCTGAGCAGGTAATAGAGCAGCAGGAATGCTCAGCATTTCGTCTCTGTCCACTCTTGTCGGCTCAGAGACTTTGTGTCATTCATGAGGCCAAAACTAGGAGAAAAGGGGAGCATTTCATTACAGACTCCACTCCAATAATCATATCACTTTTATCAATGCATGTCAAAATACAGCAGATTGCATAGCATGACATCTCTTATTTTGAAATTTCTTTCCTGTAAAATAGTGAGGGAAAGTAGGTCCTTACCTTGTTATTTCCAGAAAACCAGAAGTGAGCCATGGCTTCCATGATTTTCTTCCCCAAAACCCCAAGCAGAACACTGTGGTGGGAGGTCTGCTTTAAGGAAAAATACTCTCCTTTTGAAAGGTCAGATGAACTGACAAAAAAAAGGGGGGGGTTCCAATTGCTTGACAAGGGTTCAATCCTGATATCCTGTATTACCGAACTCCTTTTTCATTAAATATCCAATATTAAATCACACTCTAAATTTTAGAGTCTAAAAGCATAGTTGAATACACTGGAAAAAAGTGAAAGTGAAAGTCAAAAACATTACTTGGCTAGAATTGCATACATCAGACTACATTACCACATGGTTGACTTCATCCAGATTAGTTTCTGGTTGATTGCCAAGGTTCCAATTTAAGTTATTTCTTACACTTCTATAAAAATCACCACCATTGGTAATTTCTACTTTTTCACTCACAAATAAGCAACCAATTATATGTATTAAAACTGGATCTTTGATGCAAAGGGCTTCTGCAACACTTCAAATTAAAGATGAATGTTTGTATTTGGTGCAATATCATATTTCAACTTGGTTGCCATTGCAAAATATATGCTAAACAAATTAGATCATGTTTTTGCCCATGAGACTGTCAAGGGTTGTGTTGTTCTTGGGTTTCTCATCGTGAAAGTGTATTTTTTTTTTTCAACATTGTGTCCAATGTATTCCAGAAACAACCTCATCTGACTCTATTCCCAGAAACTAGAAGAGGCAAATGTATGTTAATGTGCTGTGTGGAAAGCCAATTGTATATCAGGTCAGGGGATGAATGCTAACTTGAGCCACAGTTCTGAGTTTAGATAAAAACAGTTTGCTCTGATTTTGTGAAACACATATTAGAATATATCATTCAAGTGCAGATGTTAACGGAAACTGATCTAAGAGGTACATTAAATCAAAGTCAATAACATCCGCCTTGTTGGTTCTAGCTATGTGACATTTTTTACACTGGACATGAAGAAAGTGTTCTGGGTGATTATGTTATTTAGGAATATTGACCAGGGAAGCTTCCTAACAGTCTACTGGTAACCGGGGGTGTAGCAGAAGAAAACAGAGCAGGATACAGTGCATCAGGGGCCGTCCGATGTACAGTGACTCTGCGATGGTCTCTTGTAGGCCCAGTGGGGTGGGGGTAAGGTGGAGCTCCTCCTCAGGGCAGACCTGTCGCTGCTCTAGCTGGGGAGAGCCCCACAGACGGGTGTGTACGGAGGAGGCTGGGGTACAAAGAGAGGGGATTTAACATGCCATCAACTCTTATGGCACAACCCAGGGCCGGTAACTCAGAAAGGGCCTACCATTGCCTAACGGTCTCATGACCCGTCCAGACCGCTGCCCCACAAAGACTGAATGCTCGACTGCCCCAATTTTCCTCTTCTGTAGACAGGAAGACATATTTAGCTCAGCAGAGCCTGGTACAATGTCTGCTTTGTTGCTGAGAAAAGAGATTGCCATCACAGCTGTGTTTAGTGGTCATGCATATTCATAATGAAGAGGACCCTAAGGACAGAATCAGACTATACTCTTTTCCAGACATTCTGTCTGATATTAGAAGTATTCTTAGTACTTTACTGAACCATTCATCCCCCTACAATCCATATCCCTTTCCAACTTCACATTAAAAGCACATTGACCCTGTAGTGTAGAATCAGACAAGCTGGGTCTTAGAAATATACTTTGTGTCACCACCTCAAGACTGAGCTACTGTTTTCAAGCAATATGGTGCTGCCTACTGGTCACTTATGCTACCTTATAAAGACATGAAGCATTTAACATGACTCTGCAAAAAAACCCATAGAGCTTCCATGCCATCTTTCTACTTATTACGCTACCACTGCTTGTAGTGGTAGCTGTTTGTGGGAAGATTCATTAAAACTCCTGCTTTTGCTTGAGTTTAATAAATTCCTCACCTTTTTCCAGTTTTGACTTTTATCTTTCATTTACTTTTTGTAGTAGCTCTACAGGATACAGTAACTGCTCAGAGTATTTAGTACATTACCATTGAATTGCTATTTTTCAGTGTCTGTTAGCAATCACTCACTGCTCATGAAACCATGTTCATCACTGCAATTCACAAGAAAGACTGTTTAATGTCCCATTAAAGCAAATTTGTCCAAGAATGATGGCAAACATGAAAAGGCAATAAAAGTCACCAAACTGAGGCTAAACTCAAAGCATGTGCACACACTTAAACAAAGATCTCAGCAGGAATGGTGACCATACTGGTGCTGCAGTACAAAGTGTAAATGTACTAATCTTATATGATATAGGATAGGGGCTATGATTATGAGTAGGGTAAAATTTTAATGTACCATCTAAGGTGTCAATGGACTAAAACTAAAAACTCTCTGACTTTACCACAAGCTCCTCACTTAGCAATCTGAATGAGACTGATGACCAGCCAGCGACCCACTTCACACCAGCCAGGTTAGCAGCTTCTGCTGGGAGAGGGTATCGACTTTGAAAACATAAATGCAGACAGAACTATACAATACAAATCAATACAATAAATACAAATCTCCCTTAGTACTAGGAAATAAACACAGGTGATGTACAATACACTATTAAAGCAATTATAGTTTCAAAATCAGTTAATAATCACAGACAAAACACAAATTTATTGTATAACCTTTTTAACTGTCTATAAAGGGCAAAGTTTGCCAACACTGCAGTTAACAAGGGTTTATTGTATTCAACCGATGATTCTAAAAGCTGCAGGAAGATGGCAGTGTTGTTTACAAATGAAATCATTACAAATTAATATCTTCTTCCTTTGTCTCTCCTTGTGCAAACATGTATGCTTACCTAGATATATAGTGCATTTTAATTATAATAAAATAATATCTGCTGATATTTCTTATGTAGGCAGAAGCAACCTCATGAACCATTCTTGAGTGGATCTCCTTACCACTTTGACCAGCACAAATCAGTGCATGTAGACAGCAACAAGTGAGTACAAATGCATGCCATTTTCCCTTACATGTTCACATCAAGCTGACAACCCTGCACACTGTATGCCAAGGTCTCCAATACTGACTTCTGAAATGGTATTACACATTCAGCCCACAGGGAAGATTGAAGCATGTTTCAGTGATCTTTTAGCAAACACTACATCGCTGAAGGTAGGCTGTGCTGAAGGAACACTTACGACTAGTAGTGTGCTACTGAATAATATGTCATAAAATATTTGTATTAATGTATTGCTAACAGTCAAGGGGAACATTTACCTCTCGCCCAAAACGACTTGTTTGTTCAACTGTCACTTTGTTAAGTGGTTAAGGATTGTTGCCTCTATTTCCAACCTTGTTGATAACTGAGCTCATCAGTTATCAACACGGAGTAATTGTGTGCTCAGGCTGGTTCCTTTTGTTAATTGGTTTTTAAAATAAATGATTGGGTTTTTAATAACATTGGCTCTTTCTGCTCATTTTTGTGAAACATGTCAGCCAGCTTTCTACACATTTTTAAATAATACATGTTATGAGAGATTTATCCATTTGTTTTTGTTTGTAAATTATCTGACTTATCAAGGTGGGTCACTGACCAATTCACTGGGAGACAGGCAATGTGGTTCGTCATTAGTGATTCCAGATGTGGCAATCTGGAAACAAAACCCTCCATTAGCCCTGAGGCTAAACAAATCCCTGTGACAGCTGCACTCACCACAGGCAGTGTTCGACAGAGCCCTTTGCGTAAAATCCCATCATTTAGCAGCACCAGCAGGTTGGAGGCTGAGTACACCTAAAGACAGAACAGAGTGCTGCATAAGAGGCATCAAATTGGGGTGCCATTTTCTCAATACAATTATAATAATATAGTCCTAGCAATTCTAATAGCGGACAAAGCATGAGTAAATGACATTTTTGGTGGGCAATCCATTGTCTATGTCTACACTCAGCTGACGTCAAACCGTAATCCTCTTTGGTATATGAAATATGTGCTATGATTTCAAGCAAACTGGTGGTTGCTGAAATAAAAGGAAAAGTTATTTTACAAAATAGCAGTGGCACATGCTTAAATTTGTTGCAAAAAGAAATAAACAAACAAAAAGAGTGAGACTGGTGTCATTTAGCTTTTTGATTGCAGAAAGGGATTGTAGTGAGTTTGAAGCACGCATTAAAAATTGCATGGTTGATTCAGTAACAATCAGGTCCTGATTGGCGCCTTGCTTACCCAAGTCTGAAAGTTCATGGGAATCTGCAAACCGTCCTATAAAAATAAATAAATAAATACAATAATAAAAACTATAGCACGTTCTATTTATTTACAATGTATTTTCCACTTCATATATCAGAGAGTGCGGTTTATATGAGTCCCTATTCCCTTAACTGTATGGAGCAACTTGCCATCTTGGAAAGTAATAACTACAACCCATAACTAAAACCAAAAAATGCATACAATGAGAGGAAAGACTTGCGTATATACTACAAAACATTAAACATGTCTTTGTATATAAGATTTCTAAAGTAGAATGAATTACATTCTAGAACATCTCAATCTGTTGATCGGGGTACTTCAGTAGTTTTCCAGATAGCTTTCCCTGCTGCTAGCTAACAGTTCCCACAGTCATGGTTAACGTTAGCTAGTAGTTAGCTAAGAGCTGCATTATATTCTCACCAGCAATGAGATATGAAAGTGCTCGGACAGTGCTCTCCAGTTGAGTCGTGGCTACCGGGTTCTTTGTCACATATTCCTGATATCGCCGGTAAAGACGGGTTAGTTTTTCCATGCACTTTGTAGACATTGTCAAAGGCAAAGACCTTGCGAACAATACAAAACAAAAATTTCTCCCTTTCACACTGCCAAAACATTAAAACAAAGAATACTTCCGCATCAACATTCTCTTCCTGGGACAGTACATTAGTTTCCTGTATACGGAATAGAGACTTTTTTTAAAGACACAGTGAACTCAACCAAGCGACATCTGTATCCTGTATCGGTAGCGACATCGTAGGCTACTACAAAGCAGTTGCAACAGAAGTAGGCTAACTCGAAGCTCATTAACCAAAATAAACACATTTTTTACTCCACCCTCCACACATATACAATCATACTCAATAACGCAGTAAGAAGAGGAAGTTTTTTTAAAAAGTTGCGCTGATTTTTTTCTAACAGTAGCCTATATTTTTATCTAAAATTAACACGAGAATGAGAATATGCAGACTGCAAGTTTTCACCTCAGGCTTTTATCTAAAAAACTAGACTGACATTTCCCTTAAAAGCTCATTCCACTTGCATTTTTGGAAGCCGAGACTTCTGTTATACTGAATTTTCATTCATAAGCTTTCATAGCTGGTTTTGTGTTGGATGGCCGTTTTTTGACCTTTTCTCCATCTTAGTTCACGTCCGCATTCAAAGAGGATTTTGTGATATCAGACAGAATGCCAGTCCTCCATGATTTGTTGTAATGTTATATAAAAACAATTTCCTACCCCGTAATCTTTTCAAATCTACTTTTATTAAGACCAAGCGATAGTCATGGATTAGAAGATTACAGTTTGATTTAGGGGAAAAAAAAGTTGTTTTATATATATACACACACACGCACGCTACACATAGTGCATGTAAACAGCAATACGGTTAGGTGTGTGTTTTTATATATTCAGCCATTAAAGAATTCACACCAGGGCAATGACACTGATGTGCACTCTGCAGGCCTGCCACTCTGAAGTGCGGTGCAAATTGCTGTTTTCGATGTTCATGAACACTCTACCTTTTGCCTACTAAAAGGATAATGTATTGCTAATTTTAGGTTTCATCGCTTTAATACCTTTATTCCCTTGTACATGTTTGGACTTCTCAAAAATGTTTCGTGGAATAATTCAAATAAATATATTCAAATAAAGTCATGTCCCTTAGGTAACTCAATTAATGCAATTGAACCAACAGTCAAACACTGTGGGTCGCGGCGGGCTGGAATGCTCATCCCCCCCCCCGCATTCCCAGCCGCCTCCACATTTCAGTTCTACTCAAGAACGTCCGCTCGTGTCTCCAAGCGAGCTATTGGCTGAGAGTGTGAGCTGCCAGCAGCTGCTGTTTATCCACACAAGCGCATCAATAACCGGTGCAATCGATGGATACAAAATAAAACAATTAACAAATGCGGAGGAGACGGAGCCGGGTAGTGCGAACCGCCGTGAGAAACAATGACGAGTCTGGCACTGAAATAGGAAGGTCTGGGTCACACTGGATTTCGAAGACTGTTCGGAAATACGATTGTGCAGTCCAGAGATGGAAAGGTACAGTGCGTGGACTATTGACATGGAGAAAGCCACAAATTAGTGTTTTATAAAACTAGCTAGCTAAGTGTAGGCTATATAACACATATACATCAAGATACTCCGAATATGTCCATTGTGATAATGTGTTTGCGTTCTGGACACTGAGCATATTTACATTACTCCTTTTTTATTTTGATTTCTTCACCCTAGTCCACATTTGCAGTATTTCCAATTCCACATAATTTTATTCCCATAATTCTTGAAGTCCAGGTTTGCGGAATTTGCGGGTAGTCTGTATACATATATATATGAAACCCATAGTCTACATGCCCACTTTACTTGGAAGTTTTTTATTATCATATTTCGTAGGAGTGGAACACTACTAAGTAAAACAAACTAACGCTGTGCATTTATCGCCTTTCATTCAACGCATATTGTCTTGTCAGCGCTTTTATTTTACGGATTAGAACTATTGTAATTAGAACTAAGGGAGTGCGTTGGTTACTCGATAGGTGGATAGATAGTTCGCATTGTTAGATATATTTCCTCTGTATCAACGCAATTTAAAATCTGCCATTATTGTAGTTCGTATGAAGGAATTCGTATTAGGTGCATTTGGTGCGTATTAGGTGGATTTTCAAGTTTGTATTCAAATGAACAGTGCACGCAAACCTTCAACACTTGTGCGTTTTTTAATCGCATTGAACTATCTACCGAAAAACGAAGGTAGGTAAGAAGCATCTACTACAACTTCAAAAGTTTAAATATTACGGGTTGGCAAGAATTATGAAGAAAATAGTTGATATGTTACGGTTTTAATGGGGCTGCAAACCAATAGTTAACGAGCACGAATATAGTGTATGTTTCTTATGAAACTAGAAACTAAAAAAGCTACAGTTTAAAGGACTCACCCAGCATGGGGAAATTTCCGAATAGCCTGTCATAAATGCAGTGTCTAAAATTTTAAGGCGTCTTTTATGTTTGGTGGTTCTAGAGACTTCTGCATGATCAAAGTTTTAGTAGTGTAATAGTGAGGTTGAGGTCAGAGAGATGTTGTGGTTCTTGTATTCTGTAGGAAAGATGCATATCAAAGGAAGGTTGTTATTTTAACAAATGTCTTGGGTGGTTGGCCACTTTGCTACTTATAACTTTGTATCTCAAAGCCTCAAATTGCTGTCCTCTCCCTGGCTCAGAAGGTGTGTATTTCACCTCAAGCATTATCTGGGGATCCCAGTACTGTTGAATTTGGTAAGGATGAGAAACACAATGTATTGCGAGGATGAAGGTGTAGAATCAATTTACTGGACACTTGATGCCACCCAAAGCTCCCATATCAAGATAAAATTGAAGCGTGCTACCAGTTTATGTTTTAGAAGAGGTCTGATGGATATGAAAAAGTCTATATTCCAAGAGATAAAACATGCAATGCTTATTAACCCTCGTGCTGTCTTCACTTTCTGTATACTCCCCGTGTCCTCAGGGTCAAAAATGACCCGCCTTCACTAAACCCCTAAAATACAGCAGCTTAATTGAATTTTAAGTCTCAAATCTATTTTGCATGATGAAACAACCTGTCATTCACCACAAACTTTGTGAATATCTGGGTTTTACCTCTTCACACTGCAGAAAGACTGCATTTAATCAGTGGACACCATTCGTTTTTATTATAACACACCTGTCATAATAAGTACAGGTTAATTATTATTACTATTATTCTTGCTAAAGGTACTGCATAGGTGTAAACATTAATTTTGCAGCAAGAGATGGCACTTATATAGCCTAAGAAAGTAGCTGAAATGTGCAGAAAGTACTTATGAATGTATTTTATTGAAGGTGAACAATAACAGTTTTGGCAACACAGTGATACTAAAAAAAACACAGAATACTTTTCTCATTTTTTAACCACTCCCCACCCACAAAGTGTACAAACAATAACAATAAATAAGAAGAAAATAAGATAATAAATACAAAACAAAAATGTAATTTTTTTACAACAAAAATTTGGCTAAAAAAGTTCAATCTTATCTTATCTTAGTAAGCAATTAGAAATGTTTGTTGGAAAATTAGAAAATTTCAAGAAATGTTTGTTTTGTCTGAAATTGTTTTGTTTTGTCTGTGAACTGGAGTCATGTATGGGGTCATTGGAGGGAGATGCTGCACATGCGCAAGAAAGTTATAGTTTTGTCTGAGTTCAGTCAGTAGCACACATAATCTCAACTTCTCATTGTGTGTGTATGTGTATGTGTATGTGTGTGTCTGTGTGTGCTTTTGTGTTTTTTGTGGTGTGTAAATGACTGTATAACTACCGGGTCAAAAATGACCCCTAGGACAATCTTTGGACCCTTTTTGTGTACAGCTGTCATGGAAATATGAACAAAGGCAATCTTTCACTTTTTCTAATGTTTGGGTCACTGGAGGAAAAGTCATCAAATGTCAAGATGAAAAAAGATGATTTGGGGGTTTTATGTGCCCTTAAACATGGTCTCGGGTCATTTTTGACCCTGAAGACAACACAAGGGTTAATATAAAGAGGAGGTGGAGGTCACTTTAATGTTTACATAATGGACAGCATTCTGAATGGTTGGACAACTTTGGTTTTCAATACCGGTTTTTTGACAGAGATGAAGGATGACCTTGAGTGTATTGCTCTTTTTGATTGGTGGTGTCTTCTACAGAGACAAAAAGAAAATACAGACTTTATAACAATGTTTGGTGCAGTCATGAACAAAAGTTAAGGTTAGTGTCTATCCAGAACTATTTCACATGGAAGTTCATATGTGTGTGTAGGTGAGTTGATTACAATAGGATCAGGTAAGATACATTGGTCTGTCAGTGTTGTCACACATGCCAGATTACTTCTGCATAGCTCCCCTTATTTGCTTTGTGTTTGAAATAGCCTCTTAGGAGCTTGTCCCAACAGGCATTTCAGTATATTGTTGTTTTTGTTTCTTGTATTGAGTGAAATTGGAAATAGTACTGCAATTTTGATTGCCTTGAAGAATGTGACAATGTAATATTCCAAGGAGTGATATTTGTCAGGTACAGGATATAAGGCTTACCGATAGACTCTGATGTGCAAGTTTAAAATAAAGGGATGCAAATTTTGTGCACAGTATCAATAAAAAGACGGTTTCACAAAATGTTTTCAACATTTTATGATTACTAAAGTCTGTGTCACTTGTTGATTCATTTGCATTATTACTTTAGTGATTCACTTTTAATGGTCAATCATTATTTCATAATTTGTGTTGTATATAACAACAATAGTGCATAGTGTAATTGATGTTATACTCCCCTGCAGTATAGTTGCGTTAAATCAATATGCATTAGTAATAACAACTGTATGACCAGAATCCTCAGTATGTTAGAAGTTGCCCATGTCTGCTGTTACTACACATAATGTACTCTTATATTCATGAGGTTTGTCCTTTAGCCAGTTTTATCAGCTACTTTACTGTCAGTTTAACTCAATATCATTGCATAACAGTGTAATGCATGCAATATTTAAATTATCATGCTTAATAAATAATATTATGCATTCAGTACTTGATGACTGAATAAAATTGAATATATTACTATATCAGAAGTTTAAGATGATTAATACTTAAGAGAACTACAGTTGGAAGTGTGAAAATATATAGGTTGGGAATGTTTTAATATTATTGTTTATAAGTTTATAAGTTCTTTTCTAGCTCCATCATCAACAGAGTAATGTCCATTTCTAGCATAGTTCTATAGATCTATTGCACATCAGAGCCCTGAGATTAATTCTCTTCTAGTGAGTCGTATCCACTGCTTGACGTCGACTCCACATTGTTATGAATTCTGTGCCACGCTGCTTTTCCTTTCCATCAGATTTGTGGGAAGGCTGCTTTTTGAAAAGTGAGTGACAGCCAAGATCACTGTGACCTCCAGAGGGTCTCCAGTTGAGCTCTCTGTTTACGAAGATGATGAGAGAACACTGAAGCCACCAAGCACACAAAAATGGACTGAATAGTCCTCCGAATATAATCAAGAACACAGTGGTCTGATTTATTTTGTCAAAATCCATAACACTGAAATCCATGCACTGAAAATCTAACATGATGAGGTTAGCGCATTTTATTCTATTGCTGTTATTGTGTACTGTACAGGCACTCAAGTGAAAAAAAAAAAAAAAAACTGTGGTCTTGGTTTCAACCTTTGCTTCACAGCAAGGGGAATCAATCAAATCAAATCATCAAATTTGACTTAATAGAGCACACACTAGAAAGGAATTGTTACAGAATATTTAACAGAGCACATTAGAAAAAAGCAACATCATTACTAACACATATTAAATGGAATGGAAAAAATGAACAACGATGCTGCATCAAACAGAAAGAAATGACACAAAATGAAACTATTTAAAATAGTTATGATTTATTATTACAGCATTATTATTACAGTTTAAGGAGATACGATGCAAGTAAATTGATGCTCTTATCCAGAGTGACTTACATAGATTGCAAACTGAATGAAGTGAATCATTGACAGGACATGACAGCTTTGCCTGTTGTAGGCTTAATGAAGCCCCTTTCTCCCTTCACTACAGTAAACCCTTGCTGTAGATTGTAAAAACATCAAATAGCTATGATCGTTTCAAAGATTCGTCTAAAAAACAACAAAACAAAAAAACCTGTGGCCATGAAGGGAGCCATACTTACTGAAGTTATGCAAGTAATGCAAAACGTGATCAAAAATACTGCGGTTAAAGTTATTCCTACACCAATGCTGTATTAAAACTCCAGTTGTTAGAATCAGCCAGCCCACTTGTAAGAATTATTTTGAGCTCCTTAACATCTAATATGATACTCAGTTCAGTTGAATGGCACAAACATAGTAGTAGTTGTAGTGGTAGTAATAGTAATAATAAATGTTTTGATTTGGAATACATTATTATTTTAAGTTCATGCCTTATTACTAAAGAACCTAGAAGGTAAGGTATTTGGAGAAAAATATTTTTGGGAACTTATGGCATGGCAAGAATCCATAAAAGTAACATGTAAGAACACTGCCCTCTTTAATATTTCAGCAGAGATGAGTTTTACTAAGAGATGCAGCTGTGAAGTGGGCATACTGCAGTATACACTGTTCAAGATTCTAAAAGACCATCATGGGCAGTTTGAAGAAAGAAGGAAAACAAATGTGAACAGGAAGTATATTTATCAATGTGATACTCAAAATTAACTTGGGTTAAGGCTCCTGAGTGGCTCACTTAGTTAATTTGGTGCTTTGGAGCACAGGCTGAGCCCTACAGCCATACTTGTGTTTGATCCTGGGATGTGTCATTAGCCAACAATGACCGGAAGTCCACAGTAGTAGAACATGATTGGCTGTATTTTATCAGAATTAGGTGGATCATGTCAGCAGGGGTCATATCATTGCACTGCTAAGCAGCACCCTCTTGCACATCATCATCTCAGATGATGTTGGGTGGGACTGTGTCCTTTGTTAAACATTTGCCATCCTGTCAGGCAGTGTGGAACTTGTTTTGTGAAAAGTAGCCATTAGCTGCGTGCACATGTATTAGAGAATTGCACCTGTTTTAGTTTAGTGCTCCTGCATGAGAGTAGAGGGTGTTGTTGGTGAGATGAGTACAACTGCTAGCCCCAAAGCCAAGGTGATGTAAAGGAAAATGCATTAAAAAATAACAGCAGTCAAATTATTTTATTTTTGAATTTAGTAAAGGATATCGACTATAGTATGGTATTGTGCTAGCAGTTGCGCTGTGACATTAAAAAATGAATATGAATCATATATATTTTTTAAAAGTGTTGCAGTTTGTCTTTAAAGTTCCTTGTTCTTTGCATTAGTGTTTGATGACTGCAAAGACCGTCTTTGATGTCCAAAAGCAGTGAGCTAATCAAGAGGCTCTGGCATGCCTCAGCTGTACATGGCTGAAATTTGTCCATTGAAGGTCATGCCAACCTAACTCCTGGAAATCCCAGAGCTGAAGTAAGAGTTTTGCATCACTGCCCCTAAAATGTATGTGGTTGGATGTGCCTGTACTATTCCACCTGTTACCAAGCAGATACAGCTGCAGCATGGCATTACATCATTGGAATACCAGTTGCACATTTTACTCAATACATTCCATTCCTTGCCCAGAGGAAGAGTTATGTGTGGTGCTGCAAAGATGATGAAAAGAGTGTGTTATTTGATGCTGGAACAATGATTGCATTGCATTTTCAAATTTATATTAATTGAAGTTTCAGAAATGGTTGGTTTTTGAAAATTAGGTTTAGAAATAAAATACTACTTGGCAGGAAACTTTCCAAAACCTTTTCAAATTCATAAGGAAATATCAGTTTGGTAAGGGGGTACTAATTTTTTGAAGATGTTTACCTGCCTTAGTGTAGTAAATGTTTTAAAAAGCCCTTGGGTAGAGTGGATGATATCAAAGGCATTCATATGGAATGTTGTATCATTTTAACTGGTTTTAAAAAGACTCTGTGGACTGCCACATATTTACCTCACTCCATATTTGATTTAAATCATAATTAATTTACTGCTTTGAAGGTCTTATTTAATTTAAACACATTGCTGTGCATATAGCATGTGTGGCATCTCCATGCTATGATATTTCAGATTTGAAAATTGCTATAGCTACCCCAAAGGATGGCCTCAAGGTACAGACAGAGTAAGTTTACACCTTGATAATCTGCTAAACAAACACTATAAAGACCTTTTCCATGGGCAGTTTTTATCATCTAACACAGGAAATTCCTTTTGACACCATAGGTCCATAATGACACTGATGGAGGCCAGTGACTAAACTTAATTGTATACACATTGTTATAAATAATTGATCACTATCTAACTAAGTAAAGTGGTTAAATATTAATTGTCTGAGTCTGTAATTTAGGTCTATTTTTACATCCTCTGCCAAGAAATGTTCGAGAACACCACTGCACTTTGCATTAAATCCCAGTAGGCAGAATATATGGGCTTATTTTTGTGACAGTATTCCTAATGAGAGGTTGTCATCTTCCTTCACACGTCAACTTGAAATTAACAGTTGCCTTTAGACAGTTAACTCTTTGCATGCTACATTATGCTTCAGTTGAATAAGATAGAAACAGCAATGCCTATCCTGCTAACCCTCTCTTACTAGCCAGGCATACCAATTATGTGTAGAATATAAATCAGAAATTTTGTTCTTGGCTTGCTGGACTCCATCCTGCAATATTAATAATAAGGTGAGTATGTTGCTTACTGCAGTACAGCTGCAAGTCCATTCTCCCATGTCTTTTTCCTCTAAGATGCATGTGTTTCAGAAAACAGTTCTACAGTAATGAAAAGCCTTAGATTGTTTCTCACTCACCAACACCTGGATCTGGAGATAAATAGGTCAGCTGGATCAAAGAAACTCATAGCTGATGTCTCAAACATGCAAAAACAAAATTGGTTAGAAGCTTTTATGGAACCCAGTTTACCTTATTTGAGGTCATCCAAACATCTCCAAACCAGACAAAGGACTGACAAAAATAACTCAAACTACCTGCAGTTCCAGCTGAGACTGTAGGGGTGAAACTGAATAGGGCTGCAACTTAAGGTTAAAGTGAATAGTTGTGTTGTTCTTCAGACCTGTAGATTTCATACAGTGATATTGATTTAATAATAAAAAAATCTTTCAAAGGTATAAAATGTTTATACAAGGTGGTCAAAGAAGAAGCCTTCATACATGTCCACAAACATTTGAATATGTAAAAAAATGTGCAAGAACACTCTTGTTCAATAAACAATAGAACAATTATCAGGCCATTAGTGATGAGGTGAAGCTGAATTATTTTCATATTTGATCATCACAACATTCATTTCTTAATTAAAAATATCTAATCAAATGTGAAAACAAGAGTTGATATATTTGGTATATAGCATCATTTAACATCATTTGTATTCGTATAAAACAGCCTGCATACTGATAATTGGTAAACAATATGATTATATTATTTTCTGTCTTAAAATTGAGTGAATCTTTATTCATTGCAGCATGGTATTTATATAAAGCACTGCTTGCTTTTTAGTTTCATATTAAGCTTGGGGGAAAAAAAGGAGGTTTTGGCTGTTGTTGGGGTGATTATATGAACATTATATTCTCCATCAGCAGTAAGAAATTTAGTATTTAAATAATCAAATAGGACATCCCTAAGTAGTTTGCATTTTTTTCAAATCTTAATAGTGTTTATTAATTGGTATTTTCTTTATAAGCTGAGAAGTACATAACAAGAAATAAAATTTTATTGTTGGTTCATTATCCACCTATTGTATGGTCATTACTGAGACAAATTTGATTAATCAGTTTAGAGTCATTGGCTGTTTTCTAACTGTATGGAGAGGCTGTGTGATGAAAGTGTGACTAGTAATCTCAGTCTAAAGAACAAAGCCAAATTTTCTCATTATTTTCAAGCAAATGTTCAAAGAAAGTCATTGAGGTTTTGTGTTGTAAGATGATCAGGTTGGATACTACTAAATGTGAATACAATAAGATGCATTATTCCCAGGGAGTTCCCATTCTCAGTGGATGTTGTGGACTCATTTGGCATTTGGAAGACAATGCAAAATTTAGCCCATGGCAAGAAGTAAAATGCCCCCCCTGCTCAAGGGGTTAATGACCCAGAAAGCAGATATTGATGTTACAGAAGCGATTTCCTCACTCTTGGATATTTTCTTTTATTTTCCATTTGTTTTGTTATCTCCACCATTGTGTCAGCCTGACAGTAATCACAGCACAATGCCACTGATGCCAAGACAACACTGTCAGTATCTGTGTTCATCAATGTCCATTTGTTTTATATGAATAAAACAAAGAGAGAATACTCAGATACTATGACTCAAAGAATACTCTTTTTATTCTTTAGGTCAGTTGCAATAAGCTGGCACACCTTGGACAGGATGCCAGTGCATCATAGAGCATGTGCACATGCATGAATGTGGAAGACAACGCAGAGATACAAATTATTCAACATAGCATGTGTGAGGATTATTATCACAGATTTCCAAGATCCAAGATATGGCCTTATTAAAGGATGAAAACTGAATGAATGAATGACCTTGACCTGCTTTGCAAGGTCAAGGTGATAAAAAAGTAAATGATTATCAAACTGATAACCCATGAACAAATCCCACAGCAGTCATGAAACATTCATCAGTCATGAAACTTACACAATAGATACAACTCATGAAGAAGTCAGATAGGTTCACTCATGAGGGACCTTGCCATGATTTTCAAGATCACAGAGATAAAAATAGAAAATTCTTGTCTATGCCATATAGCCTATGAAAAAATCCAGCCACATTCATCTTATGAAGGGCTAGATAGGTTTGCTCATCAGTGACCTTGACCTACTTTACCTTGGCCTACGAGTAATTTTTTTTATCTCATGCATATCTAAGACAGGGCCTTAGAATTACATTGTGCTTGATGGTGTGTTCATGTCTATTAAGCTGATGGGTCTAATGTGTGCTTTGGTTTTTCTGTTAAATTCCTCTCTTTTGTCTGTCTTGGACTTACATCCCAAATATTGGCAGCATATATAATTTTGAAAGACATCACTACTAATAACTGTTGGCTACAGCTGGAAACTCTAGCTATGTCACTGTCCCTCATTCACTGACCTGATTGCTTGAGTAGCTACTGCAGTAGTGATTTACCAGTTAAGACTATGAAAACCCTGGTAATGGAGTTTCAACCAAAATAAGCATTCTTTTTTAAAATAAGGTCTGAGGCTCCTCCTCCTCTTCTTTCTTGGATTCTGTATTGTAGTATGATACATACTTAACTTTGATTTGAAAAGGTGTGTAAAATAATGAAAGCAGTAATTTTATATGCAAAGAAGTTAAATTGGAGCATACAGAAAAAAACTGTCTTCTTTTTGAAAAACAAATTAAAGTCAAACAAATTACAAAATGCAAGGTCTATTGTCTGTTGTAAGTCTTTATTTTACAATTTTAATATTTGACAGTCTGTATTAAATGAAAATTTAAATTATTTAACATATATAACAATGTATTTAACATATATTATTTTAAAATGTCATGGAGGGCACCATCTTTGTTCAGATAATTTGTCTGTTGTTCAAGTATCATGACAAAAATTGTGATGTAGAAGGGTTTCCACCAATTTAAAATGCTAACTAGCTAACTATGCATTGATTGACTGCTAAGATCCGGCTACAACCACTACAGCACAAGGCCCATTGACAGTTATATTTACTGTAATTCATTGAGGGAGGATGTTTAACAAACAGAGTGAGCTTAGCTAACTAAAAGATATATGCTATTAATTGGATGTTTTTATCCATTCTTTCTATGTGGTAACAGAATATTTAAGTACTGTACCATTAATTCTTCTGAAATTACAATAGCACAGGATGTTGTTAGTTTTGTAAACCTAGTCTATATTTTCACAATGGAACAGCTCTCATTGAACTTACTCATTTAAGATAAAATCCATGATGTAGGTCTTGTATTTATAAATCCACTCTTAGCAATGTGCAAGGTATCTTCAACCATTCAGCGGTCAGTGTCGCCAATCTACTAATCATCGGTCTGATCAACAATCATCTCCCTCACCTGCCTCCACCTCGTTAAGCATTGATTTGTTCCCCTGTTTAAACCCCTGTGTTTAGTTCTCCCTCACAAAGTCTACTCTTGTGACAGTTTCTAAGCCTGGTTTGTCAGATTCTTGTTACTAATCCAACCTATTTTTTGATTCCTACCTTTCTCCCGTCAAATCGTTCTGTTCATGCCCTGTTTGTATCCTGCCCCATTCCAGAATAAACTCTTGTGTTTCCGCACTTGCGTCCAGCTCTCGTTGCAGTGTATGATTTATGCATTGAGAATTTTTGTTCATCCAACAGATTGCTCGTAAGTGTGGGAAAAATGGATTTTGGTGAATTGCATAATTCATGTTTCTGTAATTTATGTAATGGTCTTGAGGATATATTTATGTGGCAAGAATATTTTCCACATGATACATCTATATCACAAATTGCATTCATAATACATCCATACATACGTTAAGTATTTTAATCAATATTTAGTTCAAGTGCCATCCTTGTAAAATCTTAGTTTGACAATGTTTTAACAAATTATGTATCATAAATTGCCACTGTGGTCTTTACACTGATAGGAAATATGCTTGCTGAAAAATGTAATTAATTCAAACCGAAGAGAAATATGGGATTTTTCCATTTTAAAATAGCAATACAGCATGTATGAGCATCCCTTAACTCTGAGTCAGAAGTGAAATAAAGAGATTATTTTTATTTTCACTGTCAATGCTTGGGCAGTTTGCCCAGTCACTCACATCCACAAAGTAGAAGATTAAAGTATTAATGTTGAAGAGTTATGGTGGAATCATTTCAGGGAGAAAGAAGTAATAATATGCAAGATTTCAGGGCTAGTGACATTAATAGCTGGATCTAATGCAGTGGCAAAACAGCTCTAGCTCTGAGTGAAATGTGAAAATGCATCATAATGCACATTCCACATACATTTCTACTGAAAATAGCATAATTGTGAAATAAATGTGTATTTCATGTTTAAGGTACGTTTGATGTTTTTTGCTTTAGGACTTAAAGATATTTTGCCAATTACCAGTTTTCTGAAGTCCTTGAATAGATCCGTACATACAGTATTCACTGCATTGGTTCATACCTCTGCTTTAATAGGAAAAAAATTAAGATGATATAACACAAATAATGCATTGAATATATTTTTCATGTGTACTATATTTAAAGAAAAAAATCACATTCAGGATAGAATGAAATGAAACTTTAAGACTTTGTGTCCTGAATATGCCAGGCTGTTTTGCAGATATCCAACTGTTGCAGGTGAATACTGTACATAGAACCTAAGAATGATCTATTTCAAAAGTGTTAGCTTGTTGTTGTAGTTTGTTAGTAAAGCCTTTTAAGAATGATGGCAGACCAAGGTACATTTACCTTCTGTGTTATTTTCATATCCTTTTCTGAATGCGCAACAAAAAAAAAGACTTTGTTGTTCATCTACCGTTAACAGTTTTTTTTAAATTATTTTTTAATTAGCTGAACAAACTTAAACACAGGCATAAATTAACTTTAATGGCAGAATGCTTCTTGAGGGAAAGTTAAATATATATTCAGCCATTTTTATACACATTAAGTTTTTTTGGTAAATAAAGAATTATTAAGATGTTTTATTCTACAGCTCTGCTTCCCTCAGGTAGGGAATTCAAGGAACATTACTTTATTCTCTCTGGAACAGACTGACCCCTTGGAAGGATTACCCGTTGCTCCACCAAATACAAAGAGAGCTTTGCCACTCAAACTCTGGCTGGTTGAAGAGTAGAGATGGGAAGTGAATGGAAACTGACTTAAAAATACAGTAAAAATAAGCTGATATCCAAGAGTGAACTTTACTTTTTCAGTACAAAAAAATCTTTGGGGAACTTTGTTAAATGTGACTCATCCCTGATTGGTTTTATTTATAATGGAATTGGAAAGGTATAGTAAGAGCCATCTCTTGGATGCAGAGGTCCAGTTTAATACCTAAACTGCTCACTGATCTAGCCAGAGCATATATGCACAGGGAGAGTAGTGCTCATGTTCGATTTGATCCTAGTAGCGTGCATGGGCTCTTCCTCCTGCTTACAGAGTGTCCCTCCAGTCAGACAAATGCATGAAAGAAAATAAATCTTGCACAACAATGATTTATTAAGATAATTTAAAATAAAGGAATTATGGGATCTAGGCAGCATTTTTCCAATTTTTCAAATTAAAAAAACCCTGGCCAGCATGGGGACCAAGTTCCTGATCCTGTGTGCATTTACTTATACTTTTTAAAGGGCGCTCACTAGTATATTCGAATCATGATTTTTCAGAAACAAAATGATTAGGCATGAATGCAAAGTCATTTTAAAAGTGATTCTGAAACCTGTTCAACTTTCAATTATGTGGTGGGGGTTGCAGAAGTGGGTGAGAGTGCCAAGGAGTTCACCTCAGTGGTGACATTAATTAAATAAGAACATCTACAGTGTCTAACTCAAGTTTGAGAATTAAAAGAAAATTAAAAGAAAAGTCCTGTCACTGCATTGTACTATGTGAATCTTTGGGTCAGCTCCTCTGTTTCTGTTTGCTCTGCTTTGCCCAGATCTGCAGCAGAGGGATGAGAGAGTGTTTGCACAGATCTGTAGCAGAGGGATGAGAGAGTGTTTGCACAGATCTGCAGCAGAGGGGTGAGAGAGTGTTTGCACAGATCTGCAGCAGAGGAATGAGAGAGTGTTTGCACAGATCTGCAGCAGAGGGATGAGAATGTTTGCACAGATCTGCAGCAGAGGGATGAGAGTGTTTGCACAGATCTGCAGCAGAGGGATGAGAGAGTGTACAGATCTGCAGCAGAGGGATGAGAGAGTGTTTGCACAGATCTGCAGCAGATGGATGAGAGAGTGTTTGCACAGATCTGCAGCAGAGGAATGAGAGAGTGTTTGTACAGATCTGCAGCAGAGGGATGAGAGAGTGTTTGTACAGATCTGCAGCAGAGGGATGAGAGAGTGTACAGATGTGCAGCAGAGGAATGAGAGAGTGTTTGCACAGATCTGCAGCAGAGGAATGAGAGAGTGTTTGCACAGATCTGCAGCAGAGGGATGAAAAGCAGGTAAAAGAAATAGAGGAGGAGATCTCATGGTGCACCCTTGGGTTTCCATAGCCAACTTAAAGTGTAATTCAACCTCAGTTTTACAGATGTACCCCAGAATGCATATCACATTCAAACACAGAGAGGAGGCTCAATATAACTGGCTATGCCTGCTTGGGACTGGAGTCAGAGAGTAGCAGTGTTGAACAGATCATTATCCAGTTCAACCAACATCTTATGAAATATTAACATCCCTATAAAAATATAAATGGATTGATTTGACATTGGACAGCCATGTACTTTTGTAGTATCCACTCACGTCTGACTTCCCGGAATGTGCTGATGCTTTGCATGTAGAAATTCAGAGACATGGGAGAGTTGACTTGAGTTCCCAGCTACTGAGACAACTTAATGTTTTATGAAAAGAAGTAAAGTAAGAAACAAGATAAATATGGAGCATCTCAAGGACTTGGGTTGTGTGTACTCTTCTCCACCAGATTGGTGATGTAAAGCACATAGTCTAGTTTACAAGGTCATGGCTACTAAAGTCCTTCTGTGGAACCAATGTCACTTCACCTGCTGTGTCCAGATGTTGTGTTTTCAAGTGAGTGAGTTTGGGGGAGGGGGTATTGGAGCGATGCAGACTCAAATCACTGTGTGTGCTGTGGCTTAAAGTGTCTAATTACATGTTGTGGAAAGTGAAGTCTCTGTTAAGACTAGGCTTATGGGTGATGTTGTAACATAACTTGGGCTTCCACTTCAGGAACAGGCTAACCAGACATAATGTGTAGCAATGTAAGTGTAACAATTATAGATTTATTTTCTAACACACACTGTGTGTGTCAGCTTTCTTTTCCTTAGGAGGAATACAAAGGGCTAGCTGATGACTTTTCCCTAGTCACTTCTTTGCCAATCATGTCACAGTTCCAGGAAAGTAGAGCGGAGCTTGCTAGGAGCCTGGAGCACTATTACTGAAGGAGCAGTGACATCACTGTTCCAAGACTGACCTCAATAGGCTGAGCTTTCAGTTTGTAAATCAGTATTTGTCTTTTAATAGATGGATTGTGTCATCTCAATCATTTATTAGTGACAAACTTGAGGCTGTAGGGTAAGATAAGTGTGAACCTCTGTTGATTACAAACTGTTTGAATCAATGCTAGCCTCAGACATGTATAATCTACAATTTTCACAAAAATCCATGCCTGTCCATTATGCATTCATTTACAATTTACAAGTTCTATTTCTGTGTATTTAATTAATTTGTATTTATACAATATATTCATTTCACATTTCCAGATCTGAACTTGCAGCTGGGTATCTGCATTTTATATTTACAGTTTGCATTTTAGCAGATGCTTTTGTGTAGAATAATTTACAAATCACGAGTACAAAGTGCATTCTGTATGAGCTGCAGGGGGGGCTGATCACCACCAAGGAAGAGTTGCAGTTGTCCAGGTGGGAGAGAACTGGTGCCTGGGGGAAGGGGGAAAGGAGAGAAACAGTTTCATCAGTGTCATTAGCCTAACACTGGTGTGAAAAAACAGTGGATAAAATATCAGAGCCAAGTGATTTCATGTACAGTGAAAAAAGAAGGATGCTGAGCACAGAACCCTGGGGGAGTTGTTGAGAGGCTGTGATGGGTTTCTGTAGCCCCTCTCCAGGCCATCTTGTAGGACTACTCAGAGAGGATGGATAAAATACAGCTAAGAATATAGCCTGAGATGCCCATAATTGCCAGAGTAGGCTTAAGAATATTATGGTTCACTGTGCTGAGAACTACAGAAAGGTCTAGGACAATCAAGACATCAGGGTGGGAAGAAACCCTTGCAGACTTAAATGCATGTGTGTCAGCAAGAAGAACCATTTTGGTAGAATGCCCAGCTTTGAAAAGTGGTTGGGGTCGTGCAGGTCAATCTGAATGAGAAAAAAGACCTTTGATTAAAACAGCATGCTTGAGAGTTTGGGAAGGAAAAGGAGAGAGGAAAGAGGAGAGTGGGTGGTAAGTCTGTAAAACAGATGATCCATGGTCTTTTGAGTAGGGAATGAAATGGGCTGGCTTGAAGACAGTGGCGACACAACCGGTGATCAGGGGATGTTGATCAAATATGTGATGAATGGGAGAAAATTGGAGACACTTGCATGGTAATTATTCAGGTATTATTTAAATGGAAAAATATCAGAAAGTATGATCACCTGTAATTAAACATACATATATTGTAAATTAGCGACAGCAAGTCTGTGCTTAACTTTACTACCTGTGGCAGTGCGAGTGAAATACAGGAGCATGTTCTCATTTAGAGCAATGCTTTACTTCAGTGTTTGCCAGCCTCGGCTCTCTTGACATTTATTGAATGGCATTTGTTGATTCTGAATCATCTTGCAATAAATGTCCACCAGATTTTGAAAGAGAGTTCAATTGTGGCTTGAAACATTGAAATGTTTGCCTCCACTGTCAAGTGTAATTCAGACATGTGTTTAATATATAATAACATGCTGTCCTGATTAGCTTTCCTTATTCGGTTTGGTGACTGTCAGTTTTTTTGGCTGATAATGAACTAATACATTACCACTCTGTGTTTACTAAGCCCCATAGTAAAGCATAGCAATCCTCCCCAGCACTGAAAGGTTTGGTATTTTAATGAAGTGTGATTGGTGCACATAATTCTGTCTGGAGATATAGGTCACAGACAGCATAGTAATGGATATTGTCATCTGTGTAAACAGTCTTCTGTGAGTCTGGGTGAATTTCTAGACTAGCTGGCTCTATTAATAATTTGTGACAGGTCACAAGTATGGGAAAGTCCTAGGTTAAATACTTTTGGTATAGATTGGTATAAATATATGGGAAAGCAATAAAATTGCTTGATTCTTGACATGTGTTTTCAGTACTGTTATTTTTGCTGATTACTTGTAGAGTCTTGTTAAATTAGCTTGTTAAACTGCTGGACTCCTGTCAATGCACAGACAGGTAAAATCAGGCCCAGGTTTTAGGAACACTGCAAGAATGGAAAATGAAGCATAGTTTCACATAGCTTCACAATAACATAGATTATGTGTGTATCACTGTGAGTGTGCCAACTCATCCACCTGGTTTACTTCCTGAAACTTCTTTGACTGTCATTTTTGGTATTTTAAATAGTGTGTATCGTATGGGATGCTTTTATTTTTTCAGATTTTGGAAAGTGACCCTCTATTTTTTGGAAGCCCCATTAATGCAAGTTGCACAGGATGCACCAGGATTTATATGGGGGCCTTTGTTCCACAAAACCCTGGAGATTATGGCTTTCAACCAAATATAGAACCAAAATACATTTTCAGCAAGGGTTTGAGGAAATGCAGCCCCTTGATCAGTTAGTAATGCTGTCATAGACATCATGTTTATAGACACCATTAATTACTACAATTGTATGGCCCACATCAAGTGTCAAGAGTGCTTTAGGTTTAACGGGCTAATAACTAAGCAAAGTGCATTTTCATCATGACCATAGGATTATTCATCCAACTTGTCAAAAACAGAGCTGCTGATTTCATGGTTGTATCTGAAAGATCTGATATAAATTGAATCCGTACCTTACATTTTTCCTTACATTCCTGTACATTTTTTACATTATCATTTAGTAAGCGATGATAATTATTATATTAACAGTAATAGTAATCTTGATTTCCATACTAAATGATGAAATATTTTAATATTTGTGTGTGGCCAAATTTACATAAATAAACTGTGTTTGAAATTCACATATTTCTGTTTGTGTTATACAAAATATGAAATATTTTTGCCTGTTCCCTGATGTGGGACTGATGGAACAGATGTTATCACAATGCCAGATTCTTGTTTTATTTTGTGAGGTGTCTTTGATCAAACCTGTAAAATGTACATATGATAGTACTACAGGATTCATAAATCTTGGCAAGTCATGAAACCCCAGGCAGGGACATATTACACTGTTGTTTTGTTAGGCTTTAGTTTGAAACCTTGCCTCATGTGGTATAAACAGGGTTGGGGAGTAACGGAATACATGTAACGGCGTTATGTATTTAAAATACAAAATATGAGTAACTGTATTCCGTTACATTTACCATTTAAATTCATGGTAATCAAATTACAGTTGCATTTTAAAATATTTAGATTACTGAAGGGATTATGCTGGATTTAAAAAAAAAAAAATTTATTTCTTTTTTTTTTCTTCATTTAATGTTTATTCAGTTGGAAAATCTATCCAATGATAGGCAACTCCGGGGTGTATCTCCTATATGCCCCTCACGAGAAAAAAAAAAAAAGAAAAAAAAAGCACGCAGCCTGCCTGACTCACAAGACATTAGAATGGAGAGTGAGACAGAAAGCAACCAGCGCCAGGCGTTTATGTCATGGAAATACCGGGACCATTTTACTTTCAAATTTGGCAAGGGTCACAACATAACAGTACAATGCAAGCTGTGTTTGCCAGCAACCAAACTGTTATCCGCTTCTAAAGAGTCAACCTCTAACCTGAAGAAGCATCTTGAAGTAAGTTGTCTTTTTCATTATTTAAGATAATATTGATCGCTAGCTAGCTGTCTTACATAGTTTGGCTGCACTGAATTAGCTATTCAGATAGCTAGTAGGCTAGTAGGTATAGTATTAAAGCTAACTAGCTAACGAGTAAATAGTGACAAAACAAGTGAAATTTCACATGTTCAAAACTGCGATTACTCCAGCAATTTTACACTACGCATATTATACATTAAATTGTTAGGCTACTCCTTTCTCACTCACAATGTATTTAGGGTGGCTTGTGCCTTTTCTAGCTCTTGTTTTCATGTAATGTACAGTTTTCGAATTAACATTTACATTTCTGAAGAACCTGCGATGAAAATGCCCATAGACTTTGTTGGCGCTGCCATTCACGTGTGGGATAAACCGTTTTAAGTTTCTATTTTAACGGAGGCAATAAAACACACTGCTCACATCGGTTGTCGGTAAACCGGAAAAGGAACACCTTTAATAGCGTACACACATTTTTCAAAATCCCTACGCACTTTGTATGACATACGTAATATCACATGTTAACACCCCCACTTGATCTCATACCGTACAGATCATACAACTCACACTGTAACCAAAAGGCACTTACAATCTCATGTTTTGACGGAGCTTAAACACCAAACATAAAGCTCATAAATTTTTCCATCTTGATCTTTCTCATTGGTTTAGTCATAACATCTGCAACCATATCCACTGTAGGACAATATTCAATTGTTATCATGCCATCACTGAGTGCTGAACGAACAAAATAATACCTAATATCAATATGTTTGCACCTCTGGCGACACACTGGATCTTTGGACAGAGCAATTGCACCTTGATTATCCTCAAAAATCCTCACTGGTTTTTCTGGTTGGAATGTGTTGTCGAATTGCTTAAACTTTCGGATGTCCGTGATTATGTGCGATGTCGCTCCCATGTCGACCATAAGCCCCTTGTGCTTCAAGCCATTTAGCTGACAGTCACTTACTCTGAAGGCATACTCGTGTTCTTCACCCTCTTCGTCAGCCACTTGCTTCACGTTATCTCTCTTTTTGCGCCTGCAAGATGCGTCTTTGTGTGTTGAGTTTTTGCAGTAGCTACACCACTGTGTCTGTCTTTTCTGACGTTCGTTCGGACATGCCCGGGCCTTATGTCCCTTTTCACCGCAGTTATAGCATATAACGTATGGGCCTACCTTCTCTTTCCCTTTCTAGTCCGGGGTTGAGGCACTCGCTTTCATCACGTTGTCATCAGAACTAGCACGATACTTTTCTGTGTCTTCGAAACTTCTTAGCTTGGTTTTGAACTCGGCTACAGTTACGTCTTCATTACCTTGCATGATGTGGATGACAAATGGCTTAAATGACTCTGGTAAACCTTTCAGAATCATTGCAATTAAAAGTCCGTCACTTAGTGTCTCGTCAGCATTCCTCAGTGCTGTAATTGCCGTTTCTGCCCAAATAATATAGTCTGTGACACTTTCATTTGCAGTTTTCTGCAAAAGCTAATCACCCAGGGTTTCCCTCTACCTGCATAATAGTCCCTTAATATCTGAAGAGCTTTTCTTCCGTTATCTGTTGCTTCTCTCATAACCAGGGACAGGCTTTTGTCATCCAAAAACTGAATCAATTCAGCATATGCTTCTTCATTTTTCTTGGTGTCCTCCTCTCCTGCTTCTTCTGTGGCCGGCTCATTTAGTATCGTCTACTTCAGCCCCAGCAGACGCATATGGCCCAAAAGCTTCGTCTCCCAAAACTCGTAATTCTTCTCATCCCCGTCAAAGCACAACCATCGGCTGCCAACATCCCTTCTGGGCCCATAACCTGTTGGCGCTGCCATTTGCGTGGTAGTGCTTCCAGTGGTATTACTGAGGTATACTGTATCATGTGTTGTTGTTTGTAACTAGGTTACAAACAACAACACATCATAACCTAGTTGACACCAAGCAACTAGGTTAAGGAAACAAAGTTGCTTGGTGTCATCTTAGACTGTAGATTGTCCTGGTCAAAGCAAATTGACAAGATTGTAAACCAAATGAGTAGAGGCCTTGCCTTACTTAGGCGCTGCAGCACATACCTTACACCTGAATTAACCAAGCAGGTTATGGGTGCCTTGGTTCTAGCTCAGATGGAGTATTGTAACATCATATGGTCAAATGCCACAAAGAAACATCTGGGAAAACTTCAAGTTGGTCCAGAACAAAGCAGCATGCCTTGCTCTCAAATGTACATATAGAACAAACATCAACAGCATGCATTCAAGTTTACATTGGCTTAAAGTTGAAGATAGGCTAAATGCTTCTCTACTACTCTCAACCTGGTCAATTTTAAATAAAAAGACCCCACCTACTCAATATAATCTTTTCCATAAAAGTTGCTACTCCCACACCTATAGCACACGATATGCAGTGGAGGGACATTTTGTAGTACCAAAGGCTAATACCAATTCACTTCAACGCACAGTTATATATAGAGCAATTACATCATGGAATGAGCTGCCATCTTTTTTAACAAAAATAAATATTAAATCTACTTTTAAAAAGCAAGTAAAGAATTATCTGGGTCAGATATACACCTAATCACTGCTATTATATCAATCTTTGTTAGTGGGTGCATTTGTAGTATTTTCTTTTTTACCCGTCTTCTTTTAGTGTGTTTCACAATGATTGTGTTTTAATGCTTATCATCTTTCTTCTTTAAATAACTCATTTTTGTGTCTTTTGAGTTTTTTTTTTTTGATGTCTCTTGCAATGTAATGTATTTTTTTTATTTGATGATTCTTTACTTTTCGGGCCCCAGGAAGAATAGCGGGGCTGTATGGCTCGGCTAATGGGATCCTATAAACAATAAACAATAAACTTAATGCACTGGAAATACGTAACATCAGCATGCTTTTTGTTGTGCTGTGGTAGGCCTATACAGTAACAGAAATTTTAGCATATTGCTGTAATGAAACATATTGCAACATTTTAGAATTATTTGTTTTGTATTACAATATGTACTCTAAAGAGGTGTCATTCTTTTTTTCTTTTTTTTTAAATGCAACACTACAGTAATCTATGCTAAAACAGAGGATACAGCAACACATAATCTATGCATTTTGCAATGCTTCAAGTTGTTTCTGTTTTTCAGTCCATTGTACTTTGAGTGACAAAGTAGTCTGCTGGGAGAGAGCATTTGCTATAGTTATGGCAGCACGAGTCACTTTTGGGTGAATTATGAATTGTTTTGGTGGTTGTAGTGCATTTTGCAAGAAAGATTAACTGAGGTGCTCATATACATGGTTGTTAAGCACACAGTGTTAAGAGTTTTGAAAAAGTGGCCATGGTATTGACCTAAGTGTGAAAACGGTTGTAAAAAACTGTAATACTAATATTGCTACTAACCATCTTTTATTACTTCACTGTAAAATCAGCCTTAATAAGCCTACTGACGAGGCATATATTAGATTTTAACAGACTAGAGAGGTTCAGGCTGAGGTGGTTGGAAAACAAAAAAAAGGAAAAATTATGTAGTCTGTCACAGCCTGTACCAGAATACAAGTGGCTGTTTTTCAGATGAATGTACTCATCAACACGATTTGCATAGCTTCTCAAAATCCTGTTTCATGTGCTATATGCTTAACATGTTGAGAAAACATTTTTGATTAAACAAAAGATAATGGAAATATGTTAAAATAGCTGTAAACATGAGATGTTTGACAACAGCCTGACACAATTAAAAAATCAAATAGTAGAGATGCTGCTGAGTTGACCCAATATGTTTTATACCTGTAGGTAGATAGGTATACTTAACAATGACAAAAACAATGCTGTAGAGGCAGTTATGCTGCATGTGAATAGACCTGTCTAATTGAAGAAGAACTTTATTTGAGCCCAGTGTGGCCCTCAATAGTCCATCTCTTTGTATACTGAGTGTCTGTTAATTTTGAGTTACAAAAAACACTTTCCCTTCCATTGTGTCCAAGCACTAGCTGTCAAGCAGTGTCAGAGAAAGGTGTGTAGTGCTTGGTGTAGGAAAGGATTCCTCAGTGCTGGTTACATTACCATGATTGCTGTCCTCAGCTGGCCAATAAAATACTTAATGTAGTGCAAGGACCTTAAATCCCCTCCACCTGCCTGATTTTCCACTCCTTGCGAATACTGCTTCAAAATGTCCAATGAGAAGCACAATTGTGTGACCTGAATGACTGGGGATTCAAGGCGGAGCTATCTTGGATATATATAGTCCTTATACAGGGATGGAAATTTGAGATTTCTTCCATTGGCCAGCTGGACTAACAAATTCATAGAATGACTTAAATACTACTAAACCAGAGGAAGCATTTGTTGTATTTGTGTTTTCTGTTACTCTTTAGTGAAACAATTCTGTGATGATTTTCCATATCATTTGTCTTTAACTGGAAGAATGATCTATATACCACATATATAGACCAAAAGAACAGATTATATGGCATGTATGTGACTTATGTATGATGTACTAATTATTTCGTATTACTTTTTAGTATGTGATATTCATGTGGAAAGTAGAAAAATGATATTCATACTTTGTAATCTTTTATGGTATGTATGTAACTGTGTGTGCCATATGAACAATGTGGTACGTATTTCAGTTTGAAGTTGTGATACTGAAGAAATTCTGTATGGTATTGTACGTCTTCACAACAATCTTCTTTATGTCACATGTCTGTCATCAATCGAGTAGATGTCAATTGTTAGCCCTTGAAAGGAGCGGAAAATCCATTGTAGGAAGGACAATGTGAAATCACATGTAGGTGTTTCCTTATAGGCTAGCTATGTGGTATACTTTTTCTTTTCCAAACAATTACACATCCATCTTTCTGCATGTCATTTGAAACATTGCAATGTATCATTTGAAAATTGAGATCTGAAATGTTCCTCCAAAGAACAATTTTTTTCTTTTGTTTTGTTTTCAGAGATTCATTTGCCTTGAAACTAGCCCTACAATTTTCCTTAATGTCTGACATCTATATATAGAGCAAATGCATCTTCTTCTTCATTGGGTTTTCTTGAGTATTGTAAACAGGGTTCAGTGTCTTCTGCTTGAAGTCTGGTCCTTATTAACAGAGGAAATTATGTTACTGCTTTACAGAGGATCTATGGCTGAATTCTGATCTTACAATTTTTAGTTGTCGGCCTTAAGTCTTAAGCTGCACTCTCATTTATATCCCTTTGATCTCAGTCATCAAAATTATTTTGAATGCTCCCATAATTTGGCTGCTGAGACAAAGGGGTGGGTATGTAAAAACACTCTGCATAGCCACCTAAATCATTATTTGCTGTCAGTTTTTCAACAAGTATGTTATACTGATATACCCCTGGTCTGCCTGGGGACAGAAAGGACAACTGACATAAAGGGACCAGCACTGACCTCTGTAATCTATCTAATAAAATTGAATATATGAATTAAATAGTCAGCAGTAAATAAAGACACACCAGTAACAATAACTGAATAATAAGAGCTTAGTGAACAAAACTCTAAGTTAGCTTAAATTCTAAAAAGTCCATGGAGCTAAGCAACAATAGTGATAAAGAAGAGCCATGGATTTCAGTGAGGAAGGAATGGTCTGTCTTACTCTACAGCAATAAAGCCAGTAATTATCTTAAGCGCACAGCCATATGATCATTGTTCATTTATACCCGTTATTGATAATATGTGTTGCATTTAGGCACGCCTATCAATTTTACTCTCATTGCACAGCCCTCTTCACCATAGAGCCTTAAGACCTGACTATGCCAGGGATTCACATTTTTTTCCTTGGTCTTTTTATGAATTACTTTAATGACATGACAGTTAAAGAAGATAACGGAAAGTTAGGCTCATTTGGTGGAGTAACGTCTTTGATTGGAAAAAAAATCCTGTGTTTTTATCAGGTGTAAACTCAGGTGTATACCACTAGGCCTTTAAACTGTCTTTTCTTAGAGTTTGCTACAGATTTTATTATTTTTATTTTTTGTGATTGAAGTTGGACAACTTGTGTGAAGGTTTGGAAATTTGGAAAAGTAAGGTGACTTATACACATTTTGAAACTATGCATCTGTATGGTATGTTTACATCTTGATGTGAGTGAGCAGCAATCACCACTAATACCAAAGAGCTGCCTGTAACCAGCAAAATGGGGGTGTCAGAAGTTTAACAGCATATGCTGAAAACCCATTTTCATTCTAGTGAACAAAGAACATGCAGGCCTGTGTTGCTGTGCTCAGCCCTACAATACTGGCAGCTACATCCACAATAGTTTTCCAAGAAAGGATGCCAAATATGTTGTTTATCACCCAAGCCTGCTGCCTCCTGAGTGGTACTGTTAGTGTGAGTCTATGTAATTGTGGTTGGGTCTGGTGTGCAGTGATGCCAGAGTGCAATTGACTATGTGTAGTTTTTTCACTAGGAAAGGCAGTTTTACCTTCCTCTAGCATTCCTCTCCAGTCCAACAAGCTGACACCAGAGTGCTGACATGCACACTTAGCAGATCCCCATCTTTCATATAATCCAAAAAATATGCTGTTATTATTTCTTAATGTAGGCATTGGCTCTGAGAAATGCAGTCTCTGGAATAACTGCTTACATCTGGTCTTCCAGAGGCATGACCCTGAGAAGCTGAGCACTGGGGATGTGCAGACAGAGCCTGCTGTCAGTCTGATATCAAGCAGGAGAAAAAAGTGTGAAATTCGTTTAACAGGGACATGCTGCAAGCAAGGGGCGGTCTGGTTGCTGAGAAGGCTGAGTTCAAAGCCTGGTGGTCAGAAGCTGCTTCACTGAAACTGTCTGTGGCTGGACTTATTTGACACCCACCATTTTCCATCATTGTTTCTAATTACATGCACACAGCCACAGGAACACAAGGGGAGTTTCATGGGGTATTTATTTGCATATCTACTTGGTACTGGTATAGCACTGGTAGAACAGTGGCTAGATTCTCCAACTAGATTCTCACAGCATTTGGATTTTTTTTTTGGTTTTGTTCAGAATTGTTGCTGCCTGTTTCTACAGTTGGCCATCAATTGGTGCTAGTGTTTCTTTTGGAGCCTTGACTCTAACGCAATTAGATGACTACTAGTTACCTGAAAGAGTGACATTGATAAAAACAAGTTGGTTACAGCTCATTTTACAATAAAATGAGCCATCTATAGAACATACATTCTTAAATAATTATTTGTGGTCTAGGACAACTGGGCTCTCAGTTGCATTCCTATGGAAACAAATTTGTCCTGTTGTCTTCCAGATTGACAACCAGCCATGCTGAAATCCATGTGGTTACTTCCTTCTTTATTTGTAACTACTAATAAGCTTTTTTAAACACATAAAATGAATTATGTGATGAGGCAATTGAATGGATTGTGTCAAAAACTGTCATAAACACTTTAAAAAACTGATTTTTCTTTCAGTCCCTCTTAGACTCTTACCCCAACTAGCTCTGTAGCTTGCATTCACATATTTTTCACAAGGCCTGAAGATTAGCAGTTCAGGCTTGCGTTTAGGGTTCTGCACATTGGGTCTGTAAGACAGATGAGAGCTCTGTATTTTAAAAGGTGCTTTACATTACTTGCCACTGTGTAGAGTGACAGTTTAAATCCAGAGTGTAGTATGTGCACAGATTTAATTCATAAGTCACTAATTTGTCTTCCCACACTCAGGCTCTGAGTTGCATTTGTCACTGTCTGAAATCTGCAGAAGATGGATCTGCCATTGTCAGTGCACAGCAGTCAGTCTGTGCAGGCTGAACAAATAAATCTGTCCAGTAAAATAGATTGTGATCTAGTCAATCCATGAATTTATCCACTGGCACAGTCTCCTCTTTTAGAATTGACTAAAAACAGTGAGGGCATAATGGAATGTACATTATTTTGACACAGCTAATAACAAAGAATTTACATGCAGTTACCCACACCAAGTACTTATGAACTACTTGCACATTGAGCTTTAGATGCACTGTGTGGTTAGCAGGGCAATTATAAATACAGAATGACAGAATGAAATGTGTTTGGAATTTTTGGGAAATGACTAGTGGATCAGGGGTCAGTTAGTATAATTTGGTGATAACTGATGAGTAACCCTTACTGTGATTGATTTTCCACACACAAATACATGTATCATGTTTTTATTAACTTTAATGTTAATTTGGACTGAAACACTGCTCTAATGATAGTTTTCCACAAAGAGCTCTGTATTCTACTGGAAACAGGGGCCTACAACAGCACCACAGCTGTTCTGCATACTATGGTGGCACAGGGCTCCCTCAGAGGTGTCTGTATATTCCCTCTCCTCCTCAAAAAGAAAGCCACACTGCAATAGTAGTTTACATCTTTGTCAGGCATTTGAGGCTATTCTTCTCACTGCAGGGGTTTGTTCTGGAACACTGTTGTTTAGGGAAAGAGGTGTTCTCAGTGTTTTACCTTATTTTTAATCAAACAGCTTTCCCTGGCAAGATCAGTCAATTTGTTTTGCTTTTTTGTTTTAAATTTATGGTTGGAAGAATTATATATGACATTTGGACATAATCTAAGGGTGTGGCAAAGTGAAGCAAGCAATTCTTGAAAAGGAATGCATCAAATTATACTTTTCCCTGTTACCTTTTACTTTTACAACTGCCATTTGTAGACTGCACCACAGGGTTTGGACAGTGCCTCCTGCCTCCTACCTGCTTCCTGACTTCTGCCCCCAGGACTCCTTCTACTAGTTCCATCCTAAGTGCTTAGCAAATCTATCTTGCCCAATTTCACTGGATGCCAGTCAGGCTCAAACACATAGCCTGGCAGGTCTACTTTGTGACATTTGCGAGACCTAATGAGAATACAAATAGCTAAAGGAAAATAGCCTTGGGGGAAATTAGCTACAGACAAAAGGGGACATTTACATTTTTTATTTACCTCATATCACTTTTCTTTAACATCTGCAGACAGAGCCTGTTAGGTGAACTCCTGTAAGGGGAACTCGCAAGCTCATTTTAATTGTTACACACATTGTATTACATCATAAATAATGTCTAATGTTGCAGGCTGAGCTCATTTATTTCTTTGCAACATATTTTTAGACAAATGAGAGATGAATGCATTTAAAATTGCTCAATTTTTATGTGAGAAATGTTAGTCTTTTAACCTGCTTAACCTTCTTTCAGGGGTGCTGTATGATGCTTTGTCTACAGACCAGGGAGAATGCAAATGATGAGTCAGAATCATATGTCAATGATATTTAATGAAGAGAAATATCATGCATATTTTCTTTTGCTTTATAACAACATTATGCACCACAGCACAACAGGGAACATACCATTTCAAACCCATGTGAAGGGAATGAACCATTGAGGTATTTGGGAGAGGAAAGTGTGGAATACTAACTTGTAAACATGTAAAATTTCAGTTTTCATTTAATTCTTGTGCAATCTCTTCCTAATTTAAAACCATCCAAAAAACCCAATTCTTTTCCCCTTTGCCCTTACTTGCTAATGTAGAAGGAGATTCTTATGCAGAAGTGTGCCCAATTAGCTTAGTTATAAAGAAAAGTCTCATCCTTCTCTGTCATACACTGGAGTGCCAGCACTTTGATAAACCAGGTAATGATTATAGGACTGTTGTGATAATGAAACATTAATGTCAATAATGGATATGAAAGAAGGAGCAAGAGCTTAATGGTGCACTTCAGGTACGCTCTGAGAATAATTTCTGAGAATGATTTTGAATATGTGGCCTGGTAATCTGCTGTTATGAAGGCAGACATGGGATGCACAAGATGCATATCCTAACAATACATATTCTAGTAAGTAACCTTACAAACCTTGCAGACTGTCAATATTTTGCCCAATGTATTAGAAAGTCTAAGAATATTGGAACTATTTGTCGATGCTTGTCAGGAACCATCCGCGACATTTTCTGGCAAGTCAACATATGGAAATTTTTCCATCTTTGGAAGTGTTTTCAGTTTTCAGCCCTCAGAGACTAAACAAGACAAAACATCCCAGCATGAGTAGTCAAAGAAAAATGTTACTATAGACATTTAAATTTGTTCTTTCAGTGTGCAAGTATGAAAGGTATTTATTTTTCACACTTTCCTATCTATGATGATGATAAAAGTCTTACCATTTTGACTTGCCTTACTGGCCTGTTAAGACCTTTAAATCAGTGATGTACTGTTATAAAGCTTGTAGCAAAACCACGGAGTGGCTGTGCTTCTGGCAATGTTATAACTTATACTTTCACTGTTGTTGTTAGTTGTGAATTCAGCCCACAGTACAACACGTTTATTCCATGCTTTTTTATATTACAAATAAAAGAATTAGCAGTCTTTCGGGCAGCTATCTGACTCTCCTTCTATGTATGTGATGTTGACACAAAAGGCCTGCATCCATTATAATGTTTTTAAATGGGTCCCTTGTAGTGTGTGGCATGCCACATATTTTAAGCACTTAGGCAGTCCTGTCTTTTATAGAAACTGATGGATGGGTTCGGACACAGCTAAGTGCCATTAGCATGCACATTACATTCAGTATGGCCTGTCTCATACCTGTTTCTTAACAAAGAGGTAATTTGCTTAGTCTCATTACTGATAGTATTGTGCCTGTATTATTAAAAATGAAACAGGAAAGAAAAACAGGAAAAGAAGTGACTCTTTTCAACTGACTTACAATAATTGGGCTTCAAGCCAAAGGCGGTGGAAGTCTGTTGTTCTAGCAGGGGTGTTTTAAGGCTTCCAAGCTGAAAGCTGAATTTCCTCCTCCTTACAAACAGAGTGATGTACCATGCAGAGCAGAATGTGGTGTTGCCTGAGGGTTAGCAGTCTTTAATGTTTGTACCTGAATGCCTGGCTTTTTTTACTGCTGGCAGTTGTGGTTGTTTGTGGCCCACTTCACTGTTCTCTCCTTGTTGAAAATAATGACAAAGCATGCAGACTTTCCGGTTTATGGCTAAATTTAGGTTACATTTAGTACAAATATGAGGCAGGGTCTGTTGATTTGCATGTCACTTCCAATATGTTGCATGCCAAAATGTCTGCCATCCTGTTTTGCTAGCAAACTCTCAATTACAAAATTGTATCAGGGTTTACACAAACCCGTTGTGACCTAAAAGAAGTGGTTGCATGTATGATTTTGGACAGTAGAGTCCTGCAGGCCTTAGACTTGCCTCTTGGTCAGTAACCTATTCACACCTGATACAGTGGGTGAGGTGACTTCCCATTTAAGTAATGATATGGATTAAAGGATTGATGAGTGAGGTAGAAGAAAAACCAGTTAACCTCACAGCATGTAGCATGTAAACAATACATTAGATATGGAGCAAGCTACAATCTGTTATTTTACTGTTGCTACATTAGGAATGCAGTCATTTATAATTCTAGCAATTATTCTGCCTTCAGGATTTACATATGTGTTCTGATTGCCATGAAATGAGTTTATATTCTGATGCTGTTCTTTAACTTGATTCTTTCTTTTTCTACCAGTGGAGAGAAGTGTTGCTGAGTGAATGTGGATCAAGTGTGCAGCTGGCACAAAGTCAGTGCCCTGAGTTCCGTGACACCATGCTCCTGTCATTTGACCAGGTAGGTGTCTTTCTTTTTAAAAGCAACACTCTCTTATGTAATTACAGAAATATCAAAGTTGAAATGGAATGTCTAGGAAATGGAGCTTGCTGATTAATTTAAGTGTAATGCCTGGATCCAATGAGATTTAAAGCAGACATCATAAAATAACAGACACCTCTGCCATTGAATCTTCCCATTTTACAAAATATGTTTTTAATTGCTTTTGAACTTATCTTTGAATTCACTATTCTTTTCAAGTCTCTGTCATATATCTGCATAGGATGGAGAGTTCCGTTTTAATTTGCTGCTTATTTATTTAGGAAATTGCCTCAAGATGTAATAGTGCCTTATCTGAGAGAGCAAACTATTGTACATCTGCATTGCCAATATGTGCATGAAATAGCTCTGTGGCAATTTGATATTGAAAAGAAACATGCAGCTGCAGCATAATATGGGAGGAATATGGACTCAGATAATGCCTCTATATTGTGAAAATTAGCCTGAGGTACCAGAGTAACCTTAATTTTAAACTTCAAATTCAGCTGCACAGATGGATCAACCATGAAGGTGTTTCCATATTAGTATCTGCCGATTTACATTGCTATATATCTCTGATTTGCAGGTATAGGATGTTTCCTTACTAGATCAAATCTACCAAGCAAGCCAAACAAGCCATTCAGATACTGTGCTAGAAAGCTTAGGGGTAGTATACCTTTGCATCCTTGAAAATTTATGTAGATTGACACTGAGGAGACATTCTCCCTGTCCCCCACCACTTCTTGTTTACCACCTGTGAAGTCTACCCTATTGCCTTGTATACCCATGAAACCATTGTATTAATTCCAGAGCCAGCGCAATTCATTTTGTGATTATTGAGAAATGCTTTGGGGAAATCATAAATTCAGTCAATAAATAGTACATGCACGGCATGACATTTGCTAGCATTTTCTGGGTGGTGTGTCAAGCCTGTGTTTGGCTGTCTATTTGTTCGGTATGATTGCTCCAAAAAGGATTAGCAATCTCAAAGGGATTCTCTGAAAGAAAAAAACTATATATATATAGGTTTTGAAATATAAACATACATTGTTTGTACATTGCCATCGTAATCTGAGATTTGTTCTGACAAATTTATTTCAAAATGAAAATCTCTGAACCAACTGTGATATATATCCCACTGTGTGCACTGACCACCCATCCCTGTTTGCATCAGTAAATTGTCAGGCAGTGGAAGAAAATGACGTTTGGTGGTGTCTGACATCTGCTCACTCATTATTTGTATTGATGGAGATGCATCCAGCTGAACTCCACTTAATTGATGGAGTGTTTTCATAATACCATGGCAGAAGATGAACATAGACACAAGCACACACAACAGTGAATGAAAGATAATCTTTATACAACAAAAGTTACTGTGCATGCTGGTTAAAAAAGTTAAAAAAGGAAATTCAGAAAATAAAATGTATCTAGCATATGTGTTGCGTTGACATTTAGAAGCTGCTGTAAGGCCATGGTGAAAACTTTTGATATCTTTGTTAACTGATGAAATTAATCACACAATCTTCTTTACCCTCAGTTTGTTGCAGGCCCCCGCTCAAATGCAGTATCTGTGGGAAACATTTGCTCAGGTGCATATCATAATTGGTCTATGTCCTGACAGATATTGAGAAACTTCTCCCAGGATCCATTGCCCTTTTTAGCTTGCCTTACTCCATATGATTTCAATTTCTCAGTGCCCCCCTTTTCTTTTCTCTATTTATCCTGGGAAGTGAATTACTCTTTCATGCTGAATTTACCATCTATCTGTGTATTGCTCAGGTGGACAGGAGGTAACCATAGTAAAGTCTGGTCAGAAATTAGGACCAGAGAGACCAAGCCTGAGAGGCCTTGATCCCTGAGTCCCCAGATTAGTGTCACTCTTTCCCAAAAGTAACTGCAAATGTTAAGCCTGGGAGTGAGCCTTACGTACCAGTATTTTCCTGCTCTCCCAATGGCTCTTCCTAACAGTATGTTAAATTTTACTTCATATTGTAACTTTAAATGTACCCTTATGCACTTTTTCCTTTGAATTGCTGACACAGTCTTAAAGTTTGCTTTAAAATGCACCCCAATCCCAAATTATTGTGTTTTTTGATCTAAGAGCTATGTATACTACTAGCACACTTTAATTTCAAGCACTGTCAATCCAAAAGCCCCCCTCACTTGGTGAGTACAGATATAATACTCCTTCCAAAGGCAGGACCAGAGACTGAAAGGTTAAGGGTAAGTTGCATTGCAAAGTTATTTGTCTTTTTTTTTTTTTTTTCAAAAATGGACCTATGCTAGACTTGCTAGGTCTCCCCCTGTTTCCTCCTCATATTCACAGCAGTAGCACTTTACAGTTGTTAGTACAGTATTCCTATTGTCCATAGTTCCTGGAGCCCTGAGCTCAATAAGTCCTGTGAGAGACATGGGTATAGTGATCCAGCCAGTTTCATTCGAGTTTGTGTTTTGTGGCGGTAAAGGTTGCAGTTCGGTCCCTACTCAGACCACATCGCTTTCAGAGAAAAGCCTCATCTGCCATCTTAATATCAATTTCTTGCATCAGCTTCTCTGGCCTCCAGATTAAACTCTTGTTACTGTAGCTAACAAGAGTCATTCCTGTGAGGTTTGGTAAGATGTAGTTTGTTTAGTTAGAAACAGGAGCAATTACATTGGATCATATTTTCTGCTAAGACTGCACATGAAGTTTTAATGCCAATTTTTTCACCATCCAGTTCCTTTGTTTCAGCTAACATGGCATAACATTTTTAATTAATGCATTCACTGCAATAAAATGCAATAAAGTAAATAAAATTCAGGATCCATTGGGGGGCATGTCAACACATACTCAACATAATATATGATGTAGACAGAACAGTTTATTAGAGGGGCCTTTTCTCATTTCCCCCTACCTGATTTAAGTGTTGGACAGTGATCTGTGCCCCAGAATTACTTTGGCAATTGTTTCTGCTAATCTAACTCTCAGTGATTGTGCCACTCATATCTAGACTTTCACATCCTAGAGGAAACATTTACGCCACTTGTACATCCATTTTTAATGTCTATGGAATGGAAAGCCAGGCAGAGCATTTGTGCACATTGAGAGGGACATGAAAAACTGTCTCTGCTTTAATTGGCCCATTTTTGACAAGTATTGAACTGTGTGTAGGTTGTGAACATACTGTGTCAATCAGCATGGTCACATGGTCATCATAATTTAGCAACGACTCTTTAAAATACTCAGAGTGGTATTAAATGGTGTAAATATGTTTGTGTATATATATATATATATCATGTTATAGGCCTGCATAAAACAAAGATGATCAGCTCCAGTTTTGCAGAGCTGCAAATATATCTAGTTTTCAGCTCACCTCACCACTCTGAGAACTACAGTCATTATATGGATCACAAGTCAACTTGCTTGTTTTGTCTTGGTCTTATTTAATTGCTAATTGAAAGAACCCTATCAAACCTGTAGTTCATTCATTCTTGACTGGAGTAAGCCAGCCATAGTGTGAATGTTCAGATAATCATTTTAAAGCACTGGCTGTTTAATTGGCATCTAAGTTCTCAGTACTGAATGTTCTTCTGCATCTGCACTGTTCTTCTACTTGGTGTAATGAAACACTAAGGTATTGAAGTGCTCTCTGTTTCACCGATAATGCAAGTTGGCACTGAGAATGTTCTTAAGTGGTTTAAAGGATTTAAGAGATAGCTTATGGTTCCTAGATGTTTAGTCTAGTTTTGAGGTGAGAACGTACCAAAATATATTGGAGCTTTCTTGAAGGGGAAGGCTCTGTCCTAGTGCAGCCTCAGTGCAGTGACAGATCCAGGAAGACCATCGGGCCTTAATTGATGCCTTGTATAAGCATTGTCTAGGCTTGCATGGCTTCTGTGACTTGGAGGAGCTTAATGTACATCCCTTGGACAGGTTGCCAGTCTATCAGAGGACCATTACTTTCAGTTTGTTTCTTTTAATGCTGAATGCCACATAGAGACACAATGAATGTCACTTTTCTTTAGACTTTTTCCTTGAATATGTAGCCTAACAGGAAAAATGTGTTATGTGTAAAATACGTTATATTGCCTTTGTTTTTATAGTTTAAACCAGTATCATTGGTTGGGCTGAAACTTCCAACTAATACTGATAATTGCAATTTGCCTTTGTAACAACTCATTAGATTGTTTTAATATGAAATAAGCAGCATTTCCTGCTTGATTCATGTTCTTCATAAATGCATGCACAAATGACAGATACCACTCTGTCACTTATACTCTGTGTTTGTTGCACTTGAGGGAGATCAAAATAATTTGCATAAGGCCAGTATTTCAGAGTTTAGCAGAGTTTATTGTGGGGCTCTCAAGGTTTACCATTGCCCTTGTTTAGTTCTGTTGTAATGTGCTGGTGGCCTGGCCTTGACTTGGATCCCTAACTGCAGACCTGTTATAATGAGCTCCGTTTTGCTTTTGAATGAACCATTTAACCTTTCGTGTCCTTCGCCTCCCAGCTGCTCATAAATCAACATGGTATTGTATCACCTCCATATGGTGCATCAGGGCTTGTTATGGAGAAAGAGGACAATTTGTGTCATAAATCAGGAGTTATTGATGAGCTCTCAAGGAGGTGATCTTAATGGTAGCCCTTCCGAGACGCTCACCACAGAGTCAAACAGTCAAACAGTAATGCTCTGAGAGGCCCAGTGTGACGGTTCCTCCGCCCATCAGTTGATTCATGTTCTAAGCCATGCCTCTCTGCCCATGATCTGCTAATAATCACATAGGAAGTGGTCAACAGTGAATAGGCTCATGTCTGGCTTCATCAGTGGGGTTAATACCCATTTTAGAGAAGGCAAAGTACTAATCTGCTGACATGAATTCAGTCTTTATTACACAAAGGTTCAGGACTTTGTTTTATTTATATGCAATTTTTAGCATGGCTTTCTGAAAGGGAGGTTCATTAATGAGAAGTGTTTTTCAAAGCACATAGCCTATTTGGAGATTCCGCTCAAGGCCCATGTTTGGCTCTTCTTTTTAGACCAGTGTCAAGTGGATATAAGAGGTGGATGAAGTGACTTGGCATATACACAGTTTGTTACGTATGACTTTGATTACACCAGATGGGGGCACTATGTAGTTATATTTAACTGGTTTTCATTTAAAATTGAATACATTATTATTAAAGGGCATGATGTTTTTCAAAGCTGTACGTAGACTTAGGTTTAATTAGGCTACCTTATTTGCAAATCCATATGGGTACTCATAGTGCTAACTGGGTACGTGCAACTTCATACCCTCTCTGAGGAGGGTTGTGCAGTTTCAAATTGTGCATTGCATTATAATTTGCCTTTACCACCTATCATTAAGTTGTAGTACAACTTTCCATCACAAGTTCTCAAAATGTCATTCTATTTTTACAGTTGTTTCTGCCGGTAGCACTTAGTACACCTCATTTTGGTATTTTATAGCCCTTGGTTTCACAACACAGGCCCCATGCTTTACAATTTACGATACCTCAAATAGAATGCAGACATCAATCAAGTACCTTGCAAAACACATATTCCAGTATTATTACAGTTATTGTTTTTGGTGTGCTACAACTTGATTAGGAGTTGTGGCTTGGGATATACAGCTTCATTTATAAAGTCAAAGAGTTTGGTTTTAGAGTCAAAGTCAGAGTCAAAAAGCACTCTGGTTCACAGAAGAAATATATAGGATTTTCAGTAATTGTAATACATATTTCTGAAGGCTGATTGTGGGCAAAACTGAATTTCTACATGTGTAGCACATTTGCTATATGACAGTGGACACTGAAGATACACCTGTTCAATTTGTTTGGCCTTGAGGGCAGTTGTGGACCATAATAGCAGAGGCCTCCTATCACCTATCTGCTGGGGCCCAGAGTGAAATTGAATCCTCTAGCATGTTCTGCTATCTCCCAGTGGACTGTGCTGAGAATTAATATAATGGGGTTTACACGAAAGCACCTGGCAGAGCTCTCTGACTGTCACACTGTACTGCTGCGATATGTGATTGACACTGTCAGATTTCTTACTCATCAAGAACAACGGTGCCTACTCATTTCCACATTGTCACAAACTGTCATCATTTAACTGGATTCTGCAGCTTTAACTTTTTATGCAGGATCTTTTTCTATTCAAAGTCTATTTTTTGTTGTTGTCTTTTGAATGATGTTCTTCTTTCTCTTGAGGGACCTTGCCTCCCAGCTGCACATCTGAGTTGCCAAAAATATTGAGCAAAAAGTTGACTGCGCCCTTCATTGGGCCTTTATTTACTACAGTTAGGATTGTGTGTGATTAATGCTAAAGGGGGCCAAAGCCATGCTTGCCTAATCACAAAAAAGAGGTGGTTGGGGTGCGGTGAGGTAGGGTGGGAGCTAGGACAATGTGACAGCTGGTGGTGATCATTGGTCAGGGTTTGTGTTGCTCGTGAAGTTTTAGTCAACCTGTCAATGCATTTGCAATTAAGAATCACCAGGATAACAATGTGATGTTGTCTTCTTGACATGGCAACAGTGAAGTTGTTTTTTTCATGAATAAAGGCAAGACCAAAGTGGAAGAGTTTGTTATGATTTAATGTAGCAGGAAATACAAAATATACCCAAGTTTAGCCATTAATTTAGTGGTTGTATGAAGTTGTAGGATAATTCTGTGTGACCTGATTTGCTGAAATGGTACAGAAGAAAACTTTTGCAAGGACTTACACCTCGTGGTCATTGTGGTGATTTTTGTGAAAAATCCTGAAGGCCTAACTCTCAGTGATATATAGGTATGGCACATACCAAGTCTACCTTTAAATTTGATGGTATAGCTGCCATTCAACCACACATTTTTTTGTTTGAATGAACTGAAGCACATTTTTGCTTAGCTCAATTTTTGTGCCTTTTGTTCATTTCAGTGCAGGGCCAACATTGTTACCAGTTGCGCTAAAGGCAATTTTACACAAGGCCCCAAGCCCTTTTGGCAACAATGCTATTTAACCATGTCTCATGGAGTGACATCACAGCTGAAACCACTCTGCTACCTGCTACTCTTCTGGCTTCACATAGGACTCACACAAGCTACTAATTTCACCTGTACTACAGGAGGAAACAAAAAGTAATATCAGTCCTAGCAATAGAAATAGCATTATTTTAATTTGATAATGAGACAAAACTTTGAATAGGGTTCTGGCAGTTCATAACTTGACTCAGTTCATAATGCTCACATCCTCAAATTTCAAGCAACTAAGCAACCAATTACCAACTATTGCAGTGATAATATTTTGCTAGTCTTTGCAATTGAGAACAAAGCTATAGCTCTGCATAATTTTGGCACATGTTTAAGAAAGCAAAACAACACTTTGCAATGTTTTATATTCTTGGGGAAAAAATGAAATAAATAAAAAAACAATATGAAGTGAGAGCATTGCATTTTTTGTACCAGTAAGTTATGAATGCCAATAGGGTGTATGAATTACAGAAAATGTAGTGTCCCTGTCTGCATCAGTGTTTGTTACCTGCGTTTGAGATTTTCTGATGTTGTACAGTATAAATCCTGGTCCTGAGCTTATTCTTTCTTTAATTGACACATGATTAGGCTTTTATTGGTTATGTTACAAAAGCATGAATGGTCAATCTAATGGTGTGGAAAGGAATAATTGAAAGGTGATGAAAGGTGTGCTTGCTGATAGATCACTGGATACTGCATGTAAGTTAGTCAGAACTCACATTTACAGTCCAGTCTCTTAAATGAAATTTGGCCGATTATATGTTGTATATTGATTAGATCACAGTACATTGTGCCATATATCGTAACACCATGTTGACAGAGTAAAAGAGCACACAGCCAGAATGTTTCAAGGCACTGACCAATGGAATATATAACTATAACTATAGCTATAACTGTATATATATATTGAGAAAGTAAGGCCACACACTGTATTTTGAATTTTACTTTCATTTAGGCCAAATATATACTTGTCAGCACCAGTTGAGGCTTGGTTACCTCTAAATTGAATCCTGCAGTGTGTGTCCTAGTTTTTAGCCTGTCTTATATGTTTCTATGTAGACTATTAATGGTTTGTGGGTAATGTACTGAAACCATCAATTACTTGATATTTTCTTGTAGTCTCTAGATCAGAAATTAGTTGTGCAATTGATTGGTGGTGATTCTATTTTTTTTTGCTTTCATGTAGCTAGGGTGTTGATTACTTGCCAATCTTATTTTTAATTTGTATGGAGACTACAAATATCCTGACAAGCATGAAAATGTGACAGTGGAGTTAATTGTGGGGAAGGGTGCTCTTTACTTGATAATCAGAAATGAGTTCAATTAAAATCAAGTGTATGCATTTCTGACATGGACCATATGCTGTACAATTACTGTACAGTAAAAGAAATTTGTTTCAGACAGGATCAAAATAGGCTTAGTGATATCTTACAAAGGTCTTTCTACTAAGGAAGAATGCTGGCTTGCTAGTGGCTGGCGCACACAACCCCCATTTACCATACAGGAGATCTGAACAACTCTGAGCCCTGTCAGTCACACTGTAATCTTACTGTAAGATTTAGGCATCCTGTCTGATGTTAGCATTGCTTCTGTGGAGGGAACCCAGCTGCAGCTCCCTCTATCTTTGTACTGATTTTTCTTTCTGCATAACATGCTTTTTTTTACTTTGCACTTGATCCACATTGGTCACATCTGGGAACAATGTTACTTTTTTGAGCAGTTTGGATCGATAATGTCCATAAGCAGAGTGATTGTTTTACTATTTTCAGGAACAGTGCACCTGAATATTTTTTTGGTATGTTTTCAGATGCTGGTGGAGAAGTTCCATGAGAGGTGAATTGCAGATGCTTCAACAATTGAGTGTCAATTTCAGAAATCTTAGAAATCTTGAACCAAGGAAAGGCCAAAGAGGAAGAGACAACAGTGATTTCACGTCAGTGACCAGTGCTGGGTAGAGCAATCATGAACAAACTTACACACACCGTTATACTCATTAGCAATAACATTTAATACTGAAATGGCTTTGTTAGAATGTAGTAATATACAATTGCCCCCCATTTTATGACACATTGCCTTTTTATAGTCCCTGCATTGTAAGGAATGAGGAATAAGAAAGACAATGCAATAAAGACAAGAAGGCCCCCATTCCTTTTTGTTCTTCATTTGTCTTTGTTACTCTTTTTCTTTCTCTTTCTCTCACCAGCATCCCTCTCAGCATAAATCTGGACTTTGTGTCATAAGATAATTAATGGTAGCCTTCTCCTAAATGTAAAAAAATTCTGATCATCATAAACCAGGCCATGATGAATAGGGAATACCTGTATTTGTATTGACAAAAAAGAATTGTTTTTTTCTGATTCAGGGGCCAGAAAAGGGTAGTTGTAGCTGCACAGAGTGGACACTGTTTTGAGCCATTGATGTAAAGCTAGCATAAGGTATTGTATCATAAACAACAAATAGAGCTGAAGAATGCTGTAGTGCAGGGTCATCCTTCATTCTAAATTGCTGTGTCTGCAGGTTTTCCTTCAAGTCAAGTAATCATCATCTTGATTGAACCAATTTAGCTTCCATTTCTAGTTCTAAAGGTGTTAATTGTTTAAAGTGGGGCAACTCAACTGCAGTCCTACGGGGCCACCACCCTAGCTTCTTCAGCTAAATCAGAAGCATGTATGGCCTGATCTGATTTTTTATTTGTGTGACTGTTTTGTATTGATTTGTATCTCAGTCACAGTTTTGAGTTTGGCCTTACACATACCAGGAGCATAGGCATATAGACGTTAATGTGTAATACAGTGTGTCCCTTGGGGGCATATATGCTGCTGGGATGACTTCAGTGTTATAGTACTTGAGGTTTTGAGAAGGCCAGGGCATTGAATGTAATCAACCGCTCTGTGCCTTGTCTTAAAATGTTGCATTTTCAAAAGGTACTAATTGGCTGTTTAATCCACAACAGAGGGCAGATATTATGACAAAATGTATGAGACAGAGCTACTTATTAATATTGGCAAAAACCTATGGAGGGCGGTACTGTAGCTATGTCATGCACAATGTCGTACCTAGAATGCCTGTTACTGTTGTGTAATTTTTTTATTAGTAGGCTCTCTTTTGATTTGCATGACTTTGTATTTGCACACATTTGATCGTTTTCCACAGCAATTCAAGTTATTTAAGGTTGATCAAGGGCACAGCACAGTTGCCTACCCATTATGTAGCACTGCTGCCATAGTACAGAGGGAAAACAACACTACAGAATTAGTTTCATATATTGATGTACGAATAACCAAGCGCAAGATCTGAGTGAGGGGAACAGAGTGTGGTGTGATGGCAGCAGCTCTGCCTTTCAGACGGGGAACAGATATACACACATCTCCCCACTGTTCAGTTCCAAATGATCTATGCAGAAATAACAGATTTAATGTCTGAATCGAATATGCAGACCTCTTGGCTGTGATGGTGCCCTCCCTACCTGCTTGTCTACACAGAGATCCTAAATGATCAAATCAAACCCATTTATCAGTCTGACCAGTTTTGAGCAGATATCTGGTGGACTTTGCTTTTTATTAAGAGGCCATTTGCATCTGGGTGCCCTGACTGGCAAAGTGCTCTCTTGCTCTCTCTCCATCTCTTGTCCTCACTTGTTCAGCCAGGATGTACTCTGTATAATGAGCAGAACTCAATACAAAAGCCCTCAGAGAGTTATCACTATTGATATCTTGGTTACCTTTTACTTCCTTCTCTGGTAGATGTCATTGCTCGGTCAAGCAGCCAACAAAAACCAAATGATAAGTGGCTTTTAAAGGCCGCTGCCTCCTTGGCACTTGTGTCTCTCTGTGTACGTGATTCTCCTGTCAAAATGTGTGCGTGTTGGACGCTGCAATCTCCAGGAAGAGCATAGGCTGGGCCCAGGGTTCATTCAATAGTTTTACGTGTTGCGGACATATTAGAGGACGGAACAGACATCCCCATAATTGGATAAAATGGAAATCTGCCCTTGCTACTGTTGTTGGGGAGGAAATATTTGACTGTATGACCGGCACCGCATCACACATAATCAAATAAAATGATTTCAATTTGTGTCCAAGAGAGAGGACATTGGCATTCTGCAAAGGTCATTCTGTAGGTATTGAGTTTTCCCTCTTGTTTTCTTTGAGTAGGAAATGAAGAGAAACAGTCTGAGAATATTAAACATATACATGTCTACAAAACCCGTATCACCAAGGACCTGTTGTAAGTGGGACAAACTGTGGTTGTGATGGTACTAATATGGATGTGGTATGCCACTGTATTTTAGCTAAGCTGGAAGCTTTGTGCAGTACAGAAACCAGTAAACATCTAAAAATTAAGTCTCACACTGGCTTTGTTTGACGTGAATCGGTTTATCCTCAGAGCAGATTTTAAACAAATTTGACTGCTCTACCCTCTGGTTGCTGAAGCCCTTTCCATGTAAACACGTGATAATGCCAGATGCTTCTCAACCTAAGCAAACGAGACATGGGATCTACGTGCTGCCTGTTTGAATCGCTGCCTTCAGAGGGCATATCTGAGCATAGGGAACAGGTTGCTGTTTTTTAAATCTCCTGAACAGGAAAATGCAGTCTCTGAATATCACATTTTTCTCTTTTACCTTATCTCAACCCTGGTGCTGATTTTGTATTAGTATTAATGCTAACTCTACCTTTTGTCTGTGATTAGACAAGGTGTTTGTTTTCACTTTTGAATTTGTTGATGGATATAAATTAATAGGAAACTAGTGGGGTTTGCAGGCCCCCTGGTATACCACAAATCTGGCCTGTAATACTTTCTCAGTACACTCTGTAATACATTCTCAGTGCACTCTGTAATATGTTCCTAATACACTTTGTAATCCATTCTCTTTGTAATAAATTCTTAATTCATCTTGTAACAAATTCTCAAGCTGCTCTGTAACACATTCTCAATGCACTTTATAGAACATTCTCAATACACTTTGTAATACATTCTCAATGCATCTTGTAATACATTCTAAGTTCACTCTGTAGTGCAGGCTCAGTGTCCTTCGTAATGCGTTCTCAATGCACTCTATAACACATTCATGATGGCCAGGAACCTAAGGCTGAGATTCAGTCAAGACTGTCAACTGGTGGCGAAGTGCAGTTCGGTCAAACAAAACATGAATCTGACACAGTATCTGAATAAATTGTCTGAACTGTGGAGAATTACAGCTGAGGAAATCAGATCTCACAGCAAATTTTTAACAGAGCAGTTGACACCACCAATTACATCCCATTTGGTGTGCACTTCTAAATTTCCCTGTCCCTTTGAATTTAAAATGTTTATTTGGTTTGGCTTTGGGTATTATTTTGGTGGTTTTTAAACTTAAATGTAAGGTAATATGTTTTTAAACTTAAACTTACGATAGTATCTTAATTGTAACTCATTTAAAGAAAAAATAAAACGAAACACCAAGTAAATGATGCCCTGTTTTGTAATATTGGAGCACGTTACACCTGTTTCTCCAAATCACAATCTGCTTTGATAAAATAATAACAGAATTTGATGGTTTAGTAGGCTGCCTTCTGAAAGTCTTTCATTCTACTGTAACATGGGGGATGCAGACTCTGTGATGAAAAAAGGAGATTTCATTTTCTTTTGTTTATTGCAGGCATTTTATGTCAATCCAGGGCCCTCAGAGGAAACAAGACATTTGCTGGCCTTTCTGCAGCCCATTGGTGCTGGCCCCAGTAGTCAGCTGTACTGATTAAAAGTCAGATTGACTAATGTTTCTTCTTTCTTCTGAGAGAAAAGGAGCATATGGCAGAAAGTTTGCATCACTGTAACAGGAGAATGGTGTTACATTTTCCCCTTGATGGGTAAACCTCATCTTGGATTTGCCCTTTGATATGAACTCTCCATCTGACCTATTTTCTGCCCACAGCAACATACTGTATTTTCATTTGTTAAGGATAATTAAATAATCAATCATGGACCTGTCATAAACATTTCTTTTATGCAGGACAGAGTAATTGCTATGATGATGCTGTTCATGTTGGGTCTAATGTGCTTCTTATGGGTTTCTTTTTCGATCATGCTCCAGAAACACCTGTAGAGGTTTATGAAATTCAAAACAATGTCAAGACCCCTTTAATCCATCTTAATCTTTCACGCCAGGGCAGCACAAAAAGTGTGGAGTTGCAGAATTGTTATTTATTGACTTGCTCCCTTTCTCCCTCTGTTCTGGAAAGCAGCTGAAACTGTACAGATGGCTGATGAAAGCACCCAGGAACTGCTGGTCCCCTTCCCCTGTAGAGGCATACTCGAGTACTCAATTTAACTGCAGTGCAGTTTGTCCTTATCATTTAAAGACAAGCAAGTGTTACTTTTTCATATTACTTACACAGCATTTTTGCTAATTCCAGTGATGCCTAAACTCATTATGTTCTTCTTTGCAATTACAGCTCATACTTGGCCAAAGGTCCTTGAATGTGAAATAGCAACTGTAGCTACCCTTCTTCCATTGAAAACCAAGACTGAGTAGCAGGCCTGAAGGCCATCATTTTAAGTGTCTTTTACTGCCTGCCACTATTGCATAAACCCATATCAAAAATACATAATCACCTACTGCTGATCCATCAAAAGAGATTTAAAGAATTGTATCTTTAAAGATATCAATATAGGTAAATGTTTAATAAAAGCAGCTCTTTCTCTTGCCACATGCTCTATTTGTTGTTATTAAAGCACAGTGATGCCTGTTGACTATTGATAAGGGTAAACAAGAAAGTGCTTTATCTGTTGAAATGTAATTATAGGGAAGCTTACCAAAGGTTTATTCAAGAAGCAACTGAGACTCTATACAGATAAATTATTATTGTTTTCATACAGTAAAGTATAAATAATTTCTGCAGTCAAGGGCTGATAACTGTACACTCTTGGTGAACAGTTTACTTTCATGGTCTTGGTATCAGGAATGCAACTGTTCCTTAGAGTTACACTTGGGAAACAGGACACTAAGCTGTTATGTTGTAACAAAAGGGAGAAGTCTCACAGCATATGTTGAATATCAACCTTATTAACCTTAACCTTAACATTAACAATATTAATCATATTGTACATGCCATGCCAATTCACAAATGAGACATAGTGTATGTCTCATTTGTGAATTAGACATACACTATCTACAATACAATGATACATTGAATTTATTTATTTTTATTGTGTAAAAATTGTCCCAGCAGGTTTACATCTCATTCCCTGAAAACAACCCTCACTGTGAGAAGAAATATGCTGCAATACATTGTGAAAATACATTTGAACATATTTTGAAATATTTCAACTAGCCTAAAACTATTTTAAAAAACCATCCACTTGATTACTAATCTACTTGATCTTGACATTGAATAGGCTGAATAGGTTATTTTAGATAAATTTTAGTAGTTACATGGAGAACCAATTTATTAAAGACCATTCAAAGCCTTTGTCAGTATGCTGTGGTAAATTTAACATTTAAAACTAAAAACAGAAGTCCTCAGAGTAACAACATGTCTAATTTTATAATGTATCACTTCTCTTGGACATCTGGAGGGTGCACTTCTTCATTCAGTTCCTGCCCATAAATGTACCTTTGGAAAGAGTGAAGAAGTTTTGTGGTAAATTTTATTGCTCTAATTCAGCTTCAGAGTAGCTAGGAGTGGTTTTGAACACTTTACTCTTTCAGGAGAAATACATGGTGACATTTGTTGCTAAGGTACTGAATTTATGTAAAAAATATATATTTTTGAAAGTCCACTTCAGTTCTAGCAAGAGGAGATATCTGTTTGTGTCTGTTTTCTGCATGCTTAACACAGGAAACAGTATCCTGGTCATGAACTGTTAGCTGAAGAAGTAAAAGTACTTTCAACATTCCAGTCTGTATTATTAGAATCCTCAATTTTTTTGTGATGATCACAAAATGAATACTTTTAGCAAAAGAGATTCGCCATCAGTTATATTGTTGAAAATCTGTTTTTGTTTGAAGGAAAAGACATATTTTTTTATTTTAATTTTGTTTGTTTGTATGACTAGCATGTATTGCTCTCATGCAGATGGCAAAATATCTGCCAGCAGTGCTATCAAAGCATCGCAACTTATTTGTTCTTTTCAGTTAATCTCATCATCAGTGGTTTTTGAGGCAGCTGAAAAAAAGACTGGAGATTGATACTTATGTTGTACTGAAGATATTTGTTTGGAATCAATGCATTTAATTCAATAGAATAGTTAATACAGATGGAGACATGGAGATTACTGTGATGTCCCTTTTTAATGTACAGACATTAAGTCATCAACACTCGACAACTATCAGCTGAAGTAAGAACCTTGCATAATGGGGCAATGGAGATATGCTTGTTTTACAGACTGTCACAGTGTCACTGTAGCATGGTGATGGTCGAAATGGATTGCAGTGAACCATAGGTTTGTGGGTTTTACACTGATGCAGGGCACTACGTTTGTGCCCTTAAGCAAGGTACTTAACTTGAATTGCTCCAGAAGATATCCAGCTCTATAAATTAATGGTGTTTTAATGTCAGCTATGCATGCCACTATGAATGAGAGTGTCGTCTTGGCAAATAAAATATATAATGTCCATAGTCTCCTTAACATGAGGAGTTTTTGTAGCGCAAGTAGTTGTAGTATTCGTCAGTGAAACAGTTTGTGCTTATCTGATTCCATATTTTTTCCTGCCAGAGACAAGTGTGTGATCATTAGAACCAGTCTCAGTGGCTGATGTGTAAAAACCCCATTGTGTAAGATAACTAAGCCTGCTTCAGGCACTCCTGTAATTAAAGTGTCCCTCCATCACCACAGGCAATAAATTAAGTCTCCAGTTGAGCCACAGACAGAGGTCATTGTCATCCTCTCCCTCCACGGCTGACTACTGCTTTTGATCTTTCTCTTGCAATGACCATCACCAGATCTGTTTGAGTGATGGAGGAAACAAAATAAATGGTCCTGTTCAGTAACTGCCTCAAAGTGCAAGGATTGTGGGTCCTGCACTGACCACACCACTTTTGATGGGAATATAGATTGTGTTTATGATTTTGCTTGGTCCTTAGTCGTGATTCCCCACTGTTGCTTTGACACGCTTGGTGCCCACTGGTCAGAACTCAATGTTACTCACCACTGAAATTCTGTGAATCAGCTCTCAGTGGGTTGGTAGGATGCTTGGGTGAATCCTTACTGGCTGCTGCCAATGACCTGCAGGGAGGGAGGAATGTTTCCCTTGTAATCCTCTTTTCCAGATCAATGTACTGTGACTTACCACTGTCTCTTCATAGGCTACTCTGTGGCAACCCACCATCATCATCCTCAACTCCACCAGAGGGTGAACACATTCTGCCCCAGGGGCTTGTCAAATGAGAGCGGAACTCCTGTCCTCTTGGAGGGAGTGATGTCATGTTGTCAGTGCCCAAGGCACTGGTTGGCAAGGCTTGGGGCATAGCACAGATGCCACATGCATCATTATGCAGTGAACCATCCACAATCCCTCAGACACCAGCACTACCGATGCATGCAAACAGCTCCAGAGAAGACCTTCAATTTCTCCCAAGGGTTAGCTATTATAAAAACAAAAAGGCAAGGGAGAAACAAATTGCTGTTTGCATTGAACAGACACATTTGATTTTCAGAAATTAATTCCTATACCTTTAGTGGAAAACAGAACAAGCACAATCACATTGTAGATGCTCACCCGTTTGAATCAGTGTTGATCTCAGGTCATGTTATCACAATGTGAGAGTATATAAAATCAGCAATGATTTTAACTGGTGGATGTTTACCCGAAGAAGGAGATATTGCTTGAAAATATTAGACTTGATATTTTTGGCAAAGCATGTTTCTGCTGAAACTGCCATGTGCTCTCTGCCGTCACTGACTTCTGAGAGTGCACTCTGAGATACTGGAGATGAGATCTACTTTTTGGTGCTTTCTCTGTGAAATAATTATGCCCACTATTTTGATAGATAGCAAGAGCTGTTGACAGAAAGTTCTAGTTCCCACATGAGGAAGGCAGCTGTATGTTTGCAGTGAATAGTTGTTAGGTCGTGTAAGGGTAGTTTATCCTCCTACAGCATTCAGGAATCCTCTGGGTATAGCTTGTATGATGGGAAGAAAAGTTGACAAATTCAGCTGCCTATATGCATTGGTACAGATGGAATAAATAGTGATAAAATCCACAGAAATGCCTGATAGAATGCCTGAAAACTGTATGCAGCTCTATAGTAAATTTACATTTCCAATATTTTATTTTTGAAGGAATGGCATATGGGATCTACATGGATACATGGATCCATGCTCCTCACTGTCTTTAGATGCTAATTATAATGGTGTTAATAACAGAGATGAACAGATCCAATCAAAAAGAGCAAAAGACCATCTTTGATGTGAAAAAAGATCTGAATCTCTGCGCTGTATGTATGGTGGCTGGAGGATATGCTGTGCAAATGGTATTCAGGTACATCAAATGCTCTGTTTCAACCTAGAATTTCCTATTTGCCTAAGTAATGTGTATCTCCTATGGATTTATTTAGTTGGATTTCCTGTGGAATTTTATTAAGTGCCTTTGAAATAATACATACTCATCTCCTCCAGGTGAGAATGTTATATTCAGCATTTGCTTAAAATATGTTTTATGTATGTTTTAAATATGCCTGGGTGGGCCAGACATCATAATTAATGACATCTCACTGCATACTTGGAGAATTGACTCCCAGCTTGCTAATTACACTCATTTCACTTGCACTTGCTCCTTCTCAATTGGCCGTTTGCTAAAGTGTTATTTTTACATTCCCTCAGTTGAGGCTAATGGTGCCTCATTGAAGCTCACAGCGTTCAGTGTTTATGTGTCACTGCCTTTCTTCTGAACAAGGGAGAAGTTTGTGGTTCTGTGCACCTGTGGTTGTACCATTTTGAAATTCATGATTCATTGGGAACCCCTCTGACTGTAGTCAACCTCTGATGGGACAGGGGAGGGGTACTGGCATCTTTTAAAATGTACCCTTTGCTCTTTTCCAACTTCCATAAAACAGTGTAAGCAACAGGAGTGTCAAAATTAAAAACTGCAACCACTTGGCTATTGAATGGGCTGATCACTTTAAATTGAGCTGTGCAAAATAAACATAATATATAGCTATTTGGATAATGTATGAATCATTCTCTTATAATAGTTTGCATTTTCCATAGATTGGAAAAATACATTGCAAATGTATAATAATAATATATTCACAATGAAAAAGACCAAAAAAGGTCAAAGTTCAGCAAGAGTTAAGTTTTGAATGCTACACCTGTTGCACCAACAAGTAAACAAAACCATGCTACTTTGGACTGTTTAGATTTATTTTAATTCTCAGTACACATTCATTATAGACAGGTAAGCAAATGTGTGATTCAAAAAACCAAATGAAATAAAATGCAACACATGTAATAAACTATTCACATAAAGAACCCTTTCAGAGAAAACAACTTTACAACAGCTCTTTGTATAACAATGACATCACAGAAAAAATCAGTACATTTGCTGCAAAATAACCATTGCCAAAAGACATGGAGAAAAGAAATGTTTCCCAGGATAACATATGGGATAAAAGAAATAGCTGAAAGGGGCTTGAGATGATTTTTAAGGAGACAGAAGACATAACACAGCAGAAGTCTACAGTGATGAGCTATGTGACTGTAAGTTGGCAGAGGAGAGCCAGATCATATGGAAAGTGAAGAATGAGGTGGGGACAAACTCTGCCTGTTCACAGCTGGTCAATCTACAGTCAGTACAACACCTACTGTTTGGCCTGATTTAAACCTACACATTAAAGGGTAATAATCTTACTGGAATACATTATGAGATTGGAGAGCTGAGGACACAGTAAAAGAAAATTAAGTCTTTATACAGTTTCAGAGTTAATTGTAGGTTTCTTTAATTAACAGATCCTGAGACTGGTGTATTCTAGTGAAGTACACTAGCACCATTACTTTAGTCACATCAACATGCAAACTGCTAAATATTGCAAATGAAGGGTTTCACACATCTTTTGTTGAGTAAAGAATTGTTAAAATATGTAAAATAACACATCTGCTGTAAATTGACATTGAAACTCTCATTTTAACAAGTACAGTTAGTAAGTTACATGAGAACAAGGCTTCTGATATCTTACGGTATAAGTGTTCATTTTTTCTGTGATGTACTTTATTCAATTAGAAATTTTAACAGTAGTCTTTGGGCATTCCCATCAATAATTCCCAATAATCCCAATCCCAAACGTGCTCACTGTCTCTGAATTTTGTATGTAGTGTGGGTGATGGGCAGTGTTAGCTACCAGTCTGGACCCTCACTAGTGTCTTCTTCAATTAATCTTTAATGTCCTTAAATTCATCATTTTACCAGGAATAGAGTAATAAAATGTAAATCACGTGTTTACATACAGGTTCATAAAATATCATTGTAATCTTAATCAAAATTATTTTAGCTGTAATCATATAATAACTCAGCAATATTCAGATAGAAAATGTTTATCATTTCAGCATATAATAAATAATAAAGAATTCTTTAGTTGTGTTTTAGTGTCACATTTGCATCTTATTTTGAGAGTTTCTAAGTGAAAAACATGCAAAGATAACAATGCTTTCCATACAAATACAAATAATTGCTCCAGCATCAGGGAGCTTCATTCCACTGAAACCCTCATGAGGTTGTTGTCCATCAACTCCAGTGGTGTGCCCCAGAGCCCTTCCCCTTTGTGTCTATATTTCAGGCATGGGATTATTTCTGCCTCTAACCCCCGTTAGCAGCTCTGAACTGTGTAGGAAGAAGCACAATGGGTCAGCCTGTAATGGGGCTCTGTTCTGTTTTGTATTCACACTGAGCACTTATGTTCCTAATATGTTCTTTTTGAGCCAAAACCTTTGAATATTTCCTATGAATATATAATGAGCAGCAGTATGGAACAATGCTTACAGAACTAGACTGAATCACTGAGAGGCACTGCTGTTTTGCTGTCAGCCAGTGTAGTTGGACAATGTACTAATTGCTTCAGTAAATATCTAGCTGTATAAATAAAATATAACAGACACTAAACAAATGAATACTGCCACTGTTACTACCACCATAGTGGAAGTATTGACAAGAGAAGTTCACTGTATATTTAGAAAGGTTTTGTGTATGACCTTATTTTGGAGGAGAACCTAGGATGTTTTTTGACCTGTGCTCTGGACTGGACCAGCCTTTTGGATTACCCTGTTTCGGCTTTGATTGCCCTATCTCCCCTTAGTAAATGCCTGCTGAAATTACTGCATAAACTGTATTTGCCATGGTTTGACTGATATTATTGCACATGTTGCATGACCTTTAGGTGAGAGTTACAGTTAGAATAATGAAGAACCACTGAATTGCACCATAAAGACTACACAAGTCTGAATTCAAGTTCACAATTCACAATAACTTATAAGACAATCAATATGTGTGATGCAGAGACCTACAAACAACACAGTTCAAGACTAATAGAATGTAAATCTCTTGATCTGGATGTTGATAGTGATTGTTTTGTTAAAGTATTCAGATATTTAGATATTGAATAGAAGGTAATTTGTTTATTGAGTCAGTAATATTCAGTGTTTTTCAGTCTGACGTACAAGTGTGTGTCCCTGTCAATTTTTTTTTCATTTTCATTTACAAAAGTCCTCCAATCAGAGGAAGAATAGAGCTGTTCTGGAACTGTTCTGCTGTTTTCCATTTCCACCAATCCTTTAATATTGGCCTTTAAAGCTCTGCTACACAGACTGATTTAAGTAGTAACCATGACAATATGTGGCAGTATTCATGCTACCTACATAAATGCAGCCAGAGACAGTGCTGTGGAGGAGATGATTATGTAGAGATGAATCAGTTGTTCTTGTTTATCATAGTGTTATTTTTGGCCATTATTGGGTCATTCAGTAGAGGCGCTTCTCTAGTGCAACTTACATTGCAAGATACACACAACACTCAAGTACAAACACACAGTAATACACAAATACCTTAAATGGAGAAATTAATATAACAGAAAACAATATTTCCTTCACGAATCCATATCATTGCAGTTATACAATAAATCATTTTGGAAGTACAGATAAGGACAAAGGATAACTATAAACATACATGTGTACTACATCTTTGTACATGGGGGCTCAACTACTGTCCTGGCATGCAGCTAGAACAATTTTCTATTTTTTCCTTTGCAAAAAAAAAACCCTGTTCAGTATGGTTCAACAACAGGTTATGCCTGTTGAATGTCGGTCTGTCTTTAGTATATATAATAACAAAGTGCCCCCACATCATTTGCCCTGTGATCCTAGTTTTCTTCAGTTAACTGAAGTGTGTAGTCAACACACAAGAGTCACATGGACAAAGGACCATTAGACTACACTGCAAGAAGACATAAAAGCTGTGGGCCATTGGGTCAATTTCTCATTCAGTCTGCAAAAACACAGCCCTATTCATAGGTGTCAGATCAAGCGTAATAATTATCAAAGCCTTCTCACCACTTGCCACTCTAAATATTATGTTCACACAGTTAGGCTCAAAACAGTTGCATATGCTTGGCTAGGCTTGAGTTAAGACAGTGTTCATTTTAAATAATGCAACTGTTGCACAGGGAAAGGTTATCCATAGACTTAATTTCGATAATTTAAATCAAGAAAGCTCTGTTTATCACAATTTGTGCTGATGCATGGCTGAAACTGTATGAAAACAATTTATGGACAACCCAGTTGCAAGAGATTAAAATGTGCATCAGATAATGTTTTGCATTCATCTTTGATCGGCCCAGTTGTGACACATGTAGCGTCTATACCATTCACAGTAAACAACACATAAAACAGAAGGGTAATCTACAACACATTCTGCTTATAATGTTTCTGGTACAAATACTTGTAAACACTAGAACTCCCCACCCTTAAAATTACATTATTGTCATTCAGCATAGGTTACAATTTTATCCATTCATACAGCTAGGTATTTACTGACGGTTAATTACCTTGTCCAAGAGTGCCACAGCAATGCTCCAGGAGAGAATCCAACCAGCAACCTTTCAAATATGAGCTCCTTACCACTATGCCACACTGCTGCTCCTAGATGCACCTATCTATGAGATGCAATTAAAAGAACAAATTCTGTTACCTCAAACGGAATCTGATATCTACCAAGGAAGAGCAATGTAATTAATGATTGTTTTCACAGGGAGAACGATTTCCCCCTCCTTTCCAGAACGAGTATGTTCTAATTAGCTACAGAGGTATTACCTTGTAAAGATCCTTCTTCAGCAATTTACTCTAATGATGCCTTTGAATAACTGGGAATAGGAAAGTGTAATGTAGTGTTGTGGGTGTGAGAGTGGCTTAATGGGTGCGCAGAGGACTCTGACATGGATACAGGCAATTTGAATAACAGTGCACAATTTTCTGTAGGACCCCTGACTGCACAAGCAAGTATTCATATTGAGTCATACCTTGCATTATATTATTGTCATTTAGCAGACTTACCCAGAGCAACCTCAATCCAGAGCACATTTTTTAACAAGTTATATACAGGTGGATATTTACTGAAGCATTTCTGGGTTAAGTACCTTGTCCAAGGGGGAAGCAGCAGTTCCCCTGTAGAGAATCGAACCAGCAACCTTTTGGTTATGAGCCCTGCTCCTTACCACTATACTACACTGCCAGCCCATGCAGCATCAGCAGAATATGGTAGTTTTTGTTATGATCACATATTGAAGGACCCCATGTTAGGCCTCTTGCATGATCGTGCTGACAAAATATCACTGTATGGCATGGTGAGCTCAGAGTGTAAGTTATGACAGCCTGCTGAAAGTTATTTTATTTTTCAGTGTGAAGCAGCAACATGAACCAAAAAATTACACTATGGTCAAATAAGATGGAAGGATGAAGCCCCTGTGGATGGACTGCTCAACATCCCTAAAATGTAGTGATAATAATCTGTGTAAGAAGAGTACTTTGTGCAAACCATTTGTTATTAAAGCAATAGTAGTTGAGAGGGTGTATGTTATACTTCTCATTTTCATACAGTTTTATTTGAGCACTAATGTTGCCTGATGGCTTCCAGATGGTATGAAGGGAGGTCTCTGCCTTTCTAGTTTGTAATCCAACAACTGCGATCACTTGCAAGTTTGTGTAAGCTATAAATGTCCCTGCCTCTTTATGTATATGTTAAATTACATTTTTAACAAAACAACAACAAAAACAACACATCAACAACAGCAACAAAAAATAATAATAATAATTTTAATAATAATAATAATAATAATAATAATAATAATAATAATAACAACACAATTTACAATATAGCAACACATTAGCAAGCTCAAATGAGCTTGAAATGACTTTGAAATTTCTTGCTTGGACCCTGCAGAAACTGCAGTGCACACCCACTGCTCTGACAAATATCAGGCCACACGATGATTTAGTGGTCCACACATCACTGTGAGGCAAAAGGGAGCTTGAATGTAATGGTCAGAAGCTACATGAAAATATTAGAATGATGTTTCAATGTTTTGAGCTAAATGCTGCTCATTATGTGTTGCATAATGAACTGCGTTGGAAGTATAACAGTTTGCGGACATCTTTCTATTTTTTGCATTGTTTATGACCCTCTTCGGCACCTGCTTATGGGGAGTTTGAATATGTGCTTCACCATTCTGCACACAGTAGCTACATGAAGCCCTTTATGGTAATTTCCAGGTGGTGATTCTTTAAATTCAGTTAGCTGTGGTTGGGGATGGAACAGTATATAACTAGCTACCTAAAAACAAGACAGCATTACAGTGAATGCTAACTGCAGTTAGTGCAGGGTTTCTGGTTGGAGTCCCCAGAGAGGAATTATTAGGTACAATGTGCAGGGAGATATATATATATATATATATATATATATATATATATATATATATATATATGTACACACACACAATTTATTTTTCTTTAACTGTAGAGGTATTTATTTTCCCTCCTTTTGTATCAATCTTAGGAAACAAGTAGACATGCTCTCCCATCCCTGAATGCTCTGCTTTGTAAGCACTTCTGTGCAGGCTTTCTGAGAGTTTCTACAATCACTCATCCTATGTTTTAAGGATACACTTTGTTCTCTCTTCTTTCAACAGTGAATGCAGATAAGAGGCCTGTGAAAATTGAGGATGTCATCTTCCATTAAAGCCTTTAAACAGAAACGTTCTTTTTTCACCACCCTCCTCCTCTTCCCCCCATCTGGATAGCTTTCACATAGACATACCATTTGGAATGGAAACTCCTTTGCTTAATAATTAAATATACCTCAGATGGTCTTCGTCTGTTTCTTTTTTGTGTGTTTTATGCTTATGGTATAGAGAATTTGATGACATATTTTTAATGAGCTTTTGAAAATACCATTCTGAGAAGTCACATATATGTAATGTAGTGTGCAGTTCCAATGCATATTTAATGATTTCATGAATACACTTTGAGCTGAGGTGCTTTAAATTACAAATTTACAAATCTAATATCAAGCCTGAAGATTGTTCCCCTGTCTCTGTTGGCCTTTGTTTGTGTAAGAATAACTTTCTTCCAGTCATTACTCAAAGATAAAAACAATGTGCGTGTCATTTAGATCACATCTGTAGCTATGTAAGTCGCTCTGGATAAGGTATGCTGCTAACCATATACGGGAATACATCTAAGTAATATATTTAAATAATATATATATTTTTTTGGCTCAGGGATTCTCAAACTTGGTTCTGATTCCAGCTACTGTTTGTATGCTGGTATTCATTGCAACCACAATTCCACATGTTGAATTAATGCTTAGTTGATCTCTAAAACCAATTATTCATTTCCATTTAATGGCAATGTAAGGCCATGTTTTTATCAGAAATAGACTTTAGGGATAGAAGTAACACCCCAAACACATAACAGTTTTATTCAGTCTTGTAAGAAGCAGGTTAATGTATTCAGTGGAGGCTATGCAAGGGACTTTCAGGTGCTGGATACATTTCAGGGTGTCTGAGTGTGGTGAGTTGACGAAACCCTGGCTGACCTACCCACCCTTACTGGAACAGAGTCAGTTTGTTCCACCATTGCTTTTGAACCTGTCTGTAATGCATTCAAGATTAGCACCTTGTCAAATGAGCAAATCAAGAGTCCCTCACTTAGACCAGAAAATTGTTGCTTTTATTTTTCACAAAGCAATCACCCAATTAATGAACACATATTGAAACCAGGTATAAATCTCAAGTTCCCAATTATGATATGGGTGTTGAATTACAATAGCAAATGACTAAATCTTCTATGGAGATTTGCTAATCCTGTGCAGGTGTTCCCTAGTCTTCTTTCTGGCAATGTTCAATCCTAATCAGTCCACTTTTCAAGATTTAATCCAAAATATATCCCTTACACACTATTGCATGTCTTGACTGTCTGTGAAAACATTTCTGATTTTCAGACTTTGTTTCAAAGTATGTCACTCTCACCAGATTAATGAAATGATTGTATACAAAGTCATGTATGCTGTCATTGTCATGAAAGCAAGTTTCCACTCCTACTGTAACAATTAAGGCATATAGGGTTTGGTTTTAGACACTTATTTTGATTGGGTCTAGAAGTTGTTGATGTATTGATACCACCTGTACTGCAATAGCAGGCATGGAAATGTGGACTTGACCTCAGTGGATTTTCAGGAGAATAGAAAGAATGTTCTGCTGTAAATGCACAACTACCTGTTTATATCCACATTCATACATCCACACTTCCACTGATGTACTTTTTCAGCTGTCAGACATCTTCGAAGTTTGTGTTTCACACAGTTGGAAAAGCTGAGAGATAATTGGTTAAGCTTGAAGGTGATGGTGTCACATACACTTTGCTGTTGGTGACAGATAACACCACCATGCCTTTGTGTGATGTAACCACCAGTCTCCTTCTGGAAGATTAGACACATTTACAGACAGCTGACTGTGCAGTGACAGACCTAGGTCACATGGCTACACTTGACAATAGAGCTGTAAATGAAAAGATATTAAAAACTTTTCCATTAAAAATGCTTACATTTGATTTAATACATTGGGTTGAATTTTTACAGATAATCTGTGTCACCTAAACCTTTGGCTATTACTGATATGACTTGGGTAAAGTACTACAGCTTTCCAATGATACGTTGGTATATTATACCTTTGCAGTTGCAATTATATACATTTCCTGAGAACAGTTTAGTTACGTTACAACTTCTGATGAGGTTCTGTGTGTTATTTTAGATCTTTTTAAATTTGTAATGGCTGTGCTCATATATCGATAGTAAAGTAACAACAAAATAGTTGTGTGCCTGAGTGCAAACATTTAGGGATGGAGACAGGATGGGGATAATTGTAGTCTTGAGAAAAAATAATGCAAACTGTAAAAAGCATTTGATGAACTTGAAATATGATGTCAGTTACAATGTAATTACACATTACTAACATCTATTGTCCTTGCAGATGTGGCATAATAATATTACCAAACCTTTGATTATGGTCAGCAATATGAATTAAAAAACAAAACATATGATTATGAGTTTGCCCATTTTGTGATATTTCTTTTTCTTCTCAGTAATGATGAACATAGTAACCAGGAAGAGAGCATTCAATTCATCATCTTTGCTAGCCTCTTTGAGCCTGAATACAAAATCATTGCTTCTGTTATCTCATGTGGGATGCGCAGAATGTGGACTCTCAAGCATCTGTTATTAACTTCAGGCAAACTAATTTCAGGTCCTGACAAAGTGCACTGATGTCTTCTCAAACACCTGCCCAGGTAAATATTTGCTCTTAGAAGATCTGTTATTCTTTAGAGTTTCTTTTCATGAAGCTTCCCCTCATGGTCATTATTGCCATTTTTCACAAAGTGTACTTTTGCTGTTAAAGTCCACGGTGCACAGTCCTTTCTACTGCACATAACTAGATCAAGTTATGCATATGTGTGCAAAAATTATACACTAACATCTTAGATTAAATGATAAATGATACAAGTAATATTTTGAATCTGTATTGGGTTGAGATTTCATATAAAAAACAGCTAGATCAAATGATACAGAGAAAAACATTGATGTGGTAAGTGTATATTAACATGAAAGAGTTATTTTCAACATCTAAGAAATAATAACCTCAATAACCTTAATGGTATTTTCTTTTGACAGAGATTCTCCAAGGTACTGTGTAGGCTCCCACAAATCAGACACATGAACCTACTTTGAACATTTTTCTCCTTCAGTGTGTAGGGCAGCATTTTCTCAAACACACATACAAGCTGAAACTCTGAAACAAACTGAAACTCTGAAACAAACTGAAACTCTGAAACTTGATCTAAACAGTATGGTTCCTACAGGTGATAATTTTCTCCCATAACGCCCTATTAGTTTCTACCTCTGAAAAATGACCCAGGTCCCTGTTGCTTAAAACCAGAGGGCTTTGCAAAGTTGAATAAAGTGCCAAGGTAAACTCCCCCTTCTAATAAGTGTATTCAAAGATCTGTCTGCTAAATGGAGGGACTAAAATGACTAACTAAAAATGACACCTAAAATGACACTTAATATGACCACAGTGACTAACAGTGCTTCTTCTTTTAAAATACAGTTATGCTGTTTTTTAAAAGCACTGCCATTCATTCACCCTAGCTATTATTATTTTATATTTATGTTTTAGGAAGAGCTTACCCTCGCTTTTAAAGTACCCTGGGACAGTGTAGTGTGTATTAAACAAATAAAACAAGAAGCAATAGGTTTTGCTGGAAATAGAAAGCACGCACCAAACATGCAGCCTTCAACAAGCTGATTTACATGTACTTGTTGTGTTGAGCCTGCTTTCTTAGTGCTTCATTATTCAGAGAGGGTCATGTTACCATTATAGAACAAGACATACATGCAGGTTGGACATCTATGTTTGCATTCTGCTTTCTCTGTATTACAGCTGGTTTGCAGGGGCCACCTGTTGTCTTTATTTACCAAGGATCTGTTTGAGAGGCACAAATCAGACATGCAATTCTGTTGAGCAGCAGGCCAGGACTATCTCCCAGCCCCTCCATAAAGCCAGTATTTAAACCACATAGTTCATGCTCTTCCTTCCAGGGGGATTACAGAGAATCATCCAGATAGTCAGACTCCAAAGGAGTGGAGCATAAAACACCTTGTTACCCAGAGTGCATCACCTCCACCACTGCCTTTGCAAATATGTGCCGTGTGACACATTATAACAATTACGTTCCTCAATCAGAACAATTTGCGAAGGCTGACCTAGTTGATGATTTCATCCTAATGTGGTTTACCTGTGGGACTGCAAATAAAGTGCTGGCTAACAACAATGCAGTTATACCTTCCCACAGCACATTTTCTCTACTCTTACTGAGAGCACCAGCATAATCTCTTCCAGCTGAGTGTCAACTGATAGATCCTTTCATTTATAGGGAGGTTAGAGTCAATTTTAGCACTTGTATGAGCACAGTTCTTCTATGTTGGTACTTTATGATGCAATTACATTTTTCCAAAACTGATAATGTAAATAACCTATCCTGTATGAAATATATGTTGCAAAATATGCATGAAGAGTTCAGGGAATGAATTTTAAGCCTCATGGCTGAGCTTCACAGCAGCTGAAGGAGGTGGCATGCCAAGTGCAATGCTAAGAGTTTCTTTAAATGTAGTAGTGAAATGCCTAACTACATAAATAATTACTGGGATTGTGTAGAGTGGGAGTGTACCTGCTTGCAGCGTGGGCAATGATGATTTATATTTGAGCAGAAGTCAGGTTGTATTGCAACCTTTATATTAAAACAATATGCTCATATAGTAGGAATGACACATTCCCTCAGTTGGCACTTCCAAAAAAACATACTTTTCCTATTTTTAATTGTGCTATCACTAAATATTTATGTATGCAGGTTAAAAACATCACTACCTCTCTGACACACACAGAACAAACCAGTCTTTTCATTAATTGTGACATTAATTAATTTGACATTTTGCCCGCAAGCCATTGGACTATTTTCAGACTTTCTGAAATCGGAAATGGAGCCTCATGGTCTTCTGCAGGCAAAGCTTCCTATCATTTGCACCCTCCATGCCAAGAGAAGTCATCTGGGAGAATCTGATATTACAGCCAATGATGCCAATGATGATAGGGACAATGATACAAAAAATGAATGAAGCTGATGAGATGTGGGTGTGCTTGTCTCTACTCCTGCACACAGGAGATACAGTCAGCTACAAGAAAGCCAGTGATACGGGGTTGCTGTATTAGAAAGCCTTTAATTCATGGGGAAATTAAATGGAAGGATACACTCATTACTGTCAGGGCAATTCAGGAGTGTTGCATACCCTTTCACTATGTCTTGGATTTTTCCTGTGGCTCTTTCTCTAGCAAACCTGTCTTTGTCATTATGAGCCATTATCAGGCCTGCCTTGGAGCCATTGCAGTTGTGGTCAGCCAAGCCATTACTTATCAGAGTTAGAAAGTGTATTTCCTATGAGCCCTGGAACTCTGTCAGTTGGCCTTTCAGTTCATTTCTTAGTTCTCCTCTCAGAGTGTAAGAAATGTGTACAAATGGATACATTTTACACATTTCAAAATGTTTTCCGATCTCTCAGTCCTAAAAGGTGTAGACATAACACCTTTTCCATGTGTCATGCAAATAATGCTGTGCTGAAATAGTAGGTGTGAAAGGTGTGACAAGTGTGCATGTGCTGTTCTTGTTCATTTCAGTGATGGAATCATAATAACAGTAACAAGAAGGACATCAATGCAGTAGGACTGAATTCAAACCTCAGTCAGGCCAGTGTAAAATAAATTTTCAATACTTGTCATTCCAAAGGGTATTGTTATCAAAATCTAATACTAACTAAAACTGTCTTGTTTTCCATGACATACTTTGCAGTACACTATAGTTTTCCAAGTACATGTAACCTTGCATGTGTTTTCAGCTTGAAGCTGTATTACTTACTCTTCTGAACCTTAGCTCTTGTACTTTTAAGTCCAATGACATACCACTTTAAGTATGTGTCTTTCTAAATCACTCTTAATAATAGTGATTAATAATAACAAATTCTGTATGCTCTTTTGTGTTATGAACTGAACTATTAATGATCTGTTGGAGCCATTGATGTAATTACCACTCATGTAATTACCAAGTCCTATTGCAGGACAAGTATAACATATACCCTGTTTTAAAGTGCCAATATCCACTTTCAAGTTTTGAGATTTCAAGCTTTGTCAAAATGATAAATTACTATCACAATACAATGAACAGGGTTGGGAGGGTTACTTTTAATATGTATTCCACTACAGATTACAGAATACTTGCCCTAAAATGTAATTTGTAACATATTCTGTTAAATTACTCAAGGTAAGTAACATAATCTAAATACTTTGGATTACTTTCCGAACACTGTTTTATTTTAATTTTTAAAAGTATATAAGTAATAGTGTTAATGTGGCATACAATGGTTGAGTGATTCTCACAAACTATGCCCAAGTGATGCCAAAATCTAAATAGCTAAACTTGAATGATTTTTTTACTGCAATACATAAAATACAGTCTAAATTTTTTAAATATAATAACATTTCACATGAAAAAAAAAACATTTAAAGCATTTTATTACATTTTTATAAGTATGTGCACCAGTATAATTCTCATTACCAATATGGTTACTGAACGGTTATTTTTAGAATGTTCACTTAGCATTGTTGTGGCTAACATTTTGGCACCCCCATGTTAAGTCTATGGGCATTTCATCGCAGTTTCTTCAGAATTGTAAATGTTAATTCAAAAACTGTACATTACACGAAAACATGAGTTAGAAAAGGCACGTGCCACCCTAAATACATTGTGAGTGAGAAAGGAGTAGCTTAATGTAGCCTATAATATGCGTAGTGTAAAATTGTTGGAGTAATCGCAGTTTTGAACATGTGAAATTTCACTTGTTTTGTCACTGTATCTACTCGTTAGCTAGTTAGCTTTAATACTATAACTACTAGCCTACTAGCTATCTGAATAGCTAATCCAGTGCAGCCAAACTATGTAAGATAGCTAGCCAGCGATCAATATTATCTTAAATAATGAAAAAGAGAACTTACTTCAAGATGCTTCTTCAGGTTAGAGGTCAACTCTTTTGAAGCAGATAGCATTTTGGTTACTGGCAAACACAGCTTGCATTGAACTGTTATGTTGCGACCTTTGCCAAATTTGAAAGTAAAATGGTCCCGGTATTTCCATGACATAAACGCCTTGCGCTGGTTGCTTTCTGTCTCACTCTCCATTCTAGTGTCTTGTGAGTCAGGCAGGCTGTGTGCTTTTTTTTTTTTTTTTTTCATGAGGGGCATATGGGAGATACACCCTGAAGTTGCCTATCATTGGATAGATTTCACAACTGAATAAACACTAAATGAAAAAAAGGGAATTAAGTGAAAAATATCCAATGCAATCACTTCAGTAATCTAAATATTTTTAAAATGTAACTGTAATCTGATTACCATGAATTTAAATGGTAAATGTAACAGAATACAGTTACTCATATTTTGTATTTTAAATACATAACGCTGTTACATGTATTCCGTTACTCCCCAACCCTGACAATGAACATATAGTCATGTGGCTGAATGGAGCTGAATAATTGATCTGATGTATGTATGAAACATTTTAAAAAAATGCAGGACCTTGACTCAGGACACAGAGATAACCCCAGTATATTCTCTGAGCACATCAGCACCACAGACCACATCTCTCTGTCAGTAGCTAAGCCATGAAAACAACAGGAGCTTGGAATCCACACAAAATGCTCATGTTTGGTTGGGAGCTTGTATCCTGGATGCTGACAGAGTTTTCAGATAAGTGTGGTATTTGTGACTGACATCTGCTCTAGGATCTTCCCTGCAGGGGTCTGGCTCCATGACCATCAGCTGAATTTCAGGTGCTGTATTGTTGTGAACAGATGCAGTAGAGCAGGTTCTTCTAACATAGAGTCAAGGTTTGTAAGACTGATACCCTTGGTGGACAAGTCATTTTTGGAGCAGTGATTATCCTTGTTTCCATGATTGATGGCTGCTATTTCTCCTGTCACTGCCAGTCACACTGAAGGACAGAACTATAAGAGCTTTGGAGGATCTGTAACAGGATTAAATGCTGTAGGGGAGATGCTGTAGTGAGAGATGCATGTTTCAGTTGTGTATAATTTCCTGTTGAGCCAGCCCATAAGAAGTTTTTGCACATTAATGCCTATTGCATGAACCTCTGGTAGAAGAAAAAAGTTCAAGAATGGGACCCAAACACCATAACCCAAACTTCACATACTATTTTCATCTTCATGTAATTCTGAACATTAAAATCAAGCATTTCATATTGGCATACAAACTACCAAAGTGTCCAAATCATTTTGAGATTGAATGGAACTCAGAATTTCCAAACAACCAGAATTGTCAACGGGGGGCTCAGGCAGGGACTCAGGCGCAGACAGCGGAGTTGCAAACGATGGTTTATTGCCAAAAAAGGGAAATCCAGAAGTCAGAGTCGAAAAACAGGCGAAGTCAAAAACCAGGAAGACACGGCAGAGGTACAAAGACAAAATCCAAAAAGCGAGGTCGAGAAAAACAGGCAAGATCAGAAACCAGGTAGACACGGCAGAGGTACAAAGACAAAATCCAAAAAGCGAGGTCGAGAAAAACAGGCAAGATAAACACGGGCAGGCAGAATACAAACGAGACTAGTAAAGCGCTGGTTGCGAAACAGAAAACTGAGACGAACTGGCAAAGGGCTAAGAAACAGACAGGTATATAAAGGGAACACGCTAACAAGAAAACGAGACACAGGTGAACAAGCGGGCAGGTGAAGCAGATAAGCAATCGGGCAGGGAAACAAGGGGCGGGGCAGGCAAGGAAGAGAAATGAACACAAAAGCACATGGCAAAAAAAAAAAACAAGCGGCTACGTAGCTGCAGCACTGACAAGAATGTTCTGTGATACTACACACCCACAGACTGTGGTCACATAGCAGGACCAAGACAGGTTTGAGAAAAGAGAAATCTGTAAAGATATGATTTTAATCTTTGAGTATAACATTGAATCTTCAGAGTGTCCAGTGGGGTTGCCTGCTCTGGCTCCATTTTTTTACACTATTTCTAACATGTATGTGATATGAAATTTTATCTTCAACATAACAACCCTTAGTAAATCTCAGAAAAATACTCTCATTTTGTGGTGGTTTGTTAATTCTAGGAGTTGCACGTTTTAGAGGAATGGGTACATTACATACTAAACATTTTCGATGCAGTTTGTCAAGCATGTACAGACAGTTTGTGCCCCACTTCAGCATCAACTGCTGCTGGAAATTCCCAGACTGGCCTGTAATAAAGGCTAAACCCCTCCTTTCTTCTATATGGTGCTGTCCAAGCCTAGCCTCCAGACCTTCCCTGCATTTCCACTCTTTTTTTGTCTGTTATACATGCTGGCCTTTCCATATTGAGACACTGTTTAGTTATTCTGCCCATAATTTGCAGTGAAGCACTCCTGGGATGTAGGTGCCTATGAATGACTAGCAATCAGGCCAATGTTGTTTATTCCCCTTCTTTATTGTATTAGTGATCATGTCCAAAATGTCTCTACAACTTGATACGTTCAGATAAGCGCCCGGTGGTCAATATTGGAACTGCGCCCCCACCTCATTAATTTGACTTGTTGTGGTGTTATTGATTGGCTGTCTTCCTCACCTCTCCTGCATCATTCTGATCTCCTGTGCAATTATGCCCGCCCTGGATTTTTCATCTCCATGTGCTGGTCACTTTAAAATAAATTCTATTTTTTTTCTCTTGGTGAGGCTGTGAATACGGAATGAAAACAGCCAAGTTGGATGGATGTTCGAGGGATATTTCAACAAGCATACAGTCATGGCCAAAAATATTGGCACCCCTGCACTTCTTTCAGATAATGCAGCACTTCTCCCAGAAAATTGTTTCAATTAAAAATGCTTTGGTATTCACATGTTTATTTCTTTTGTTTGCATTGGAACAACACAAAAAAGCCAAATCTGAGATCATTCCACATAGAACTCCAAAAACAGACTGGACAAAATTATTGGCACCTTTTCAAAATTGTAAGAAATAATTGGATTTCAAGCATGTGATGCTCCTTTAATTTGTATTTAAACTCACCTGTGGCAAGTAACAGATGCTAGCAATATAGAAATCACACTTGCAACTAGAAAAGTTGACTCAACCTTTGTGTTGTGTGTCTGTGTGTACCACACTGAGCATGGAGAAAAGAAAGAAGAGCAAAGAATTGTCTGAGGATTTGAGAACCAAAACTGTGGAGAAGCATGGACAATCTCAAGGCTACAAGTCCATCTCCAGAGATCTTAATGTTCCTGTGTCCACTGAGCACAACGTCATCAAGAAGTTTACAGCCCATGGCACTGTAGCTAACCTCCCTAGATGTGAACGGAAGAGAAAAATTGATGAAAGATTGCAAAGAAGGATTGTTCAAATGGTGGATAAAGAACATCGATTAACTTCCAAACAAATTCAAGCTGACCTGCAGACACAGGGTACAACAGTGTCAGCTCACACTATCTGTCACCATCTGAATGAAATGGGACGCTATGGTAGGAGACCCAGGAGGACCCCACTGCTGACACAGAGACATAAAAAAGCCAGACTGGAGTTTGCCAAAACTTACCTGAGGAAGCCAAAATCCTTCTGGGAGAACGTCCTGTGAACAAATAGAGCTTTTTGGTAAAGCATATCATTGTTCTGTTTACAGAAAACGAAATGAGGCCTTCAAAGAAAAGAACACAGTCCCTACGGTCAAACATGGTGGAGGTTCACAGATATTTTGGGGTTGCTTTGCTGTTTCTGGCACCGGATGCCTTGACTGTATGTATGGAATCATGAAATCTGAAGACTACCAAAGAATTTTGGAGCGCAATGTAGGGCCTAGTGTCAGAAAGCTGGGTCTCTGTCAGAGGTTATGGGTCTTCCAGCAGGACAATGACCCAAAGCATACTTCAAAAAGCACCCAGAAATGGTTTAAGACAAAGCGATGGAGAGTTCTGAAGTGGGCAGCAATGAGTCCAGATCTAAATCCCATAGAATACCTGTGGAGAGATCTCAAAACAGCAGTCGGGAGAAGGCACCCTTCAAATCTGAGAGACCTGGAGCAGTTGGCAAAAGAAGAGTGGTCCAAAATTCTAGTAGAGAGGTGTAATAAACTCATCCATGGTTACAGGAAGTGATTGATTTCAGTTATTTTTTCCAAAGGGTGTGCCACCAAATATTAAGTTGAAAGTGTTAATAATTTTGTCCACTCCATTTTTGGAGTTCTGTGTGGAATTAGGTCGGATTTGGGTTTTTTCTCTGACAATCCTCAGACAATTCTTTGCTCTTCTTTCTTTTCTCCATGCTCAGTGTGGTACACACAGACACACAACACAAAGGTTGAGTCAACTTTTCTAGTTGCAAGTGTGATTTCTATATTGCTAGCATCTGTTACTTGCCACAGGTGAGTTTAAATACAAATTAAAGGAGCATCACATGCTTGAAATCCAATTATTTCTTACAATTTTGAAAAGGTGCCAATAATTTTGTCCAGTCTGTTTTTGGAGTTCTATGTGGAATGATCTCAGATTTGGCTTTTTTGTGTTGTTCCAATGCAAACAAAAGAAATAAACATGTGAATACCAAAGCATTTTTAATTGAAACAATTTTCTGGGAGAAGTGCTGCATTATCTGAAAGAAGTGCAGGGGTGCCAATATTTTTGGCCATGACTGTAGCCATGGCAGTATTAGAATGTATTGGAGGGAGCTGGAAAATTTCGCTATTAATTTGAAGTTGAGGATGAGAATGATTCAAAGTCTGCAGACATGCTGTTGGCACTTAAACAATGGCATTTAATTAAAGCTGAACAAAAAAACTCATTTCACTGATAAGGGCCTTGGAATTACAGTTATTATGTGGGTGCTATGGATGCATTGATGTGGAGAAATAAGACTAAATTCTGAAGTGTGTGCGTACAGAGGAAAGGGAGTTGCATTACTGCTTAAATCAAGACTTATTCTCTACTTATTTTTTGTAGTAGTACATCTGAAATTTTGACTGCAGCCACAGAAATTGTGGTAAAAAGCTTTTAAATATTACTGTCCTGTCAGTAATGGCTGTAATGTGTAATATGTGATTTTCCTACTTCTTCAGTTTCTGTAGATAATTTGAAGTGCAAATACCAACGTTGGTGTAAAGTTTCCTTTTGCGATCAAAGTTATATGTGCTCAGATTATGGGCATGAGAGGATTAAAGAGCTGGGTGTCTGTTAAACAACAGGTGAGTTACTGGAGGTGAATTAGCATTTTTCCCAATATGACATCTGTGAACAGTGGGCTTGATTCCTTGTGAGATCTGAAGAGTACTGCTGAGCTAAGAATGTGCATTTTGTTCTACACTGTTCCCACTGTTCTAAATGTTAATTTAACATTAAAACTGCTGTGTGCAGTGAAGTGACACTTCTATCTTTCATTCCAGAATTGAGCCATGCCTACTGCAGCCATCTTGTAACCTCCCACAGAGGTAAGATCATTTTTAAGATCATTGCAGTGTGTGTGTGTGTGTGCGTGTGTGTGTCTGTGTGTGTGTGTGTGTGTGTGAGAGAGAGAGAGAGAGAGAGAGAGAGAGAGATCAACCCCACCCTACCATAAGAGTCTGCTTACACTCCACACTGTAGTGACTAGACATGAGACGATACATTCATCTCAAGAGACTTTATGTTTTGTGAAATGGAGCTTGTGAGATAAAATTCTTTTCAAAAAGTTATTCCCCCAGGAAATCATGCTGATAAGAAAACAAGAATATAACATGATGGAACAAGTTTCCTTTGTGAATTCCTTACTCCAGATATCAAACCCATAGCCCTGACAATATTGATTATGTGCCACTGGTATGCCCAAAGTGCAACAGGCTTTAAAACACAGATTCATAAGTGGCTGAAGTCTTAGTTACTTAGCAAGTATCTATATAAAGTAAGAGAGAACAAAATTAACAAGTTATATTGATTACATGAAATCTTCAATTAAAATAGAACCTAGCTTGTTATGATAAGTGGAGTGTCATAGTCCTGAGTCCTTCCTAACATTAAATGGTGCTGCTGAATTTGCTAGCTGGCCAGTGAATGAGCTAGCCAACAAGCTGGCTTTTGAGACATCATTGTCCATTTCACAGACTATTAATGTTACACATTGCTGGCTTACAACAACCAAAACCACCTACTTTTCAAAAGAGATGGTAAATGTTTCCATCCTCGATAACATAACTTCAAAACTGCGAAATGATATTAAAACGATGTATGAAAATTCTATTTACCAGTGGTATATCAATGAATATTGTCACAACTGGGACGACCAATAGGAGTAGTAATTTTTATAAAGTACTTTTTCATAGCGTTGTTGGGGACTAATTGACAGAACAAATAAAGCAAGTAAAATTGCGCTAACATGATAATTTTGGGAAAAAATTACAGTCTTTTGCTCATTTTCTGATTTAACTAAATTTGAAATTACAATATTTATAATTATTAATAATTTATAATTATGATAATTTCCCCAAGTAGTGACTGTTGACTAATATAGGAGGTTGACAATAGTCCTAATTATATCCCATTGTGTGTTAACTGCCTACCTTTCACTTCTCCCATGAATATTTGCCAACACATAGAGACTGAGGGTGATGAGACTAAATTCAACTGTGGAATATTTAACTGTGTTGAATAAGATCTTTGTCTGCAGGAAGCTGTTGTGAATTAAATCCTAGGGTCTCAAATAACATACACTGGTATGCCTGCATTGTTTTTTTCCCACCTGTCACAAGGAAAGAAATGATATTGGTTTCCTCACTTTCTAAGTTGCCCAGAAGAAACCCTTTTAAGACCTTCACTTTGGGGGGGATACAGATATGTAAATATTTCACCTCTATATTAGACACTGACACTGCTTCTGAAATATTATTACCTATACAGTCAAGTGTGAGGTTGCAGCAGGTTACAGGACTATGCCTATTTTCTAAAGTGGCACAGCTGAAATGAAGCACTTTATTTTTTTTTTTGTCCTCACATTTTATGCCTGCATTGGGGATTTTCAGAATTACAGGAGCATCTCTTACATTCATAGGATCTATGACCTACAGTATACAGTATTTACACCAGTATGTTTGAATAGTTCTCTTCAAAAGGGAATGTACATTTTGGTCACTTGAAGAGACACATTCCTATTTGAAATGGGAAATCTTTGTTGCAGCTATGGTAACGAGGTAGAGGATGGAAAAGATGTTAAAAGTGCTTTAATGCTGGTATGTGCGTATGTGTGTATGACTTTTGTTATTTCGTGGATTCCTTTTCAGAAAGTAATCCATTGGGAGACAGGAGGAGGAGGTTGGACAAGGTAAGATGCAAAGAGGAGTGACTGATGTTTTTTTAAACTGGACAGATTTAATGGGAGTTTTGGATCTGAGCCATAATGGCTATCAGAGCCACTGCAGGGCCCACCCAGTCAAACACCTGTGAGCGATTAGGGGTGCAGAATTTGAGAGGGCCTGAAAGAGTGTCGATCAAACCCTGACCAGTTTGTGGTTCCATTGCAGGGTCATTCATGTTGTTGTGATTTTGGTATTCTTATATGGTATATTGTCCACACCTTATGTTATATGTGATTTATTTCAGATAACTTTGAAGAGGAAGAATAAACAGAATGTGATGTATATATACATAAATGGATAAACCTATATATCACACATCAAAAAGGAAAGGCAGGTCTGTACCATGATGCTGCTGAAGGTATTCTACAGCAGATAGATCTTTTAGGTCCAGCCTTCTCCTTCATTAGAGTAAGTGAATATGAAGCAAACACATTATAACTACTCTGCTGACACAGAAATATGGATTCACTCACATGATGCTATGACACCACTGCCCGCATTTAAGATTTCTGAGGCTGTAGAATTATAATGCATGAGATGAAATCATCATTGCCCCTTAAATGCGTGCTTGTTGATGTTAATTAGTTGGCATAGGTGGTAGGGTTAAGGCCAAGTGTTGCAGGGTGTCTCCTGAGTTATGGCTTTAATGAAATGCTCTGCAGTAAGAGGCTTTACTTTGGGGCAGACATTTGCTCAAGCTATGAATACTATAGCAAAGGAAATTTAGTGCTGGAGCCCCAGTATTGTTCTGGCACATGCAATGAAACTTAAATAAATTACACTTATTTTGGTCCTGCATTTTTTGTTTATTTCCTAAATGCTTAATAATCTTGCATGAAAAGGTTGGCCAATTAAACCAAAGGACCAGAAACTGAATATCAGTAATTGCAAGGCAATTTAATTGCCTAGTATTATGTAAATTCCTCATTATTCATGTTTCATTTAAGTAACACTGCAGCATTGATAGATGAGAATATATATATATAGAGTTTGCAACTGAATGAGCACCACACCACTTTCATACACATTTTAATGGATTCCTGTGTTGTACACTCATACTTATGCAAACATTGCTGTCTGTTCAAGTCTCATTATGTTTTTTGTTTCACCAGTAGAGCTACACATTTCCTCATGTCATAGTGTTGTAAGTGTATCATAAATCAGGTGTTGTCTGTGTCAAGGGGCTGGATGAGTAATGTGAAGACTGAGGTTTAGCACTTCTTCTGTACCCTGGAGTAACTTAGTACTTAGTTTAAATTAGCTTAAATTTAAGTCTGGCTCTGCAAATTGATAGTATGAAAAAAATATAAGGGATGCATGGTACACGGGATACTGATGTCTGCATTATGCCACCTAAACAATATATAGTGCCATTATGGTGTGTTTAGCATGAATAAATGCATTAGATCAGTTAATAGATGTTCACAAAGAGACTCGGTTAATTTTTGTACATTCATATTTTAGTCTTGTTATGCAGTAAAATTTATGAACCATTTTATGTTTATATTTGCAAAAAAGAACTGTTGTCTTTTTCCAGAAGAAAAAAGATGTAATGCAGTGATAGCAATGCCCAGCTTACATATAAACTAAAACTCATTCAGGACCTCTGTCGACATTTGTACAGCCCCAACCACGACTTGGACCCATGATGCTCTAGATCCCTAACCATGGATCTACACTGCTGAAAGATGCACATGCAAGGAGAAAGCATGATATATATTAGGTAAAACTGTAACACAATCTATATTTTAATCTAGGTAGCAAAAATACTTTGTATTACTTTTTTATTTCTTGCACATTAGTTTGGCAGCAGCTGAAATGAAATTTAAATAACTGAAATGAAAATGTAACACTTGCTTAAGTAAAATTTAAATAAATCAACTGGCACTTGCATAAATTTGTTGGTCAATGTTATAGACATTGGGCATAGTCATTAGATTAAACAGGTCTCTCCTGTGTGTTCTGAAATAATAATTAGGCCTTTCTAATCATTGGTTTAATCAATAAGGTCTAATAAGTGTTGTACCTGCCCTGCCGGTGAGACTAATGTAACATATTGATGCTGGAACACACATGGACAGCTAGAACAAAATGAACAGAGCATTAAGAGGAATAAGGAGTGCTTTTTCCCCTGAAGATAAAAAAGAATCAAACATTTTGTTCTTCAAAATGCATTTTAAATAAAAGTTGGTGGGTAATGGAATCATCTTATGTTGGGTAGGAAATGCAAGCTTTGAAAATCTTCATTAGAAAGAATTCCATTATTATCTTACTGTCTTATTATCTTAAGTGTGTTGGTCTGTGTGTGTGTGTATGTGCAAATGTGTGCCAGATTTTTCTACAGAGAGACAGTTGCTCAAAATGCTCAGGTACTGTAATGTTAGTGTTTGTTTAATGAAAAAGACAAGCCACTTCACAGAAATGTTACAAATATGAAAATATGATTAGTATACTACATATTATACAATGTTAAGAGTTGTTTCATTAGAGCTCTGTTTTGTACTACAGGTCTTATTTGTGTCATATTCTTCAAAAGGCAACATTTGTACAGTACTAAAATGGTGTCTAATATGATATTTAATGGGGTGTCTCATATATCTCACTGAATGCAGTTTCACCCATTTCACAGGGGCACTCACATTGACTGGTTTAGTGTTTGTGCAAAAATAATGTTAAGAGACCTGGACAGATTATTGACAGCAGAATCTCACACTGTCAGAAAAGTCAAATACCACAAGGCCATGAAGTTCAGCCATGAATGTATCAAGAACACTCTTAATCCTTGTGGGTTTTCAACCATTTATTCCTAACTACTTTTAGTTTTAGCCCAGAAATCAATTTCTGCTGAATTACACACTTGTTGGGTAGTGCCTTCTACAAAAAGGCAGCCATTACCATTGATTAGGCCTTTTAGTCCATTTTGATCCATCAGATTGCAGGATCAGGGAGCAGCTGTGGGCTGCAAAATTGTTAGTTTTTGTATTATTATTTATTTGTATCCATTGTGGGTACAGGAAGTCAACACAGTCACAATTTCTAAAAATTTTCACCTAATATTTGAGAGGGTAGGGACTGCAGTAGTAGTCGCAGTGGGTGCATACATGGTACACTGCATTATCTTTCCCTTTCACCTCTGCCCATATTGTATGAAGCTATGTTTTGTCAGATGAGGTGACTGCTGCAAATATACCTGTGTTTTTAGAGGTAAATAAATGGTAGTGAAGCTTGCACCCCCTCAGCATACCTGAGGCTGTTTTCTGGAAAAAGTACTCTATGAGTATTTAAGAATGAAAGGGGTTCTGAGGATATGCCAAGTATGCAATATTTTCTTCAGTATGTGCCTCTGTTTTAGGTTCTTGTACAGTATTCCTCACTGATCCTAAGTGCCCTTTATGTGCATCAGTGATGACGTTTATATTCAAATTTCTTCAAAGTTCTGCTCTGATCCGAGGAACACGTTCTAGATCGAAAACCAATACATTCTATATATTTCTCGTAAATCTTGTCTTGGCAATCTATTTATAGTAAATCTTATTGTGAGGAAACTGTCGTTATCAAATTGTATTTTGATATTTTGACCAGTAGGGTTTTGGTCAATATACTGCACACCCAGGACATCCATATCTGATTTCTGTTGTGTTAAATGGAAAGGATCAAATTATAGGAAGGAAACTTTGACTAGCTAAAAAAAAATATTTGCATATCAATTTTATGATTATTACCAATGTGTGCAATTTTGCAGAGCAGCATTTTGGATAAATCTCTTGCTCAGGTTAGTCTTCAAATCCAGATTACATTTTAATGCGCTGAGCTATATCTGGCTGGCAAACTGTTAGAAGGGGATTTTCTGACCCAGAAACCAGATTATGGTGAAGCTTTGTCAAGTTCCTGATGCGGAGTACACAATTGTATGTACTTATATACTTAAGGATCCTTTAAAATCCCGGGATTCCGGTGAAACTGAGAGAGGAAGAAACTAAAATAAATAATAAAACCTATACTATTAGGCTCAGATACAATGAAACAATCTAAATCAATGTGTGAGTTAATTGCCAAAACCACAATGGCAAAAAATATCTGCAGTATATATTTATGTAACACCCCACCCATACACTATACGTATATATGCCTACTAATTTCACTCAATAAACCAATGAGTGGGGCCCTGGGCATGTTAGTAGTGTATTGGCGCTGTATGATTTGCTTAAGAGTTCGTATGACAAACTTAAAGGGTATTAATAAAAATGCTAAAAATTGGCAGTGCCTCCACCTAATAGAAGTGTAGCTAAATAGCACAGAGATAACATCTATTTAGAAAAGTAGAAAAGGTTGTCAGTGTGGTTCCCACTACTGAGAATGCCTCCACAGAATAAGTGACTTTAATCCAAACCAGGATATTTGATCCAAACAATGTGGAATTTACTTAGAATGTCTTTGAATTCAAGAAATAAAATAAAATGTTTGCAGTGGCTTCAAAGATGTAAAAAGTAGTTTTCAAACAATAATATTCACTAATTTAGCAGAGCACAATGTACACCAGAATGAATTCCTAAGCACAAAGACACACACTGCAATAAATTATAATTATGAAATCACTAAAACTCAACTGGATAAACTGCAATATGTTCTTGGTGACAGATCTGTTACACTCAAATGCGGTGGTCCCACTCGCACACGCACACTCACACCAGACCGCAATCAGTGAAAAGACTGCAGAGGAAACAAATGTTGCAGGCCTGAATCGGTGCTCGATGAGGCTCCAAAACTTATAACAGCCGCCTCACTTGCCTACAGCAAGCAAACAAAATAAACCTGCACGTGTGACACAAAGAACTCACGACCTTCTGAGATGTGGGGTTGTCCTTTTAAGTGCTAGGGGATCAGATGATTCAATGCAGCAGGTTGGGGTAAACCACGAGGGCTAAAGTGAGCGAGTGAGGAATGTCCAGGCGCCACGGTCACAAGCAGCCACAAAGTGTCGTCTTCCAAGTGCCAAGGAGTTTATCCAGGTCACAATAAATGCCTTATCAGTAACAACTGTCTGTGTCCTGTGTTGGTAAGTTTTAAATTAACTAAGCAGCCAGTTAACACAGTCAGAATACGCAACACAATTATTCTAGCATGCATGCTAATTGCTATGCATTCATATATTCAATGCCAACTGCTATACACTGGTAGCAATGGGCTTAAACCTGCTAATGTGCCTATTGGCGATTAGCATTTCCCAGCTATTTTACAATATGTGAGGCAACTATTGAGACATACACAGAAAAAATTATGTCTTTTACCTTACCCAGTGTAAATGCAGATATCCTACATATGTTGTAACTTGTCGTCAACCACATACTGCTCCCAATTTTCCAAGAGCTGCGACACTGTCTGCACTGGACTGTGTTTAATGGCGTTTTCCTTATTCTAGAACTTTCCCCAGGATTTCACTCAATTAGCGACCTGCCCCCCTTCCTAAACAAAGAATCTGACAGGTGAATTTAACAAAAGATTAGCATATTGGGCATTAGATTTCCATTTTAGGAGAAACAGGCAAACTATAAGGAGGCAGTGTTTTAGGGTGTGCCGTGCACGTGTTAACCAAATGTATTTCAATCTAACTTATCTAAACATTTAACAAAACTTTATTTACAATGAATGAAATTCAGACAGGGCTACATTTACCTTCAATACATACAAAATGCATGCAAAATACATACATAACCTAGTATATGTTAGCCACTTTTATACAATAGAAGTACCTCACCTGCACTCTGTGGTACACCAAAGGCCTTTGCCTTGAAGCTTGATGACATACCACTCTTTTTTTTTCCTCCTAAAATAGCAAAAGCAGAAAATAAGATGGAAAATGTGCTGTTGATTAGGATTGTTTATCTGTGTTTTTGCTTCTGAAAGGAGAGGTGTATTTCTTGTTGTGTGCAGATGGGGAAAGTGGTTATTACTTGGAGTTAATTGCTATAGATGTAATGTTGTGATACCAATAAAGAAGCAATGCAGTAAAAAATGAGGTACATTCAGTTTCAGATGGTTGCAGATTATACAACAACAAAGGTAATCACAACTATTACGGAGAAAGCACCAGTCAAATAAATAATTAACATAAACAATGTTATAGGTGACAAAGTGGAGAGGCTTGGATGTCTACTCATTCAAACTGTAGTAGTGCCTATTTGATAAGGGCTTCCATCAGCTGCCTGACAATGACTACATTTTTGCAGTGCGTTTTGGGACAGCCAAAAATGTTTTCTTTTTTTTTTTTGAAAATGGCTGTGCCCTTATGTATACTGCTTTGTAAGGTTGCCTCTTCCTTCTATGATCAGCTGAATCTACACTGACAGAGTACCACCTCAAGGGTAATGTGGACACCACACCTTCAAAATGCAAAAGCACAAGGACACCACTCTTGTGTCACCCAAGGAAGATTTTCAAAAGCTGATTGTTGTTTATCAGAGGACTGAATTATTCGTACATTTAAATCTGTTGGCTAAATGATATGCCTCTTTGCATAACACTAATTGGAAATGTGTATGTGCTGTTTTGCATACACCTTTCATATTTATTCACATGATTGACAGATTTATTTATTCATCACATAAAATGAGTGAGATTTGTCCAGCTACGCCTCATTCAGATTTTAGAGACAGGGGGGGCAGTGGCATGCTACTTTAGTACTAGACCAGTGCTGTAGAGTAAATCTTTGATAGATCAGAAACGTAACTGTCCAATATTAGAAATCTTTTGAGGATCAATATTGACATGTAAGTTTTTCATGTATTCCAGCCTTCGTCAGTGTTTGATATCATAGGGTGTTGCTGTGATCTCCTGAAATCCTGATTCTGTAACACACTTGCTTATTGGCAGAAAGAGGGTAATTACACTACAAACTGTATATAGTGCATCATAGATGTTGTAAGGAAAAAAGGACACAATTCCGACCATCATGGAAAAGACTTCTTTATTTACAGGAACGGCAGTTGTCAGAAATACATGAAAACGCACTCTGGGTTCAGCGGAGTCAATCTGAACCCCAAGCACTCAGCGAAAGCTGTATGGTAAAATACAGGAGGTCTGGTAATTACATTATCTTCCCTAGAAGGAACAGTTCTCAATCACCTATCACCTGTTTCTTTAGAAGTATCAATTGCCGCAATGGCTAGCTGCGGCCAAACTGACAATTTGAGCAGAACTGTTACAATAAGGCCATCTAAACAAATGAAGGTACAGGTATTTGCATACCTTAAGTGAGAGGATCTGTGCTATCTTATGCTGCACTGAGTGAGCTGGTTTAGGGATCTGGACCAAAATCTTACAGTGTTTAATCCCACCTACTTTTCTTTTTAAGGTGCTAGTCTTTTAATTGCATGTCTTTATTCATTCAATATGTTACATTTGTACTGCAGATTTTGTTAGAATCCAGAAGCACAGCAGTGAGAATGTAATGCTTTGCCTTAATTGATGTCATTGTTCAGGACATTGTATTCATTTATTAAAGTCAATGGAGACCTTAAAAGAAAAGTAGAGGGGTGATAATGGATTTGTCAATTGCCATAATTAAAGTCAAATAGTTCATTTTAAAATACATCAAACTTTACCTTGTTTTAATCCCACTCAGATTCCCCAAAATAAACCCCTTCCATTGGATCCTTTTTTGAACCTGACAGGAAGTATTCTGGTGGTGTGGTGGTAACCCAGGAAAAGTTAGGAGTGTAAACAGAGACCTTTAAGATTATCCTGAGGAAGGGTAAAAACACTACACCCAGGAACATTCTCTTCTGGGTCTGAAAACCATATGGCAGACACATCTCATTATCCTTATGATAATCACATATTGATTAGTAACATTGGGAATAACATTTTTTGAATAATTAAGGAGGTAAAATGCAGTGCTGTTCCTTCAGAATTCTGAACTGAAGGAAGGAACCACTAACTATCTGGGACATTAAGCAATGACCCAAGTTCAAAAAGAAAGTTCAAATCCTTGTTTGCACTCTTGACTACAGTGCTTTCTGTGGATCATTGCAATAACAAGATTAACAGATTCAGAAACAGTTATTGAAATAATGTGTGTCCCGGATGTTGCTCTGGGTAAGGTGCCCACTAGACAAAGGATTAAAAATTTGCAATTGGCTCATTATTTTAAAGTGAATTGTTCCACATAATCAGCTGTCACACTGATTTCTTTGTCACAACAAACACCCATGAAAAAGGCAATGACATTCCATTTCATCTCCATCAGGGTGCAAGGTTATAATAGTTTTACATTTTCAAATTCGTTTTATTTTGATAATATGTTTGTATTCAATCTGAATTTCCGTTTAGTTTTAGTTATTTTCACCAGTGGTTTCATTATTTTCAGTTTAGTTTTTATTTCATGGACTCATTTCTATTTCGTTTTAGTTTATTATAGTTTCAGTTTTAGTTTTAGTAATTTTAGTTAAGGACAAAAAATTGCCTAGGATTAGTGAATCTGCTTATCATTGAAGATATCAACATTTCAAGACTAAATGTGATGCATTTGTTTCAGACTACACAGAATTCTTGGAGTGTGACCAGTGGCGGCTCCTGCCAAATCTCTAAGGGGGGGCAATTGTTGCGATGATGGCTAAGGTGACCCGTTCAATGGGTAAATTAACAGCTAGCTAACTCGACATTGTCACATAGTATCGTGCAAATTAGTCAGGTAGCTAACTTGACATTGTCACATTGCATTGAGCAGGGGTAGCAGAACCAAACGTTAGCTACTTTGCAGCCTGCTAGTCACGTTTTTGGTCTGGGTGGTCCTAATTCTTTAGTTGCCAATTAATCCTGATTACTACGACAACTGAACGGTATTTCTCTTAATGACACGATCGAGTTGCTCTGAGTTGAGACAACATTAGCCATGTTGACCTTGAATGTGACAAAATCGCTGGCTGCCCGGCAATCCCTACACCAGGTTACGTATGACGAAAGCACGTTAGTGGAAGCCCACCCGGAACCCATACAGATTGCATTGCAGCGCCTGCAGTTGGAAAAAAAATTGCCTTAACATGAGAGTCTATCAGAGCGATCTGGGCAATTTTCAACCAGACTGAAATCGCCAGAAAGGGGCGGTACTCCACGGGACACGACTTGACACTGATTGGACTATGATATTCAGAGGCAGGACAAACTGTCTAGAACAGTCAGAGCTAGCGTAACACTGTGGTAGAATGTGATAGAAAAATTCCCTCCCTTTCCCCCTTTGGTGGTGCGTCGCCGACCGCCCTAAGGAACAAACCGCCCCTGAGTGTGACCCCCGCCGCCTTGAATGGATACGACGTCCGCCGTCTTCAAACGATAACGACAATTGTTTTTTGTCTTTTCTTATTTTATTAGTTTTTTAGCAATCATTATTAGTTTCGTTTAGTTTTAGTTTAACATTTTCTTTGGGTAAATTATTTTATTTCAGTTTACGAAAATGTCTCAAACCATTAGTTTTCATCTTAGTTTTAGTTTTAGTATACAATAATAACCCTGTCAGGGTGTTGTTACTGTCACTGCTAAAAATGCAGGTTCTGGCATAGAGAAATTTACTCTGTAGGAGATATGTGCTAAGTATGAACTGGTCAGAAGATTTGCATTCTGCATTGTGGTATAGCAGTAAGAACCTCAATTTCATTGATTCATGTGTGAAGAGATCCTTGTCTTTCAGAGAACATATTGCATGAGAGCTGCATGCCATGTTTTAGTTGATAGGCCTCTTCATGATTGAACGATTACACTCTGTATAATTTCCCAGCCTCACCACTCTGCCAGTGTGCATCCTGTTGTGCTCAGTCTTGAACTTAGCTACCACCACACAATGGTCCCTGAGAAGAGTAGTGAGTGATAGTAGTGCCAAACCAGACATATGTTACAGGTGATTCTTTTGTGCAGTACAATTCCAGGATTTTATTCAGTTGTTGATTTTGAGTTATGAAGGTTGAGGGATCAAAGCCCAAGTAAATTCTTTTCAATTTGGATGTATTTTTAGATGGGACACTAATGTTTGGTAACATATCTTAATGAACTGCTGTATAAGGACCAGGTTGCTTGTGAATGTTAATACCATATGGCATAGTGACTATGAAACTGGACTTGCAATACAAGCATTGAAGCTTTTATCTGCATTGTCATTTTACCTTTCAGCAAAGTATCTGACATGGTTAGTATACATATATCCAGCTGTATAATAGATACTTTTTAAAAGTATGAGCTCCAGAAGTTGCTCTGGAAAGGGAATTCATAGGATTTTTAATGTCAATTACAATCTTAATAATTTTTGGGACAGCTAGGATGTAGCCTATTTTTGCTGTACAAAATGAGTAATCAATTATGGTTGCTACACATTAAATATGACTTTTACATATGATATTTACTTCAAATGTCCTTATGTCAAGTGTGCACATTAACTGTTGAAAGTGATGGATGTCAAAAACAATTCTTCTGTTCCCGTTAGAAATTTTGTCTTAGTTGGACTGTCCAAAGAAAGTTTTGTTTGCAGTCACAGTACTTTTTATAACACTGCATAATGCTACTGTCTAAATGAAAGGACTGATACCCTTCTCTCCAATATAGAAAGGTCACCCTTGACTCTGAGGAGTGATAACCTAATGCATCTGTTTTTGTTTTGTTGAGATTAGATTAAATTTGGGGCACAAGTAATGAGATGCCACTTTGTGAGTGAATGTCAATTGCCATCTGCTTCTCTTATGCAGCCCATCTGCTCCGACATTCCACTGCACTCTAGGAAGCTGACTTGAGGTGTTTGGCTCTTTGTGTGGAGCCACAGTAAGCACACTAAAGCAGCAGTGCTTTGCATAAACCTTATATACATCTTTACTGATCCTTCAGAGACCTTTATCTTAATGTGGCATATAGAAATTGTAAAGGAGATCTTACTGTTAGGAAAATGTTGATGCAGTATGTGATACAAATGTGGTCTGATTCAAATCTGATTCAAAACCAGGTCTTAAGTAAACGAGTGCAACATTATATCTAAATCATGAAAAATACAATAGTTTAAATACAGTGCCTTGAATTTTAGAGTGGGATTAAAATAAATAATGAAAAATGATCCAGCGGTATACTGTATGTTAATATGCAAGTTCCTTTGTGTGAATTCTCCCACAAAGCGCTCAACTTTGGAGTTGAGGATAATGGTTCTAGCTCTCAGAAGGTAATGTGTGGGGCAGCAAAGACCCTTCTCCTTCTCCTGATAGCTTAAAGGAGGGAATAAGGTGGATAGAGGGAGGAATGGTAAACTAGTGCCAAAAAAGCACTACACTATGTATTTTTTACCTCCCCTACTAACGTGAATCAAGATCAGGGCAGAGATTGCCCAGTGGTCTGTGATTGGCATTTTGTAATGTCCTGCTCAACAGTTTCCAGGATGTTCTGTCAATCAGATGTTGCCTTCAGGCATGGATGTAAGCCCCTACTGTGTTTTCAATGCTGCTATCCATTGATAGCAGTCAGCTTTCATTGGAAAGGCTGGTTGATACTGACAATCACCCAAATCTGGGGAAGTAAAGGTGGTCAACCAGTGGCTAGGGGACAGTGCCAGTCCTGACCTCCCTGGGGCCCTAAGCAAAAATCTACTAAGGGGCCCTCCTACCTGACCCGTGAGCCATGTAAACCATTTGCCATTGCCACAGAGTCGCACCTGACACCCCAGTGCTCCCACTACAATCCTCCCTCCTTTAAAACAGTTTGCTCCATCTGTCGGTCTAAGAATAAGTAGACCTATACAGAACAGAATGAGGTATAAACAAACAATATCTATTGAATAGAATATTTTCTATAGAATCTTAAGATAAGTGAATATTAACAGAAAATATAAAATGTAGAAAATAATAAAATATAACACTGAGCTTTGGCTCTGCTGCCTGGTAATTAGTCCAGTCCTCACATTATTATACAATTAGCTTTGGCTATACAATGTAAACATAAGCCTATAGGCTATGGCTGCAGCTATAGGCCTATGTCTCAAAACAGTAAAATAAAACATGAACACACGTTCATGTGTGACACAGTTATCTTTTCCGAGCTGCAGTTTATAAACACCGTTGCCTGTTGGCGTTTATCAAACGTAATTAATAGTTGTATTTCACTCTCACTTTTGTCAAGTCACAGAACACAGCCCTGGAAGTGGCTGGCAAGCAAGCAAGACACAGACAGACCAAGAGATGCACTGTCCAGCTAGGTTAGCAAGACAGACAGACTAGAGAGAGATGCACTGCAAGCTAGCAGATCAACTTAACCTTACTGTTGTTTGCTGCCATCAAACTTGGAGAGGAGAGAACACAAGTTTACCTGATTGCTGTTCCCGCAATTCACTCTCATGGTGTTTTTTTTTTTCTCTTTTCGTGACCAGAAAGATAGTTCTGCTTCATCCTCTCATCGAAGTTGTAAACATTGACACCCGCTTGGACACAAGGGGGAGGCGGGGCCCTTGCGTAATTTGCGGGGCCCTACGCAACTTTCGTAGTGATCGTATATAGGGCTGCCTGGCTCTGCTAGGGGAGGTCAGAAAGAGGGCACCAAGAAGACCTCCCCTAGTCACTGGTTGACCACATTTGCTTAGGAGCAACTGTAGTCCTTTGTAAAAGTCATGCATGAGGAAGAATTGTGTGGGACATGGAATATGGAAATTTGTTTGAACACCAAGGAAACACTGAGGAATGTTATATTATCGTTTTTAAGGAGTTGTGTACATTATTTTCCAAGTCCAACTTAAATTATTTATTTCTGAAGGGAAAACCATTTTATACAATGGTTAAAGCCCAGTCCACGAACATGCTCAATTTTGGGGGGAGCCCATTGGTGTCTATTGCACACTGCTTTCATTTACCCAAGGATTTTTTTCTATTGTTTTTTTTTAAGTTCTTCTTTTTGCCCCACCCAGTAGCGGGTGCTGCTGTTCACTCTCATGTTAAGAAATTCAGTTTTTTCCTTCTCTGTAGTCAGTCTTAGTCTGCTGCAGTGCTTCTTCTTCTCTTCCCCTGCCCATGATATTTATTACATATCATGTCTTCATGTATGCTGCATACATGTTTTTCTCTCTGTATCTTTCTATATGCACTTTCTGTATTATGTCTGCGTATTCTTTCTTTGTCGTACTATTACCATATATTGCGATTCTTGTCCGACATTCTTCTGGCTATACACACACACACATATATATGTGATAACTTATGCTGCCTTGGAGATGTGCTACCCCTCCAGCACCACCAAGCCCTTCTCTAAGTTGTAGAACCACCCTTGTTCTACCCTGGTTCTGCAAGTCCATCTACCAATCAATCTAGAGTTCTTACTGTGGGCTATAACTCAGTTTTTCATGTGAACTGTCACTAAAGTTTGACAGAATTCAGTTTCCAAAGGGAATAAAAACCCCCAAACCTAAGCCAATTAGGGAAAAACTGCAGAATTATTCCTGGACCACAGGAAAAGGTAGTGAAAAGAAAGTGGGGAAAAGGAAGCATATACTCAAAGCACTGGTCACAGCAAAGACTGCCCATATGGGACATTTACATAGACTTGTTTTATTATTCATCCACATCTGTCATGTTTATCACACAGGGTAATGTCAGGAATGTTTGGAAATGAGAAGACAGCACTTTTAAAGACTTGTGACACACAGTATTCTCCTGTTTTGCTTTTTTTGTTTACTGTTTACTCAGTAGTGAGTTGTGTATATTTTTCATGGTTTAATTCTGACACACACAATGCTTTCTCTCCTGTGGCTCTGTTTAATAGAAATGTAATCAAGTGCGAAATATTTAAAATTACATATTCATCACTGATGGAATGAAATAGGTGAAAACAAACTGATATTGTGCATTAAAAAGTCTGAATTAGGTTAATCTTTATTCTATTTAATTATCCCTTTACAAAATGAGTGATTAATAATTTATGCTATATTTAACTCAGCTGTACTCTGCATCATTGACTGACATAGGCTAATTTGTGCCTGCCCTATATGAGTGAGGGAAAAATGGTCATAAATTATTAAAATAAGCCCATTCTAACTCCCACTTTACCCATTACCAGAAGTCTGAAATCCCCCAAAGACTTACCGGGAGAAATTGATTTCAAATGCCTTGTCATCAGGTGGTCAGTGTTGATTCAACTGTGGGAATAAACACAGGCCAAAAAGAGCAATGACCTTACCTATAGCTTGAGGTAGAATGTGAGTGTCCCTTGTGTATTTACTGCCAGTCAGCCTACACCATAAAGCATTTAAATAGGGGAGAGAGCAGGTAATTAGAGAGTGGCCTTCCCTTTCAGGCATGCCGGTGGGTGGGGGGTGCACAGGGGGCAGGGCCATGGCTTACAGCCAAGGTGACAACCCTGTCAGTGCTAACTGCTTCCCAGACTGTTCTGAGTCCTTAAGAGCAGCTATCACTTGAAAGTGAATGGTCCCCCCGGCCCTGTACTCTACCTGTCTCACTCGCCTGTTCGCACCTGCTCTTTTCTTTCCTCGTTTGCTAAGCCAGCTCCCTGGAGCATCTGAGCAGCCTGTGCACTCCACCAGGGGGAATCCTGCTCTGCTTCTTTCTTTGTTTTCACGCCGGCACTCTTTTTCCCTTTCTACTCAGGATAAGGCTGCTCTACAACAGTGGAGGCACTGTGTTTGTTTTTCTCCGTCCTCTTACGATCTTGTAGATTTGTTTCCTTCGGTTAATCCTGATTTGCATCTCTTTGTTCACACCTGCCGTTTAGACGCCTGCTATGCCGGGCGTGGGACACACAGCAGGCAGCCCTTCCAAGTGATTTGATGTGTGCTTTTCTGGATACCGAGGAAGTGCTTTTTTGAGCTAAAAGCAAAGGCAACTACATTTCAGAAGAGGTGCATCTGCTGTGCGGGTGAGAAAGCCAGTGTGAGAAACCCTATGTGCTTTGTTACGACTGTCATCAGCTGTTGACACAGCTTTTGACACTCTGAGACACAATGCTTCTCTTAAATAGTAGTGATAGTCTTTGATTTAAAGTTAAAGTGCACTTTTCAAGTGTGGCTTATGAACTGTGCTGGTTGTCGTGATGGCAGAGGTGAAAGTGCAGCCCTGTTTGCCACGGCGATTGAAATTGCAGATATTCTTCGTAGCATGAATTACACTGTATTAGCACGAACAGAGAGCAGAGTGACCAATCTCTCTGTATGGTAGAGATTACGTCACGTTAATCATGATGGTACTCTTCTCTGTTGACATGTGTCCACCTTGGTGGCGACTTCCAAATCATGTTATGCTTACCATTGCTACCACATCTCCCAATACCAATAACAGTTAGCTTGTCTGCAGTCTTCACAGACAGAAGATAAAAATTTGAGATGCACTTAGAGAGGTGTGAGAGAGAAGTGTCCCTGCAGAGGAAAATGTATGTTCCCCCTTTTATTGCTGCTTTAACAGGATCATCGTCCCCTCTCTTCCCAGCATGACGTGCACTGATGTTTGTAAAGCTGTTGAAGGAAAATTCACTCACCAAAAATATTTCCCTCCCTCATCAGGCAATCAAATTTGATATTTATCACCAATAACAAGTGAGGTGCTCACTTCTTTGCAATGTGCATTGTTAGAGTAGCATGCTGCTAGTACTTGTGAACTTTATAATCCTTCGGTATTAAATAAAAGTAGCAGGGCAATAACATTCTCTCTGTGTTATGGGCCTGTGTTTTATTCATATTGTTTTCCCCTGTTTGAATAAAACTTCCATATAGTGGAAGGACACAGCTGAAAAAGATATTTAAAGCAAGCAAATAACTAATAGGGTAACATTAACAAAAGGAAGACTGCATGATGGCAGTGGCTAAATTTATGGCAGTCATATGAGCAGCCGTTTAAGATTCTGTTGTTCCTGTTGTTGGTGCCATACATTGTTGATATACTTTGTGTAATGTGGCAGCCAAACACGCCACAACGTAAAACTATAATGGAATACAGCATTAAATATTTATTACATTAAATAATTTAATGTGGCCAGAAGATGCTGCTAAGTAGTACTTCCAAAAATGCACTACTCAGGGCTGTAGTACTCGAGTCCGGTGTTGGACTTTCTATTGTTTCGGACTTGTCTTGGACTCTTTGGTGTTTGCACTTGGACTTGTCTCAGTCTTGGCCATTGGTCTCGCCAAATATTCTAGTTGGTCTTGACTGAGTCCAGCTGCCTTTAAAAAATATATGTTGTTTTTTTTTTCTCAAGTAATTCCTCCTTCAAACAAAATCATTGATTAACCCTTTCGCACATAGGGTCACACCCGCACTGGTGTGATTTGCCGTTTAGCGCGTATGCTAAAACCGGTGCAATTAGAATACTATATTGGAAAGTTTCTAGCTAATTTTAGCTTTGAGGAAACAGCGATTTAACATTAAAAATATAGCAAATACTAACTGAAAACTATGAGAAGCTGAATAACGCTAATGAAAACATAATGAACCATGTAATGTGCGCTACATAGCATAAAAATAAGTTATGTGCGAAAGGGTTAAGCGAGCTTGTTCAGAAAATGGGCATTGGTTTAATTAATTCAAAATCCATCTAGAACGGGCATTGACATTGGCTGCCTGGTAACCAATCGTATGCCTGCCAAAACTCATCTCTATGCGTGATGCATCCATGCTCAACATTTTTCATTTCATTTTCATTTTCAACACAAGGGCACCTGCAAATTTTGCAACACAGCAATTTTGGAAACCTGTGGGACAACATCCAATTTTGGTGAGTCTATGATGTTGAGTCAATGAAAATGTGAAGTTGCACTTCAGCTTTATGTGACTTTTAAATGAAAAGGCTATACTTAAAGTAAACAGTATGACCTAATTTGATCCTACAGTGTGGTTACACTGTACTTGCTTTTTGATCATCACAAATACAGTACAACACCCTTCTTGGGGTGGGGGTTACACGCTGTTTTGTCTTTGGAGAGTGTTGAGTATGATATCAAGTGAAATGGCTATACTTAAAGTAAATAATATGGCCTAATTTGATCCTACAGTGTTGTTACACTGCACTTGCTTTTTGATCATTACAAATAATGGTGCAAAATGATCATTTTAAAATTAAAGATATACTGTGTCTCTAGCATCACACAAAAATTATAAACAGGTAAGTAAATGGTCTCGAAGAGGATTCTTTTTTTTCTGTCTCGGTCTTGACTGTCTCTCTCATTTGGATTTGGTGTTGACTTGGACTCGAACCTCTTTGGACTTGGTCTTGACTTGGACTCGAACCTCTTTGGACCCGGTCTTGACTTGGTCTCGAATAGTCCTGGTCTTGGAATAGTCTTGGACTCGACAAAGGTGCTCTTGACTACAGCTCTGGCACTACTGGGGTTTAGTCAATGTACATACATAGTTGCAGAATAATATGGGCATAGAGAAAATGTGCTATGCAAGGCATTTTTAAGTACGTAAGAGCTTTATAGTATGGAGGAGATATTACATTATTCAATGTTGTAAGTAACTATTAAACAAAGATGTAATTGCTGTTCAAATGGCTTTGGCCAGGGTACAGAGGTAAGCATCACTGGATACCATCTATGTCCAGTGGAAGCTAGTAATTGATAAACTCCCCTTTGAACTGCTAATTGCCCTGAACAGTTTTTTTGGTGGCGCTGTGTGACAAACAATTTTGCCATTTTAATTTTAACTCACATATCAACAGGTGAGTCCTTTTTATTTACATCTTTATTTGCATCTAATGTGGTGGTATTACCTTTATATAACCTTTGTGGACTCCAGGTGAACATTTTATGACAGTATATTCATTTACATGACCCTTCCTTAAGACGATCCCTTTTGTATAATCAAAATTGTTTGATGTTGCACATCTTTCATATAAGAGTTGCAGATGAGTGATTCTTAATTGAATTAACACATTTGTTAATCACAAAAACAATCAAAATAAGTTCAGGACAATTAATCATTTAAAATCTTAGCCTGTCCTATTTAATACTCATGAGCTGTCGCCGCTCATGCCAATGTGGAGGTTTTTTATGAGGAGAACCGCGTAACTTCTTAAGAGGGACTTGACCATGAACGAGGTCTACAAAGCACGGGTCACTTTCATTAAGATAGAACATGCACTGTGGCACTACAGTATGTGCATTATAATTCATCCAACATTGTTAGTCTGTGCATTTTTCATAGAATACATTACAGAACAGAATACTTCACATGGCCTTTAAGTGTTTTTGGCCTCATGTGTTTTCATTACAATAGCATACACCGATGAACATAAGGAAACAAGATGCCTAGATCACTATAATATATCTATTGTGCCCTTTTTTCTTTTTTGTGGGATGGAGAAAGAATTTTTTTTAGTATGAAGGACACTATGTTTCAAATGGAAGCCTTATTTATTAATATTATTATTATGTTTGTTCATTTTTAGGGTGGGGACCACTGTTTTAACCTAAATTTTCAACAAATATCCAGTGATACCTCTGCAGCTCATGTTTTAAGATGAAACGCAGCCCTTGCCAGAACCTTGGAAAGGGTTCTTTAACCCTATTGAGATTTTAATTTTAAGTTACACTGATGTCTTCCTCATTTCTGGAAGTGTTCCTCTCAGTTATGGATCTCCTATTTAATTTACAATATCCTGCGGCCTTTCATTTGCAGCATTGTACTGGACATCCTGTTTTATTAACACTGAGCTTGGTTTGCATCTGCTCAATTTATTTCAGTGCACATCATCAATATTGTCATGCCACCTTACCTCCAGTGGATGAGAGTTGTATCTATGCAATAACAAGTGCTCTTCAGTACATCCTGTCCAACATATTTCTGTCGAATTGTTATTTATATCATAGGCTGCCATCTGATGGAGTGCCTTATAGAATTCAATGGGGTACTGAAAGTATACAGGAGATTGAATCGTAAGACATCACTTCAAACAGAATTACACGGGTGGGGTTGTTGTCTCCTGAGGTCCAATGAAGCATGAGCCCAAAGTTGGAGAGATTTTTATTTTCTAGTTTATACCATTCAATTTATCTTTCTTTTATTTCACGACTGTGTTGGTGCATCAATACGTTCCATGTTTTCCATATTTTATCATTTTTGGGTGAGTTGAATGAAGTGGTTATAGATTCTATATTGAGTGCATCTATTTGTCAGGTTTATAGCCGAGGGACAGTACATAAACCCCATCTGGTGTAATTAAAGCTTTTATCACATCACAATTAAATAATACTGCTAATAATAAAAACCTCCTGTTGGGAAGGTCATGCTTTTCTGCTTTGTTCCCTAAGTACTATTAATCTATCAGCTGTCCTTATTCTCAAAATAAACCATGCATTCATCACAAATCCATACAAATTTTGTACCTCAAAATTTTAATAAAAACCTTTTCTCCCTGGAGCAGTATAAAAGTATAAAAGACTATAGCAGCAGTATAGTGAACCAGGCTCACTGCACATGACACCGACACTTTGGGGGTAAAATGTAAATAACACAATACTAAATCACTTGTTGTCATTCAACAAAGTCAAGCTTCAGTGAAAGAACAAGTTTTCAAAACTTAGTCTGAAAATTGTTTTGATATTGTTTGAAAATAGAAGATATATTGAGGTGCTTCAGTTTATGCAACATTTTTGGCCAAAAATGTCTGAAGGGTTTTGTTTTCATCTTTGTGTGAAGGGCACATAATACCCAAGGTAGTTCCATTAAATTTCATCACTTTTACAAAGCCAAATGACAGAGTTTGCAAAACATTTGCTTGTTGCTCTGTTTTTACATAGGGATTGTTTCATTTTTCTACACTTTCTACACAATACTAATAACTTCATATTTGACCCACATTCACTCTCTTCTTAGCATCAGCCTTCTAAGCATGGCAGTAAATGTAATGAAATATAATAAGTATAGCATTATCAGATGATCTATTTATTTAGCTAAAGAATTCACAGACTTTGAGATGAACTAGCTGCTTCTTTTTTTGGTACTTTTCTCACTTTAACTCTCTGTGACTAGTGCGGCACACTAGGATTTGAATGCCCTTTTGAAGAGTGCAGGATGAAAATAATCAGTGTGAAACGTAATTGTAGCAAAATGACCTTTTGAGGGTTGCTGAGTAAGGAGCAGAATCCATCCCTCTTCAGCATGACAAGCTAAGCTGTGGAAAATAGCAAAGAGTGGTGTGGAGCACATAAGGTGGCTTTTCTTCCCAAAATTGTGTGCAGGGTTCCGGAGTATTTACACACATAAAATTTGTCTTTTAACACACTCCCGGGGTTGGGGATAAGAATACTTTTTTATTTCCTGAGCACGACTAATCTGGAAAGATCAGTTCCATAGTACTGTAGGTACCTTATTCTCCATGATCTAGGACATTTTTATAGAAAGGATTTCCCAAGCACTCCTTTTTTCATCAGCAGCCCAATAACACATACTAGGGATGCACGATGATATCGGCACGACATCGGTATCGGCCGATAAAAACTTAATAAGTTAATTATTGGCATCGGCAGATATGAAAATTTCTGCCGATGTGCCTGGTCGATAAGGTGATGCGTTAACTATGCGCACGCGATGACGCTAAATGTTTATCATGAGCGCCAGCAACAAGCTTCAACATGCCAGCTGCATGGAAGTATTTCAAAATATCTGAAAGAGATAACAAAATTGTTATTTGCAATGCTTGTAAAGCACCAGTGATGCGAGGAGGGGTAAAATATATAGCTAAGTTTCTCACTCTGGGAGGATCCTAGCTGCGTGCTGCTAAGCTTTTCTCTGCTTCTGGAGGGGCGTGAGACCATTTTAAATAACGCGGCTCCATAAGGAGAGAATGTGATTTGAAATTAAACGAGACCACCCGCGATCGCCGAGCTCGTGCTTTGGGACTCGAACGGAGGTCCTAATGGTTTCGACCAACCCCCTAGCTAGGTTTCTCACCCTGGGAGGATGCTGGCTGTGTGCTGCTAACCTTCTATTTTCTTCCGGAGGGGCGTGAGGCTATTGTATCGCGGCTCGGTAGGTAGAGAATGCGATTTGAAATGAACAAGACAGCCCGCGATTGCTGAGCTTGTGCTTTGGGACTCGAACGGAGGTCCTAATGGTTTCGATCGACCCCTAGCTAAGTTTCTGACGCTGGGAGGATCGTAGCTGTGCGCTGCTAAGCTTTTCTCTGCTTCTGGAGGGGGCGTGAGAAAAGTTTTGAATAATGCGGCTCCGGAAGCAGAGACGGCAATGGGAAATAAGACAACCCGCAATCGCCTAGTTCCTGCTTTGGGACACGAACAGAGGGCGCAATATTTGTATTTGTATACTTACACAACGACAGTAGACAGCGAATAACGTTTTCTGTAACTTTATTGAGCTTCTCTCTGCTTCTGGAGGGGAGTGAGACCATTTTTAAATTACGCGGCATCTATGTATATACACACACACACACACACACACACACACACACACTATATCGGTATCGGCATCGGCACTCAGCCAAAATGAGTTTGAAAATATCTGCACATCGGATATCAACAAAAATCCAATATCGTGCATCCCTAGTAAATACCGATGTCCATGCAGGAAATGTCACACACTTATGTAGAGGATGAAAACAGTATTAAAGTTTTTACCTATTTTATTAAGTTTTAAACCAGGTTTTGAGAGGACCTCTCAATGACAATGATGATCCAACAGCTTGGCCATGCTGTATCCAAAGGGGCAAAGTGTGGAGACTTTCTTTCACTTGTGTGAATGCTAGAGCATAGATTGTTCAGGAAGTTTAGCTTGAAGAATCCATCCCATGCGGGTTGCTGTAAATGCACAAGTTTCATGGTGTTCCAGTAAACCAGTGCACACATAATCTATGTCTAATAAATCTAGTCACATAAATAATTCAGTGCACAAATTTTTCCCCACCGTGCACCGTTTTCGCCCACCCACAGTTTATGGATTAAGCTGCATCTTGGCAGAAAAATAAAACTATGGGGTAAAACCACTTCCATCCACCTGGGGGGGAGCTGGTGTCTGATACAAAAGAATATAAAATCCTTTCATGCTTTTATTTTTTAATGTGATTTATCAGAAACTCCCAGAAATGATCAGCAGAGCTTGTTGCCCTTAACATTTGTTTGAGCTTGTGGCATTATTGTGGATTATTCTTTCCAAAAGCTGTTTCCTTGGCAAACATCCCCATTAGTCTTTCAACTTGCCTTTGGTATTGTACATTATAATCCTCTGCTATTATTTCATTTATTATAATTTTGGCTTTTTCTTGGTAATTGCAAAAGCAGACAATCACCAGAGGGAAGATACTATCAAGAGATTTTAAATGGAAACACACTCTGCCCCTAATGGAAAATAAAGTAGTTTATCATATTAATAGATACATTTTCATTTCCCTTTTACCAGAGACAGGGGGCTTTGGCAGAATAACTTGGGAAGTGACCATAGTATCAAGCTCCTTATTGCCAGTGGAGCATGTGGTCAACCAAGCACTTTTTGTTTTTTCCTATTAAGGCCAAATGCCATTTATCAGATTTATACTGAATAAGTGCATAGAATCGTATTTTTTCATTGTTGGTTCATTGTATGTGTTTGGCCATTTGGGGTGATATTCAAGCCTATATATGAGAGGTTATGAAGTTGAGTAGTATTTGTAAGAACAGGCAGTTTGACTTACAGGTAACTTTTGCAAAGACAGCCCTTATTTTCTGTTTTGTGACTCAAGCAAGGGAGTAGGGTAGGAATATTTATAACACAATCATGATGTTCATTGCTGGTGTCAAGTTTATCATAATTTGTAGAAATGATACTGATTTATACTTAGTGAAATAAGGTAAACAAAAATGAAAATGCAATTCTCTGAAACATAGATGCTTATATTTTATGGTCTTGCAGAATGAAATAAGATTAAAACTGCTGTTTTGGCTTGATAAAACTGGTGGATATTAAGAAGTTAAAAACGAATTTCCTGATCTAAGATCCAAGAAACCCGCCATCTAAGTTTGATAATCTGTCTCCTTGTTTAGTGGATAATAATTTTGTGTTCTTTGATTGCAATACATGGACCATGAAAAGTAAATATTTTCAAGAGAATGATTTATCTTTATAATACAATAACTGCTCTGCAGTCTTAGTTATTGTCTTTTCAAATACAGCTATGCCATTATCACTGTCAGGACTGTGGCTTCTTAGCCCTGTTTGTTTTTGTTTTCCCCGTCCACGTGATTTTGTTTTTCCACTGCCCTGCTCTCTGCCCTGTCTCCGCCCACCTCGTTACCTGACCAGTCCCACCTGCCTGCCGGCACACCTGTATCCCATCTCCTCATTAGCTTCACCCTATATAATCCCCGTTTGTTTCTTGTCTCGTCACGAGTTCGTCCCAGTTTTCTTTGTGTCGTTACGAGCGGTTTTTTCTGTTCTGCCTGCTTACCTGTTATTCTGATTTTCTGCCTGTTCTCGTGACCATGTCTTTGGATCTGTTTTTTGGTTTTGTTTGCTGTGTCTTTACTGCATTGTGACCCTTGCCTGCTTTTTGACTCTGATTTCTGGACTGTGTTTTTTGGATTCATTAAACTCGTTTTTGCACCTGCATTCCTGTCTGCGCCCGAGTCCCTGACTGAGCTGTGACAATCACATCCAAAATTCCAAATGACAAAACTATTTGATTAAAGATAATATTTAATAAATAGGTGATGAAGTGAGTGGAAGCTGGTATAATCAATGTGAAAGAAGCAAATAGAAGAGGCAGAGGCCAAGATTACTCAACAGAGCTGAATTGCTGTATATAGATAAAATATTTATTAATTTCTGATTGAAGGCTACTGAATTCAGCAAATCCTGTTCAGCAAATATCAGTATTCTTCAGAAATGACCAGATCAGTGTTCTGAGGCTTATTCATTCAATGGGTATTTTATTTTTTACAATAAAAAAGATATTGGTCAGACTCCCCCAGTCAGTTGAATTAGTCTTACCTCCTATGCCTTCTCAAAACCCAGGAAAAACCTCGACCAAGAGGAGTATTGTTTCACTAATCATAAATGGAGCAACTTAGCATGAGCAAAACAATTTATCCTTCCACTAAAGGAAAGATTACCTGGTTTTGGGTAGAGAAAATATCAAATTACTTTATCCTTAGAGCATTGATTGAAAGCCTTTTAACAGGGGGATATTCTTGTTACATTTTCTTGGTAGGTTCAAGACCCTGGAGCCCATGTTAAAAGGGAAGTTGTGACCACCCAAAAAGTAATAAAACTCAATCATTTTCCTATCTTGCCACATTATGGATTTTGGCCACAGGAAGGCAGGTACCATCATTTACTCTAACCAGCAGTTAAAACCGAATATGGCTTTTAAAATGGAGCTGGAAGTGGATAATGGAGCTATTGGGTGCTTATCTTATTTAGTTATTGAGGCCAGATGTAATTACCTTCTGTATGGGGAAAGTGTAATAGCTTGAGTAGAGAGATTAATAAAGAAAGGGGAAACAAGGAGAGGTCTTTTGCTAGGTGGAGGGAGAAAGAAAGGAAGGAGCGCAGAGTGTGATGATGGAAGTCAAAAATCCAAACTTGATTTTGTATGAGAAATTGGAAGAGTCTGCTCAAAATCTCAAAAAAAATCCTTTCAGTATATAAAAATGGCCAGTTACTCACACATACTAAATAGGTCTACTTACTCTATAAGTCAGTAACAAAGCTTGCAAAAATGTCTGCCATTAAAATCACTGATGTCAAAATTAAGCTAATGAATTTTGACATTACCTCACAGAAACCAGTGAAGTAAACTGACAAGATGAACACACACACACACACACACACACACACACACACACACACACACACACACAAAAGGAAACATTGGGTTAGTTTGCTTTCAGATAGTGTTTGTTCATCTCATGAGAGATATTACTGCCCAAATTGTATAGCTTAGTTTAGAAACTTGGCATGTTAGATACAATATTGGACACTGTCTAGTTATACCACACAAGCTGTGGTATATAAAAAATATATGTCACAAGCTTTGCCTTTTTGGCCGAAATTCAATTTTCAGTCAAATTCTTAATGTAAATGCCACCAACTAACTTCAAACACGACAACAGTATCAGATTCATATGGTGTTTGTGTCCTGCTTCAGGTACAGGGGAGGAGAGGTTTGTCAAGGCTTAAGTGTGTATGCAGAAAATATGAAACCTATGGAGTTTCATGGTAATGACTATACTGTCTGCTTTCAAATGAGTTTAGACTTGGAAGGCAGTATTTAACTCAGTCAAATATTGCAATTGCATTAATATTGTTCAGTTTAATATTTTTTCCAAGAATATGTTGGATGAAATAGATGCAAAAATAATTAATGAGCACACTGACTGTGTAAGCATTTCTTGAAGGGTGGAACAGTGTTCTCTAACAATTGTCAAAATATGCTGAAGTGTTCTCTAACAATTGTCAAAATATGCTGAATGGAAATTAAGTCATATATCGTGCCAGATTTTCCTCTGAATAAGACTGCATCATAAGACTTGTTCACCGCTCGTCTAACTCAAGGAATCCAGGACTACAGCAAGGGTGCCAACTTGAAAGTGGGGGGGAGCTCAACCTTATGACTGTCATTTCATTTATATGTACCGTAAGAACACAAATTCATCCAAAATGTTCAGTCGTAGTGTCATGAAAAAAGAAATTCCACATAATACATAAAGTAAGCCAAACTATGTACATCATGTCATCCATTAGTGTTATGTAGTGTCGAATTCATTTTAAATAGGAATATTTCGTTTGTAGCAGATCTGTGTACTGCTGTTTTAAATGGGTGAATTTCTATACTGTGAGAATTTTTATGTTGAAAAGTGAATAGGGAGGTCAGGAATGCAACCTCGCTGACTACATATTTGGTTGCAGGGCAAGGGCCACCTGTTAGAAATCCATTGAAAAGAACTCCTTTCCTGGGCTTCATAATTCTAAGGATATTTTAGAGTGTAAGCTGATTTTGAATTCAAGTTCAAGTTCAAGTTTTTTATTGTCAGATACTTGATTACAATGCATCATCATTATCAGTACTGAAATTCTTTGGCTCAGAGCCAGTTCAACTTTACATCATAAATAAAAATACAATAAACTAAAAAAAGTAAAGAGTAAAAGAATAAGATAAAAAAATAGAATAAGAAGTAAATAAATAAATGAGTAGATAAGAGTAATAATGTAGGAATATAGACAACAGTGCAGTGCAATATTGATATAGTTAAAGTGACTAGTGGTAAACATTTTACATGTAAACAGTAGTCCTCCTTAAAGTGGCACAGTGGTGAGTGTATTGTTCTGTGTGTGGTGTGTGTGCAAGTGTTTGTGTCAGCAGTTCAGATGCCTGATGGCTTGCGGATAAAAACTGTCTCTGAACCTGCTGGTTCGGGTCCGGATGCTCCTGTACCGCCTGCCAGATGGCAGGAGCGTGAAAAGTCTGTGGCTGGGATGGCTGGGGTCAGAGAGGATCCGCTGTGCCTTCCTCCTGCAGCGCTGGCTGTAGAGGTCCACGATGGCTGGCAGCTGAGTCCTGGTGATGTGCTGTGCTGATCTGACCACCCTCTGCAGAGCATTGCGGTCGAGGGCGGTGCAGCTGCCGTACCAGGCCGTGATGCTGCCAGTCAGGATACTCTCGATGGTACACCTGTAGAAGTTGGTGAGTATCCTGGAGTCCATGCCGAACCTCCTAAGCCACCGGAGGAAGAAGAGCCACTGCCTCGCTGCCTTCACGACCACGCCTGTGTGGTGTGACCAGCTCAGATCCTTGCTGATATTAATCCCCAGGAATCTGAAGCAGTCCACCCTCTCCACTGCCGTTCCCTCAATGTGGATGGGGGTGTGCCCCCCTCCCTGCAGCCTCTTGTAGTCCACAATCAGCTCCTTGGTCTTGCTGATGTTGAGCAGGAGGTTGTTGTCCTGACACCACGATGTCAGGGCTCTCACCTCTGCTCTGTAGGCAGACTCGTCTCCATCTGTGATGCAGCCGATGATGGTGGTGTCATCAGCAAACTTTATCACAGTGTTGGAGCTGTGTGTGGCTGTGCAGTCGTGAGTGAACAGGGAGAACAGCAGGGGGCTGAGCACACGTCCCTTGGGGGCACCAGTGCTGAGTGTCAGTGTGGAGGAGGTGGCGTTGCCTATCCGCACCGCCTGTGGTCTGCCCGTCAGGAAGTCCAGGATCCAGCTGCACAGGGAGGAGCTGATGCGCAGGTCTCGGAGCTTCCTGACGAGTCTGGACGGCTCCACGGTGTTGAAGGCAGAGCTGTAGTCGATGAACAGCATCCGCACATAAGTGTTCCTCTGGTCCAGGTGGGAGAGGACAGTGTGCAGTGCAAATGCTATTGCATCGTCTGTGGACCTGTTCGGCCTATAGGCGAACTGGAGTGGGTCTAGTGTGGTGGGCAGGGAGGATGTTATGTGGGTTTTGACTATCCGCTCAAAGCACTTCATGACAATGGAGGTGAGTGCTACTGGGCGGTAGTCATTTAGGCAGCTTACATTTGGTTTCTTCGGGACTGGGATGATGGTGGTCTTCTTGAAGCATGTGGGGACTACAGATTGGAGCAGGGAAAGGTTGAAGATGTCTTTGAAGACGTCTGCCAGCTCGTAGGCACATGCTTTGAGAGCACGACCCGGGATATTGTCTGGTCCAGGAGCTTTGCGTGTGTTTACCTTTTTGAAGGATTTACACACGTCTGCCCGAGATATTTGAAGTGGGCAGTTGTCCTGTTCTGGCATAAACTCTGGCTTGGTGTGCTTTTCAAAGCAAGCGTAGAAGGAGTTCAGCTCCTCTGGCAGAGAAGCAGGCACCTCCCCCACACTGCAGTGCTTTCCCTTGTAGTCTGTGATGGTCTTTAGCCCACTCCACATGTGCCTGGTGTTGGAGCCGCTGTGACATGACTCCACTTTTTCCCTGTATTGTCCCTTGGCCGTTTTTATTGCCTTTCTGAGCTCGTACTGGACTTTCCTGTACTTGCATGGGTCTCCGGAGTGGAGGGCTTCTGTCCGTGCTCTGAGTGCCGAACAGACCTCTCCGTTAACTCATGGCTTCTGATTGAGATAAGTCCGTACAGTCACCCGCGCAACGTCGTCGATACATGTGCTTATGTATCCAGTTACGTACTCGGTGTAATCGTTGATGCTGTTGTTAGCAGCTATCCGGAAAACGTCCCAGTCTGTATTGTGGAAGCAGTGACGGAGGGCGTTGACCATGATACAAACACCACCACCCTTGCCCTTACCCGACTCCATTGTTCTGTCCTGGTGATGAATGGAGAAGCCCTCGATGAATGGAGAAGGTAGAATGGCCGAGTCAGGGACCAAGGGGTCCAGCCACATCTCCGTGAAAACAAAGACGCTACAGTTCTTAATGTCTCAATGGAAGGCCAGTCTGCTTCTTAGTTCATCCAGCTTATTAACCAGAGATTGAACATTCGCTAGGAGAACGCTAGGAAGCGGGAAGCGGTATCGCCCGTTCCCCAGCCTGACCAGGACCCCGGCTCTTTTCCCCCTTTTTCTCCGGCGGCGCTTCCGCCCAGGTAGCCAAGGTGAGAGGAATCCGACCAAGGGAAAGTCCGTCGGTGTAGCTCCAGGTTGCGAATTTGGTTTAAAAGTTCCCGATTGCGAGTTTAATCTAATATCCAGAAGAGTCTGTCTGTCGTACTTGATTAGCACGCTACAGGTTACGAAAAGACTAGAAAGTAACATTAAAAAAACGAGAAAAACGCAAAGTTGAGGAGGACGCCAAACGACAGCAGCCATCCACGCCGGCGCCGTCTTCAGTGCAGATTCTCTCGAGTTGCAGTAAAAGACACAGCTTTGAGCATAATGAAATAGGAGCATATCACCTACAGTTGCCATTAAATAGAGGACTACTTCTTTTGGGACAATACTTCTGCCTGACAAGAGCACCATTGTTTGAGTCTATACATTAAGGACCCACAGTTTCTTTCAACATAAATTGACCTATAACTTTCAAGAATGTTCTCAGTTGCTCAGTAAAGCTGATGGCACAACAGTGAATGAACTGTAGCCCCTGACATCCCATAATTATTATAATGCACCTGTCTTGAAGCACATACATACTCTGATGGGAGGAAAATTATTATTTTTGACATTGACTCCCCTAAAAAGCTTCTGTTTTCTGGTGTCATACTCCTACTCATTGCCATTTTTTCATGCGCTCACACCAAGAAAAGGTTTGTGGGAAGGGAGTTTGGTGTGCTTGTGAAAGCTTGTGAAGAACATGTTACTGACGTTACACGTCAGTACTGAAGGAAAAAGAACTATCACTAACCAGCTATTTGTGCTGATAATAATTACTGCAGAAGGTGTTATAAAACCACAGCTTTGCCTCAATGAAATTTTGAAGTGTCATAAATGTTGATATCATGGCATATAATATATGGGAGTTTGATGTTGTATTTCAAGCATGCTTGATAATTATTAAGCTTCAAAATTGACATGCATTTTGCTATACGGCTAGCTAGCAAATAGTTGTAATGTTGACAATGGATGATTCTTGCTTGCTAGCTAGCTAGGTGGTTTTATTTTCTATCAACTAGCTAAATGCTATACTATTTAGCTAGCCTTCAACTGTAGGATGGAAAAACACAGAACCAAGTTACATGAAAGAATTTAGGAAACTGTGGGTACATTTGCTTTGCCATAATGCTTGTCCAGTTTGTGTGGCCTCAACTGTGTATTGTAACTTGGCTTCATTTCGTATATGTCAGTAATTTTAAAGGCAGACCTATTTTAAAGGCACAACACAGAACAATTCCTATTTTGTATGCGGAAAGTATTATGTGGAGATCTAGTAAAACTGCAGTGGCAGATAAGCGTAGTGGCTGGACATACATAGGCTCTTCCAGAAATGCCTGGAACTCGTCCTCTTCATCAATTGATTGATTGCCTATTCAGTAGGTTCAGTCCTCTCCAGGCCATCCATTAATTAAAAGCCTGAATAGGGCGGGGCTGCTATAAACAAGGAAACAGACAAGAAGCAGAGACCAGACCTTGACTGTAATGAGTGGGTTGGGGAATGTATATTACATATCATTCCTCAAGGGCAAACTATATTTCTGGAGGGTTGTATGTACTGTATGCCACTTTCTTTTCCAGCCTCTGCCCCAGGCTCAATTTAGACCTTTGCGTTTCACAATTGTGATTCAGTAAAATATTTATTAGGTATATTCCCCAAGTACACAGTTAAAAGAAAGTGTTTTGAAATCGACAAATTGATGGCAGCAAAGCTTCCACAAATTCACAGGATTTGAAACACATAATTTGAGGGCTTTTTCATAGGATAGAACCTAAATGTTTCATTTTTTCATCATTTTCACCTTTCCAGATTGCACTGTGGTTCCCTGATTGAAGGCTTCTCTCCTTTCTCCCATTACTTTAAATGATGTTGTACTTGAATTCTTTGTTGTACTGCTAAATATAGTTACAATTCTTTTAACATGTTGTATTGTTTATTTCTGATTTAATACTCCACATGATATTCACAAAATGTTGTCTAATTTCCAAGTTGCTCTGGATGAGAGTGTCTGCATATTTTTACTGCCTCCTACTAGACTATAAGGTATTATAGTCTGTATGGTATATACAGACGTAATATACTGTAATATACTGTATTTTTGGGGTTGGTGTACACAATTTGAGTGGTATAAAAATTGCTGTGCATTAGAATCTTACATACTTGTGGTGTGTGATGAATGAACTAAAGCTTTTTTGTTTTATTGTGTTTCCGTAGCTTCCGTAATCACTGTTAAGGCATAGATACTGGCAGGTGTTTGTGCTTTTACACAATGTCATAACATCATTACAAAGTACCTCAGAACTTAGGCAATGTCCATAGACAAATGGCTGCTCTTCTCATCTATCTTCTACCAAGCAAAAACCCTAGCTTTATTGATTTTTTTTACTTTGCCCTACAGCTGTAAGCAATTAACTGAAGGAAAGAAAATTGATATTTTGCAATCAGTATGCCAGTCATAGATTAGCAGTAGCATATACAGTATAGTTCCCATGTCACAACACCGTGAAGCTTGAATACAATGAGCATTCCTTTGAGTTTTTTTTTTTATTCAGAGGACAGTGGCATGTTCTGTCAATGTAAACCTATAAAGGTCAATTTAAACAGCCTCACTGAAATTGAAAACCAGCCATCACAGATGGCATTCAAATCAAATAAAAGTAACAAAAACCCCAGCTTTGAAATAACAGAACAATGTAATTGTTGCTGGTAGGTTCAGGTAAAAAGACTAGGATAAACCCCACTGAAATGAGTGTTGCCACATACTGTCACTGTCACATCATTCAAGTCTACACATTTCATGAATCATTATCTCAAAAACAGGACTTCTTTAAGAATCTGTTCAGCCAGTTGCATTATGAATCAATGAGCATCTCTCAAATTTACATTTTGTCCAATTGCTTGTTTAAATATAGAGACAACCACAGGGAGATGAAGAGGCAAAATTACAAGCATAAAAATGTACTATATAAATGCACTGTACTAAAAAACACATATCTGAGATAAAGTATGAATCTTTCCTCACATTAACATGATAAGCTCTACCCTATCTACCATGATTGCATTTGCCCGAATAGCAGTCATTGTAATGTCAAGCATAACCAGCATAAATGACAAAAATGCCTATACACCTTAAACATTTTTTTTCCTCTGAGTTTTTAAGCAATTAATGTACTAAGCATGTTTCAGCAGGTGCTCATTAATAAAACACAGCAGTGACCTTTGAACTATACAGTATTATTCACTTTATGTGTTATAAATCGGTGTAACCGATACGATAACCGATATGATAACACAATGGCTGAATAATTCAGTTCCTCTCATTCATCACAGCCTCTTTTTCATCTGAAATGACTCCTTACATGCAATTCTGCTTAGCCTCATTAGGTCCTTATGAAAGGCACTATTCTTTTGAACAGTGACAGCTGGAAGGTGACAGAATTACCTGTTTGGCCTGTTGTATAAAGCTGTCTGTCCTCTTAACGATAGAAGTCACTGGAAGAAGTCAGCGAAACCCTCCCCTTCCCTTAACTCCCAGTGTTTTGATCCTTGTGGCGAGGTTGGCTGACAACTCTCATGTAAATGAGCAAAAAAAGAACAAAGATGGAAAAGAACAATAATTTATTTTAAAACCCAACAAACAAAGACAAAGAAACCACTCAAGCAAACTGGCAGTAGGAACAAAATAATCCTCTCTCCTGCTCTCCAGCCACACCTGTATTAATAAGCCTTCAATTATCAGGTGTGGCTTGTTAGCCAATAGGCTGGTTCCTAGAAAAAAGGCTCTTCCCAAAAAAACGGCGCTTGAACGTTTAACAAATGATTAACGTACAATTAACATTTAGTTTCTAGGCTCCCTTTCACAATCCTCCCTATGGATTTGAATATGTGAGAGAATGTTTGATCAGTAAACTCCCAATAACTGTGTATTAGTCTCATTTGTGGTTTGAGATTTGAGTAACGACGGCTGTCTTCATCAGTGCTCATCCCCAGGATCTGTCTGTTGATTACAGACAGAAAAAAGACAGTATCGATTTCCAGCAAGCCTTGTAAATTCCTCTTTATAGTAGTGGCAATTTTTACACCAATGGCTTCAATTAGAGGTCATATGTGATTACAAGTTGAAACAAAATCCTTTTCAGAGGGTGAAAGCAACCCAATGTACACTGCTATGTGTATGTTCTTACATGGCAAATATGATCACTGCAGAATTAATGTCAGTACACTTCATCTTTATATGATATTACATTTTTTTAATCCATGCATAAGTTTCTGGTTGTGTATTTTCCTTCCAGAAATAAATTGTTTTGGGGGATTTGGGTGATGGGGGGGTGGGAGTCTGATGTTATGGTTGTGTAAATTTTTTTCCATTCTTTGTTTTTCTTCTTTTTAGGCTAAGAAAAGAACATCTTAAGCATCCTAATGTCAGCCTGGCTCCCTGGTGTTTTCACTGATTAACTTTAAGACAGGGCAGGTGAGTATGCCTGGCACTGTGTTATGAAGCTCTAACATGAATATCACAGAACATTCAATATATGCTCAGTGAGCTTTGCTGTAACCTTTTTTTCCCTTCAGCCTATGATGTCAGACTAAGATGGCCACGGCTTATGTAAATCTCCCATTTCTCTCACAGCTCTTTTTTCATGTGTTTTGACTACTCCTGATCAAGCACATCTCACTGTACAGCATATATCGATGAGCCAAAACATTATGACCACCTGCCTAATATGCTGTTGGTCCTCCATGTGCCGCCAAAACAGTGCCAACCCACTGAGGCATGGACTCTACAAGACCCTTGAAGGTGTCCTGTGGTATCTGGCACCAAAACATTAACAGCAGATCCTTCAAATAGCTGCCGTGGATCGGACTTGTCGGTCCAGCACATCCCACAGTTGCTCAACTGGATTGAGATCTGGAGAATTTGGAGGCCACGGCAACACCTTGAACACTTCATCATGTTCCTCAAACCATTCCTGAACAATGTGTGCAGTGTGGCAGGGCGCATTATCTTGCTGAAAGAGGCCACTGCCATCAGGGAATACCATTGCCATGAAGGGGTGTACCTGGCCTGCAACGATGTTTAGGTAGGTGGCACATGTCAAATTGATGTCCACATGAATGGCCGGACCCAGGGTTTCCCAGCAGAACATTGCCCAGAGCATCACACTCCCTCCACCGGCTTGTCATCTTCCCACAGTGCATCCTGGTGCCATCCGTTCCACAGGTAAACGGCGCACACGTACACGGCCATCCACATGATCTAAAAGAAAACGGGACTCATCGGACCAGGCGACCTTCTTCCACTGCTCCAAGGTCCAGTTCCGACGCTCACATGCCCATTGTAGGTGCTTTTAATGGTGGACAGGGGTCATCATGGGCACTCTGACCGGTCTGTGGCTACGCAGCCCCATACGCAGCAGGGTGCGATGCACTGTGTGTTGTGACACATTCCTCCCGTAATCATCATTAAAATTTTATGTGACTTGTGCCACAGTATAGTAGACCTTCTGTCGGTTCAGACCAGACGGGATAGCCTTCGTTGCCCTCACACATTGATGAGCCTTGGGCGCCCAGCACCCTGTCGCCAGTTTGTGGTTCGTCCCTCCTTGGACCACTGTCGGTAGGTACTCACCACTGCTGACCGGGAGCACCCCACAAGCCTTTCTGTTTCTTTGGCCCTCGCTCAGGAATGGCCTGCCCATTTCTCCTGCATCCAACACGTTGACTACGAGAACTGATTGTTCGCTTACCATCTAATCTACCCAGACCTTGACACGTGCCCTTGTTTGGAGATGATCAATGTTATTCGGTTCACCTGTGAGTGGTCATGTTTTGGCTCATTGGTGTATATGTTTGTATAATAAATTATGTGAGCATTTGTAAGCCCCTGGATGAAAGTAACATTGCTTTTTCTCATGTGTTTATCATTTTTTTCTCATGTGTTGATCATTCTGTAGTTTCGTAGACTTACCTATAAACCTATAAAGATATTCTTATTTATATGTCTGTCTGGGTCACGTCATTTGTCCATAAACTTCCTTTCCTGTATGTGCTTGCTGCCTTAGGAACACTGCATGGCAAAAAATAGCTTGCTTATGTAACGGGTGTAGTCTGCATTGTGTATTTGACTGGATGTTATGTGGGCCAATGGGCAAGCAAGTTTCAAACCGATGCTCTCGATGCTCAGCTAAACCCTTACAGCCAGCATTGTTACCAGTTGAGGTAAAGGCAATCTGCCCCTAACTCGATCAGCAACAACACTAGCTCACCAAGTCTCAGGGAGGTAACCGTTGTAACTGCTCGGCTACCTGCTACCCGCTACCTGCTACCGCATTGGCTTTACGCAGGACTCACACCAGCCACTAATTTCAGCTCTGCCACACTTAGTGTACGTAAAGTAGCCACTTCATTGTATGTTGTGTAATCCTCATGACAGGGGGCCTTTTTAGCTTCTATAATCAACACACTTTACTAATTAAAATCTCACAAGATTGAGATTGCTGTTAAGACTGAGGTTGCTAGTATGTTTTTTTTGCTGCTGGAGCACCTTCTGTTCTTCCACTCTGGTCCTTTGATTATTGCTTTATTTTAGGAATGGAAGCTGTTCAGCAGTTTCCTTTGCTTGTCCTCAAGGCTCAATGCACGCTACATATAATGCCATGTAAAAGAAATTGTAATAAATATATTCTCATTGATGTGTTCTTTGAGGTAATCTCAAAGATTAGTCATTCACACACACACACACACACACACACACACACAAACATAAACATGCCAAGTCTTCAGATGCCCTGGATAATCAAATTAGAGTATTTAGTTACACATTATCATCATTGCCAGTTCTGGATTTCTAAATACCCTGTTGCTGTTCATCCTCTTACAGCAAGACTCTCAGTTTCTCTGGAAAGAGTTGTGTTCCTTCGCAGTCTGTACTCTCAGTGTATTTGCCTACAGATTTTAGAGCAATTTGGGAATGTCAGTAGGGTAGAGTAACATTTCTGCTAGTATGATAAAATCTTACTGATATTCTGCAGATGACAAATATACCAGTGATTGCTTTCTATTGTTTAGTTTTGGGTATCACAGAACGTACTTAAGTTTATATTTATCTAGATGCACTCTCTCTGAGACATATTTGGGAATGGCTCTCTATGCATTATCTTGTTGTAGTGAAACATGCTTTGACTGATGAGTCGTCATTGCCATGAGGTGTGATGCAGTAGGAATCATTTTCCAGATCTTGTTATTGGAGTTGTTCATTTAACATCCCTTTTTTCTGCCAGAAATTCTGTACAAGAATAGTGCAGACTGCAGTGAGGTTCCCTTGGAAAGGGTATAGAGGGGCTTGTAAAAGGGAGACAAATTACAACAAAAGTGTGGCAGGTTTCACCATTGACCATTTGATCCCAACAAGCTCGGTTATTATAGCACTGAAGTGTAAGGTGGGCATTCCTGGAAGCTCTCACTCTCTTCTAGACCACAACCTTACAGTGAAAGATGAGGATCATGTTGTGTAGGGTTGGGCTGACTGTTGCAATGCATTTTCATCATAGCAGAAAATGTTGTGACTCCTTTGCTGTTTTCACCTTAAACCAAATACATTTTTATCTCTGAATATGACTTAATATTTTAAAAATATTGTTTAAGGATATTAGACATTTCATTATGTAGGAAATTGGATATTTCCGTAGAAAAATTGTATGTGTGGCATACAGCACATATAACTGTATTAGGACAAGCAAACCTTGGCTGTCTGGAATATTCATTCTTATAAAGTGATGCGGCTTTTTCATGTGGAAATGGAGTTGAATGAGAATACATGCTATTAATAGTGTGTTACATTGCAATACTCTTGCAGAACCATGCAAGTTGGACATGTACAGCGCATAGATTTTACAGATGTAGATGGCAAGAATAAGACCAGTGCTCTAATGTGTGTTTGTGTGGTGAATGGTGATGCCCTTGTTGATACATCAGTTTGGCTGAACTCATAAATCAGATATGACCGTGTGCTCTTACCGACACCTGGTGGTGTTCACTTCTCCTGTCCACCCAGCCATCATAGCTGGGGATGCAAAATATAGTGTAAAGGGCAGTCACAACCCAAGGCAGGAATGTTAGGAAAACTTGTCCACACTTCCTTACTTTTTTCATAGAATTTTCAAGCATTAGTTTAGATTAATCAAAACCACTGGCAGTCACCTCACAGTCTACAGGAATGGAGCAGGGAGACTGAGGTGTTGAGAGAAAGTGTTTTATTTTTGATAATTTCTGAGCAGGAGAATACTGTGTGATACACATGTGTGTGCTATCTAATTTCTTTAGTAAATCAATGTCCTTAAGAAATAACTGAGCAAGGTGTCTCAGTCTCCCTGAAGAATTGCCCACTATATGTAATGAGTGAATGCATGATGAATCCTGGCTGGTGCAGAGAGAGGTCCTGAAAAGCTTGAGACTTTCTAGAACATGTCAGACTGTCTGATGAAGAGAGATGTCCTGAAACGAATTTTGTTGAGATCCATTAAGTTGTTGAGATAGAATACAGAAATCAAGGTAGTGGAAATTCAGTGGACTGTTACACTGTAACTATTTTCTGTGGTAGGCTTTTCTTCTGTGTCTCCAAGCAAGCATCTTGGCTTTGTCTGAAGACAAATCCTTCAGCTAAAGAAATAGTCATTGGGAACATGCGTACTAGTCTTAAAACACTCATTAAAGTTGCTTATACAGTTATAGGTCAAGCCTGACATAACCAGAGATGTAAAGAGTACTAAATTATTTTACTCAAGTAAAAGTACTGTTACTATGGTGAAATTGTACTAAAGTAAAATTAAAATTATATGTGTAAAAATCCACTCAAATAAAAGTAAGAAGTAAGTTATTTAAAATCTACTTTGAGTAAAAGTTAGTTACTTTTTTTTTTTAACTGTGTGGTTGGCGAGGTGCAGATAGATTGTCCTCTAGGACCTTTCCCAGGCAATGCAGACAGGGCAAGAGCATGTATATAACATTACATTATTTTTAATTTCAGATCATCTTTATAAAATTGAAGAGCGTTTAGCCGGAGGAGAATATATGAACTGGAATATGTGAATATCAGCAAACACTCGGAGGTAGTCACCATGTCATGCCCGGTACTTAATAAAGTCGGTGTATCACAGTTTGTTGTTTGTTTTATAGCTACTTTCCTCAGTATGCCGAGAGCTTGCTGCAGGTGACTAGCAAGCTAACTTTAGCTTGCAAGCTAGCTTGCTAAATGATACACCTAGTTAGCAAGCTAATTTCTGCTTCGATAGAAATTGAAAAAAGCACAATCAATGCCAAATGTTAATAAATGCTCATGCTATTACGATCATACAGTCCAAAAATGGTCTATACTTTAAATCTGTCAGACACAATTGTATATATGTAATATTTAGCGTAAAAGCTGGTGCAAAAATGCGCCGATCTTCATCAGAGACATTTCTAGGACGTTAGTTTTTGTCATGGCGTAGGAGATCACGTCATTTCCTGGCGCGTAGTTCATGGAGACTTTTTTTTTTTACTCTGTAACGGAGGCAATTTAAATTGTAGCGAAGTAAAATACCTCAACATAAGCAAATACTCAAAAAAGTATAAGTACACAAAAAATCAACTTTGTTACAGTAACGAGACTAATTGTAATTCGTTACTTCCATCCCTGGACATAACACAGGTGTTTAGGGCCACAAATGGCACATATTACACATAGGTATTGACCTAATCAACATTTACACAATGTGCATTAATAATCAGTGTAAATGTGTGTTTTCAGTGTAGTATAGCATCTCCCTTGATCTGTGCTGGTCTTTTCACATTTCTAAATGAGTGTTGTTGGAAGCAGTTACAGCATAAACCCACACAAGAAACCTAGGAGCATTTCCCAAACCATTTAGGCTGTCCAAGTGCCAGCTTTTCCATTTCATCCATTTCACACTAACTGGTGTCTGCTCTGAAAGTGGATTTCAATGTAGGTTATTAGCAGTTCTACTCATTCAGGCATAAATGCATTTATCAAATGTGTTGAACACAACTGTTAAAAGTTAAAAAAAGCCACATAAGACTGGTGGAAGGTTGCGTATTGTACTGTATGTGACCAGTGGTATTGCTGAATGTAAAGCTGCTTTGAGAGGAGAAAAGCACATTTTGTAGGTGTAAAGCATGTTGATGACAGCACTGGATCAGCTTACTGAACAACGGACCCAGATTGCTGAATTGGGACCCATGCCCTTATTCAAGTCTCAAGGATATACTGATTATGTGCAGTTGGGTTTACTACATATACAGAGAAACTTTACTATAAGCTGTTCATAGAGTCATTAACCAACTGCTTTAATTGCCATCGACAACACCTTGTTGTAGTGATGCCAGTTACCTTTTACAAATGAATTACTGTGCTTGGTTATTTTCGAAATCCTTTAGGGGAATGTCCTTTAGGGGAGTGTAGGGGAATGTCACAGGGGAAGACTCACAGAGTAAAGAGGTGCATGGCACTGATTTGATTTTACAAGCAGTTTGGATGAACTGAGAAGTACATTGTTTTCTTGAGTTGGCTCTGAAATGGCCCTTCAATTGCCTTCCAAAAAATTTATAAAAAGACTGTTTCAGAAAGCCAATATTCTGGAGATGAGACAAAAGGATGTTGTACTTTATTTTTCCTTTGTTTTTATACCTTTTTATTTCCTTTGTTCTCATTTGAAATTATTTTAGTTAAGAAAGGCAGTTACTTATATTTGCAATTCCATGATAAAATTCATTCAAAAATGAATACAAATATCCTACACATTATTAATTCTTTCAAATTTTTGATGATCAGAGACATCTGTAAATGGGTAACCTTGAACAAAATCTTTTTATGAGTTCTTGCAATTTGACAGTTTACTGCTTTGTATTAAGCCGGTATCACTGCCTCAAGTTCATATCATAATTACTGTTGGCTTGGGTGTAGTGCCTAGTCTGCCTAAAAAGAAGAAGAAGAAGAAGAAGAAGAAGAAGAAGAAGAAGAAGAAGAAGAAACCTGAGTTTCATTTTTCGAATGTTTCGCCTTGTTGCCAGCCAGCTATGTGTTTCTTGGCTGTTTAGAGAGCTACTAATTTCTCACATCAATGCTGCAAACGTTACATTGATGGCTAGCAAGCTAGCTGTTGGTCAGCTAACATTACCCAAGCAAGCATAGCTACTAATTTCTCACATCGATGTTACATTTGACGTTCGTATCATAGCCAGCTAGCCAGCTACCGTAACCTTGCTAACAGTAGATAATGTTAGCATGCTACTTTCTCACATAGAGATTCACCTGCCAACGTCACTTAACATTTGGCTTCACAAAAGGCTAACATTGTATAAAGTGTAGTGGACAAGTTTGTTTTTTAAAGCGCTGTTCTCTTGTTTTTGTTGTTGTTGTTTGTTCCTGCTAGCGTGCAGTGGTGGCTGGTGAGCTGGAAACAGGGGCAGCCCAAACACTACCTTTAAATCTATCATTACTTTCAACGTGTTCCCCTTTATCCTCCTTGATTAACAATAAAACAAATAATTCACAGAATAAACGACACCAATTGCGTAATTAGAATAAACGATTATGCTCATGAAACACTGCAGATTGTCTGAAATTTGTATGCTATTGCGAAAGCTACAGCATGAGATTGTTTAATTAACAAGGATGGCAATTTGAATAATTAAGTGACAAATAATCCCAAAGCTTTCTCTTAAATGTTTCACATTATAGCTTTCTTGTGTTACAAAATACAAATTACAAAACGGAGCTAACTTTAGTTAAATCGATTTAAATTACTGAGAATAAACTTTTAGGTTAGGTTGAGTGCAATGAACAATAACGTTTAGAACACAGACTGCTGTTTCGCAGGCATAATCATTTACTGTATTTACGCGAAGTGAAGACGTATACAGACGTATACAGTGATGTAATGATGTGGCTCTATGGTGGCCCTCTAGCCCGTAGAAAAGCAAACTGGTTCTTCGAAGGTTTGCAAGTTGAACCAACTCCGAACTGGCACTAGCACCAGCCCAGAACTAGCACCTAGTTTGCGTTGGTGGAAAAGGTGTTGGTGTATTTCTTTGATTAGGGCTTTGAATTAGGCAAGGTGTTATTGATGATTTCTGAGAAGCATCCAGGGTACTATAGCTAGGAAATGTTGGAAAGTAATACCCCCTCACACTGTAATACCGTGTGCACACAGTGCAACACCATGCTGACCACAGCCTATGACCAATGCAGTCTCATGTAGGCACTTACCTCCCAAACATTTCCCCTTTATGTCCCTCAATATCCTTTTTTCTAAACAGTGCACACCTTATTGACAGTACTTTACCTGAGATAAATATTTAACTAAGTCACATTTTAAAAAAGCTAATAATTCAGCAAAATTTATATTAAGACTACATACACATTTATGATAACATTTAATTCTCCAGGCTATTTGGGTGACACAGTGGGGTATGCAAACAAAAAACAGCTGCTAGAATGGGAGGTATTCTAATTGAATGTGCTCCAGAAATTCACTGTGTGAGTGCAACACTACAGCAGCCTTGTGTGCCTACTCAGTCTTGGATTCAATTTTGCTACCTCTTGTTCTAGGAAGCTTTTTGGCTACAGTTACAGGCAGCTATCCTTGAAACCATTTGGCCCTACCTGACAGGATGTACTCGATGTAGAACAAAGCCTGGAGCACATGTCATTGGCTCTGTTAAGCAGACAAGGTCTCTGCCTGCTTCTCTCTCTGCCTCTTTGTCTCCTTTTCTCTCTCTCTCTCTCTGCATTTCTCTCTGTCTCAAATGTTTTTTTTTATTTGTATTTTGGATATATATGCTATACGTAAAACAAATGATGCTCAAAACCTGTTGATTTCTGTTAACAAATTCCACTTTTTTTCCAATTACACAAGTTAGGAATTTTAGTGCTGCAATCCATGATTTGTCCATTGATAAACATCAATCATAAATGATAACTGCCTGTTACATTTTTTAAAAAATGCATTTTTAGGCTAACTGAAGCAATCAGAAGGGGTCTGACCATTCTGGCGTTAGTTTAGTCTGGCTTATCTGCAGTAATTTGTAATGCTGTAATACTTCAGCTCTTCTAGGGGCCCCTCTTTCTCCAAAGTAAGACGCATAAACATGCTGTAAAGTGCACTATTTCACAAGTTGAGCATTAATAATGACAAAAGAGATGCCTGAAATAAAAGCAGAGTTTTGTTAAATTTGTCCTCAAACTGTTTCAGCTCATGAACATGACAGGGAAAGCTTTGGGATCAGAGGAGAAAGGGATGGGGTGATGTTAAAAAGAAATATCCTGTTGTACTTCTGTCTAGTGGCCTTATCTCAATGTGGCTGTGAAATACAGCAGTTATGGTGAGTGCTTCTGTGTTCTTATGGGCTGAGAGAGGACCATCATCCAACAGGACTTCTTTGTTGTTCCATCTCCTCTGATGTGAATAGAAAATCACCAGGGAAGGGCAGACAAAAAATAATCCCAGAAGCCCCTGCTGTGTCCTATAAACCTTACTTCCCTTTCCCACTTCTAATGTCTCCAGATGCTGTTAGCAGGATGAATATAACACACATCTGAAGAGTTCCCTGTTCAAACAGTGTACTTCCACAGCAGATGTTGATGATCTCAAAGCTGCCTCAGGATTGTTCCTGAGCTATACAGGCAAGCAGACAATATACATATATTATGGCATGCCGTTTAGGAAATTATATATATATATATATATATATATATATATATATATATATATATATATATATATATATAATTACAAAATGCTCTGAATATATGGAATGAAGCTTGAGAATATTGAATAAAAGTCTGAATATATGGAATGAAGATTGAGAATGTTGAATGACATTGGAGAATATTGAAGGAAAGTCTTAATATATATGGAATGAAACTTGAGAATATTGACTGAAAGTCTGAATATATGGAATATCATTTGAAATTATGGAATGAGAGTCTAATTATAAGGAATGGAATGTGGAATATATTGATCAAAATGTGAGAATTTTGACTGCAATACCAGTGTTGTGCATGAACGCGTTAAAAGAGCGCGTTCATTGAACGTGCTCATTTTTTCGGTGAACGGTGAACTTGAACGTATCCGTTTGCAACTAAAGAACGTGAATTTGAGCTCGTTCAGGTTTGCGCGAGATTCGGAATCCTTGGGTGTGTTAAAGTTACTGCTTGATGAATAAACACGGACGGCGTTATTCCATACCTGAGACGTTTTCATTAGTGCAACTCATCAGATAGACAGCTCAACAGCTCGCAACCAACTGCCCATGTCCCGCGTAACAATCACTGCGCATGTATTCGTACACATAAAATGGGAGCAGCTCATTTAAAAAATGGAAGAAATGAACTGGGACTGTGAACTTGTTCAAAATTCAGAATTGTGAACTATGAACGTGAACTTGTTCATTTAGTTCATTGTGAACTGAACTTTGAGCAAGCTCTTCTGATGTGTGAACTTGCACAACACTGTGCAATACTGAGAATACACCTAGAATTCGCCTAGAAGCTGATGTTGTGGGCACACAACATGGCGACCGTGCCTTGGTGACGTCAGATTCCATTCAATATTCTCAAGTTTCATTCAATATATTCAGACTTCCATTCAATATTCTCAGGTTTCATTCAATATATTCATACTTTCATTCAACATTCTCAAGTTAATTAATTTCCTATACGGCATGCCATAATATATATATATATATATATATATATATATATATATATATATATATATATATATATATATATATATATATATGAAATATGAAACACAAATATTGCAATACTTTATATTTTAAAAGTGGTTCTGTACAGGACAGGCTGGATTTTTCTCCTTTTGTGAGAGGCAGTTACATTCCATCGCTGCTGGTTCTTCTTTTTTTTTTTTGGAAGCTCTCTTTGGAATGCTGGGAAGTGAAGTTGAAATGACTGTCATGAAATCTGCAGACCCCAACTCCCCTTCCTCTGTTTAATCAGATGTGCTCCATCTATTCACTGAGAATAGGTTACATTTGTGCTGTGTTTAAAGTTCTACAGATATTCAGTCATGTGGAAATGGAGTGACCTTTAACATGAAAACACAGTGAAAACCAAAGTGATAATCCCCTGAATGTCTGGAGGAATGGCTCAAATAGGTTTATCCAAACATGTGATTCACACGTTAGTGCTGCTTGCCATCAGAACCTTCTGGCAGATTAATGTCCAGACTGAAATTTGGAGCTTGCATTGACTGTTCATGAATGTTATTTTGTTGTAAAACCCCAAAGTGGAAAACGTGTTGCAATTTTTAAGATCACAATTACATTCTCCTTTCTGTCTGCCATGTTAGCCTGATTTTAGCAAAAATTAAACTTTGTTTGGTGAATTATATCTGTGTAGTACCTTGAACTGCTTCATTTCAGCATGCCTAAAAAATCCTAAATTTGTATTATATTAGTGTCATATAACAGATGCTCTCATCCAGAGTGAATTACATGAGACAAAATTTTATCCGTTTATACAGCTTGACGTTTACTGAGGCAATTTGGGATTAAGTACCTCGCCCAATGGTACAAGAGCAGTGCCCCAACAGGGAGTTGAACCAGGAAACCTTTCAACTACAAGCCCTGCACCTTACCACTATGCCACACTACTGCCTAATTTAATCCTAATTTACTTGTTCATCAATTACATTAACCTGCAGATAACTTGATCATAATTGATCATACTTGACTCTTAATTTCTTTAATTCTTTGATATCAGGCCAGTGCCCACTAAGATTGGTAATGATGTCGGTATGATTTTACAGAGATCTCTTCTCACCGATGTTTCAACACTTTTTAGTGCTGTAATGTTTTTAGATGGTGTCTGAATGTTGAGTGTTGAACAGATTTCTTCAATCGATATTGTAATATTGTAATCATTTGTTTTGAAATGAGAATTTGAGAGCTACATCACTGTGTCAATGGCCTTTCATTACACAAACTATGATTTTATGTAACTCAGATACTACATCCATATTAGTGAGCCTATAGAATTGTATAGATATTCCCACTTACTACTTGCAAGGTACAGTCTCTGCTTGGCATGCTTTGAAAACTCATGGTGTTGTTTTATGGCCCCATTATTTATTGTGAAGCAGTACATATTTTTTATAATCTATCTAGGAAACAATAACTAAGTCTGTTTTAGCTTGTGCATGTGCCTCCTTAAAAAAGTGAATGAATTATTAAAAAGGAATTTATTCTTGCTTTAAACTAAATTTCTCATTGGTTTTATACCCCCTTAATAAATCTTATTTTTAGCAGCGCTGTGACTTGTCCTGTGTATCACTCTATACAACTGTCATTAACTGTGCTTGTATACCATTTTTTGATGTTCATCATTTCCAGTAGGCAGTCAGAGGTCACATTATACATAAAGACAGACCTGGCTTTCATCCATCCATTGCAGACTGCATTCCACCTACTCTTGTGACCTGCCCTCAAAGAACAAATTCTGTTCTTTTTTCAAGGGCGCATAATCATTTGTAACTTTAAACTGCCACCTCCCCAACTGAACTTCTTCTAGTTAGCCAAGTTGAGGTAGAAAGTACAAAAAACAGGGGGAAGGGAGAAAACAAAAAAAAAATCCTGAAACCAGGGACTCACTGAAGAGCGAGTGTGCACTGAGCCATTGTGTTTAGTGAGAGGGAGCTGGAAGTTTCTTGTCAGTCGAGGGAAATTCACGCCTGGAGTGCAACGTTGGAACCTTTGAAGTTAAAGGTTAGGAGGCGGAGAGTTATTTAATGGAAGAAAGGATTTGGAGAATTGGAACAAGAGGCAGAGAGGAGTGAAGGAAATGGGGTCGATTAGGGACTGCCGGAAGTTGTGCTTCAAGACAATCCGCGGCTATGTACAAGGAAGGGAATAAGAATTGAACAGGTAGGAGAGATCAAGGATGCTGGAAGCAGACATATCTGTCAGAAGCCATAAATACACTGCAACCATACTTTCAGTCACTGCAACTGCAACTGCAACTTTTACTGAATTCATTCCCCAGATTAAAATTATCACAGGTTGTTCTGCACTTAAATTGGACTTAATGTAAATTTAAGCAACTGCTACATTTTTTAGATTCTTATAATACAGTATTTGGTTAATTTTACCAATTGCCAAACTCATGATGTTAAGTAACCCATGCAATCTTAGAAAAAGCTCAACCATTGCTTAAATGTGATAAATATATCACAAATAAATATAAGTTACTGAAGGTTTAGGGCAAAGTGCATTTTCATTCAGTTGAAATTGGCCTCCATCTTGCCTTGATCATACTGGTGATATTCTCTTTACTCATTAATTACATGTGTGTTTTGTACTCCGTTGTCATTGATTCCCATTTTTCTCCATTTGCAGTGCTATAGTGGTATATTAGTCATGTTATTGACATTATATTCTTGTGTACAGGGATACACAATAAACTCCTGTGTCATATCTGCATGCATAGTAATGCGGCCCAAGTCCCTTCCTTTATTCAAGATAAGAGGTGTGCACTGTGACTGCCACAATACCACATATGATTTTTCAATTTGTTACTTCAAAAATGCATAGCTATTTAAGAAGAAACATAGAATAGAAAGTGTTTTTTAATTGTTATATTTAGTTACGGCTGTGTGCACATTTTCCCCCAGACAAACGTTTGTTTTTGTTTCACCAAAACCTTGAATACCCATCAAAACATTGCAATCTTTGATTTTGTTTTAGGCTTAATGGTCATGACTTTTGCAACTGGAATATAGAGCCCTGCTGCTGGCTCAAGCTGTGAATAGAGTTACATGAAAGGATGTGGTGGTCTTTGCTCTGTGGTTTGAAAGTATACCTCAAAGGGTCCTAGAAGTTCTGACGTAAGGGACAGTTAGATCAGAGGTAATATGAATGGTAATATTCAAGAAAGTACGGTATGTTGAAGCAAATCAAAATATTTTATTGACTAAAGAAGTATTTTACTGTATATATGAAATATATATTTTAAATTTTGCCTTAGTGTGGCCTGCCCAAGTCCTGTCAAGGCATCCACATTGGAAAAGCACTGAGACACATTTTTTGTTAAATAACCACAAGCAAACACTGTGAGATTGCTAAATGTTTTGCTGCAAGACTGGTAAATAATACCATTTTACCAAGATATAGTGCTTTAACGACAAGTATAATTGCATAACCTTCATGGCTTCTATCAAGTCCTATCAAGTAGTCATTTTTGTCCTCTGTATAATCTGTTTGTGATTGTTACTATGTTTATTTGTTGTTTTCTTCTGTGAAAGAAAAGCTGGCATTATAAACCATCATATGGTATGTAATAGGATTGTCTTGCCCCTTCAGTGATAAGAAGGTATTTTGAGAGGCAGAGCCACAGTGAATGAATAATCAGGAATGCCTTGAGAATACTGATCATTACTCCTGTTGAGGTGCTCTCCATACACTGGGTGTACAATATGCTGAGGCTCTAATCTTGACAATGACATTACATTTACACTGTTTTGTTGAATAGCAAGACTTTTGATAAATAATTTCAGTAATGACTTTGCGTCCCACTCTTGTCCCTATGTCCTCCATGTCCCTCTGTTCCCAACTCTCTCTTATACATAAAACACTCAGCATGTGAACATAGCAATATTTCAATAATAGCACAAGTTATGTGATGAAATGATGAAAAAAAAACCACTGTGGATGTTTCCTGGGCTGACACAGGGAGGAGATAGCGGTTTGAACTACCTGAGAGGTTGTGGGTTCAGGTCCAAAGTTCTGTTGCCATTAAGTAATTTATTTCTTCTTGATTATACCAGATCACCTCCAGTTGCATAACTTCTAGCAATGAAGGGTAAGTCATTGTGCATGTAACTATCTATTGCACACATAGTTACTGAAGATTTAAGAAAATATAATGGTTGAACTGTTCCCCTGGCTAATGGACAAAAGATGGACAAACAAGTTATTTCATACCAAACACACATACACACAAACACATAAATGAATATACCACAACAGTTAGTCCAAATCAGGTAATCATTTACTTCTTTAAGAATGGAGTGAAACACATCATAAGAAAACTACTGTTTGTTGTGGCTTGTACAATGTTTACATGCAGTTTAATGCCTATTTGTTTAAAGAAGAAGAAACAGCATTTTATTGTAGTGCTCTATGATGTGACCACCATAGAGTCTGATATTTGACTGAATGGTAAGGTAGGTAGGTAATGAGATTGTATTGAGCATTTCCATTGATGGTGACAGATGTTGTCTGAGACATTTATACAGAAGTTGAGTTTAGGGGTCATCTTAACAGGGTTTAAATGGCAATTGCTGATGAGATTCTGTGATCCTTGGGAACATGTCTTGTTCCCTGAGAGGTGGTGACATTGGCAAACATTTTGGAGCCAGCCAGATACAGCCTTGGGAGAGAAATCTCACTTCAAGAGGTGGCTCAGGTCTGCTTCGGAGTTGCAGTTTCTGAGCATGCTCCTATCATTCTCACTTCTCTTTTATGTCCTCAGCACTGACAAGAGCACATCATTGATAATCATGAATTCTGTTTCAGATAGTGTGTTCAATGTGTCAAAGAATCTGTTAATCCCATATCATAACCTTCCAAATGTAGACATATGAGATTCCACACTGTACAATTCTACTTGTTCTGAGATATTTGTCCAAGGTATAGACCAGGATCCGTCCATTCCTAAATAAATGATGCAGAAATTGAGTCTTACCTTAATCAGTCTCTGGATTGTATAAATATCAGATAATCAGATAATTGTATTATATATGATCTTGAATAATGAAGCCAAAGCGGAAATGGCTTAAAATATTCCACAAAACTTTTGTGTTTTGTATGAATAACTGAGAGGTAATGCAATTCATTTTTAATATCACTGATAATTATTGATATAATACAAAAATACATTTCAGTAAATATTCAATGAATGTGAAATACAAGCAATGAGATACTGGACATCCAGTATTCAGAGAGGTGGACTTAATGGGGAGGGAGTCAGGCTGTAAACATGATGCTATTAGTGTCATTAAGTCCTCACAGGCCCAAAAGTAATTGGAGAGTAAACAACAAAAGGGCAAGCCACATGCCGCTCTCACATTCGTTACTGCAATACAAAGCCCTTAACATTATCAAGCTGATTCAAAACACAACCTGACTCATTACTGTACCAATTTAGAACTCCAGTCGTGACTGATGATGGTACCTTCCCCAGAACACAGTGAATTGACCATAACCCCAGCAGGGCACCGGGCTTCTTAGCAATGTACATAATTATACAGGTTGAGTAACAGAGAAGGAATGGAGGTTAGTTGTGGGTGAATGGATGTTGTGGTCTCTGATCAGATGGTTGTGAATGCTTAGAATCCTTAATTGTTCTATTCCTATAGTAAATGCTTGTCACATAGCACATTATTTATCAGAAATTGCTTATTTAATGTAATGAAGTTATTTAATGTAATACACTTAATTGAAATTTCACCTAGCCTTGGTTTTCTGCTCCACACACTGTGGGATTCCTAAGGCCTTTCTCCCATCACTGCTATATATTCTTAGGAACATTGGACTCCTGATCAGAAAAGTGGTAGATCTGAATCCCATACACAGCTGCTTATCCACCTCTGTAAGGATCTGAATTTTAATCAAAAACCAGCAGAACAAATGTAGATTTGTACATGCTCCTTTGAAAAATGTAAGTTCAAAAAAGAAAAATTCTAGAGAATGTCACAAGCTGAAGCAACACGACATTTATTGATGTGTCACTATCCCCCCAGTGCTCTATCCTGCCTTCTTATTCTTCCCCATGCCTTAACTGTTAATGAGTTCTCAGTTGACCTTTCTGTTTAAAACAAATTAGTTTTTCCTGCCTTTATTTTAAACATTTATTCATTTCAAACCAACAGTGAAAAATCTGAAGAAAAAAAAACTTGGATATCAGTATTTTCAGCCCTAGTCCTAGGGACACTCTGTGTGTGATGTTTTTTGTTCCAGCTGGTCTTAAATAATTAGGCTTGATTTGGCTTAATTAGTTCTTCAGTTAAGTGGTCCCTGGGCCCTAAAACAGTTAATTGAACAACCGGTTAACCTCATTCAGTTAAGCTGAATGCCAATATATATTTTAGAATTTGTTAAAGGGAAACAATTAAACAGAAACAAGTTGAAGAAACACCTAATTGTATTTCCCTATTAGCACTAACAGCCCTCCAACTACACATTACTTTCAGAGGGAATCAGCAAGCAAATATGTGCTGATGTGGAGCCCTATCAGTATTCAGTTAAGAGCTCACTCAGACCTAATTAAGACCTCCCAGGGGACAAAGGCCAGCACACAATGTGCTCCCAGGACTGAGAAACTCTGCTTTGTATGAATATCATTATCATCTTGGGGAAAAAAGCAACAGTGGAACATGAGGAAATAAATACAACTAGTGAGGCTGGTGTTGAAGAGCATTGTTTTTGAAGGCATTCCTTTTCATTTCCCCTTTTTGAAAGATTTCAGTCACCTGTCATGAATCACAATGAGCTCATTTCTTGCATAGTTGCATGTTGACCTAGCAAACATATATATATCCAAGGTAAAGCAGCATACACTTTCCTGAGTTACTTATCTTCAGTGCTGTTCAGATGTTAACAAAGATGTAACTTTTGTGTTTTACGTTTGAGAAAAGGAAGGCACTGGAGCAAATCTCACAGCTAACACATAACTCCCTGTTTACTATCTCCTTTGTCTGTATAGTCTTTCATTTATTTGTTCATTCTAAATATGACATGTACAGTATTATGTTCCTTAAGTGGCTTACACATCCAAGTTCCTTCACATTTATTTGCAAAACCATCAGTCTGGATTAGGGATAGAGCTTCTCTTGTAAGCTACCATGAGACACTGCTGTCTTATATTCCCCAATTTACCACGTAAATGCTGTAGGGCAATATGAATCTCATATTATAATGATACCCGCTGAACAGGATTAGGCGCTTTCTTGCTTTGTCTGTATTATTGCTGCTCCTATTGTGCTGTGCTTTAAATACCCTTTTCTGGCCATTGTTAGCAATGTAGGCAGATTCGCGTTGAGTTTGGAACTGGACTGTTGACTGGGCACACATTTATTTGAATCTGTATTTGAATCTGGTTAACAACAGTTGAAGACAATACTTAACTATTATTTCCACACATTTACCTCGCAGAGACCCTTTCCAATGCAGCTGAACTAGGGAATCTAGACATGGACTTTGGAATGAACTAGAAGAAAGTTAGATTTCTCTGTTTGATTCCCCAGTTTCAAATTTGCAACACTGCACCAGTCAGTGATAACAAATCCATAAAATCCAAGAACTGTACCATGCAAAATACACCCCTCTGTGTACACCTTCTCTCAATTTGAAAAATGCTAAATTTTAATGTGTGATAATTTGTGAAGATGACAGAAATCGATGTGTGTCATTAATATTTCAGTCATTACACAAGCAAATAAGTAGAACTGTGTCTTTTCTTCAGACAAACCAAAGGCTGAGATGGAGACTGTGTGCGAATGTCCAGTAGCACATACACACTGTTATCACAGCTGTACAAATCATGTCATGACAAAACAAATCGATTTTCATAACTGGACTGGCACTAAATAATTGCTTGTGCAGATGTGCAGCTGTCTATTCTCAGATTGCAATGGCACGTGACATCAGTCGATGGTCCTCATTTTTGTCATCAAAAATTATTAGTGCTTATCTTCTGTCAGCTGTGATAACATCTACGGAACACAGTACAGTTGTGTCTTTGTATCTTTACATGATGCAGTTCTTTAATTCACCAATTGTGCAAGGACAAAAGCTATATGGACATTATTTCCTAACATAATGTAACAATTAAACTCTTAGGCTATTTAAAGCCCATGCTGGCAGTTCAATCAACTGAAAGCACTTTCAAATCACACAGATTTTACGAGCGAGCCGTAGGGATAATTTATGGCTCCAGTTGTCCTTCATCTGGGTTTAAAAAAATCACTGAAATCTGTGTCTGGAATCAGGCCACAATGAGGTAAGCTGTCAGTACTCCAGCCTCCTAGCTGTGTTGTTGTTGTCCATGTGCTTCTGTTTTCCTCTGTGTTTCAGCCCTGCCCCTCTCTCCGCCCCGGTCCCTGCCCACCTGATTTCCTGACTGCCGCCACCTGCCTGCCTGCTTACCTGCATCCCATCGTCCCATCAGCCCTGCCCTATTTATGTCCCACTTGTCTCTGTCTTGTTGTTAGTTCGTCCAGCATTTTTCCTCTGGTTTGTTCCCGCCGGTGGTTTCATGTTGCCCTGTTTTGTCTATGACTCCTGCCTGATCGTTGACCTCATCTCTGCCTGCCGCTCCTGCCTTGTCTGCCTGATCTGACTGACTTCCCAGATTCCGACCCCGCCTGCTCCTGTTGCCGATTCCCTGGCTTACGTTTATTCGGACTGACTCCCCCAGTGTTTTGCCCTGCCTGTTTTACGACTTCGAGTGTGCCTTGTGATCGTATTAAAGCCTGTGAAACCCGTACTCGCCTGGTCCACGTCTGAGTCCGTGCCCGCACCCCTGACAGAAGCATGTGTTCTCTTATTGCGTATTTATTTTCCTTTGGGAATGGAGAATGGAGCAGTGCTGTGGAGGTCATACAAAAAATGTGCTGTTTATCGCAGTGCTGTTTATCACAGCCTCCGCTTACAGAGGAAGAGCATGATTAAAAAATCAGAGAAACCTCCCCCTATGATTAATGCATTGCTAAAAAGGTAAGTTCCACATTCACAGGGAGAAGATACCAGTTAGGCTGGAGCATTGAATGGAAGCTGTCTCATCTGTTTGTTTCCACTTTGATTGTACCATTAACTGGTTCAGTGTTGAATCTTGTATTGATCCACTTTTGCAGAAGAACAGGTTGTTTTTGTCTTCAACCTTTCCTGTACTTGTGATAACTAATTTTGTAGGCCTTTAGGATAAAGTGTTCCAGTGCTTTGCAAGACTTGGAGTACTCCCTTACTGTATTTCTAGATGTCAGTCTGGTGGCACTAGTGGTAATGACAGCCAAGGAGAAGAAATCAATATTTGCTGACACATAATTGTTTGTCAGATGAAACGCATCTTACGATCCTGTTTTATTGAGGGCTGAAAAGGCATCCCTGTTGGTAATAGGGTTCTCTAATTATGTGCCATTACGGGAACAGTGCTGTCCCATTAATCCCAGAGAGATGGGTATTTTTGTTGAAGAGGTACTGTCAGTGAACTGTTATTTTATGGTCTGTTTGCTGCAGAAAGGTTTCCAGTCTATAAAATTTTGTGTGATTTTGTTGCTTATTTTTTGGGATGTTTTATTGTGACTATTTTTGTGGAAGACTGCCATTTAATTTGGTTCCTCATTGATCAGATCATTCTCCTTTATCACATTAAATTTCACACTACCTTCACCCTCTCAAACATACACACACAGCCTACACTTTCTCTCTGCCTTGTTAAGTCTCTCAACCAGTTATTCAGCATATTGAAAACGTGGAATTGCCCCTTCACTTGCACAACCCCCAGCCTGGGAGATGCATAAAAATGTTGGCAGCAAGATGGCCAATCAGCTGGTAGAATGGACTTTTGGAGCTGGAGAAAGGGAAGGAGTTTCCATTGCGAAACATTGTCTCATTTCTTAAATGCTTAACATTAGACTGGTGCAGAATCAATTTTTTGGCACACGTTGACATAACAGCTTTGGCTGGCAGATCACACAAGTTCACAGCTATCATGTTGTCATCCTACTTTCTGGAGAGCCTGATTCACAGGATGGTGCATTTAATTGTACAAATCCAGGATTTAATGGGTGTAAGGAGCAGGTGAGACACTGAGATTGCTGAATGAAAAGTTAATTTTTAGTTACTTTTCAATGAAAATAAATTTCAAAATAAACAATGAATTGAATATAAAAGTGCTCAATATCCCAAAACAGGCATAATGCCCAGTTATGGCATAATAATGGTAATGTCACTGCAATTTCAGTACCTCATTGGAAGCAGTACTAAATTTGGTCTCACACACAAAGTGCAGATTGTGCATGAATCTGATTTGTCAATCGCAACAAAATACACACCTGGGTGATATTGTTGATAAAACTGAAGTTTTCTGAATTATTTTAAGTGCAAGTGCCCCATTTAATCATATTCTCAATATATGGCAACTGTGTCCCTTTGAATAAGACATGAGACAAACATTGCAACAGTTCAGGGGGATTCAGACATTTTTAGTTGACTTGAATTTCAGGATGAAGACCCTTGACAATGAAATGACAATGAAAAATAAAGGGCTGAGATGGAATTGTGTTTCATCATCTCTCTAAGGAGGTAAATGGGCATGGCAGGCACGTTTGCCATCACACATCACACACATCAAATAAAAACAAAAGATTCAATATATTATTAGGTAAAGTTGTACTTATATACATTTCAAAGCTGCCTTATGATTTTAAACTGCCTATAGATGGCAGCAGTTGGAGGGTATGCAGTGGGCTCCTCTGGCTGTGGATTTTATCCTCTCCTGTCCTCTGACTGCATAGGGATTCCATATTTCTGGGCCATGCTATGTAGGATGCTGCATGCGTAGATTAAGGAGGGCTTCCATATCCCCAATCTCAATGAAAGGTCCCTGTGACGGAGTGCCGTCACTACGGTTGAGTATGTGCTTTGACTGCCATACCAACGAGCCTGGCTCTTTGGTATCGTGGTCAAAGTCGCATGTTTGGTACCCTGTAGACCCGGGTTCAAGGCCGGGTGGGGTGACTGCTCTCGCCCTTTGCTACGAATGGTGTCAGAAGTGGGATGGCCGGCCACGAGGCCATCGGAGGCGTGCCCGGTGTGTGAGCTGTATGAGGGACCCCCAGGTTAGGTTGACCCCGGTGGGAGGGACCCCAGAGATGGGTGAAGCACAGTGTGAGGGACCCCAGAGATGGGTGAAGCACGAGTGAGTGGGGCACCCTGGGATGGGAGAAGTATGGCAGTGGAATGCATGAGGGACGCCATGGTGTGTGAAGCGCATGGGTGTGCTTCCCGAAGGGGAGGGCAGTGTGACGGAGTGCCGTCACTACGGTTGAGTATGTGCTTTGACTGCCATACCAACGAGCCTGGCTCTTTGGTGTCGTGGTCAAAGTCGCATGTTTGGTACCCCGTAGACCCGGGTTCAAGGCCGGGTGGGGTGACTGCTCTCGCTACAGTCCCTGTGGCCAAAAAACCATGGATTGACAGTACCAGTATGTGTGCAGTAATGGCATGACTGCTGCAAGTTTGCAGATTACCTAAAATGTATTACAGATGTAAAGAATTTCTGGTTTTAGCTATTCCATGCATACCACTCATAAATCAAAATGGTCTTTAAAGACTGCTTTTCATTTTAATACAACATTTGCTAATTTGCACATTTAATGCCACTATAAGATCAGAAATTTTCATGACAATTTATTTGGACCAAGTACTCATAATTACAGAAAAGCATTATTTTATTATTTGATAGGCTGCATTTCTTGATTATCAGTTTTAATTGTAATTGTCACTGTCAGGATTTTTACTTCTCTGAAATAACATTTGCAGATGCACTGACATCCACATGTCTGTCAATATCCAAAAGACGGACCATGTTTATTGCAAAATCAATTCCAAGTCTAACAATCACATCGCAGGAATCAATAGCTACACGTATGTTTGAAACAGGCCACATGTATTGCCTTATTGACGAGCTTAGCACGTCTAGAATGTCTCTGTTGTAGTAACTTCTTGGGGAACACACAATTCCAGTTAATTAAGCAGAAGTGCTCTTGGAGGAGGTTGTTGATGAACAGGTCTGGAAAAGCACATTCAGACTGTAGCAGACCATTAACAAAGGAATAAATTGACCTTTTGCTCTGGGGGCTCAGTACACAGAGTCATGTGGAGTTTCAAGGCTCTGAGAATAAGCCAGGGGGCAGGAGGGCTGTCTCATTTTATCCTATCATGAAGGCAGGCAGAAGAGTTTTCTGTCTCTTGGGATGAACAGTGAGCCTTTGGTCATTTAAAACAGGTAAAAGCCTTTGATAACACATTTTTGCTTCCTATTGTAAATTTGTTAAAAATAAAAGGGTTACGTTCAAAATGCTGGCAAAAAGCCACAAACAAGGCCCAAGAAACTTGGACTATGTACAGCTTTTCAGCTCACTGATTTCATACTTGCTATGATACTTTAGCTACCATAGGCATCATTTATGCTGGGGACACTGGGGACATGTCCCCACCACTTTTTGTCATGGCCCATTTCGTCCCCACCACTTTTTGAAAGCCTTTAGTTAGTTGTGAACATGTTGAACCCATCGTTGTACCCAGCACTTTTCAAAACAAACTGATGCCCATGTTAGCTACATCAAATTATTTCACCCAAAACGTGCTCACCACTGGGCAGATTGCTGAAGATTAAAACTTGTATCAAACAGCAAAGTATATTTTCCTCAGAGGAATTAAAGAAATAACCATGTAATTAAATGTTTTAACACATGTCCTTACAATGAGGAGCTGAGTATTCCTTGTTAGCGAGCAATCATTTTCTAATGGAACGGTAGGCAGTCATCATTAATTAAAATCCGCATCATGAAGTAACCACCTAACACCCCCACCCCAAGCAACCAAGATCTAGATTATGTTGTCCAAGTGACCTTATATCAGTATGACCAAGAAGGATGCATGTATATACCTGTACAGTATATTGATAAATGGCAAGTGCTTGCTACTATTTATTGCAATAGTTACATTGAGAGCAACATTAATTCTATACACTAATTTGTTATAGCAAAATGACCATTATAATCATGACAAAATGCACAATTCACAGCTGATTTTTATTTTTCAAAATGTTATCAGTGAAAACTAACTATGTGCTCTGCCAGCTATTCACCATTGAGCCATCACATTCAGAGATCTTAGTCAAGCAGAGTCATGTATTTTGAGTATGAAATGGAAAGAAACATTGTCTAAACTTCATTTTGGAGTTGTGATAAGACAAAAGATAAATGTCACGTATTGTTAAGAATAATGTGACTACAGCTAGGTGAAGAAAATCAATTTGAGTGTATTAGTTTAGTGGAAAATGCTGTCAGCTCCTCCGTTATAATCCATAGGAAATTGACAGGTTCTGGTGCACTCAATACCATATTTGCTGCTTCAACTCCTGAAAAAGGAAGTAGCTTCTGCCTCCATTCCAGTTCAGTTATGTTACTGATTGCCATTGGTGATGACTATATCAGTTCATTTGGTTGATACTGTGGAGCCTCAAGCTGCAAAATATTAGTGAAAATGCTTACTTATTTTTGTTATCTTGTTTAAAAAACTATTGTACAGATTTTTGGGCCTGTGGTCTCAATTTGTTGCTTGTCATGGTCAGAGATGGTGTATAAAATCAAAAAGTGCAAAAAATCAGATGAAATGGCTGACATATTTGATGTTAAAATTTGCCAGATTGAGTAATTGAATATTAATTACAGGATATTAATAATACTAGTTGAGTGCATCCAAAAAAATTTAACAAGGAGGTGTGGAGCATCACTTCTCTCTTTATAGTGAAGCTACAGTATTGAGAGCACTGACATGAACCTGCCTAACTCAGGTGCAGTATCTTTGTTCAAGACTTCTGCAAAGGGAATGAAGCACATTGAATGTCTGAGTTATTGATAGGGCTTAAACTGACAGTGGAACTAGCATTATCACTGTTCTCTAATAGCAGCCTCATGTAATATCAGAGGTTTTTGGCAATTAATTCCTTGTGCACTTGACCTTGACAACAATGCAAATTGAATTTCATTGAATTTCAGGATGAAACCTGAAGGTGCTTGCTTTTCTCAAAAGGTTTGGAAAGGAGAATTTGACCTTCACTTGGATTGCATGCAAGTGGTTTGCAAGGAAAGAAAGAAAGCACACAAACAGAGAACAACTTCTGCGCCCTCATACTTTGGTCAATCTGACACAAGTGGTGCCCATGTCATAACATAGTCAGTTGTGCATGGATTTTGCTTCAGCCTGATTAATATACTTCACCATTCCCATTTGGTAGTTTCCAGTCTCTACTCCGGTGATGCATGTATTTTAATGGAACTCTGCACAAATGCACTTCTCACTGTTTCCCAAAACACTACTGATCCTTAAGTTAAAATGGGGAAACTTAATCTTAGTAATTTATATCCCTGTCTGTATATTATGCATTCTTTTTTACACAATAGATGCATTGTATACACAGGTTTTGTTTTCCTACTTACAAACCCTAAAGCATAAGCTGAGATGCGCTGTCCCAACATCTGTTTCAGCATGCAGCAAAGGCATGTGTAGGAAGAGTGAGCTACTTGCAACCTACATTTCTCTGTGTGACATTAATTAGGAATTTATACATAATTTAGTAAATTTCATGTTTTATTTTATACAGGAGGGGATCTGCCAACCAACTGCCTTACATTGCTTTGTATTATATTATATTATATTATATTATATTATATTATATTATATTATATTATATTATATTATATTATATTATATTATATTATTCCAGTCTGGGCATACTTTATCTTGTATATGCAATGAAAAAATGTATCTGTAATTTCAGAAACCATGCATAATGAGATGCATTTGATTATATTCTTTATCATGCAAACTTTCAGATAACTGAGGGGGTTTTGGCTGTGACTTAAGTATAAAATTCCAAGACACTTACAGCCAGCACATAGATGAGTCCTTACTGTAATTAATGGTGAAATGTGATGTGAGGGAGATAGAGTCATGTCAAAATGAATGGCTCATTAGAAAGAAGAGTACATATGATCTGTGACATCTGCCCTCTAATGTGTCTGTAATTATAATGTGTCTAGTTGAGTACGTTTGTTAATTGAAACACGTAGGGAAACCTATTATCTCTATGAATAGAATGACTGACTCCCAGTCACTGTACTCAAGGCTTGGGGTGAATAGCTCTACACAGTGTCACACCCAGATAAAATATGTAATTAAATCCTTTTGTTCTTGGCAAGAACGGGGGTGAAAGAAGATAGATAGAAGAAAAGAATAATGGTCTTATGGGCAGGGTTTGAACATTTCCCCTAGTGACAAAATGACAGCAGTCAATAAAAACGGATTTGGCAAAAAAGTTGGCACAAGCACAGAGTCATCTTAACCGCATTTGACATGCTGCCTCCTTTCAAAGATTGAAACCATTTCTGAGAATCTAGCCTGCATTTGGAGTGCAGATGACATGGTTTCTCTGTATTCCTAATCCACCTTGAAGTTTCCAGAGTGACCTCTTTGAGCTGGACAAAATGTGAGAGAGTGCTGGCATGTGCCAAAGGCAGCGAGACAACCTAATGGATGCAATAGTGAATAATGTCACTAATGGAAATTACAAAATGGAGCGATATGTCCCTCACCAAATAAATTACTCATGAACCAAGGCGGGTTTACTTAAAATTGCTGCTCCAGTTCAATAAAGAGAAAAAATGGTTCTTCATGTATCTTGTAGAAACATTTTTCCCCTCCTATGCTTACTGTGGATCCTATGCCACTAAAACGGACAGGTGTCGTTGCACTCTTGAGATAGCTCTGTCCAGTAGCTCAGGAGAAGCTGTCTCATAATCCAGTTTTCTTTCTGTTGTTCATCTTGAATGAAACACAGAGTCAGGTGGGATTTAACTGCAACAGTGCTATGTGACTGTGAAGCTGAAAGGGGGCCTCTCTTAAGATGTCTCCTGAGTGGTCCCAGCCCTTGTAGCGAGGTGGTGTTTGCACAGTTCACACATAGTCCCCAGTGGCGCCTTGGTGTGTCCTCACGGGGACACCCACTCCACCAGCTGCAGTGTAGTTTAAACCTGTCCTCCATTTCACTTTAAAGATGCTGAATGTCAGTGCCTCAGCAGACTTCAGCTTAGTAGGATTTCCAAGTCCTTCAGTAATTCTTGTTGAGAACCCTTTCTTTTTATACTCTCAGAACAGGCCAATTTGAATTGGTTTGTCATGTCAGTCCATTCCTGTCTGTGTTATGCAGTTGGTTTATAACTGAATTCTGAAGTTGCATCCATTATATATTATTTGTGCCTTGAGTGGCCTCCCTATATGCAGTTTCAAGGTCTGTTTACTTCACGCACTGTGGTTTGTTTACCCTTTGGTTATTATGGGGTGAAGAAAGTGGGGCATCACACAAGTGCTTCAGTGTGAGAACCCACTTCAAACAAAACGTGCTCTTGAATGAAATCTGACACTTTTTTGGCAACATGTAATAATACTGCCCAACTTATTCCTTCTAGAAATGAAGTTATTTAGTTAAGCCCATCATGAACAGGGACTGTTTTGCATGCTAGAAATACTGACCCTCCTCCTCTCTCACTCATTCTCTCTGTCCCTCTCTCTCTCTCTCGCTCACTCTGTCTCTCACTCTCACTCTCTCTGTCTCTCTCCTGTTTTTTTCTCTTACCTCCTGTCTCTTTATTTCTCTGTTTCCTCCCCTCACCTCTCTTCTGCCTCCCTTCTCCTCCAATTGTCTATTCCACAGATGACAGGATGCAGCAGCTAGCCAGTGTGGGACTGAGCCCCACCTGAACACCCTCCAGACTACCCTTGGCTATTCACAATGCACTGCCCTTGCCGAGGGAAGCTGAAACTGTTTGCTGCATCTGTGACATTTGTGGTGCTTCTGACATGGCTGTACCTCATTGTGGGGAATTTGGAGAGTGAGTATCACCTTGGGTTGACATAAAGTATAAAATGCGTGGTTTCCAAGGATCAATACCAATAAAATAGTTACTGCATGTCAACAAATTGCAGACAGGGATATCATGTGTTTTTCTGAACTCCTGTTTCAGCCTTCTGAAGATGATAAATACAAATGAGAAAATCTTTAAAATAAACCCTGGGATATTTTAAGGGTGGTATGGTAACTATCAAACAATGATGATCCTTAGATTGGATTACAACCTTTAACATTAATTAAGCACATTTGGGGTGAATCATGGCAGCATAATAAGTCCTTTTAGGGGTTAAGTGTAACCACCCATAATCTATTATTGAATGAATGGCTCATCACTATCAACTGCAGCTATTGGTCTTTTTTTTCCCAAAACAACCTAACATAGCCTTTGTATAGTGGTTGTTGAAAGGATAACAAGCTCAATGTCTGGTGTTCTTCTCTACAGTCTTTTAAAAATGTCTCATCCTTAATTAGAGGCCCCTTTTATTGATTGTTTTCTCTCAAACATAGTTTTTCCATCAGCCCAGGAAATGCAGGAAAAGGAAAGACCGTTTTAGAAATGTCACACTAAAATGTTAAGGAGCGGGGAATTCCAAACTGGCAAAAAGGAACCAATTTCCTTACACTCTGACAAGTCTGCCCACCTCTGCCCACCTCTCTCTCCTCTCCTTCCACACAAACTGCATCAGTGGAAACTTTGGTGAACAAGCTGTGCTACTCTGAACCAATTTAGTTCTCCAAGCAGAAAATCAGATCAAGCAGGCTCAGTGAATAAGTGTTGGAACAGCTTTGGTTGTTCTCATTAAATGGTCAAAGGCATCCAGTTTTCTGTGACCAAGTGTCTGTGGGTCATGCTGTGAGTTAGAGCAACGCTCCTCTCATCCAAGGACCTCGGAAATCGAGGAGTAGAGGTCAAACTTAATGAACTGAAAAGAGGAGGCAGATGCCACATTATCAGTGAAAACATTTAAACTGGAACACACAAATGCTGCTCTGTTGTCTGTCTTTCTTCTTTTAAGAAATAATTGGAAATTAGAGTCTGACTTTAATTTCAATGTGATTGTCCACATCATGCATGCCATTACACATCATAGTCGTGAACTACTGTTATGAGAACACATGAAAGCTGCAGAGCTTCAGCCAAGTGTCCATTCAGTTGATTATTTCACTGTCCCATATCTAGCCCTGTTTTTTTGTGTGATGCAAAAACGCACTATTCATGTAATGGATCTATTCGATGCGCTAAGCAGCTCACTTGAACCTATGCAAACCTGGCTTCTGCTGGGAATGTTATAGTTAATAGTTAGTCTCTAATGCAGTCCCCATATGACAGTGGAGGCTATCTATTGTTCTTTCAGACACGAGCACACACATGTATGTACATACGTGCACACAAACATACACATATTCACATATATGCACGAGAACACAGACTCAAGCATATACACCTCTCCTGCATTTCCCTCAGGCCCACTTCAGAGCCTAATGAAAATTTAATTTTCTGAGTGGTTTCTTTAATGTGTTTCTCCCTTGGCTCCTTCATGAAGAAGAGGGAGGGGGGAGTGAGTAATTCATTTTGGGTTTCACATTGCTTTTTGCTTTAGAAAAAATAAAAAGGCAAAGAAAATGAACAAATTTTCAGTAATCTGCCAGCAATGTGAAAACAAATGAAAACCTCTTCAGCACTGTTAACACACCTATATTATGCCAAGCTCAAGTTTTTGGCTAAAGCCCAACTTTTCCAAAATTATTTTTTCTCTCTACAGTCTCCTTTCTCCCTTTGAGCCTCTAAACTGTCACTTGAACAGCCATTCTTGTGATTTATGTGGCCAAGTTGTTGTGTATTTTTTCTGGTGTGTATGGCTCTCCCTCTCAGGGAGAGTAAAAAGGAAATCATCCTTAAGTGACATTTTCAGGTAAAAATGACATTTTTGTCCACCCACAGATGGGCGGTCCTTGCTGCTCTACTCCTGCCTTGTAGAGCAGTCAGATTCAAGCTACATGGAGCGGGATATGCTTGAGATGCGAATGCGTGAGGTGGTGGAGGAGAACCAACAATTACGCCTGCAGCTCAGCCAATCACAAGGGGCAGTTGCCCAAGTGCAAGACGGGAACTATGGCAACCAGCAGTGGGTGGCGTCAGCTGACACTGGTCCCGAGGATGGAGAGAACACAGCAGAGGAGCGGAGCAATCAGGGGGGCAACCACAGTGACTGTGTCCATCGGCCCATGGTGGAGAAGTGTGAGGTATGGGCCAAAGAGGAAGAACCTCAACACCTGATTTACTTGTTAATCTGAACTCTTAATGCTTAGAAAAGATACACTTTGCTTCAATGTGGAGAGGTGGCAAGATCAATGTGAAAATGTCCAGAGGTTTTGAAAATCACACCAGGGGAAGTGTTTGAGGGAACCTCACATTTTTAAAACACCCTTGTACAGGACACTGACTTACTCTGCTTGATAACTTCACCCAAAGGCTTTCTTTTACCTTTATTTTAAAACTCAGTAATTTTTTTTCCGAAAATGATTTCAACCTCTAATCAGATACATAATGATAAAAGTAAAAGCTACTGATAAAGTTTCAGCTGTAAGTACCCTAAACAAGTAGCACAGCAAATATGTATAACTGCCTGAATGTAATTCATGAATTATTCAGGAACATTCTCACAGGGAATGTTTACAGAGTACAGCTTTAATTTCTGCCACAGAATATATTTCAACAAGCTGAAATGTGCTTGTGCTGAAGATAAACAAACAATTCTAGCAAAGTGCATTTCATTGCCAACACGATTGTTAACATGAGAGAAATTCCTTCATAGGTGACTATTATTCCTTTAGAAAGGGCTACTAACACACTCTTTCACTCCCCTCCTATGGTATTCCCCACAGCTCATCCATGTGGCCTGCGTATGTGCTGGGCACAACACCAGTAGAGATGTGGTCACGCTGGTCAAGTCCATCCTGTTCCACAGGTGAGAGTGCAGGATCGGTCCAGAACACTATGGTGTACACATGTAGAGCATTCAGCTACAGTGAATCTGTTGTAGTAGTGATACTCCCAGAAGTCAGTAAACTTGTAGAGCTGGGACTTTACTTTGGAAATTTGAGCTCGTCCACTCCTGTGCTTATTGTCATGTGCTGTCCTGTCCCAGGAGAAACCCCCTTCATTTCCACTTCATCACAGACATGGTGGCCCATCAGATCCTCAGCTCTCTCTTTCAGTCCTGGATGGTGCCATCCATTCAGGTCAGCTTCTATGATGCAGATGAGCTGAAGGTAACCCACTCTTCCTTTACTTGCCCCTCAATAAATAACTGTGACCATTTACAGTTTGTCTCAGCCATACATTACAAGTTGTCTCAGAGATATATCTTTCCCTTCTCTTTCAAGAGAGCCTTACTCAAGAGCCCTTACTTACTCTCAGCTTCTTAAGAGCTATTATGAAAAACAAGCAATCACTGTATTGAAGAGCTTTTATTTCTGCTATCTTGTAATTTGTAATTCTCTTCAGCATGCAGACTTTGACCATGGGTCTTATTCAGTTAACTGTTTAGAAGAACCTATTACACTGTGTATGTCAAAGGTATAGGGAAGGAGGAGGATCATTTTTACTTCACCAGCCATGAGATCAGGCTCTCTAAGTTTTTTCATGGTTAAATAAAACAGCCCCCCCCCAATTTTTTTCTTTTTACTCTGATGGTTATGGTTATACTGATGCTTTTGTCTCCCCTGTATATCTATGCAAAGTAAATATCAATGGTTTTGCTCCCCAGGATAAATAAAGAAAGAATTTCTTTTTTTGTATGATGATAATGTTAGCCCAGTGGTACAATCAAGATTTTACTAGTTGTTCCATTAATAAAAGAACATTTTCTGAAAAGGCCTAGTTTATGGGGGTTATCTCTACTTTATGTCAATAACTAAGGTCTCATCCCAACTCTGCTCTTTCCTTGTAGTCAGAGGTAGCCTGGATCCCCAACAAGCACTACTCAGGAATATATGGCTTGATGAAGCTAACCCTGACCAAAGCGCTCCCCTCTGACCTCACCAAGGTCATCGTCCTGGACACAGATATCACCTTTGCCACTGACATCGCCGAGCTGTGGGCTGTCTTTAGGAAGTTCACAGGTGTGGGATCAGCTTACTGTTGCCCCTCTGGGAGTGGACAGAAAATATTTACTGGTTCATTCACTAACATTGACAGAATTTTCTGGACCTATTCGGATTGTAGATAAGCAAGTGATTGGTCTGGTGGAGAACCAGAGTGATTGGTACCTGGGGAACCTGTGGAAGAACCACAAGCCTTGGCCAGCCCTGGGGCGGGGCTTCAACACAGGTTGAGTCTTAAACCCAGCCAAGTACATATTAACAGAATAGCAGAATAATTACTTTTAATGTTTTTTTTTTTTTAAATGGTGCAAAACAGTATGTTTTAAGTCACTTGGATTGTGGTCCTTGTCTTGTCATTGGTCTGATACAGGTGTCATCCTCCTGCTCTTGGAGCAGCTGCGCAGAATTGGCTGGGAGCAGATGTGGAGGCTAACAGCAGAGAGGGAACTAATGAGCATGCTCTCCACCTCTCTGGCTGACCAGGTCTGTTCCAACTTTGACTACCAGATGTTCTCTGTCATCATTACCCATTTCATTACTGGTCTCTCTTACGATTCAAAAGCCGCCCTTTAAGCAGAAAAGGCAGCACTTCAGATATGTTAATATTTGATGCAGCATTCTGAAGTATAGGATTGTGTGCTTTCTGTGGTTGCAGTTATAGTACCACAATACCGCATTACCATGTTGTTTTTAAGCACAGTGAATTTTTTGTATAATGCCCACCTCCTAATTCTTTTGGTTGTTTGCAGGACATTTTCAATGCATTTATAAAGCAGAACCCAGTCCTTGTACATCAGCTTCCCTGCTTCTGGAATGTCCAGCTGTCAGACCACACTCGCTCGGAACAGTGCTACACAGAAGTGTCTGACCTCAAGGTAGGCCACTTTAGCCTGCCCAGCAATAGAATAGGATAGGATAGGATACTTACTTGTCAAGGGTGAACCTGTTCGCTTTGGCCTTACACGTTATAACATAAATTAGATATTCATGGTTCAGCAAGAGACACTAAGACTGATTAGGTAATGTTTCTGAGCCATGGTCTGATCACACTGTACACATTTTTACCTTTCCCTACCCTTGCCCAGAGGTGCATGTGACTGACTTCATAATAATGAGACACGTTGCATAAAATATAAGCACAGAGGGCTTAAGGCCAAATGTTAAATGCTAAGTAACCTTATTTTTTGGTCTCTCTTTTGTCTGTTTGATGTAATTGCTTCAAAGAGTAATGATGTCTTATTATTAATGCGGAATTGCAGAGCAACTGGCTATGTTCCTGAAATGTGGGTGCTTCATGTTTCATCTTATTTCTGTTCTGTTTAAATCTTTTGAATGTCTGATAATGATGGTGGAAAATAGATTGCTAGCAAGGCAAATGGCTGTCATGTGTTGCTGGCCATTTAGCTCACTCGCTGGTTAGTCAATTGTTGTCATTTTCTTTAATTTTTAGTCAGAGTTTGCAGTAGAGGCCTGTGCACCATGTGCGCTGTTTAGTGCAGGGGATTACATCAAATGACTGATGCAGCAGCCCATTTTCTTAGCCTGGCAATTGGGCAATTCTACTGTCTTCTGCAGGGTTGTTCAGTCAGAGCCACTGGAAACAATCTGTATTGCAATAGAGAACTGAACTGTGGTCTTTGTCAGCTATTCATCATTGACCCATCGTATTTACAGACCTCAACCAATGAGGGTTGTGAATTTAAAACCATTCTGCTCTGAATACCAATGTGAATGTATTAGTTTACTAATGATTAGTTTCTCTTTTGTAGACAATGGGAATTTGACTATAATTGCGATGTACTCATACCTGTATTGGCTGGCTGCTTCAACTCCTTCAATAAGAAGTAGCTTTTGCATTCCAGTTCTATTCAGTTTACTTGTGTTGTTGGTTGCCAGTGGTGATGACTATAATTGACTTTGCACATTATCAGTAGTTTTATTGATACTGAGGATACTCAACCTGTGAAATGTTGGCATTTCACTATAGAAACAGCCATGAAATCCAAAGGGGGAGTAACATTTCATACATTTTAATAAAAATAGACAGTTCCTACAATAATTAAGTTAGGAAAAGGCACACAAATCAATCATGTTTGTGAAAACTACTGCACAGATTTTTGCAGCTGTGGTCACAGTTTGTAGGTTGTCAGGGTCAGAGCTGGTGTATTAAATCTCTGCACAAATTATGATGAAATGGATGAAATATTTAATGCTGATTTTTTTCAGATTGAACACAAAGCTGGTAAATTATATAGACATTTGTCGTGCTACAATATAGAAGATCCCTGTGCTTGATGCATTCATCAAAGAGCTTTCTCTTAGGTTGATTTTGATATTCTTTCAAGCTCTCACTAGTTTCCGACAAAATCTGTAAGGTAAATTACTGATATGTTTTCAGACAACAGCCCTGTGTGCTCTCAACAACTTGTCCAGCTAATGTGCATAATTGTTTGAATGGAATTCATGAATTATTCAATACCATTCTCACAGGCAATGCTGGCAGAAACAGAACAGCAACAGAAGGAATGAGTGTCAGAGAACCTGTATTGACGTGCTTTAGGTGATAGCATACAGGTCTCAGCACCTCTGAAAAATGGCATTCTGATGCAAGTCTACTCAACAGTCTCTGAACAGAATCTTTCTACCTGTATTGATACAGTTATGATAGGAATATGAAGGGACAATACCAAACCCCTTTCCTTCTGCTGTGTGTACCAATATGCTGCACTGGGTCATGGCTTTGTCAGGTGATCCACTGGAACTCTCCTAAGAAGTTACGGGTGAAGAACAAGCATGTGGAGTTCTTCCGCAACCTCTACCTGACCTTCCTGGAGTATGATGGTAACCTGCTGCGCAGGGAGCTCTTTGGCTGCCCCAGCCAGCCCAGCTCTGAGAGCATCCACGTGAGTGGTGCCATCATGCACAGCCTGCTCACTCAAGCACATCCCTTTCCACTTTTGGCAATGGGTATAGGGGTAGTGGGTGGTCCAGTACTGAGACTCAGACTGCTGAAAACCCTTGAACATTAAATGCCCATGAGGAAAATGGTGTAATTAGTCAAAACTCACCCCTTTGTAGATAAAATGTAATTGATGAAATACATAATTGTGTCCTGTGATGAGTATTTGATGAATGAGAAGTGATCTATTTCAGTGAAGAGAAATTACAGTGGCAGTGGATCTCATTTGAAAAGTAACAGGTATCTTGCCTGGGCTGCTGTGTTGATTTGGATTTCTGCCCTGAAATCCTTCTGAAACTTCTGCCCTGTGCCAGTTACAGGATGCGCTGGAGGAGCTGGACGAGGATGACCAGTGCTATGATTTCCGGCGAGAGAGGATCATGGTGCACAGGATACACCTGTACTTCCTGCAGTACGAGTACGCCCCCACTGAGGATGATGCTGATGTCACTCTGGTTGCACAGCTCTCCATAGACAGGTGCTGGAAATAACATTTTGTGAATGAATGTCCCATGAGGGAATCTTCTTTCTCAGGTTAGAAGAAGAAGATTTCTTAAGCAGACACAAATCATTTAACAAAAGGGACTGAATTTTACTTTTGCAGTTTATCATTCCTGCAGCAGGCTTTAATTTTAGGTGGTTTGGGTTATTACATTGGAATATGTATTGAAAACAAAATGGATCTGGATAAAGAAATAACCTGAAAACACAAGTAATAGTAAGGCCTAACAGACTCATATATCATTATTGTCACAATATTTCTGTGCAAAATACTTCAATTTATTTTGCATAATAATCTGTATTTGAGAGGTGTTCTTTGGATGGTAGTTCATCTAAATTGATGATTCCTGGTTCTTGTAACATGTAGAGTAATCTCTGCAACAGCAAAGAACCTTTCTTCCCCTCTCTGTGTCCAGGCTGCAAATGCTGGAGGCGATCTGCAATCACTGGGAGGGCCCCATCAGCCTGGCTCTCTACATGTCAGATGCTGAGGCTCAGCAGTTCCTGCGCTATGTCCTGGCCTCAGAGGTGCTGAAGAACCGCAAGAACGTGGGCTACCACATCGTCTACAAGGAGGGCCAGTTCTACCCCGTCAACCTGCTGCGAAACATGGCCCTCCGCCACGCCAACACACCCTACATCTTTCTGGCAGATGTGGACTTCCTGCCCATGTACGGCCTCTACGATTACCTCAGGTGAGACAGAAATGCATCATTCATCTTCTCACCATACAATATCTCTGGTACCATGTCTTGTTCATATGTAAACTACCTGTATATGTACTTGTCTCTGATTCCCTCATAAATGGGGCTTTGAGCATGATTGTTGAATGACAGGCAGTTGCATGCCAAACTCTATGTCTCCTATCATGGCAAGAACTTTAGTAAAATTGCAGCATTTATTTTCAGGTATGTACTGACTTATTAAGTGAACTGACAGGCAGTTACATGTTGGACTTTCTGTCTCCTCAGAAAATCCATAGTGCAGCTGGACATGGCCCACTCCAAGAAGGCGCTGGTGGTACCAGCCTTTGAGACCCTGCGCTACCGCCTCTCCTTTCCCAAATCCAAAGCCGAGCTGCTCTCCATGCTGGATGTGGGGACCCTCTACACCTTCAGGTGAGAGCACCCTTCATACTTCTGCATAGGTAGGATCAAATCCTATTTCAGTAAAAGTTCCAGTCTGGAAACTTTTAAATATTACTGCTATGTCATCAGCTCAGCATGTGAAGAATCTTATTTTTACCTGGTGTTTTGGACGTAATAGTAACACCAGTAGTCTTTAAATCACATCATTTGAATAACTGGGGTCAGTCACATGGATTGGAATGCTAATTTAGAGCTTCAGTGCTAATAATAAGGTCTGCCCTTAATCCTAAAATATACATTAATGTGTATAAATTTAAAAGTTTGTCGATTTATGATGTTTTTGGAGGAGGTAGAGGTTTGAGTGAAAATGCAATTAGAAAAAAATATATTTACCTGAACTCTCAAAATCTAAATAGACACACACAAACAAAAAATAATGTATTTTTAGCAACTGACTTATATATAGTGGGAAATAAACGTATCCCATCACCAAAATATTGCTGTCTAAAGCATCCAGTGCACAAAATATCTAAACTTTCATGACTTGGTTTAGTATAAGGCCAGGTAGCTAGTTAATTTTAGTGATGGGAATTCTGGTTCTTTTTAGTGAGCCAGATCATTTGGCTCAGCTCAGCAATAAGAGCCGGCTCTTTTGGCTCCCAAACGGCTCTTCATTTAGTACCACTTCTGGCTTTTATAATTCAGCCAAAGTTAGCAATGTTTTGACCTATGATTGGTATGTGTGCATGTGTATCAACTAAATTATTCAATGTAATTATACTAAACCTTATAATTTCCAGAATACCATTATTTTACATTATGTTTGGTATAAAAACATTAATGTAAAAACATCAAACACTATTACACATGTGTAATGAACGTTTTATTTATATTGAGCGTTGTAAATTAGCGTTTCACTACAAACACTAAACACAGTGCATCTGGTCCTTGTGCATAAATGTATGTTACAATTCTAATGTTACTGTGATGTCCACATCAAATAAAATAAAATAATAAAATAAATAATAAACTATCCAAAACGCAAACCATTCCAAACAAATCACACTCAGAACGGAACACGGTGTGCCATAGTAGACCCTGCTCGATATGATAGTTTTATCTTACAAATTCTTCGTTCTGCCTTTGTGTTGTCTATGTTATTAAAATGCATCCAAATGCTACTTTGCGACTGTCACTCATCTTGTTTTCTGCTGTTTGTGCACTCCTCTCGTCTCTGTGCTCTGACCGTCAGCCCCGCCCCCCACCCCCTTAACCTGATGGTATAATCCCTGTCTGTCATCACACGTGATTGGTCACACGGCACGCACATCAACACAACATTCAGTCAGTGCATAGAGTGCCTGTGCCCGAGCAGTGTGGCGAAAAGATCATCCTATTATTCTGTCTTGTATTAATTAACAAAAAAAAGAAAGAAAAAAAGAAATCGGCTCTCAGACAGGAGCCGCCTCCCATTGTTCACGAAAGGAGCCAGCTCACAGAGCCGACTCATTTGTGACCGACACATCACTAGTTAATTGGATGTGTTTGGAGGAATGGATATAATTAGAAATACTGTATATCAAGCATCCTTGCTGACTATTTCAGCAGCCTTTTTTAATAGTGAACATTACATACATGAAAAGTATCAGATAACAATAAAACACAAAACATCAATATAGTATTTAATTATGCAGTAAAATTAGACATTTCAAATTGTATCTAAAATGCAAACAAATAAGAATGGTCAATATTAAATTAAGGCTGAGCTTTCCAGTTAGCAGTACCACGGTTCTTTTTTGTCAGGTGTATGGTAACAGTTAATGCAGGCCTACAGTGCAGAAATAGCTTTGCAGACATTTTTTCTCAGATGTGAGCATGAGTAAACCAATCATTTCCCTTTTCAGTAAGATTTTTTTAACTAAAAATGCTTTGTTGCATCAGAAAAAAATATTATACAGAGCTTGAACACACTATCAACTGTATACAATGTGTGCACATCTGTAGACAATCCAGAGAGAAACATCTACAAAATCTGAAAAACTAGTACTCATCATCCTGTCAATGAATGAAATGTACACCATCGAGACTGATTCTTAAGCACTAGATATTGTTATTGTGTTCCGGGGAAACATTATACATAAAGAGAACCATTGACATTAGAATAAGCCCCAGCTCCATATATCTCCTATGTGCTTTTCAGGTACCACGTGTGGACCAAGGGCCATGCACCGACTAACTATGCTAAGTGGAGGACGGCCACCACACCCTACAAGGTGGAGTGGGAGGCCGATTTTGAGCCCTACGTGGTGGTGAGAAGGGACTGTCCTGAGTATGACCAGAGGTTTGTGGGGTTTGGCTGGAACAAGGTGTCCCACATTATGGAGCTTGACGCTCAGGTAAACAGGAGTGTGACTGTGAGAGCCATTATTGGTCTTTTTGTCCCTGTATGCTTGTTGCTCATGGACTGGAATTAAGTACCTACAATCTTTGTATGTCTAGATCTTCTCACTTCTTCACTGAGAATGTTTATTATCTTCTCCCTGCTCAGGAGTATGACCTGGTGGTCTTGCCAAATGCATTCATGATCCACATGCCCCACGCGCCCAGCTTTGACATCTCCAAATTCCGTTCCAGTTCAAGCTACAGGTACTGCCTGACCATGCTCAAAGATGAGTTCCACCAGGACCTGTCCCGAAAGTATGGTTCCTCCGCCCTCAAGTACCTTACTGCTGAAAGAAACATCTAAAACTAGTGATTGTGGGTCAGCTGGTCCACAGACTATCCATGACTGGAATAAGGTGTTTATTGGTATACAGCTATTTTTGATTTTGATGCTTTGCCATTGCTGAAGTTGTTTGAGAATGGACCTTTACTACTCTGAGAGATAATCAACCTGGAATGAAGATGAAGAGGCTGGAAAGATTTTGTAAGGATATTACAGTCAGCAGTTAATCTATACTGCAATGCCCAACAACTACAGTGACATCAGTTTAACAACTGAAGTTCTGAGGCAGAACGGAGCCCAGGGAACCCTCTGGCTATTAAGTACTGGAGCTGCCTGTTCATGATTCATTATTCTGATGAGGTTCATGAGGCTCATAGAAGAAATCAGCATTCCACAATGATCCACAAAGTAAAAAAAGGCTTTCTCAACTAGATCCACATAAAATGAAGTCACAGACACTTGCAGGGTGCAGCACAGTGGGTTGTTGACCGGCCTATCTGCTGCTGAGCATAGTTGTTGTCTGACTTTTGGTGAGCCACTTGCTTTAAGAATTGAATATGGTGATAATCACTTTTTTGACAATCACAGCTTTTTTATCAAGAAGCAGACCCATCCATATTGTTGGTGCAATATTTGGCATCAAACAGGCAAGGAAGCAATTAAGATTACTGCATGGCACTGCAGTTCATAATTGAGAAAATATTCTAAAATACTCTTTAAACTGTTAACTGGACTATCCCTGGAGATGACAGAAAATAAAATCACAACTGTGTCATGTCCATTAAACTAGAAAAACATTTAGCCTTATTATTTCCCTTGATATTTAAAATATTTAAGCTATTTTCTTTTATGTAAACAATTATTTTAAATTAATACTGATGTATGTTTTAATTATAATGCTGTGTAAGAATTGCATTTTTTTATTTCTATGTTTTGCCATTTGGAGGACAGACATGTCACTGTTCAGTGAGTCAGTGAGTGAGTGCTTGTGAGAAGTGCTGGATATTTTTGTTTTAAATGCACTCTTCTGTTGGGTTTAAGTGAGGTGTGATGGGTAAAATTGCATTCACTGGATGTAGCTGCTGCATTATAGTGCAAAGTACCCAATTTCCTCTTCCATCTACTCTCTTACATTTGTCTCCTTTCCTCTGTTCACAAATGCTATCCAGACTCAATTCCTTACATTTTAAGAATTGCACTATTCACTTACAAGCAAATGGAAGTATTCTTGTCTTTATCTCCAGTTTTTGTCTCCAGTCTCAATATACCAATTTAACACTTTCTTGGAAGGTCACTTATGGGAGATACAAAGTAATATTAGTGTGTTGTAAATCAGAAATCAGAAGTGACAAAACAAACAAAAAATTTTTAGATGAAAAGGACAGTGAGACTGAAACACACTTTTCTTGAAATACCCAGAAATATGACACAGAATATGGAAAACTGAATAAATCACCATCTACTGTAAATAAATAAACTTGAAGGGAACAATACCAATTAATAGGTATAGGCAATCTCTAAGCCCAGAAATCCTAAATCCAATCCATTTTATAGGTAAAATTTGAACATCTAAAATGTGTATTGCTTGGCAGAGCAATGACAGAGCAGTTGCATTAACAAAAAACTTCTACCATTTAGAAACATACCATTAAGAGCAGGAAGAACCTATGTATAACATTGCTTGTTTGAGGCCAATTGACTGGAGTGCAATTATTACTGTCACCTGAGGACTCCCACGGGATTTTTATCATACCGCAGAGAACCCCATGATATCATTCATTTCACCGGTCCTGCCTGTGATGAGTGCAGTCAGTGCTAGTGCCTTTGCTGTATTGTGTGGGTATTGATTGTACTACTGTATGTACCAATAGAGCCTGAGAAATATTAGGCTCTCTTTTACTGTTGATTTATCAATCATATTTTTTATATTGGGGAAAAGCGCTTTAAATAAATCTGCCTTTTTTACATGTTTGTTTGAAGTCATCTCGTCATGTTTCCATGAATATAAAGAAGCCAGTCAAACATATATTTGCCTACAGTTAGCTTTAAACTGCATTCCCAGAACACTCCCTCTTTCACACTTATTTGCTTAAGGATGTATAAAAACAGAAAAAGAGAAGCTAACATTGAAGGTTTTTGATGAAATTACTCTCGCATTTGATTCTTTTTAGGGGAGCCTGGGGGGGCATATTGTGAGATGTGGTGTTAATGTTAAGTATTGTATTATGTTCAGGAATTTTTATTTGGTCTGAAATTGAAAAACTCGTAATAATTAACTCACAATTCTCATAAGGAGATTTTACATGTACTGCAGTTGTATTTGTGTGTATGTGTATGTGTGTGTGTGTTGGGGGGGTCTGTAAAACATGGTACAAGATGATTAGTTTGTAGCTTGAAGCTTGGTGCTTCAACTGCACTTAAAATAACAGAACTCATAAAGTAACAGAACTCATAAAAACAGCACCTCATCAGTGGCTAAAACTCATCTACATTCCCTCTTCAGGCTACCCTTGTTTCTCACCACACTTGAAGCCCTCAAATGTTCTAACATGCGGAGATTCTTCACACTTACTTCATCTGTCACATGACTGCTGTCAGAGGATCTGGATACTTTAGGAAATCCCCTGTTCTTTGTACACATCGTACCCTTTGCAGACTGTAGTGATGGACCTCCAAAAAGCCTGTATTTTGAAAAACACTGGTATGCTTCAGCTGTGTGCATTTTTGTCTGTTATTTGTTAGAAGGGCATCAGATTTATCTGGCTGTGCAGAATACTGGGGATTGCTGCATTCTCTTGTTTAGTCTGCTCAACACTGTGCTGCCAGATGACATATGTTGACAGTTGTTTACATCTATCTGTCATTTATCATTATGGAATCAAAATGTAAAATTCAAATGTAAATTTTTCTGCTCCTGCTCAGAGATATTTTCTTAACACAGTACAACAGTTCATGCAACAATGGGCAGTTGCCTTATCACATGTAAAGTAAGCTTGCAGTGGTTTCAGCTTGCAGAATATCATGTTTTCAGACGCTGTTGACACTATTTTTAATATGTAAAATATGAAAATAGGTTATTTAATAAGGCACATGCCCAAGGCTACAGTAACTATTTGCCTTCAGGTGACATATGCCTTGTCTTCACTGGGCTGTCCATGGCCTGTCTAAATAAGACTGGACTGGTTTGGTCAGACAGGTTATGTATATAGTATAGTAAACTGTCTCCATGGTGTCCATCTCAAATGGATGGGATTTTCATTGCACAGTAGTGGTTCTTCATTTGCATTTTTCCCAATTATTTACTGTTTAATCTTCACTATGGAAGTCATCCTATGTTATATTTTTGTTTATGTACTGGATGACCTCAAGGAGAGCATTTTATGAAAAGTGGAACAACGGGCAATCACAGCAATTAGCTTAAAAGACATTGATGAGTGAAATGCCTCACTTTTTGGTGGAAACTGTTGGAAGAACATTAAATGTAAATTTTAAATACTATCTGATAAAATATAAACAGTCTATGTATAGTCAGTCTGTAATATTAAAAGTGGAGTGAGGAAATACTAAATCCAAACTACTCCTCATGACACCTTTGACAACTCAAAGGCAGAGCAGTGAAAGATACTGCACTGTTGTAAGACAATGGGTGGATTTTTTTTGCACGCTGGCATACTCCAGGTGGACAAACTGTGCTTGTGTACCAATTAGATGTTTAGTCCAGTACAAACTTCCCCCACCTGGAGTAAGCAGACTTTTTTCTGCCAAGCAACTGTGTTTTGAACCAATTTCCCTTCCCAGTTCTAAGAGTGTTAGTAGGTATTAAAAAAGGGTGGGAATCTTGCTGGACAGTGGGCCTCCAAATCATGAGCAGCAAAATAATTAGTTGGGTGTGGAAAGGCTAAACAATTAAATTTACGTTGTGTACATCATTTCCATCTGATGTTGCAAAGACACAGCACTTGTTTAAAACACAACAACCGTGGAAAGTGCTTACATAAAGAGTGCAACAATATGCCTACATATTGTTTCCCTGTAACTTAGTTTAAATAATTTAGAGACAAATTAAAATGAATTGCTGCTAATAAATTATACAGAGTTCATCCACCATCCACAGTGAAGATCCTTTTTAAAACTACAGGCACCATAAGGGATAGACTGATGTCATCATTTTTAATTTACATATTCATATTCTATGCTAGGGAATTAATGGGAGAATGAAGTGACATGAACCCAAAAATGAGTGGAGCTATATATTTTGTCCATAAATTATGATTTAAACCAATAAAGTATTTTGCAATGAATTTTGATCGGCATCAGTAATACAGTAGATTTGACTTGACTTAATTTGCCCATAATTAGGTTTGTGAAGACTAATTCACAACTCCTAAGGTTTCTTTCTGAGAGGTGTTTGTCATTAAAAAGGAATACAAGTTATAAGAATGTGGACATCAGTTTCATAGGCATCATTATAATTTGTTGTGGGTTAGAAAAACTGAAGAAAATGAACAGAAAACCTCAACAGTTCATTTTCAGTTTCATTTCATTTCACCAAATTCATTGATAGGAAATGAGCAGTTTGGTGGATCAACCCCTGTCAGAAATATACAATCACAACTGGAATAAATTAAAAAGGTTTATTAAGCAGTTACACTAAGACAAAGGCAAAATTCAGAGTCTGGGCTATAGACCTGGTCCACTACCTTAACAGACACTAGATTACATAAAGACATTAACAAAACAAGAACATGGATGTATCACGAAATGGATGAATGAATGTGTGAAGGGAAAATTACCCAAGCCAATTGTTTATCTCTCCCAAGGAGGAACACGGGAACCACTCACAATAGCAGCAAAACTCCAAAAGGAAAAAGAGAAACTGAGCAGATTGAACAGAGGGCAAGAAAAAACTGAGCCAAGCTGTGCAGACAAAAACTGAGCCATGGACTGGATGACTGAGTGGATGACTGAGTGTCGAGGCCTGTTCTAGGCCTGGCTTAGGAAGAAGCTCTCTCCACCTCCCTGACCCACGCATAATTAATTTTATGGTGGGGGAGTGCCTGGAAGTTTCTTCAGGACTTAATTTTGTGCTTTAGACTCAAACGTCTGGAAATACCAGATATATTTTTGAGATTCTCATTTTTACATTCAGTTCTTCATGAGCATCGCAATGACACCAAACATTAATAGGCATGGGTTGTGAGGAGAGAGTTGGCTGAGAGGAACTGGTAAAATGGTGGTTTTGCTGCTATATTGAGAAATACACGTTATCACACGGCATTGGGTTTTCTAACATTTTTCCCATGACATTAGGGTACAATTAACTGTGGGGTATAAAAGGGTAAGTGATCCGAACATGTAGATACACACAAAGGAACACACACATAAACACACAAACACGATGATTGTGCTCAGGAAGGGGAGAAGGGGGGGAGAAGGCAACCCTCTGCAGTACGTCTATCTGGATGTTACTGTTTTTAAGAAGTAACTACTGCCCTACTTCCACTTTTATCTGGCAAAATCAAATGTGAATCCAAACAGGCAATCATTAGTTTTTTAAGTATTTGACTGGGTTTTAGGTAACTTTGTGCCATCTTAAAGCAATGGCTGCTTATTTTAAGTAGGTGCGAGACCTGGGGTCTCTGATTTAGGGGTATTTATGGTGGTAGGCCATTTGCCCTCTTGCCTGCTGTATGTGTGTATTTGTTGACATACCTTATCTGCCCTTGGTCTGGTCCTGAGTAATGAAAGGAATCATAAAAACCCAGACAAGGGCAAATAACCATAAAATGCATGGTACTCTCCTGACTAACCGTTGATTTTCACAAGTATTGGATAATCACTGGTATCAACGGCCACATCTGATATTTAAAAAGATAAATGCAGAAGCATAGCCTTAGTCAGAGGAGGGATACACAGTTTGTGTTGACTTGTGAAATTTTTCACTCAGTAGGCCAGATTCAGTACTAATGCATATGAACATTTTTGTGCATATAGTGAGCATATGACCAAAATGACAAACATTTTGGAATTAATACATATTTTCTTACCTACAATTTCTTCCTACATATGAATGAATTTCACATCTGCTCCTGCATACACGAGCACACAAATTTCAGCAAGATGATGGTTTTTTTACCTTTCTGATGAAATTGTACATGTATCAAAGTTATATTTGAACAAAATAACTTTTGCAGTTGAAATACATAAAAACATTATTCAAGTTACAATAAACAAAAAATACTAAGTAATTACTCTAATCAGTAGGCGTACATTCTTATTAAATTACTTGCCGGAATTGCAAATTTGTCTATGTGTATATTCCTTGCAAAATGGTGTTACAAAGAGAACGCTGAAACATTAAGAGGATTGAGGAGTAGGAATGGATAATTGCATGTTTCTAACAAAATAGCTGGTGGGGAAAAATATTTCTATTTCTGGACAGAAAGTACAGGAAAGGAAAACTCTCCTGGTCAGAGGCAAGTGCAAAATCCTACAGCTTCAAAGCTGAGCTCTTTCCAGTCCAGTCTAACCAGCTCTGACATTTTTTTGTTTTCTCTAGGCCATGATATAGGGTAATAGTAGAGAGTGGAATGCGTAACTTAGTATGCATGTATATATATGTTTGAAAATTCAGTTCTGCAAATTTAGAATTCTCCATTCTTAAGGTGTACCTAAATATTAACTCATCCCTTGTGAGATGAAATATTATGCTACATCCTGCAACATAAAATACAAAGGGAGCTTTGTCACCCAGAGCCAGTTGTCTGGTGAAAGAAAAGGAGAAAAATCAATGAATGGAGACTGAAATTGCGTAATTTAGTCTCTATGTCAGTGCTGTCATGAATCAACAACGTTTTAGAGCCCATAAAACAAGTATGGGATCTGTAATGAACTGTGAATCTTCCCAATGACTGTCTCCATTTATATCACTGCAGCCAGAAGGGTCTCTGAGACCATCGGTTAATGTTGTAATAGGAGCCATCTACAGAAAATCCAGACAGCCACACTGATTGATGGACAGAAGAGCAGACTTGACAGATGGGTACCCATGGGAATGGAAGAATGAGCTGCCCAAGTCAACTTGCAGCTCAGCAAGTTGAAATCAGTCTTCAAGGCATAGCTGCACCATACATTGAACCTTCAGGGGGGACAGAATGCTAGCAGCTTTCTGCAAACTGCTATGCCCGTTATTAAGCAGGTGGAAACATTAGCATTTGCTTGCCTCAATTCATCACACTGTTTGTCACTGTTCAGGACAACAAAATTACAGTTGATACCCCATTTCAGTGCCATGACAACATATAACAAGAACTTAAAAACAACAAGAATATATACAAAATGTATGAATATATAAAATATGAGGAGTATAAGGAAAATAAATAAATGAGTCCTGATTACTCGCTGTAGTGCTTTCTGGTTGTTCCTGTTGCATCTGGCATACCATACAGTTATACAATATACCATATAGTTGGCACACTGGTATACGTTCATCAGTAACTTTTGGGGCAGATTTCTTCTCTTTAGTTTCCTGAGACAGTATAGGTGCTTCTGTGCCTTCCCTACCATCACGGAGGTGTTGGTGATCCAAGAGAGGACCTCTGTTATGTTTACTCCCAGGAACTTAAAACTGGAGACTCTTTCCACTGCTTCTCCATTCATGATTAGTGAAACCTGTTCATTCGTCCTGGTTTTCCTGAAATGGATGATCAGTTCTTTGCATTTCTTGATGAGAGGTTGTTGTCAGTACACCACCCAACCAGGTTCTGCACCCCTTCTCTGTATGCTAATTCTTCATTGTTTGAGATTAACCCAATCACTGTGGTGTCATCTGCATACTTGATAAAGGTGTTGGATGCATGAGCAGGTGCACAGTCATGGGTGAAAAGTGCATAGAGGAGTGGGCTCAGTACACATCTCTTAACCCTCCTATTGTCTTAAGAAATACTAACACCTATTACCTTTGGGTCACTATGACCTGGGGTCCAGTTTATTTCATAGCTCACCTAAACCTTTGAATACAAATGTGAAATTTGGCACAATGTTACAGCTATAAGTGTAGAATACAACCAAATAGTCATAAACAACATCAGCTGTTTTGTTAACTCTCTAGCGCCCCTCAAAGGTCCCATGCACTGCAAAAGCATGAAAAATGTTTTGGATATAGGTAAAATTGTCATAAAATTCCCCAAAATACAACTCTTAGCCTTTGTGTAAGATGTAATAGATTCTGATATTTATGAATTGAAACTATCTCAATATAAATTAAGTCCATAGGGCCCCCTTTTGAAGTAGCCGACTATAACATCTGAATGTTCAAATTTTCTAAGAGAAAGTAGATAAAGCTATAAACTTATGAATGCCAATGAAACTATCTACGGACATATTTAAACTAAGTCAAGGAGGTTGTGGTTCTGTAATATTACCATGAACGCATCTAAACTGCCCAATGGAAGCGTGTGAATTGGAATTTTCTCTTTTTTTTTGCTTCAACCAAGACAAGTTGATTTCAAGACTGATTACAAAATCTTTGAGTTACTGCTCTTTCCAACATCCATATAATCCAAACATACACTAATTCACATGAATAATAGACAAAAAAGAGCTGGTCTTAGTCTAATCTCTCACCTTTGGCCTTCCTGATATGGTTGGACCTCACAGGGATTGGTACAGCCCCTGTCAGTATAGCTCAAATGATCACTGAGACACTCAAGCTACCCCACCTCGACAAGGTGCCTGCTCTGTATTGGGGTAGATATGGGTAGGTAGGGTAAAGGATAGTTTGGTAAAGTTTGGGGGAGGGGGTGGTTTTTTATTGTATTTTTTTTTTTTTTTTACATGCAGTCCCTCTTATTATACAGTGTGTTGACAGTGTGTAGAAAAATCATGAAGTGTTATCTCAAACACATGACTGGCAAAAGTTGTAAGCATGTGTTTGCATGTCACTTGCATCTCTGGCAGATCATTGGGGTTTTATTATCAGACCCTGTGCAAGCAAAGATGACATCGCGCACGTTTTGGGGCTGGTGTCCGCACTAGCTTTGGTGTTTGGGCACATCTTTTTCTTGCCTGAATCACCAGCGATGCCGATGTTACGTTACGTGGAATGCGCTCCCTCTGTGCCATGACAGTACCACAAGATCTTTCCCTAACTGTTCAAGGAAAAGTCTACGCTTGTGCAAGGTCAGCTTCTGTGCTGCTAATAGTTGAGCATGTATAAAATGTCAAGTCAATCATTAGAGGTCAGGGGGCATCAGTGGTTTGTATGGAATACAATACGGAAAAGCATGGAAATTATGTATTGCTAGCAACCTAGCATGCTAAACTAGCATGCTGTCAGTACTGCGGCATCTTAGCCAGTTTTGTTTTTGTTTTCCCCATCCATGTGTTCTTGTTTACTGTTTCTCTGTGTTCCAGCCCTTACTTGCTCTCCGCCCTATCCCTGCCCATCTGATTACCTGATCGTCTCCACCTGCCTCCCGTGCACCTGCATCCCATCTCCTCATCAGCCCAGCCCTATATCTTCCCGGCTTGTTTCTTGTCTCATTGCCAGTTCAGTCTTCTGTTTCGCTGCTTGCTGTTTGTTTTCGTGTCTGCCTGCCGGTTCTGTTGCCTTGCCTGTTTTTCTCTACTTTGTTTCCTCGATCTGCCCTTTTGGTTTTGGTTGCTGTGTCTTCTGGTTTTGATCTCTGCCTGTTTTGACTACGATTTTTGGATTACCCTCAGGATTTAATAAACTCCTTGTGCACCAGTCTTCCTGTCTGCGCCTGAGTCCCTGTCTGAGTTCTGACACATGCATGCTAATATCTTTGAAATGGACCTAGTACCAGGTATTTATGAGTATGAGGAAATACTTGATGAGTTTGTGGCACTCTGAGTTAGACAGAGCTGCTCATAAAGATAGTTCAACATCAAAAGTTATCTTGGGTCATATTGACCCTAAGACAATAGGTGTTACTTTTTTTGTGGCAGCTACACTGAAAATAATTTTTTCAAAAATTCGCCAAATTTCCATTTTTGGGGTCATTTTAGGAAGCTACATAGGAGGCCATGTACTTAGATTAATGTTTTATATCATTTTCTTAGGTTTGAATATGATTTTGGGTCATTATGACCCCAGGACAATAAGAGGGTTAAGTGCTCCGGTGTTCAGGGTCAGAGTGGATGACGAGTACCTCGCCTACTCTGACTCTATGGGGGAGGTTTAAGTTCAGGATCCAGTTGCAATCTGATGTATTGAGACCCAGATTGTGTAATTTGGAAAACAGTTTATTGGGAATTATAACACTGAAAGTAGAACTGTAGTCGAAAAAAAGCATTCTGGCATAGGTGTTCTTTTCTGTTCCAGGTGGTCCAAGGACAGTGTGGATGGCGATGGAGATGGCATTGTCGATTTACCCGTTTGCCTTGTAGGCAAACTGGTGCTGGTCCAGGGTACTGGGGATAACATTCTTGATGTTGGTCATAACAAGTCTCTCAAGGCACTTTGTGACTACAGGGGTAAGTGCAGTAGTAGGCCTGTAGTCATTCAGATTTGTCTCTGCTGACTGCTTGGGTATCGGTATGATGGTAGATGTTTTGAAGCATGTGGGGACCACAGCGAGGGACAGAGACAGGTTGAAGATGTCAGCAAAGACCTCTGCCAGCTGATCAGTGTATTCTCTGAGGACCTGCCCAGGGATGCCGTCAGAATTAAAATCCTTTATTATTACTTTTAATCTGTTTGGACATGTCAGTATATTATGTCACAAGGTTGTGACAATCTGAGTACTTTGCAAAACTGGAAGAGATCTGAAAGGCTGAAGCAATTTATTCTTTGCATTTTTCTAAAGAAGAACTTTGATATTCAACCTGGAAATAACTTTAGAATTCTGGATGAACTTATCTCTAGTTCCTCTTGTTGAAAGTATTTATTCATGTCAGTGTGTAGAAATGCTTGTATTAGCTATCAATTGACATTTAAGTTCTTTCTTAACAGCTGAAATTTCAAATGAACAGCAGACTGAACAACACATAAGGGAGGGCTTACCTCATGTTTTACACAACATCTGGAGAAGAGCTGACAGCTTCTTTCATTTGCAAGGGACCAGCTGTCCACCGCTTTAAGCCTCTAGTAACCATTAAGAGAATGACAAAGGCAATTAGGGGTATGCAGTCAAATTGCTGTGGTACTTCATCCTTAACTTAGAATAAAATTTTAGTATTGTCAGTACTGCGGCATCTTAGCTGGTTTTGTTTTTGTTTTCCCCGTCCACGTGCTCTTGTTTACTGTTTCTCTTTGTTCCAGCCAAGCCCTGCTCTCCGCCCTGTCTCCGCCCACCTGATTACCTGATCGTCTCCACCTGCCTCCCCGCGCACCTGTATCCCATCTCCTCATCAGCCCAGCCCTATATCTTCCTGCTTGTTGCTTGTCTTGTTGCCAGTTTGTCTCAGTTTATCTGTTTTGCAACCCGCATTTTCTCTGCCTGCCTGCCTGCCTGCCTGCCTGCCTGCCTGCCTGCCTGCCTGCCTGCCTGCCTGCCTGCCTGCCTGCCTGTTTACCGACCATGAGTTTTGATCTGATCCTGTACCATCCGCTGTGCTTTCCTGGTTTTTTGACTTTGCTTGTTTTTGACCCTGTTTTCTGGATTCTCCCTGAGGACTGATATAAATCGCTTGTGCATCCTCCACCCCTGTCTGCGCCTGAGTCCCTGCCTGAGTCCTGACAAGTATGTTATTTTTATATAAGCACATACAATTGAGCAAATTGCAGTACAAATGAGAGCCTGTGTATATGTAATTAAAGATGGATTTTGCATGTACACATGTACTATATGCAAACATCGATCTCGGGTCTGAAAGTTCTATGCTAGTAATGATGTCATATCTGGCATCTAAATTTGCTATAATGGCTTGAATCCATGCTTGTTAAATGAATGTGTGGTGGGGTTATATGAAATGATGTGTTTCTATGTTTTTTTATATATATATATGTGTGTAATTTCAGCATGCAGTAGGAGTTTATGGGACCAAACCGTTAGGGTTTTTTTTTTTTTTTTTTTTTTTTTTCTTGGCACTTTGTGTCCACAAAATTTACACAACCAAATTAACCAAACATTTCTACAAGTTGGGGGTGAATGCAGCTTTGAACATCCTAGGTATTACATTACTTGCATTTACATTACATTAGGTGTATTACAGGTGTTGTGAGGAATGATGTCACAGATTCCCCACAATGGAAATAGTGATCACAAGCAGATTATCAAACATGTGGTAACCTCTGATGCAAACACATTGAAGCAGATTGTGAAAACCATCTGCCAAGAGCAACAAGAGTTAAAATTATTGGTGGGCAGCTCTGGTCTGCAGGGACCACATACCGATCTGTTTACTGCCAGGGCTTAATATCCTTAATTGACGTCATTCTTTGGAAAGGAAGCTGAATCACTTGTTCTGTGAATGTGTCTAAGCAAGTGAGCAAGTGAGAACTGAAGACTGTAGGATTACTGGACTACATTGTTCATAATTCTTATTTGGTTTAGTCTCCAATCTTGCACTATAGAAAAGGATGGCTCTTTTTGATGTTAATATGATACTTCTCATGAAAAAATCTCAGAAGACAAAGAAATGAGCGGGTGGGAAATTAGAGAAATACTGTACAGACTTAAGCTTATTTTTCTAAAATGCATGGTGTGACGATTAGGTTGCTCTTAATTTTTAGGAAAAGTATAAAATGGTATAGTGTTATTTATGTCAATATTATAGATGCAGAAATTCAAACTTTCAAGGTTAAGGCTTTTAGTAACCATTAAGAGATTGAAAAATGCAGTGGGGGGGTGTCAGTAAAACTGCTGTGGCAAGCTGTCCTCAACTTTGAGCAACATTTAAAATTCATTGAAGAAAAAAATGTAATGTTTTCATTATTTTCAATTGCTGCTAACTTTGTTAAATTTGTTTTTTCATTTAAAGTGCACCATGGTGATTTGACTGAATATCCAAAGAATTAAAATCTTAGAATGTGGAAAATTTTATCTCTGAAATGTCAGTGACTGTGTAATCAATCAAAACCAGAACATATCCTTGACAAGCACCTGGGCCAAAGCATTTCAAAGTAGCCATGATTGTTACTATAATTGAGGTTGGCAGTTGAAGTTAATGTGATTATATCGTTGTGATCCTGTTTTTCTGAAGCCCCTTTAATAATACAAAGTAAGGCTTTAAGCCAGCTTCACCCACATTTCTAACCATGTTCACTTCAGTGTGAAAGGTGACCTACTGTAGCTGACTCCAACAGAACCTTTTTACAAGATGGACACACTGCCTCACCTGAGCAGACAGACTGCTGGGGAACTGTTTGACCTGCACTTAGCATCAAATGACATGTCTGGTATAACAGTCAGCACATCCAGTTTGACAGCACATAATGTTTTTCTCACACAAAAAGTACTGAGGATATATTTCAGAGAATATAATTATAATCGATAATCAATATATTTAATCTATGTAAATATTACGCTATATTTCATTTCTGTATGGGTTTACTTCCACGTTTGCTGTTGTGTGTATTTTGTCAAAAATTTGAAGTTTTGATTCTTTTGTGAATTCCTCTCCTTAAAATTATTTTTGAAGCCTTTTAAATTAAGTGAGACTGAGATATGGCTGCTCCTACAGAGTTGTACAGAGCATGAAATATCTGCTAAGTTGTAGGCACCATTTTCATCAATGTATGCCAACAAACATATAATATAATGTTAGGATCATTGACTAAATGTTTAAAATTAGTGTGTGGGTGCCATGCAAAGTTAATTGTAGTTGTAGGAGGATTGATGCCAAACAAACAAGGAGGGTTATTGTGTTATTATTCATACATTTTAGATTACCAGTCATGTACTTGTCTTTCCTTTTCTGTTATACATACAAATGCCCTGCCATCACCCACCCCAAAAATAATCTAAAATGATACCATGAGCCAGGAAGTAAGGGTAGGCCAGTGCAGAATGAATCTGATTCATTAACATATTCTTAGGGATCCAAAATGGAGTTGGCAAATCATTTGCTTTGAGTAAAAACTAAACCCTACGGGCCTGGGTGAAAGCCAGCCATGTCATTTTCCAACAATGACCAGGATTCTACAGTGGCAGAACCAACTGGCTTTGTACCGCTGTGGATAGGGGTGGGAAGTCAGGCTAGCGTTTCTTCATCTTACAACCCCAGACATCCTGTGATTTGTCAGACACCTTCAAGTTGTTTGGATGACATCACTGGAGTAGCACCTATCCTCCAAAGAACACTCCATTGCAGTGTGCTGTGTGAGGTGCAGTGTAAACGCTAGATGTTCACTGCATGCATGAGCATTACATTTGGTTTGCTCCAGCGCTCCTGTGTGAATGAGGTTGTCAAGGTGAGACAAACTTACAATTAGCAATTCCAAAACAGAGTTGCATAAAGATGAAAAGCTTACAAAATACACATTCTTGCCACCACTGTCTACATGATCAGAATCCTGTTGCACGTGGGGTTTGCCAATGCGGCCTGCTTTGCTGACTTGCCACCATGGTCCACCTTCACTCCTGTGACTAGCCTCTCATCTGATTCCTTCAGGGTAGTGGATTTGAATTTTTTTGGAATCACTTATGCTCAAATTTATGTTCATGAAAATTTTAGTGATATGTTATTGGATTGTTACTGTAATTTTTTGGGTGAGAAATCAGTTTGTATCTGTTTGGTAGAGGAAGAGTCACACCTTTAGGATGGTTTCTACTACCAAAATTATTCGCTTTTGTTCAGTAACATAATTAAATGACGCACATCAATGCCGAATGTATTTCACATTTAAGTAACAAAAGAAATGATTTCACTGCTATCACGTGGCAACATATCCTAGGTTCTGCTCCACACATGTCATCTATGATTATAAAGACTTATTCAAGCAAAAATTGCTGTCTGAAATCAGTGTGTTGTTTTCTGAAAGAAGACTTATCTAATTTTATAGCTATATCTTCATTATATTAGGGTATTAGTATTAGGGCAGCAGCGTAGCATAGTGGTTTCTCTCAGTGCCTTGTAACAAGAGAGTGTATTAGATGATCCAGGGGTGACATTATGTTCTATTGTGATGTCAAAGAAATAAATGCATGGTTAAGTTTCAAGAACAGGGGTTATTCTCTGCTCTACTGTTTGTTTTAGGAATACTATGGCTTTATTCAGAATTTTGATTTGAGACCAAATGCAGCTACTATTGCACTAGGATCAATTATTTTAGCCATGTGAATCATCAAATACAGAGGAAGTGAAATAGAAGCAGAGCAGTTTGTTAACACCTGAGTTGAAATTTAATAATGGGATATTGGAAACTGGAACAATTGTCCAGACAATGCATTGCTGCTTTTGAGATGAAGTGACATGCTTTCAATATTGGGAAATAGGTTTAAGAGTGTTCCTGCCAGTTGGTGGGTCATTTTGTAGTCCCCCTTGTAATTGTTTAAAAATGATGCCAGACCTTGGATGGGCTACACAGGACAACATGTTTCAGGGTGAAGCAAGCTTCAATGGGCAGCCAGAACACACACACACTGACTGACCGAAAGCATTGAAGTACCAAAATAAGATTCAAATGCACTTTTTCCCCAGAAATCTAGTTTCATCTAAGTATGGAAGCATGTGCAAAGCTGCTATTCACCACGCATTGCTGATGAATTGGTTTTACAACTGAAAACCAATTTCACTTATACATTCTGGGCAGCCATTTATGAAAAGATCAGATTCAGTAAATGATGAGAATTGTATTGATTTTTTGAATTCCTTTGGCTCCTTAGGATAAGAATCTTAAGATTTTACATGTATCTTTACAAAGACAGCGATGGTTAAGTACACACATTCTAACTGGTTATTCAGCCCTACGGGCAGGGTATGGTGAGAGCAGAGTAAAAGACTGTGATAGAGAACACAGGATAGAGAATGCTCAATGACAGCAGCCACTCAAAGGCAATGTGTAGCTGAACACATTTGATCCACATCCCTAGGGTCATGGCACTTTGAGCACCAGATTCATTTTAGCTTGTTTAGTTTGTTTATATATTAATAGTGACGTTTTGGAATCAATAACAGTGCTCAATAATAATAGGTGTTTCTTGCACTTACATGTCAAAGTTGGGCGGCTGCATTTTAACACAACCAGTTAAAATGGAAGAACATGCCAGATTTAAACTGATGTAGGATAGAAATTTCTTCCAAATTGATAGTAGATGGCCAGGAGTGAAGGATAGGACTCACAGGATTTATTTGCTTAGCCTTATACAGGGCAATTTATATAGCTCGCACAACCCACATTTTATACATTATGCATTTACACAGTTACTTTTTGAAGCAATTCATATTACGTGTCTTGGTTGAAGGTGCAGGGGTTAGTGTCCTACCTGAGACTTGAACCTTCTCCTTGACCCTTCACTTCTTAATGGAGTAAGCCATACACAGACACTTCAGCCTGTTGGAAACCACTGAAGTTGTGCTCTCCTTTTGTTTCATCACTTATCTACCAGATCCATATTTTTCTTCCTGGGACTACTCCCACGCTCATTGTAGTTCTTAAGAGTGTACTTGTTTCCTTAAATTTGTGCTATGTAAGTGATGTCTTTATTATCCGTGTGGGGCATTGCTAGCTATTTTATTCACATTTATGTTATTACAACCATAACAAGTCATTGGGGAGACTTAAGATTTAATTGAAACCAGGATAGTTAGAATCCAATGTTACTAGAGATGACTGGTATTTCAAGCGTTCATGGTGTAATTAATCTTTTCAGATAATCCCATTGCTGTCATCTCTCCAAGTTTGTCATTATAGGTTCTAAGGGTGTCATCGTAAACATAGGAATTAATTTCCAAAATACAGCAAATATATTTTTCCAATGAATCATTTATCTTGTGACTGAGCCATGTTTACTGGTGACTAGTAAAAGGATTTTTTCTTGGATCAAAATGATGATCACACATAAACATATAAAATTACCCCAGAGTGCTTGTGGCCCATATGTATTTTTGCTGTGTTCGTATCCATTTCTTTGTCCTTGTGAAACTCATGAAAGATTTCTGAAAATGTTTCACAGTTTATACCAAATATGCAGAGTTGGATGTTTCCACAAGATATCATTTTTCTTATGCAGTTCAGCAGGTGAAAAGACTGCAGTTCCCCTTTAGTGAAAAAGATACAATGGGGACATTCTGCAACTATATAAGCTAGTTTTATGGCAGTCTTTTGACATTTTTCTCAAGCATGAGTTATGACCTGCAATATATTCCATACTCCTTTAGTCCTTTATCATCGCAGGTACAGCAGGACTCCACATGGGGAATATTATGGAGAAGCAGGTGGCATGTTTATGCGGACTGGGGAGTACCAAAGTTTGAATCTAGTAGAAATCTATACTACCTATGTTTTCCAGAATGGCAGGATATTTATTGATTTCTTATGGACTTCATCAGCATGTTTTTCAATCAAAAAATATCACTGAGATTTAGTTTTGAGCAATATTTTGTCTGCAGTAAAGTTTTCAAAAATGTAACAACAAACAAGATGTGGTACATTTACAGTTAGGTCATTTGGCAGATGCTTTTATCCAAAGCGACTGACAAGTGAGGAATAGCAAGCAAGCTACAGTAGTGTAGAAGACCTTAGAGTAAGCTTTAAGTGCAACCTAAAACAACTAAACTCAACTAAGTAAGTCAAGGAAAGTAGAAAATAAAGGTAAACAAGGTGAAAACAAATAGTTACAGGAGAAAAAAGCGCAAGGCAAAAAGTGCGCGGAGATGGAGTTGTGTTGGAGTTATAAGAAGTGTTTAGGAGAGGAGGTGCTCTCGGAAGAGCTGAGTCTTCAAGAGGTTCTTGAAGATAGAGAGGGACGCCCCTGCTCTTATGGCATAAGGTAGCTTGTTCCACCAGCGGGGAACTACTGCTGTTGTAAATATCAGCAACCTACCAGACACAGGGTTTGTCACTCTTAGCTGATTTAAAAAAATTCAGCCATAAAATCTGCTAACCTTGATTGATCTGTAACAGCATGTTAGCTGCATATAAGATACAATCTAATTTCAAATAAATTTTTCCAGTTCAGCTTTGCTGTGATTTCTGAGGAACCAAGAATTTCATTACTATCCTAGAGCCTAAGGAGCTGTATTTATGCAATGTAAGGGCAGAGTTCAAATCCAGATGCAGACACTACTGCTATTGTGAAGAGGTCTGTCCAAATCCATTTTGGTATGTTAATGGCACTGATGCAGGTGGAAAGTGAGATGGCAATAGTCTTCTGCATCATTGCCATTATGTATGTACTTAATGCAATACAGTATGGAATTAAAACACCCCATTGTGTGTATGTTGTAGTGGGAATTAGTGAATAAATGTGCTACAGTACATTTTATGAAGTCTAGTGAGCTACCTTCTGAGGAGATGAATATCTATCCACATTTCCTTTGGGAATTAATAAGGGTAAGAGGGCAAGCACATAAAAATATTATGGAGTTCATCTGCTCTTATATCAATGGGAGAGCTGGCTTCTACACAAGTGAGACTTGTAAAACAATTTTGTATGTCAGGTTTTGATTGTGCGTGTGGGTGTTTAGTGCATGTGTGGCATTGTCGCCTATTTACTGTGCTTGTATGTTATCATAGGCCAAGATCAAAAGAACTCACTCCATAGTAGTAAGTGGTATATTTGACACACATGCATTTTTATCCCCAAACATTTCCATTAGCTCTGTAGCTCTGTAGAAAAAAGATACATGTCTGAAAAGAGGGACTTTGGTTTGTTGGTGTATGGCTTATTGTTGCACTGTCCTCATCATCTTCTGTCTTGCTCTAGTCTCTGGCATTAGTGATGTTAATATGTACTGTGCAATGAAGAAATCAAGGGTTCTCATGTCAAGGTGCTCTTGACAAAGTTATTTAGAATTTTAAGGGTATGTGCAGAAAAAAATAAACACCACCAATAACTAAAAGCACTCATACAGAAGCTGTACTGACTTCAAAGATGAAGTTGGCAAATTATGTTTATTCCCACTGCCTCATCCCTAGAGCTGTCTCTACATGTCAGCTCAGTAGGTCTCTTTAATGACTTTAAAAACATGCATGAAATCCCACACCAACTTCCTCAAGAGATCATTTCTAAAACCTACCTAACTTCTTGTGGACACTAGTGGGATGACATCTGATCTTTGTAGGTTTCCCTCTTTTTCTTCCTTTCAGGGGTCTAACAGGATTATATAGAATAATATGCCCACTCAAATTGCAACCATATTAGTTTATCTCATTCTCTGCTGAATAACTTGTTCATTTTTCTGTGTAGAAAAAAGCAGGTTTATTTTGTCATTGTTATGTCCTAGATGTGTAATGGCGTCCAGGGGTACGGACGAGGGACGCAACACAAAAAGAAAACCCACCACCAATGCCGGCTTGGACGGTGCAGAGATGAAACACACAGACACAGGAGCAATGTACAAGGTTGTGCAATATATTTACAATATTTACAGGAACAAACATACACGGGAAAAGGAGAGAGGACGCCAGACGGTGCCAACGAAAAGAACTTAACAAAACAAAAACAACCCTAAATACCTTCCCCCAAGTCATACAACTAACGACAAAACAAAAGGGTGGCAGAGCCAAACAAAAACCTAACTACACTAACTATCTTAAAACAAAATATACACAGGTGGCACCAGCCTCTACACTAACCCTATACAAAAGGAACAACTAACGCGGGGATCCCCTACCTTACCTGGCCTCCTCCCACGACAACCGAAAGCAACCAAGCTGAGACACTATCCAAAATCACAAGCAGAAAACGATGCAAAGTCAAAACATAGTTCAGCCAAGTTTGAAATAACGATGCACGAATTAACGAGAGATCGAAAAACAGCAATCTCCACTGTAAGAAGCCGGCATCTTTAAAGGGGGTGCTCCGTCTCTGGTTGGCCAGGACGAGGAGGCGGGACGCAGCGCAGCGGGATACCTGCTCCAGGAGAGCAGTGGGAGAGGAGAGAGTAGTGGTGTTCAAAACAATTCTTTTTAGTGATTCGGTTCCTTTCGTTCAGTTCAATAAAATGATTCGAATCTTTGACTCACTGATTCCTTCATTTCCATATTAGGTCGGGCGGCATACACAAATCTGTAAATATTTTTATTGCATTTTAAAAGTTACTGTACATTGTTCCAAACATCATGTCCATTATTAGCCTGCTCTGCGGTAAAACAAAATGTGTGGAGCCAAATGTCAATGAAATGAATAATAATTAAATCATAATATTCATTACGTGAAACTGCACCATGCTATTCAAACAATCATGCAGCCGCAAAAGGTAATAGAACCCCACATTTTAACACGTATAATAGCCTAAGTGCATGTCATTTGCTAAAACTAAAAAAAGCACTGAGGAAAAAAGAGCCAAGCTTATATCCAAAGCAAATAACTTCATTTTACAAGTTTTGAACTAACCCAGCCCAAACATTTTAATATACTTGTAGGCCTAGTCAGCGATGTCGTATTTTTATTTCTTGTTAATGTAGACATGGTACGCTACAAATGTGATGCATAGGCTTATGCATCACATTTCTGTTTTGTTTTGCAGCCTACTATGTTGATTTGTCAGTATTTATTAATAAGGACTTTATTCATGTTAAAAGGAAATGTGATGTCAACATTAAATACATCGTAGCCTACGTAAAATTGCAGTTGTGATAAACAAGAACTGCGATATGTTGTGCGCACCTAAAATATGCTACTGCTAAAAATATAAATATAAAATAATATTCCAGGTAGATGAGCAAAATAATATTTAATAAATTTTGTTTATTCCTATAATAATGTCATGGAAGCGCTCTGATTCCTTTTGCATCGTCACAGTCAATGGTGGCTGTAGCCCAAGCCTGTTATACTGAAACTAGCGATTCTGGAAACACGTAGTCACCAAGTCTTCATAGTCAGTGAATCTTTGGAGTCTGAAGGAACTGGTGAACTGAGGAACTTGTCAGCATAGTCACCAGTTCCTTTGAGTCCGAACGAACTGAGGACTCGCAGTTCCTTTGAGTCTGAACGAACTGGTGAACTGAGGAACTTGTCAACAGTTCATCAGGTCAGTAGGTGGAGTTTAGAGTCTTCGTAGTCACCGGATCTTTTGCATTGTCCCACATCGTCAGCTGTGCCGAGATGGCTGGTGGGAGGTGCTTCGAGAGTTTTAGCATTTCAGCCATTGGCTAGTTGTTGTCATGAATGTACTGCTGATACAGTTTTGTGATAGGCTGCTTCGTAGACAGACCACATATTTAATATCCACTGGAGGGAGGGTTATAGCTGCTATGCCAGCTAATCAGCGCGCATGTTTGCAAAGAGGAAGGAACAAATCTTTTAGACTACTGATTCAGTACACTCAGTTCACCTCAAAGATTCGTTCAAAAGGATTTGTTCGTTCAGGAACTGCACATCAGTCGGAGAGAGGGAGGAACTCTGAGACGCACGCGGCCCAGACCCCACAAACGCACAGTGCGCTGCATGTAACAGTCATGTACAGGAAGGTTGTCACTTTAAATGTGTAGAATACATCATCAGTGAACAAAAAACTGGCTCTGCAAGAGCAATGCAAAATGTGCCTATGTCCTAGTTCTGCTTTTTGCATTGCATCAAAAATGGTTCTCTTGTTTTTGGTGGAAAAACAACTCCAGTTCATCTCTATTTAATATTTTTTTATTATATACTTATTATATATTTATCATTTCAGGACGTAGAAACATTCTTTTTAATGGACCAAAAATATGGGACTTACACGTTGTTTAATCAGTAAACAACAGGAAATTCATATAACAAAGAGGCAATCTCCAGCTGTTGATAGCTGCAGTGTATTCAGAGGCATGCTTCTCTCAGCTGACCACACAGATAACAGAGCAAATTTGATGGTTATTGAAAGGAGTTTCAATTTCATCTGTAATATTACTGACATATGATTGAATTTATTATATTTATTTGACTGCAATCACTTAAAATATATGTAGTTATGTATTTTTGTTTTGTATTGATTTTATATCAGTATTTATGTAAATATTTGTTTGCATGGGTCAAATTACAAACTATCTAATCTAAATCTAATTTTCCTTTTTTCACATTATAAAGCAACTGAATGTCCCTCTGACATGGTTTTTCTTAGCTGACACATTTGCTCTTGGAAGTGTATTCAAGTAATCTCCTTTTATATTTATGCTTGACTAATACATGGACAGTCAATGGCCCCAGATGAAAACAAGTAAGCCACATGAGGTAGCTTGACAGGCTTTACGCTTCACAGCTGAAACTTACAGCCTTTGGTGACTGGATGCAACTTGATGTTGAGCTTTGTTTCATCAGATGACTCCAGTTAATTCATTAATTGTTGCATTTCACATCCCTGCCACCAGTTTTGTCATGAGTACCAACCTTACTCATCCAATTCCATTAGAAGTCTGTCAGACTTGCTTCTAGACCCAAAAAGACAAGCATGACAGTTCTGGTTCTTGTCGCTTGACACTCCACTGTGGCAAATCTGAGTTTCAGCCTTAATTAGCCGGTAAATTGCTGATGGGAATCGGCCTATGGGGAGATGTTGCAGGGAGAATAAAGAGGGCATTTACATGCTTAATTTTTCCCACATCACTGTTCTTGGACCACACCAGTGACAGAGGCTGCATTTTTATCACAAGGAAAGAAACACACACAATGGTTTCAGTAGTTTAACAAATTGTGCTCTTTCAGGAGTTAGATATAAGGGCAATGTAAAGACATGAGTCAGTCTTTATCCTGATGCATTTCTCTGACACACAATTGCAAGACCTTTGGATGTTCAGTGACCTTTTAATACATTTAAAATAACTCAAAATAACTTTGTCTTAGTGGTAAATAGTTTAGTGTGCATTGCAAAGGACACCTAAATTATAAGCTTGAGTTGTTACACTTTAGTTACTTTTAGGGAAAATTGGGGTGGTGGAAGGATCAGATATTATGGCATATTTTATCATTCTGAATGAACTTTTAAGTCTTACTGGATTTATGGAGTAGGTCTGTTTCTATACCTCATCATGATCAAAGAAATTGACTGCATTTACAAATCAGGCCACCAATTTATTAAAGTAGGTAATTAAGTACTTCCATAGAATTAACACCTCAGGCCCTCAAGCACCAAAATTAAACCCCACAGAAACAATTAAGGAAATAATGAGATATGGGCATAAAGGGGGCTTAATTTTGGTGCCAATATGTAGGTGCTAAATTCAAACTATTGGAAGGGGAGAACAAGAGTGATTTTAACAATCCCTCATATGGGACAACGTGGGCAGAGTAAGAATGCAGCAGGCTTTGGAATTCATTCAACTCTTATACTAAAAGAGGAACTGCATGGAGACTCTTACAGGTTAGCACGTCCCCAGCTACTTCCGATATGGAGGTGCACATGCACAGATCTGACAGATGACATCCAGAATTTAATCCAATAAAAATGCTTACAACAAAAGTAAAAATGAATCAATTGAAAGTAGAAGTATTCTTAAAAGTAGATGTATGGATTTGTGTACAAGGAGGGACATGGGTTTTAAAACAAAGTGAAATTGATTGAAATTGGGTATAATTGTTTTTTTGTATCATTCATTAAGTATCTTTAGTGCATATGCATCACCATAGAGCTTGGCTTGAACTTGCAATCTCACTTATTTGAGCACCATAAGGCAATAGTGTACACGCTGTTTCCTGTCTCCCTGCCCACTTTATCCTAATTGACCAATGGGGCATGTTTTGTTTATAAACCTCACTTCTGTGGCTTTTTGCTGTTGGACCCTTTAGGGAGAAGAGTGGCACTTACTTTACTTTAAGAACTTGTTCATCCATTTATTTATTTTCTATGGACCATAGGAACATTTTCAAGACCTGCTTTTAGTTACTTTGCCAATTATGAAAATGGTTATTGGCTTGCAATATTATTGGCTTGCTTGTTGTAAAGAGTTGAAAGCAGTTTATGATGTGCTTCAAATGGACTCCAAACAAAACTAATTTAATACCCCCTGTCCCCAGGAAGGAGTCTATTAACATATTATTGAGACTTTATAAGCCCCCACCACGGACCTGTGACAGCAACATCTCTCTGCTTAACAACCTCAATAACTTCTTCGCACGCTTTGAAGCAAACAACTCCACACCTGCACACAAATCACCACCCCCTCCTGACGACCAGGTCCTGTGCCTATCCCCAGCCAGCGTGAAGAACTCCCTCTCCAGAATCAATGCCCGCAAAGCTGCTGGGCCCGACAACAGGACTGTGCTGAGGAGCTCAAAGATGTCTTTACAGACATCTTCAACACCTCCCTGAGCCAGGCCGTTGTCCCTACCTGCTTCAAAGCAACCACAATAATACCTGTGCCAAAGAAGCCATCTCCATCCAGCTTCAATGACTACCGCCCTGTTGCACTGACGCCCATCTTAATGAAGTGCTTCGAACGGTTAGTCATGCAGCACATCAAATCTATCCTCCCTCCCTGGACCCATTCCAGTTTGCATATCGAGCCAACCAGTCCACAGATGATGCAATCTCCACTGCTATCCACTCAGCCCTCACCCATTTGGAAAAGAAGGACTCATATGTGAGAATGCTGTTCATAGACTTCAGCTCAGCATTCAACACAATCATCCCCATGCAGTTAGTTCAGAAACTGGATCACCTGGGCCTTAGCACTTCACTATGCAACTGGTTACTGGACTTCCTCACTGGAAGACCACAAGCAGTTTGGGTTGGCAACCACCCATCCAGCAACATCATACTGAACACTGGGGCCCCTCAGGGATGTGTGCTTAGCCCCCTACTCTTTACGCTGCTGACCCATGACTGCACACCAAAGTACAGCTCCAACCTCTTCATCAAGTTTGCAGATGACACAACTGTGGTGGGCCTCACCACCAACAAAGATGAGGCTAACTACAGGACAGAGGTGAGCCAACTTGCCAAGTGGTGTGGCGACAACAATCTCTCTCTCTGAATGTAGAGAAAACAAAGGAGATGGTTGTCGACTTCAGGAGAGAGCACACCCAGCATCATCCTCTGACCATCAATGGTGCAGCTGTGGAGAGGGTGAGCAGCACCAAGTTTCTGGGTGTGCACATAACAGAGGACCTCTCCTGGTCAAACAACACCACATCACTGGCCAAGAAAGCTCAGCAACGCCTCTACTTCCTCCTCAAACTGAGGAGAGCCAGAGCCCCAGCTCCCATCATGTGCTCCTTCTACCGTGGCACCATTGAGAGCATCCTTACCAGCTGCATCACTGTGTGGTTTGGAAGCTGCACCACCACCAACAGGAGAACCCTGCAGCGCATAGTGGATGCAGCAGAAAAGATCTCTGGTGCCTCACTCCCCTCCCTCCTGGACGTCTACAACACACGCCTAGCCCGTAAAGCACTGAGCATTGCTGGTGACTCCACTCACCCATCGCACATACTCTTCAGTCCCCTCCCATCTGGGAGGAGATTCAGAAGCCTCCAGGCCCGTACCTCAAGGTTGAGGGACAGCTTCATCCACCAGGCTGTTAGGAAGTTGAACTCTCTTCCCTCCCTCAGCCGTTAGCTCCAACACAGAACTGAACTTTCACCCCCCCACAATACTGAGGTCTGGACTAACAATAAATGACTTCTTTTTTTCTCAGAGTGCAATTATTACTAATGAGTATTTGTTCCAACTGTTGACTATTGAAAATAGGTTAAACTCTGAAATTCATTGCAGTTTGACTTTAATGAACTTATTTTTCCCCATTTCAATTTGACAAAAACAAAAAAAGGCATGCTCCAACAAGAGCACAAGGGGAGAGGTGATTGAGGGCTGGTACTTCCCCCACTGGTGGCTCCATCTCTTCCCCACCTCACACCATGTCTTCCCAGTGGACAAACATGACAGGTATTTGGGTTTGTCAACCACAGATAAAAGGGATCCCTCTCACCTGTGCCATGTGTTGGGGTGAGAAGGATTTGCTGTTATGAGCAGTGGAAGAACTAACTTTAGAGTAAGACCTTGTTTGGAGGAGGACCTGGATTGAGTTTCCACCTGTGTTTGGATCTGGCTTTTGAATTCCCCCTGCTGGACTTGTGTGCCTGATTTTTCTTCGTTTTTTCCCCCATTAAACACCCACTGGTTGCACTGCGGGAACCATATTTGCTGTGCTCTTGTGATATTATCACACACAACCTGACTCTTTGAGGCTTGGCCTCCCACTCTGTTACAATGTAGATATATAGATATATAATATATCTTATTAAATGTGTGTTTTTTTCATTGACGCTTTTAAACATTGATTGTTTGATTGTGATACAGTGCATTTGTGCATTTATGTTGTGCTTCACAGTCCTGTTTGCAAAATTACACTGAGAGTGCTAATATACAACTAATTGCAGCTCAGTTTTTACTGCACCAGGGAAGACTGGGATTTTGTGAATGTGGATTACTCACTCTTTTTCTCACATCAGGCTTAATTTAGTTAACAGATTCATTGTGTAAGAATTAATCATGACAAAGCATTTTTACTTTAGGTTATGATTGACTAATAGTGTGTTAATTAAGTTGCTGCACCTGTTCCTCCTATACAGTTGCTTTTAGTTGAAGGAGTTTCAGAATGGGAAGCATTTGATTAAACTTTGTAGCACAATCAAAATATACATGCAGTAACTGTATGAGATCTTTTTCACCCGTGCTTTCTTCTGATTATTAGGTGAACACATGGAATATGTAATTTTATAATCTCTGTGATTATGGCATAATGTATGGGTTGATGAATGTGGCCAATTAATTCTGTCGGCATCCAGCAAAGCCACCACTGTCTTGTGTAGGCCACTGCACTATTCTCGCTTGAACAGTGTATGTAATCCTGTGAATACATTGGAACAGAAAGAGTCAAGGCAAAAATGGTTTATGACAGCATCCACTGGGGCAGACAGGAATTGCAGACTGAATAAACATGATATCTCCTGGGTAACTCTATCCTGTAGGCAATTACTTCCTTAGTGACACTGACTTCTCTCCCACTTGTCAGAAAGCAAGCTAATCTATGACTATTTTTCCTTTAACCTGAATGTTATTATCCCACAGGGCAACAAATCTTTTTTGATATTGCCAGGAAAATCTGGACATGATTGTCATAGAGTTTGTGTCCTGAATTTGTGGAGGTCCCATCATGCAATCAGGTAGGTGTCTGCATTCTTTTAGACAATGCACCTTTATTTAGTAGTGAGAGCTTCAAAGTGAAAGGAGACACATATGGAATTTGCTGTTGTCTTTAACTTTTATGTTATCGGAGCACTAGACCTACAGCATGTGCTCTGATGACAGAGAAAGCTTCCTGTACGTTACCATTATCCCATTTTGTAAATAATCATTGATTCAGAGTTCCACACCATGCTTTTGAACTTCTGTCACTGAATAATAAGCACTTTTTACAGCCCCTATTTTTTATTCACAGCAGACTGTGGGACAGATTGCATAATTTGACTCTACTTGCCACCTGTTTCCTTGTCAACATGTCTCATAACATAATCGCATGCTACCTGGGAGAAAAAAAGGTATGCATCATTAATGGCATTTGATGAAGCCTTACATTTTCTGCTGTGACTGGCATGCTAATATAGTAATGAAGGAGTTTTGTTACCTTTTTGACATTGAAGTTTCACAAAATAAACATGGAAAAATGTGGATGCAGATCATTTTCCGCACAATGGAAATGAGGTAGTTGGCTCTGGTGTAACACCAATTTAAGGTCTTGGGCACAGCTGAACAGAGTGACTGTATGGCTGTATGGTTTTCAGGCTTGGTTGGATGATGCCTATTTCAACACCGCTTTATTTCTGAAATTTACAGTTGTGTTTTTTTATTTCTGATATTGGTTTGTCTATTGACATATGCCAACACAATGAACAACTAGTGTTTATGACCATAGAGAAATAAGTACATAAGTTATCATTTACCTAAGGAAAAATATGCAAACATAAAATGCAAATGGGGTGAGTATTGAAGAAAATACTAAAAATTAATGTACGCATTACACAATAGCAAAAATATGCATTTTAAGGTATATATCTGAAAAAAAAAAACAAAGGAAAGTTGCTCATGATGGGTTCAATATCGGTAACTGATTTTCAGTGAGGAGAAGGCTGTTTAAAGACAGTGACAAATTATAATACATGATCTGTCATGATGATGAGCTATTTTATAACTTAAATCACAAACCACATCTTCATACTGCAATTATTAGTGTCAAAGGCATGACCATAATCTTATGGTAGCACAAAGGAAAAGCAGAGAATGAATAATTTTCATACAAATTATTATTCATGCAAAAACATCATGCAAAAGGTATTTATCAATAAATGTGATGTGCAAATGTTTACCTGAAGATCATCTAATCCATATAATATACCACAGGCAATGTCTTTACTTTACACAGTAAATCTGAGGCAAAACATGGGGGAAGTTGGGAAAATGGATTAGATAACCTTGGATGGATTAGGCACCTTCCTTAAAGTGAAGAATTCTTAATTACTGACAACAGCCTAGAAAATCAAGTGTGAGCAGTATGTCCTACCCATCTAGTTTTTCAAGACTTGAAAAAAAAACACATAAATTGAATAAATATCTCAAGCTATTGTACTAAAAATATATTAAACCTGAAGGCCAACAGAGAGGTTAATGGTCATCATTTATTTTGCTGTGAAATTAGCACATTGGTTTCAATTGTTGTGAATACTTGCAACACTTTATTGTGCACAAGGGCTTTGTCACATTCATTGACATTCATAGCTACGGAACAATGCTAAGAAGGGAATATCTTTTGTGGAAATGTGTTTTTGCCACAAGTTACTGTGACATCTGTTTAAACTTCAGACTGCAATAGAAGGGAATGTTCAGGGGAAAGCTCTGTGCAGCATGTGGCCCCCTTGAGAAGAAGGCAGAAGAAGATCATGGTGGCCTTTAAAGACCAAAGGAGGTATAAAGTGTTAATGAGGTGAAGTAGACTCATATAATATGGATCAAGCACATCCATCTTATCACTTGAAAGATATAAATTCATCTGCACAGACAGATATCCATCCCACTCCCTGCCTTTGTGATACAATGTACCAGCACCAGCCCAAACAAGTGTTTGTCCCTTTTTACTTGAAGAAATTGACACTGCACTGTGTCTCATTTTTGTGAACACACTCTTGGGTCCCGCAGATACATAGTGCACTTTTTTGCTCTTTTTTGAAAAACTGACTGACACACAGGCTTGCAGACACACACACACACACACACACACACACACACACACACACACACACACACACACACACACACACATCAAAAGCAACCTCCAATCAAATTTTGTACGTGATACACAGTTCGCCACTGGGTTACCCAGGCTGTGTCTGCTGTAGTAGGTTCACACCAGGGTTATTATCGTATACTAAAACTAAGGGTGTACTCACACTAGGCAATCCGTACTGTGCCCGAGCACGTTTGACCCCCAAAGTCCAGTTCGTTTGACTCGTGTGATCGCTCCGTACCGTGCTCGGGCCCGCTTGAAGAGGTAGGCTCGGGCACGGTTCACTTGGACTCGGGCACGGTACGCATCAGTGTGATCGCTAACCGTGCCCGAGCACAGAACACAAACATGACGTCAATGATGCGACTGTCCCATTTAACAAATATATCAGTTATATAGCAACAGTTAGCTGGATATCTGTTAGTTACACGCCCAGTCATAATAAATCCTTTAAACCATGATTTGACTAGCTAGCTTACTTCCTTAAATATAACAAACTGGCTACCTCCAAAATGATGTTTGATTGATTAGTTCTGTAGATCTATACCTAAACTTAACTCTGTGGATCCCCACATTAGCTTGTTTACTAGCAAGCAAAATAAAACTAACCATAATTTACGTGGCAATGTAAGCATTGCTGTTGTCAGGGGCTTAGTCAGAGTATCACAAATGAAGCAGCCAAACTGTTTAAGTAGCTAGTCTTCGACAATCATTCAGATAGGTATAGCCTGTTAGCTAACTAGCTATGTTTATCAAATCTATTGCTTGATAGCGGTCGCTCCCCAGCCAGTTAGCATCGATTATGCAACACAGCGATTTTCAGTTAATTGTGCTGCACGTATAATAAGATTTTTACGGAGGCAGCTGACGTTAAGGGAGGAATTGGGAGTTTTGCTCGCCAACTACAATTCACGTTCATCAATAAGGTGAGAACCAGATTCATTATTAACCCAAATATTCTCGAATGAATTGAAAAGTGTACTATCCAAGTAGTAATAGAAGATGTTTGTTGTTGTAATGATGACAGTAGTGCACACACAAGTAGTAACCCTAACTGGTTAACATTAGCTAACATTATTGTGATTAGGCTACTGTAATCTGACACAAAATATTGGTCTGTCCCTTAGCATAATGACTGAAATGTCAGTTGCCTCTGTAAAGATCTTCTTATATGTGCAGCACAGTTAACTGAAAATCGCTGCATTGCACGATTGATAAATCAATAAGGCATGTGAGAGGGCCATGTGTCACCGCGCCCAAAACGACTAAATATGCCACAAAGTAGCCTAAGTACAATCATGAACTCTATTGTGCTGTGCGAGACCGCTTTTCCTCAACACAAAAAATCGCATCGTGATGACGTAAGCGTGCTCGGGCCCGAAACGTTAAGCACAGTGTGAGCGCAGGCCAGAGGGGGAGTGGGGAGGGGGGACAATCGTGCTCGGGCACGGTACAAGGCAACTGGGCCTAGTGTGAGTATGCCCTAAAACTAAGACGAAAACTAATGGTTTTGAGACATTTTCATAAACTGAAATAAAATAATTTACCCAAAGAAAATGTAAAACTAAAACTAAACGGAACTAATAATGACTGCTAAAAAACTAATAAACATAAAATAAAAGACAAAAAATAATTGTCGTTATTGTTTGGAGATGGCAGACATCGTATCCATTCAAGGCGGCGGGTGTCACACTCAGGGGCAGTTTGTTCCTTAGGGCGATCGGGCGACGGGGGAAAGGGAGGGAATTTTTCTATCACATTCTACCACAGTGTTACGCTAGCTGTGACTGTTCTAGACAGTTTGTCCTGCCTCTGAATATCATAGTCAAGTCCTGTTCCGTGGAGTACTGCCCCATTTGGGTGATTTCAGTCTGGTTGAAAATCGCCCGGATCGCTCTGATAGACACTCATGTTAAGGCAATTTTTTTCAAACTGCAGGCGCTGAAATGCAATCTGTATGGGTTCCGGGTGGGCTTCCACTAACGTGCTTTCGTTATACATAACCTGGTGTAGGGATTTCTGGGGCAGCCAGCGATCTTGTCACATTCAAGGTCAACATGGCTAATGTTATCTCAACTCAGAGCAACTCGATTGTGTCATTAAGAGAAATACCGTTCAGTTGTTGTAGTAATCAGGATAAATTGGCAACTAAAGAATTAGGACCACCCAGACCAAATATAAACATCAAGCAAGTATCTACGGGGGGGGAATCGTATAACCAGGAATTTTCGTGGAGCTGGTATGAACGGAAAACATAGCTGGCTAGCAGGCTGCGAAGTAGCTAACGCTTTGTGACAGTGTCAAGTTAGCTAGCTGACTAATTTGCACAATGCAATGTGACAATGTCTAGTTAGCTAGCTGTTAATTTACCCATTGAACGGGTCACCTTAGCCATCATCGCAACAATTGCCCCCCCTTTAGAGATTTGGCAGGAGCCGCCACTGGTCACACTCCAAAAATTCTGTGTAGTCTGAAACAAATGCATCACATTTAGTCTTGAAATGTTGATATCTTCAATGATAAGCAGATTATTTTTCACGCTGCACTAATCCTTGACAATTTTTGTCCTTAACTAAAATTACTAAAACTGAAACTGTAATAGACTAAAACGAAACAGAAATGAGTCCATGAAATTAAAACTAAACTGAAACTAATGAAACCACTGGTGAAACTAATTAAAACTAAACGGAAATTCAGATTGAATACAAAAATATTATCAAAATAAAAACAAATTTGAAAATGTAAAACTATTACAACCTTGGTTCACACCATACTTCTTTGTCATTTAGTTGTAAAATATCATTACTCCAGGGAAGTCACTCAATCTGTCATCTGCCATCTAGGGCTGCTTGATATCACCCCACCCCTAAAAAAGCTGCCGTGGTAAATCTTATAATCAACAGGCATTATGTGTAATCAATTTGCACTGTCAGGATGTGGATATTTACTTAATACAGAGAACAAAATGAACATCAGCCTCCTTTGTCTGACTTCTTTTGAACTGTCAGAAATTGTTTTAACCTGCTGTTTTAAAATGTTTTGTGAATAACTGCAGTACAATTTCCCTGTATGAAACAGGAAACAGAGGGGTGAGAATAGACCAAATATTCACAGATTTTCTGCAATGGTGTGTTTCCAAGGGGTCTTTATAGATTTTTTTTTTCCTCACAAATTACAAAGGCTTTATAATTTATCAGTGACTACTCCAAGGCAGCTGCTCTAAGAGTGCAGAAATAAAAAAATGCACAATGTCCTCATTTCTTTGATTAGAGATCCTTTGTGGTTACTGTCTTGCACTCATGCAGGCATGGCGAGTGCTCTCTGCAGGCGACACAGGTCGCTGCGGCCTGACGCATTGCACTTGTTACCTCACGGAGATTCTAATCTTTATTAAGCCCTATCAGTCAGACAGGATTCTTCCTGCACAATGAAGGTGAGGTTGCCAACTTGACCGACAGCCTGAGCCCTGGGTAGGAAAAATATGGCCTTGTCTTTTGGTCAGTCAATCACTGTCAATTGTGTTCTGAGTGTCAAAACTGCTTGTGTTTTGGATTAGATCTGGAGCCTCTGGGGGCAGTGCTTTCAAGCTGTTTGAATGCATGATGAACACGAAAAAGACCCGTGAGGGGAGCTTAGTGAAGTCTTGCCAGCAGGACAACATCATTTCCAGAATTCCCTTAGCACAGTCATCAGCTGAAACAGACATTTAGCAATATGCCATCAGTCCTTTCCCACATTCCCTTAAACTAAAGTGCTGTCAGATACAGTTATACAATGTTTTATATCTCTGAAAACCTGAAACATGCAATTAAAGAAGGCATATTACTGAAATACTAAATTTGCAAATAAATTTGGAATGGGATGTTTATATCCAAGAGTCACCACAAATAAGGTCATTATGTTGTAACTGCATCTGATACTTTGGGCCATTGCATCAAACAAATGGTGACAGATGGTTTGACATAACCACTAAATAGGGTTGACAACTCCAGTAAAGTCTATCACTGTACTGTTACTCTAAAGGGGAACTCTGCAAAAAAAAAAAAAAACAAAACAAAAAAAAAAACTTTGTCATCTGAGAAGATTTTTTTCACCACTTTTCTCACTCTTCAGTGTATTGCCCCTGATCCCTGGGTTTACCATTTGTTAATCTGGGAGTTGGAGGCTGTGAATATATAGACAGAAAGCCAAATCAGGAATGTCACTTACTTGGCTGTATAGATTCAACGCTGCTGTCCACAGGCTGCAACAATTTTGTGTGCATGTACTTCCTGCCTTATATACATATGGTTAACACATCTAACCAACTCTATTTTCTTTAAATAGCCTTTGACAGGATTGTTTATTTGAAGTGTGGGCAAGTGAAGAAATTCAGCTGCTATAATTCAGATCTTTTTGAATATTTTTATGAAACTAGAAATAACCTTGTGTATAGAATCCTGTCCCTCTCTCATCAGCTTCTAAAATGCTTCTGATGCAACAAAAGCACCAGAGAGATGAAACCATACATTTTCATAGATGCTATGAACTAAAAATTTCTCAAAGCAAAATTATTCAACCAGACAACAAATAAATAATGCATTTTTATTTGTTGAATAGATGAAACATTAGACCATGAATGTTTGTTCTGCTTTCGCAGATTAATGTGTTTGTGGAATTCATAGATTGAAATCTATCATTTCAGCAAGAGGGGCTGTGTTGTGAGCAACAAAAAGTATTCATTTTTCTTTTGATTATATGGGAAACTTTCTTCATACTTAAGGCCAGGGATGGAAACAATCAATTTTACAAGACTTTCAGCAGCGTGACAGCCGTGCTGGTGGCCCCAAAAGCCAGTTGTACAGATTAAGAGTCATCTTGACTAATGTTACCAAGGGGAAATACTGACTGTGTGACAAAGTACACATAAATTTTTCCGGGGAGATGTGTTACATATTTCCATAGACAAGTGCCATCTGTCTGGATATTAGCATTCCATTAGATCTCTCTGCCCATGGCTATAAAATTAATTGCATGTATGAACAATGGTGAAATAATTCATCACTGACATGTCACAATCACAGCTTTCATATGGAACACTGGACGTATCGTCATAATCAATGCATCCCCGCTCTTGGGAAGCATGACTAGATGAATGGAGCTGTATTCATTGAATCAAGAGCATGGTCACTGAATAATGACATGACTAATAAACAACCAACAGCCAACAAAAGCTGGCCATGTTCTTCCACAGAATTGAGTCTGTGTGTTTATTTATTGTGCATGTTTGTGTTTTTTTTAAATCCTCCTCTAATTTCTCAAAGTGTCAAAAATTCCTCCAATGCCACCTGTCTGTCATGTATATTGGTGCAAAAATGTGCAAAATTAAAGTTTTCTTTGCTGCTCCTGTTAAGCATAAATGCAGCTTTGAGCCTTGCATTACAGGGTGGCTGCTTATAGCTATAAGATTTAGGGAAGGCTAAACACTAAAACATTACCCCCATGTATGTGAAATGGTTATCTACAATGTCCCCTCACCTATGAAGATTTGAACTGAAATGGTTTGTTGGAGAAAATTTTTGCGATAGCATTGTTTTCAAACTGAATTCAGAGCAATGAGACACATGAAGATACATGTCTTCAATGTTAGTAGCTGAATCAGTGCAAGATTCTAGGATATGTTACAGTAATACCATCAATATGTCTATATGAAATGATCAGAAGAATATGCAAAGAGCTGATGGTTTTTGCTGATGTTGGAAATATGACTCAGGTGAGCTATATTGATTCACAGTAATTCAACACTGTTTGATGGTTTAGGTTAGTTATCTAAACCCAGCTGTTGATTTTCACTGATGCATGGAAAGTGGAGGTTGTATGTTTGATGGGTGTGATATTTGATAAAGCACACCATGTTGTGGCAGCAAGTGAGTCAGTTGCCTCCAAAATCTTTCCCCTTAAGTAGTTGCCATAAAATTGCCATTTGAATGTATTTCCTGAACTCAAAATATGATGTCTGAATTTTCAGGAAAACATTCCATTCCTTCCATTCCAGGGATGTGAAAAAAAACCAAAAACAGAATGGCTATATATTCTGAATGTTGTGACACATGTTAAGACTGATTGTAAGTGCAAAAGAGTTTCTGCTGATATTCAGCAGCTGATTATCTTTGATGCGATGGATGAAACTGATAAAATATCAGAGGCTTTTGTCAAGTCGACTGATGGTTCAATGAGGAGTACTGTCTCATAGAGGAGAAAATGCTTACAAGCCTCTTCTGAAGAGAAGAAAATGCAAAGAAACAGACTTAGTATTCAGTGGGTAGTGTGTTGATAGCATGCCCTACTGCGAATATGTCACAGGCCATTCTCTGACATGCAGACATATGTTTGCTTAGCATATGTGCAGTAGACAAAGGAGTTATCCTACCACGGAGTTTAGGTATGTCATGGTGGGAGTTTACTAGATCTTCATCTGATCTAGTAACCAAGACAAACACACACCTGTTAAAAAGAATCGAAAGAACACAAAAAATTGAATGTAAAAAAAACTTAAATGAGATTTATCTTAAATTTCATGATGGCTATATATGATTTAATAGTTTAGTAGTGTGACACTAAGGGAGGTGGCAGTGAAACGCAGGAGTCCAAAATATGGTGCAATATGGTATATATACATATATATGCGCAGTGGAGGGGAAAAAAGGAACTATATACAATCTGATAAACAGTGTCAAGGATTACTAACACTGGAAAGCAACAACAACAACAACAAAAAACACCCAGCTCACATTACTGAGCAGACATATAAACAGACTTATTGTAGTCTGTAAGGTTGTGAAGCAACCAAGATAACAGTCTGCAAATCCACCCTTTGTCTCAACCGCATGCTCAACCCTTTGTTTAACACCTAATCAAGGAAACACTATCTGACAGTCTGGGGGTCTTCCAGCCATTCTCCTTTTGAAATGGTAAAGTGGCTGGAAGAAGGTAACTTAGAGTGGTGACCAAGAGACCACAAACAAATCAAATGGGCTAAGGTGTGAGGGCTGGGAGTGAACTGTTTCATCAGTTTCATCTTTCATTTGCATTCAAAGACACAATCCGACAACACTTATTGTATAAAAGGAGTTTTAAGCAACAACTCAGGGTTCAATCTGACTCCGCTGAACCCAGAGTGCGTTTCACGCATTTCTGACAACTGCCGTTCCTGTAAATAAAGACGTCTTTCCCACAAAGATCGGAATTGCGTCCTCCTGTTTTCCCTTACAAGTCTCAGGTTCTAACTCTCTCCCCCAGGCCTTGCAAAGAGAATAGTTTATATACCTTTTGGTACATTTCTGTTTTTCATTAACAGTTTTAAGTCTTTAATCTGCAGCATTAAAGACTTGTAAGTTAAAATCATTCCATTGTACAGCTTCAGCTGACTTACAGATAGAAGGACTGCAGAAAACACCAATTTACTTGTGTCTTTAGAAATGATTTCTATTCATCTTGTGTGGCTACATGTCCCATGTCATGCTGTTTTAGTACTAGGTATAAATGTGATGATAACAGATCCCAGTGACAAGAGGGAGGACTCTCTGATATAGAATTTTTCTTGTATAGATTTTTATACTGGATAGATGTCATCTAAATTGGAGGTTATTTTTAATGGGAATATCTCATTTGCACAAAAGCAGTGTTTTCTTTAAGAATTATTCTCCCTCTGGGCTTACAAATTCCAATGTACCTCATCTGTTTATTTCTCAGAGTAATATATTTGGCCCCTGGTCTGCAAATTACAGTAGTATTACAGAGCAATCATCCTAGCTCCTTCTCCATTTGTTGTTATGACTAAGAATTTAGAATTGATCACAATTCCTTATAGACTTTAGTGTCTGTGTCTCATTCTTTTTCTGTGAATGGAGAAAAAATTATGGATCAAGGCAAATACTTGCTTTTGGCCTATAAAATGACCTGAGAATTTGGCTTATTTTCCAGGAACCATTTTTTCTTTGAGAATTGGAGTCCCCCAGTATGAAGGGTCATTATTCATGTCCTCACCTGTGAGAGGTACTTTATGGATGCAAAGCATTGTACTACATAATTCATTCCATCATGACGTTATATGCTTGTAGTGGTGGCCTTCAAATGCACAAAATGTCTTTTCAACACCCCTTAAATATATGTTTTTACATCTTGCTTTAGCATGAGTTGTGAGGGTACTGGCAGAAGGTCAAGGTAAAAGATGATAAGCACAATCATCTAATATTACAACAACAGTCCCTCTGAAATGTATTTTTATATGACATTAGATCAGGAATGCCCAATAGGGGCATTTTGTCATCTTTAAAGATCCTTGTACCATGGACAAACCTGGCTGTTTCACAGCACATCTTAAGGTCTGCATCCCATATCCGCTACATACTGATACTCTTACGTCTGTTTCTGTTGACAAACTCCCATTCACATTCTGATTGTGCCTGAACAGACACACGTGGAATCAAAGTCTCAAAAATAAAGTCAAAACATTACCTTGCACCACAGTTATCTGTATAGGACTTATAAATGACTTAAGTAGAAAACTATCACTATTATTGTTGTTTCTCAATGGTCAAAGGAAAAACAGGACACCTACTGCTAGCTGAATATGATGTAGAGTGTGAATGTGTATGTGGTTCAGGGACACAGACCAAAAGAAATGGCTTTGGAAAACACAGCTCAAAACTGAGGAAATGAGATTTTTTCAAGAAATTGAAATGTTTTTCCTTACACTGTTAAATGTAAAAATGTGTTACATATTTACCATCTTATTTTCATATCACTATCCATTTTCTTCCACAGTTGTAATCTTGCTCATTTGAGCTGCTGCTGTCTACCAGATTGAGATTTTGTATTGGCAGGTACAGTATTAATTGATGAGACACGTGAATAAAATGAATTTATTATTTGGACATTGAGAGTGAACTATCCACCTGTATAATAGTGTACCTTATAAAGATCAATCTCTTCAGTAATAATCAGGTGAGCTGAGGCACTCACCAAACCTACAGCAATGTTAAGTCTGTGACTGCCCATAATGACACGGATTAGCAGTTTGTTATTAGGAAGGGGCACACTGAATAAATGCATAAAAAATTACAATGATCAATGAACAATGCTGTTTAAGTGCAGTTGTCCCAGAATGCAAATGTTCTCCCAACTGCTGGTGACATGCTTATAACTCCAATCCCATTCACACTGACCTACAGACCTGGGAAATTATGAGCATTTTCCAAGTAATATCTTGCTGTGAATGTGTCAACCCCCAATTCCATTCCAAAGAACCAAATTCAACCAAGTTTGAAACCTAGGAAATTAGCAATGACCCTTCAATGGGAAGCCAGTGTACCAAAATAATTTAACTGATTTATGCGCTAGCTCATGAGGACTACACATGGCTCATGTATTGCTGTATTCAGGCAAGATATGCTAGGTCGTGTTTGGAGAATTCCATTTAAATGTATGGACTTAACTGGAAGAAAATTGAAAGTTACAGCAGAAGCTTACCTGTCAAATCAAGGTTGAAAATGTCAACAAAAAGGAAATCTCCCATGTTGGGTATTTGTATTTCACACTGTCAGGGCGAAGCACTTGCTCCAGTCAGGTGTGCTGTCAAGTTCTGTTGATTTGGGAGACCTTTTTAAAGAAATACCTTCCTTTTCATGTCTGCTGCCAACTGGACTGATGAAAAAAATCTGACATGCACCCCAAATAAATTGTTTCCACAGAAAGAATATTATAAGATACGACACACAGTCGCTGTATTGTCTTATTTGATTTTCTTTTGATTGTGATGATTTAAATGCTTATACCTTACAAGCACGGTTCACATTATGGTATGTAAAAGGGAACATCAGACATTTTTTTTATGAGGTATTTCATATCATGTGAAGGGGAATGTAAAGGGGCACTGTGTTTTAGGTGAAGTGACCTTTGTTTAAAGATGGTTATCTGTGGTATCTCATCCTAAATGTTTCACTTACCATAATATATAACCCTGAAGATTTATATTTCTAGGTATATATATATATATATATATATATATATATATATATATATCAACACACGTGATTAATTTATAGCAACACTGTTAGACTTTGCTGTAATTTCTACAGCTACTTACTGCAAAATGCCTAGTAAAATACCATTTTTTTATGGTTCACTACTGTAATATGTATTGCATTATGGGTATTTTTTATGATGTTTCATGTAATTTACAGTGACTTGACTGTAAATTGGAAATTTGCGGTATTCTGCTGTTTACACAACAGCAGTAGTGCTACTGTAGTTGAAGAAGACAGACTTCTAGCAGTGAAGGTAAGTTAAAAATGTGTCACTAAAATTTGAAAATCAGCTCACATACCAACACTTTCTAAAGTGTGTCGGCATGTGTCATGTTTTTCAGCAGTGTGAACAATTGATTGAGAATTGTAGAGGGAAACAGGAAAGGGATAACTTAGAGAGGATATGAGAGCATGACAGCCAGATTTGAACTCTGACCTCACGACTTCAAAGGAGTAGCCGATATGTGCACATCGCACGTGGGAGAAGTTTGCCCTGAAGTCTGCCAGAAAGTCATAAACCCGGACACACCTCAAACAGAGCTGGTGTAGCATTAAGGTAAGACCAATCCTGTGCTGATGCTGTGACATGAAAATCTTTGCTGGCAAGCCTTCCCAAGCAGTAGGATACCAACCCGTGTCATAGCTAGACAAGAGCACTGTTGCCAACTTAGCCACTTTGTCGCTAGATTTAGTGAATTTTCGGACCACTTTAGCGACTTTTTTGACAAACCTTAGCTACTTTCCATAGAAGACAGTGGCCAGTACTGCCCCGTGAGCAAGAGGCACACCTCTCTCTGTGTCTACTCTGTTCAGTGAGTGGCAGAGAGATGGAGTAGCACAATCAGCACGGCAGCTGACATAGACGTGAATGAGCTGCGCATGTGCAAACAGTGTTGCCAAGGCCTAATCACTAATCTGTATTGTTTGCTCCTTCTTTGTTTTAACTTAAACAATTTAATTTGATCGTTTTGACCGTTATCACTGTCTTATCACTCACTAAAATGGAACATCCTTCTTGTGGTTTGTTACCCAGACAGAGGCTGTGCGGTGTGTGAGAGAAAAAATAATAAAGATATTCTGTAACTTCTAACTTTCTCTCTGAGTGATCATTTTACATGTAAATATAGCCGAAATCACAGCACAGCCGTTGTCTTTAAATTATGTGTATGGTGATTTTGTCAGATGACTTTTATGTTATAAAATCAGAATTTTAGCAGTGCAGAGCAGCAGCTTGAAACTGCTTGAAGCGACTGCTGGTTAACATGTAGTCTTAATGGGCCGCGTTTCAGTCACTATTTCATACTCATCCCGTTGTCTGACAACAGAAACAGAAAAATATGTAAATGAGAACAGCTTTATTAGGAATTCGGCTGTATTAAAATACAGTATATGTGAGCACAGAGAGTAGGAGAAGCAACCTGATGTAAAGGGCTTACACCATCTGACACTAGGCAGAATGCAAATACGGCGCAATGACGTCACAAATATGCTAATTAGCACATGCCGTCATCTAGCGACATTTAGCGGCTTTTCGAGCAGGCTTTAGCTACTTTCCATTGAAAGTAGTTGGCAACACTGGACAAGAGCAAAGCTGTTAACTAGCTTCCTTTTCCCCCCCAGGGAGAACTTTCTCTCGCGCCAACATTAAATTTTCACCAAGGTGACGGTACCACTTTGTTACTTACGACGTTTGGTAAAGAAAACACAACTCGTTTTACACTCGCTGTTCGGGATATATTTTTTATTTGTCATACCATGCTATCTGTAGGCTGAAATAAAATATAACCCAGATTCCGGGAGTTTAAGATCAGTAACTTATAAACCTAACCTAGCTATTTAAGGTTAACGTTTGCTAGCTTAGCTTTTGAGCTTGCTGGTGCTGCATTTCAGCTAACGTTAGCGTTAGTTTTAATAGCATCTACAAAAATAAATAAATAAATAAACTCTATAAGTTATGTCAGGTGACAGGGCAAGCGTCTTTAATGATGTGGTGGATGGAAAAGGCAAAAGAATCTTGGTAGTATTGTTAGTTGAAAGAAGGACATGTGTGCTAAATAGCTGGGTAATGTTAATCATAGTTTTGGCAGTGAAATCAGATGTCCGTAGAGCAGGAGTTGACATTGCCCACCACACCAAGGATGATCATGCTAGGTACGAGAAATAGTTTCAAGGAGAGGAGGATATTTTACATTTACATTTACAAATTCATTTGGCAGGCGCTTTTATCCAAAGCGATTTACAAGTGAGGTACAATACAACACAAGCAAAAAAAAACATACAGAGTCAACAATATTAGAAGTACTGCAAGACAAAGTTCCAAAGGTTGGCCAGGCGAGGTACTAACTAGCAGGTAAAGCTAGTGAGTGCGTTAAGTCATTACAACCGTTACAACCAAAAAATTACAACCACCAACCACAACCATTAATAGCAATGTATGTTGTGGTATTCTATGACATGCTCCAAATGAGATGAAGATGCCTTTGTTTTAGGGAGTAGTTTGATGTCTGCAATCTGGAGTATCAAGAGTCAGCATCCACTATGCTGGAGATGGTACAGAGGTGAGTAATTCACTGCACTGTAAAAAAAAATCCTAATTTTATGGAAAATATCTCTAAATTTTTACAGTAGTTTTTCTGTTTTTTTAATTGCATACAAAACTCTGTAAAATTATGGACATTATCTGTAAATTAACAACCCAACTGTTATTTTAAGTATTATGCGAATAATGACAAATTACATTTACTTCTCATTTTTTTACAGAGAAATTACTATATTTTTAATACAGTATTTTTCTGTTTTCTTAAATTACATACAAATTCATGTAAAATGACAATAATTATCTGTAATTAAACATGTAGCTCATTATATAAAGGTTTATGTCCATACTAACAAATTAATGTTTTTCTTTGTAATTTTAAGGTAAATCTTATTAGTTTTATATTTATGTGTACTTTTTACATTCAAACTCTGTAATTCTGGATACAAACTTAGCAAACTTTTTTCATTACATCAAACATAATGCATAGTCTTTTTTAAAAGAGTACAAAACTGCACTGCTCTTGAGGTTTAAATATTCAGGCATGTTGCGCCTCTGGCCACACCCAATACAGTGAGTAAAACCACATACATGCCAATGAATCTGACAAAAGTAAAATGAGCAAAGTCAGGAAAACAATGCATTGCAATAGTCCAGGCAGGAAGTAGTAGAAGCAAGAATGATAAGCTTTAAGTCCTTTATAGAGCAGCAACATGCTTGAAGGTTTCAACCTCAAGAGAGCAGTGCAGCAGAAACTTCTTGCCATATGTGATTTAGTGTGGACTTACTCTTAAAAGTGTTCACAATAAGCAAGGCTTCAGAACCGAGAATAACACAAATGAGGTATGCAGCGAAGGGCAAGAGCAGTCACCCCACCTGGCCTCAAACCCGGGTCTACGAGGTTACTGTACTTAGATTGTACTTCTCTGCAAAATTTTTAATGAAAATTTCTGTACATTTATTGTTTTTGCACTTTATTTGAATTAGGATATTTTACTTTAATTTTACGGTTTTTGTTTGGCAGCTGTTGCTGCCAGTCATTTGATCGTTTTTTTACGTTTTTTTTTAAAACAGTGTGCATAAACCATTTAATAGGTAATGGTACATATATGGACTGTATGAGCAATCCATACATTTACTAACAAACAGAAAACAACCAGACTGGAGTGTACTGGACAAAGTCTCTGTGTCTCACTTCCAAAACATGGCTCCTATGACACCCCTATTGTGCACAGATGATTATTTTTGTTGGGTTGTTGGTGCAAAAATAGTAAGTGTGAAAAAACAAAACACAAGTGTTATGTTTTGGCTGGTGTAAAGCATATAAAAACAGGTTTGGTTCATTTTTCATGAAACTGTATAAACTACGTTGCTCTTTTTTTGATGAAAAAAAAACAAATCATATGCATCTTTTTTTTTTTACATCGAATATATTAAGCAGGGGAATAAAGGGCTGTATTTAAAGATGACTGCTGTATGTGTTAATATGAAAATTTAAGACCTGTGTTTCTGTCAAGATTCTTCATAAGGATCAACCCGGATGAGGGCACCAAGTGCACGGCCAAAGTTGGTACAAGCCGCAAGACGGGAGGTGTTGTCCAGAGAAAGGTGACAAGCGTCAGCTCTCGGGTCACAACCTTCCTCCAGTGGCTCACCGAATCTGAGTGGAAGACTTCAAACTAGGTAAGTATTTTCTCATGTGATGTAATTTAGTAAACAACAACAAAAAAATGTTGTTTTATGTTTATCCAGCTGTTTCATCGGATAATCTGAGTTAGCCTGGAGTCTGTTGGGCTGGCTAGTTTACACAAGCTCAGAGGCCATATTCTTTGGCAGTGCCTTTGTGCTTGTCACAGTACAGCGCCATTGTGGAGTGTGCTTTTACTGCAGTCAAATTACAGGGTTCATACGGGCATGAAAAACCTGGAAAAATCATGGAATTTGAAAATGGCAATTTCCAGGCCTGGAGAAGTTTTGGAAAATAAATAAACCCATAAAGTTTGGGAAAAGTCATGGAAATTTATTTGTAAAAATTTGTATGAACCCTGAAATTAGAAAATTCCATCAAACAGGGAAAAAAATGTTTAACCGTGCTGGGACTGAGAGGCAGCAAAAAAAAGGCAGCCACCTCTGAATTATCTGTGGAGGAAAAACCCTGTAAAACTAATAATATGTTGACTAATACAGTTTGTGTTACTGCCAATACTGCTGTATTTTGTGCTGTTGCACAAGTTGTTAGCTTGTCTGTCCATCAGCAATTTAGATGAGATGAACCCATGACCATTTCTCACACATTTTCCCTCTGTTTCTCTACAGATCAGCTTTCAGCAACGTACCAGTGCCAACGTACCAGTACGGAGGCCAGCCTAGGATGGACTTTGTAAGCTCTGTGCCTGTAGGCTAACACATAAGCTAAACCAACTGTGGTGTGTTTTGTTATATTCCTTATCTTGTTCTCTTTCTGTTCTGGAGACATTCATTCATTCTTTCTCAGGGTGGACATAGAAGTTATATCTTTTTACAGTTTGTCTAATTCTGATGAAACTTGTAGGGGTGATGCAACAGACCTGCCAACCTTGGGAAAATATTTTGAGTATCACAATCATATAACGGATGATTTGCACCATTTTGCCCAACATAGCTTTGCATTTAACTGAGCCTACTAGTTGGGGACTTTACCAGGGAGTAGTTGGCGTGACTGTTAATTTGCGTACTTTAAGCAGGCATTTTGTACCTGCCCATTTTAGACAAAGAAATGCGTGGTTGGTACACAAAATGCGTACAGGTTGGCAGGTCTGGCATTAACAAAGGGTGCCCCACAGGGCTATTAAAGCACGGACGGACTGATGTAACTTAAAGATTTTATGAGTGGTTGATGTTTGATAAGACCAAGTTACAAAACAACTGGGGCAATTTCTGATTGGGGGGGCTTGTTTTTCTGGTGACATCATTACCCACCGAGAATGGGATCCTAAGAAGTTATGAACCTATATGAAGTAATGACTGTTCTCGCTTTTATAGTGTTCAATCGACTTACCGTCAAATTATTCTTAAAGATACTGTTATATTGTTATGATTTCATCAGTTGTCAGAAGTATTTTTATGCACTGTTGCATCACATTGTTCAAAAAGCCATTAATAATGGATGTAATTAATAATGACTGAAAGAATAACAAATTATTACTGTTGTACATGGACTAATGTCACTTATTTTGAATTCAATAGCATTCAATAGCAAATATTCAAAGTAAAGATTTTGTACTACCAGTGCCAAATAGTGTAAAACACTGTGAAACACAATTACAGTAAAACTATTATGCAAAAAGACAATTACAGTATCGTTCATCAAATTATAATTACTGTAAGGTTATTATACCATAAAACTTAGTTGCAGTAAGGGTATTATACTGTAAAAAAAAAAAGTTGCGGTAAGGGCATCATACTGTAGAACACATGTACAGTTAAGCTACTGTGAAGGGGTAGTTACAGTAACTCACTGGCTATAGTGTTCCCAGTGAGTTACCGCAAAATTACAATAAAAAGTCTAACAGTGAAGGGGTAGACTGCAAAAGAGAGATTCCATAAAGTGGGGGCATCAGCTTGCAATGTAGTCAATAATTTACCGAAAATGATCTTGAAACTTACTATACCAATGTATGAAAAATGATAAGGCTCTTTTGTGCAGGCATGTTTTTGCTCTGTTTTGCTTGAAAGGTATTTATCTTCCTTCCTTTTGTATCAATCTTTAGTAAACAAGCTGAGATGTTTTCATAGATTCATGGATGCTCTGCTTTATAAGCACTTCTGTGCAGGCTTTCTGAGAGTCTCTCCAATCACTCATCCTATTTTTGAAGGATACACTTTGCTCTCTCTTCTTTGCACAGTGAATACAGACAAGAGGCCTGTGAAAATCTGAAAATAGCATCCACCATTAAAGCCATTAAATAGAAATATTCTTTTATTGTAATGAAACAGACTGGGATCCAAGTGCGGAAACACAAGTTTAATTCCAGAATCCAAAAGGCGTAGTCAGGGACAAAAACAGGTCGAAAACGGGAAATCCAATGAGCAAACAAACCAGAATCCAAAACACAAGAGCAAGGTCCAAAAACAGGCAAGGGGTCAAAAAACACAGGAACAATCAGAATGCGAGAATCACAAACGGCTCAGTAAAGACTCAAAAGACAATACCTCACAATGAGGTAACCAAAACAGAGTCCTTATAAAGGCAGGGCTTGATTGCTTGAACGCACCACAGGTGTGGTGGAGCCAGGCTGAGCGGGGCGTGGCTGAGCTTGCAGAGTGGGGCGTGGCTGAGCGCGCTGAGCGGGGCGTGGCTGAACAGGCTGACTGGTAGCAGGTGTGACATATCACAACTCTCTTCCTCTTTCCCCTCATCTGGATGGCTTTCACAGATACATACCATTAGAACATGAAGAGAAACACTTTTATTAAAAAAGAGAAATTCAGTGTCTGTCATTGTAATAGTAAAGATGCTGCAATTATTAAAAGAAATCAGTCATAACTGGCATCTTGTAAAATTGTCATGGTATGCGATGTGTGCAATGTAGTGTGTATAGTGCATATGAATATTAATCTCCCTCCACAGAGCACTTAAACAGCCACTTGTCAAAGGCATGCTTGAGCTTTTTCAGTCTAGATTCATCTGCATTTTTCCACTTTCTACAGTTTTCATGAATCATACTTGCAGTATGCTTTACGGGTTAGTTTTGCACTTGTATGATCCTTGAATTGGCTAAGGAGGTCCCAGAATGCAAATGTTTTCCCAACTGCTGGTGACATGCTTATAACTTCAATCCCATTCACACTGACCTACAGACCTGGGAAATTATGAGCATTTTCCAAGTAATATCTTGCTGTGAATGCGTCAACCCCCCAAATCCATTCCAAAGAACCAAATTCAACCAAGTTTGAAACCAGGGAAATTAGCAATGACCCTTCAATGGGAAGCCAGTGTATCCCTATAATTTAACTGATGTATGCGCTAGCTCATGAGGACTATACATGGCTCATGTATTGCTGTATTCAGGCAAGATATGCTAGGTCGTGTTTGGAGAATTCCATTTAAATGTATGGGGGCATCAGCTATCTGTGGTATCTCCTTTGTTTAAAGATGGTTATCTGTGGTATCTCATCCTAATTGTTTCACTTACCTTAACTATATCCCTGAAGATTTTTATTTCTAGGTATATATATATCAACACAAATGTGATTAATTTAATGTGATTAATTTATAGCAAGGGGTAGACTGCAGAAGAGAAATTCCACAAGCTGAGGGCATCAGCTTGTAATGCAGTCAATAATAATAATCTAAATAATAATCTTGAAACATACTATACCAATGTCTGAAAAATGGACCAGATAAGAAAAAAAAAACCTCCTAGTAGTAATTGATTAATTTAACTTTTCATATCATATCAAATTGTAAAAATAAATACATTTTGAAAGCAATTACAGTGAGCAGTTGTAATGTTCTAGGGCTGCCACTAACAACTATTTTTCTATCGATTAATCTATGGACTATTTTACCGAAAAGCCGATTAATCTAAATAAGTAATTTTATTAATTTGCATTTACCAACAGCAAATGTGGATACGTTTTTGTGGATAATAAAAAAAAGAACCTAGTTAGCTTGCAGTTGGGTATGATAAACAATAGCTAGCTAGCCTACCGTATATCTAGCCCATCCATGTATGCTAAAAAGTAGCTCGCTAGCCTGTAGTGGGCTATGATTAAAAGTGGCTTGCTTGCCTACCGTATAGCTAGCCTTTATGTGTATGATAAAAAGTAGCTGGTGAGCCTGCTGTTGGGTATGAAAGAAAGTATCTAGCTAGCTTTTTTGTGTATGATAACCTGCACTCAAGAAACTATTTATGTGTTGCTTGACAACACGTGTAAATGTAATCCTGAAGAACTATTTTTTTCAGCGGAGCTGAATACAGACAAAAAACATAATTTGTTGTTTCAAATTATCGTTACTTGATAAACAGCCTTGTTTGTAGAACTGTTGTATGAAAGCAATATCAATATTGTGCCTATGACTGAATCACAGCCATGCTGATATTACAGTATAACATATTATTATATTATACATTATATTGATCACAATTATTCAAATGTTATCTATTGTATTTATGGCTTTCCCTACACAAAGAAATGTGCTTAAAATAGGCAGAAATAAAATAATTAGATAAGGTACATGTCCCAACAAGCCCAAACACACACACTGGTACCGTCAATCAATGTAGATTAAGCCCAGATTCTAGCCTAAACATTTTCTCAATCACTTATTCAATGGAAATTCTAAGGTAGCAGGCAGATGACTTTATGGCTTTAATAATGAGTGTATTAAGCAGCTACAAGGACATAAGATATTAAAAAACTCTCCCTACTAAAGGTATTTTAATAATAGACAACACTTATGGTGGTTTTGCCTTTTCTGGCGGTCCATCATCCAGAATACCATCTATATGTTTTCTCTTCAGGTGCTTGTGTAAACCGCTAGTGCTGCTGTGGTATGCCATCGAAACTTTGCACAGTGTACAAACCACCTGTTTGTTTTGTGATAATCTGAAGTACTCCCATACTTTCGAAGCCTTGGGTTTTTGGAAACCTTTACACTGAACCTCTTTTGCAACTGAGTTGCTGCAGCTGCCATGATTTTTTAAAACTGTAGCGTTGACTGGAGCCGACCAATGACTGGAGCCAAAAAACGACTGACATCATGCATGCAGCAATTACGCAGTGATATTGAAGAAAAACATTTGTAATAATTAATTGAAGCGTTTTAGAAATCAAAAAGGTAAATTCATAAAAATAAAAAAAAACAATGCGTTGGTTTAAAATATTGATGTTGATGCATTTTCAGTGTCGACGTTATCTATTACATCGACTAATCGCAGCAGCCCTATAATGTTTATTGTTGAATTGCTCAAACTTGGTTTTTGAAGGGGAGGGGCAGGATATTTTTTTACCACAGCCAGAAGATTGTAGGTAGGTTTTTTGTTACCTTTCACTATTTGTAGTTTTTCAGTCAATAATTAAATAAAATTCTTGATTTAAATAAATTTTCACCTGAAATCAGAGCCACACCTCTTTTGTTGTACTGAGGGAAAGAACACCAAATAATAACAGAAATGTCAAACCAGCTAACCATACTATGGGCATTGTAATCAAATATGGGAGATTAAAGTAACAGACATGAAAAAATGTATAAACATTAATTAAAATGATAATTTATTTTAATATTAATAAAACAAACAAACAAACATCAAAAAATACAGGTGTCAACTCTGTTCAACCCCATAAATTACTTAGCTTCATTCACCCAAAGGTCAATGAGGAGAAAGGTATCCTGTTTTGACTATGGCACATATGGCTGCATGAATTCTTGAGAGTGTCAACAGCTGATGCTAGTGCGTTATCTTGATTACCTTGTTAGAGACACTTGATCTCCTAGTTACTAGTTCATGACTTAGTTTTGAATGAATAATGTACAACCTATTATGACAAACTGTAACTGTAACAAATTACTAGGAATGTAACGATGCATCGCAAATCGGTTAAAAATCGATTCAAATGCGTGAAAATTCGAACCGATTGAGATAAAAAATGAATCGCGATGCAATTTTTAAAATAGCATAGGCTGCCACAAGGCGTAATGGTACGTAAACCTAATCTGGCCTACTCTTGATTTCGCTTGTTCGGCGTAACGTAAGACGTCACTATGTACGTTGCATTCAGTTGCAATTGCCTGTCCAGGCAGAACCAGAGACATGGCAGCAGCAAGCAACTTTGAAATAGAAGATGCTCCGACTATTTTCAAGTCAGCAGTGTGGCAGCATTTTGGCTTCCCAGTGTTTACAAATGAAAACAGTGAGAAAATCACAGACAAGACTAAAACAGCGTGTAAACATTGTAAGAGACTGTTAGCCTACACAAACAGCACAACCAACATGTTACAGCATGTCAACCGGCACCACAGTGAGCTCAGTTCGCCACCGCCTGAGCGAAAATTACCAAAGGGGCAAACAACGCTGACAGACAGATTTGCAACCCCCCTCGCCCCAACCAGTGCAAGGGCCAAGGAGATTACGAGGGTCATTGGTGTGTTTATAGCAAAGGACATGAGGCCATTTTCCGTTGTAGAAAATGAAGGCTTTCGGCTGATGGTAAATACATTGGAGCCAAAGTACTGCATCCCATCACGCCCGCACTTCAGCCAGATGGTGATGCCTGAACTCTACAGGGAAGTCAAAGCAAAGGTTCAGGTTCTCAGAGAGGCAGATAGTATAGCTATCACAACTGACAGCTGGACATCCAGGGTGACGCAAAGTTATATTACAATCACAGCTCATGTGATCACCGCGGAGTGGGAAATAGTTAGCTTTGTTCTTCAAACGCGCCCTCTTTTTGAAACGCACAGTGGGGCTAACATTGCTGGAGTATTAAAGGAGGCTGTGACGGAATGGGAGCTGGAAAGGACAAAACATGGAATCGCTGTCGTTACAGATGCGAGGAACATGGACGTTGCGGTGAGGGAAGCTGGACTGGCACCCCATATCAAGTGTTTTGCCCACACGTTGAACTTGGCCACTCAAGCAGGTTTGAGTGTCCCCCGCATCGCGCGTCTGCTGGGTCGAATCAGGCGGATTGTGGCCTTCTTTCACCGAAGCCCTACAGCCACCGCTGTGTTGGCATCCAAACAAAAAGCACTACTAAACCAGGACATAAACAAGCACAAGCTAATCATGGATGTTACCACACGCTGGAACAGCAGTCTGGATATGATTGAACGCTATCTGGAACAGCAGCTAGCTGTTGCAGCTGCTCTCCTTAGCGCAGACATCCGACGAAATGCCCGTGAAATCGACACACTGGATAACTTGGACATCCGTGATGCTGAGGACATTATGAAACTTCTTAAACCTCTGAAGACAGCCACCACTGTGCTGAGTGACGAACAAAACCCAACAGTCTCTCTCATTGTGCCTTTAAAGCACATGATTGAGCAGAGCATGTTACCTGATCAGGAAGACTCCGCTACGGTGAGCGTCATGAAGAAAGCTATACTGAGCAATCTGTCGGACAGATACGCTGGGGAATACAACCACTTGCTGGAGTGCACTGCAGTAGACCCCAGGTTCCGCTCTTTACCCCATCTAGAGGAAGACCAGCGTCAGCATGTGTTCCACAGACTGAAGGAGAGAGCCATGCTGCTGCACAAAAAGGTATTTATTTTTACTTTTATTGTTAAATATATATATAAAGCGGTATTTTCTTAGAAGCACTTTCTCTTAAAGTACATGTATGCTGTTTTTGCTTGTGTTGCTTTTGTGATAAGGTCAGGACTCTTCCTCATGTTAAACTGAATTCTTCTTTCCCTGCTGTTTACAGACCAACTTCCCAGTGGAGGAAACCAATGATGGAGGAGCAGACACCGATGCATCTCCATCTGCAGCAGAGCAGCCTGCTGGCCAGGCAGACACAGCAGATGCTGAGCTACAACAACCACCTCCCAAGAAAACAGCACTAGAACATCTCTTAGAAGGGACTTTCACAAAACCTTCAGGGGCAGCACAGATCAATCACATGGATGGGATTGAAGCAGAAATTGTCAGGTACAGAAGTGAAACACCCATTTCCCTCTCAAGCTGTCCACTCAAGTGGTGGAAGGAGAATGGTAAGATGTACCCACTGCTTTCGCCTCTTGCAAAGGCATACCTCACCATACCAGCCACCTCTGTCCCTAGTGAAAGAGTTTTTTCAGCTGCAGGGGACATTGTGACTTCGCAGAGATCTCAGCTTCTGCCTGAGAATGTTGACATGTTGATTTTCCTTAAGAAAAACATGTAAATTCCAAGCTGCACAAGCAAATTTTAGTTTATTTACTTGAAGAGATTTTATTTTGTTTTTATTTAGTTATTTTGATGTGGGATTTGTTTCAAAATTCAAATAAAATCCAATTATAATTAATAATTATTATTTCTTATTTAAGATAACAATTTCTGTTAATAAGTCAATTTCAGTTGCACTTTTGATAAGAGGACACAAATGGTGTTTTGCACAATTTATGTAAATAAAGGAACATTTTTTGTTATTATTTTTTTAATTTAAGAAAAGTTTCAGTTAATTAGATGAGACAATTTCAGTTGCACTTTTGATAAGAGCACACAAATGGTGTTTTGCACAATTTATATAAATAAAGGAACATTTTTTGTTATTATTTTTTATATTTTTTTGTAATTTAAGATAAGTTTCAGGTGATGAGATGAGACAATTTCAGTTGCACTTTTGATAAGAGGACACAAATGGTGTTTTGCACAGTTTATATAAATAAAGGAACATTTTTTGGTCATAATTTGTCCGCAGCTCATTCTGTTAAGAAAATCGTGAGAAAATCGTATCGTGAACTTAAAATCGTGAATCGTATCGAATCGTGACTTGAGTGCATCGTTACATGCCTACAAATTACTATGGCTCCTTCCTGGTGTGGTTCACTCTTGGTATAGTAATAGGGTGACCAGAATCCCTGGAGGCAAATACAGGATGGTGGACCCCACTTCAGCCCCCCAACCCCAAAAAAAAAAAAAAAAAATTAAAAAATATGTGCGCAATAGGTGCATTTTTAATACTGACCTTTTGAGCACACAAGGGTACTGCAGTAGACAGCACTACTCAAAACACACCGGTAGAACACACGTGAGTTACTGTAATAGATGATGCTATTCAAACACGTCACCAGCACAAACATGTTACATGGTGCTACTCAGGCACATTCACCACTATCTTAATATCATTAATAAAATTAAATAAAAATAAAACAATGGGTATTACTTACAATTGAGTTTCTATCTGGAAGTGCTTGGTTTCTCCTTGTGGGGTATATTGTCCTGTGACCTGTACTTCTCATCTGAGGCAATCTTTCTAAGGGTTTGTTTGTCCTCCAACAGCTTGTCATAAAATGCAGAACATTCCAATCCAAAATTCACTCACACAAACAGCATTGCCTTCATTGATGACACACTGAGTTGTGATTTTTCTAGTGACCATGCAGCGTTCATGAATGAAAATACGTGCTCAACGGGGGCTGATGTTTCTGGCAGACATAGAACAAACTCCACAGTCTTGGCTAGTGCTTGGTAACTTACAGTCTTGCTCTCTAAATCCTGGAAAATTTCTTTCCATCTGTCAGAAAGGGCTGTCTTCTTTATGTTACAGTCGGGGATACGGCGGGTGATTACTTCTTTTGTGTTTGTCCATTCATCAAACATGGTGTTCTCATCAATCAGGCTGAGAGTGGGAATTCTCGACAGGAAAGTAGCTAGGCTGTTCTGAATGTCACCCCACTCTGGGATACTTCTAAGCAGGGCCCACTCCAGTTGTTCTGTACCCTCAAATGCAGCATTCCAATGCTGCAGGTAGTCGAGAGAGGTTGAATAAAAGTTGCGCACAGCACTATAAAAATCTTCAGCCCTAATATTACCTGCTTCAACTAGTTCAGCTAACTGAGTCTTGATGTCTGTGGTGACAAATGTTTCCCTGAGCCTGGCCTGTAGCAGGTCTTTTAAATTACGAATGTGCAGTGCAACCTCAGTGACAGAAATGTTGTCCTGTTCAATTACCTCAATTGCCCAGTTAAAGACAGCCGTTTGCTTCATGGCCACAGTTTAGTGCATGGGTCATTGAAAATGTTTTTCAGAAATGTTGGGCACTTGTCTTGAGAAAGGAAATATGCCATCAGTCCATCAAACATAAGCAATATTCTCTCAAGAGCTGGGCCAAGAGAGACAAAATGTGTGCTGCCATGCTGTTTTTGAGTACTCCAGCTGGATGAATTGACAGAAGTCCTTCAGCTCCTCCACACAAACAGTATAGACATGGAAGTATTTGTACACTTTCACAGTTAAACTCTCCAAGTCAATTGGAAGGCAATCAGCTGCTGTTTGCAGACAGTTATGCACAATATGAGCAGCACAGCCAATGCCTAAAATGTTTCTACCTAATTTACCCTGTAGCTTCCTCCACACGTTGTTCCTCCTGGCCTGCTTAGCACCACCAAAATTTGTGTTTGTATTGTCTGCACCAAGTCCAATGACTTTCTCACCGAGAGAAAGTTTTTCAATTAATTTAACAATATATTCTGTTTGCAGATCCGACGTTCCGACGATCCGACAGATGAAAACTCAACTATTTTAATATTAACACCACTATCTGGCCAAAAGTAACGCACAAGTATGGGAGTAGCTTTTTGTCCTTATGATTTGATGCATCCGCGGTTAATGTGACATGTGAACACTTGTCCAAATCACAACACACTTCTTCCTCTGACAACGGAGCTAGCACGTTGCAAACAATAGCCTGGGATTTAATGCGTGCAGAGGAAAATTTGGGATCATAAATTTTCTTGATCAGTTTAGCTGTGCAGTCACTAGATTGGAAACTGTGCCCGTGCACCACCGAGTGATACACAAAAAGTCCTTCACTTGCATAAACTTTGTCAGATTCTGAATTTTGTCTCACAAAAAACTCAGTGACACTTGGGTAGTGTCAGGAGTGGACAAAATGCAGCGCAATCAATTACCGCTGTCAGGAGAAGCTCCTGACAGTAGCACACTTACTCTTCTCAGCTTCCTTATGTTTCTTGGTGTGGATATGCTGGGTGATAACATTCTGGCCTCCGTGTGCAATGGAAAAATGAGCCCCACGAGTAACACAGATTATTTTGCTTGCGTCAGAAACCGACAGATCCCTCTTGAGAAATTTAAATTTTCTTTTTAGGTCTTCGTTGAAGCTACAAGCTCGCTTTTGTGACATATTTAATGAAATTCGTAGTTATCTGGCTATCCCTTAGCCATCCCTTGAACTACAGTAGCAATCAGCCATCTTGTAACATTTCAATTTCCCAGAATAAGTCGGGACACGTGAAAAAGGGCTGAAATACAGGGCTGTCCTGGGAAACACGGGATGTCTGGTCACCCTATATAGTAAGCTATCACTTTCTGGGCTACAGCTAAGAGTTGTTGCAAATGGGTGCAGAATAGGAATAGTCTGTCAGTCTGTAAATTGTCAGTACAGTATTCTGAGTGATGATGTAATCAAAGACTCAGTACAAAAAGCAGAGTATTTAATATTTTCCCAAAATATTCAAGCTGACTGCTATTGTTTTTATTGCTTAGATATACACCATATGGCCAAAAGTATGTGGACACCTGACCATCACACCTGTATGAGCTTATTGGACATCCCATTCCAAAACCATGAGCATTAATATGGAGTTGCCCCCTTTGCAGTTATAACAGCCTCCACTCTTCTGGGAAGGCTTTCCACAAGATTTTGGAGTGTGTCTGTGGAAATTTGTGCCCATTCAGCCCATTGTGAGGTCAGGCACTGATGTTGGACGAGAAGGCCTGGCTCGCAATTGGCGTTCAAATTCCCCAAACTGTTGCAACAAAGTTGGAAGCATACAATTGTCTAAAATGTCTTTGTATACTGTAGCATTAATGTTATCCTTCACTGGAACTAAGGTGCCTAGGCCAAACCCTGAAAAACAGCCCCAGACAATTATCCCTCCTCCACCAAACTTTACAGTAGGCACTGTGCATTCCGGTAGGTAGTGCTCTCCTGGCATCCGCCAAACCCAGATTTGTCCATCAGACTGCCAGATAGTGAAGCGTGATTCATCACTCCAGAGAACACATTTCCACTGCTCCTGAGTCCAGTGGCAGCGTGCTTTGCACCACTCTAGCCGTCGCTTGGCATTGCACATAGTGATGTTGGGCTTGTGTGCACCTGCTCAGCCATGGAGACCCATTTCATGAAGTTCCCAACGCACAGTTCTTGTGCTGATGTTGCAGCTAGAGACAGTTTGGAACTCTGTAGTGAGTGATTCAACAGAAGATAGGTGGTTTTCATGTGCTATGCGCTTCAGCACTTGGTGGCCCCGCTCTGTAAGTTTGCGTGGTCTACCGCTTCGTGGCTGAGCTGTTGTTGCTCCTAGACGCTTCCAGATCTAGCAGGGCAGAAATTTCCTGAACTGACTTATGGCAAAGATGGCATCCTATGACAGTGCCACGTTTAAAGTCACTGAGCTGTCCAGTACAACCCATTCTACTTCCAAGGTTTTATCTATGGAGATTGCATGGCTATGTGCTTGATTTTATGCACCTGTTAACAATCAGTGTGGCTGAAACACCTGAACTCAATGATTAGGAGGGGTGTCCACATACTTTTGGCCATATAGTGTAACTTGTAATAATGCATATGACGCTAAAGACTTGTGCTTGCTTGCACTTTGACAATGGGGGAAAATTGCTTGTGACACAGGTTTTTCCTTTTTCCCCTCTTGGCTTTGTGATTGCTGGCAGTGACAACAGTGGTTAGTGGCAAGAATTACTGGGAAACAAGTGCTGTGGGACTTTCACATTGGGCTTTGGTGGTGATGCAGGAAAAGGTACAATATCCTCTCTTGTCTTGTTATGAGGGTTCATACTGCAGCATTTATGGTACCTCAAACCTGACTGCATAGAGGTTATATTTAGAGACATAGGTCACAGGGAATAAAGACTGGACCAGATTTGAGTTCTGGATGCAATAGAGCTTTTATAACCTCAGTGCTGGACTTGTAGGCAATGGACATGACTGCATGTCACAGAACATAATTTAGAGGCCAGTCTTTGTCTCAAGCTAGATTTTCATCTTGCTCTGTACCCCCTGTAATTCTCAGGAGTGTCTCATTTATCAGTATAAAAATGTGAGAAGGGGGAGAATTTTTAGGCTCCACTAATCTCCACCATACTTGTTCTAGTAATTGACAAAACATTAACCAGTTACTCATGGGCTGCTGTCTTGTCTGCAGGTCTCTATTGTGTCACAGTGTCTTTTCAGGTATGTGTGCTGATGTATCTCAGGCGTAGGTACAAGTCATTCCATCTGGAATTGATTGTGCCTTTTCAGTGTGTTAGGCTTGTCTCTATAAATGAAAACATAGAAGTGAAAAGCAATAACTGACAATTCCATTCTGAAAGGGGAACTTTGCCCAAAAAAGTCTACATAAACATTATCCAGATACACACCATTGCACAAAATGTACAAGATTCACGTTCATGTACAAGATTCAAAAAAAAAAAAAAAAACAGCTCCATCTCTTCTAGTGTGTTTCAGTTCAGGAACCTACCTTTTAATAAATTGAAAGAGTTCCTGTATAAAGTGTCAGGGAACTGCTGATGCTGAGAACAGTATCTCATCATATATTACTACATGCTTCATATTCCTCTCCCAATGGTTATAGAACCCTAATGTCAACATGTCATTCTAACGTTGCATTTGCACATTGTTACCCAGAACATGTGTCAAACCAGAATGTTGTGTGGGAACATTTGTGTTGTGACATGGCACTGTTTGATCACATTAAGAAACTATTCTGTTAATTAAGTTAGTTTACAAGGCAGTCCTGGAAGATGTTCTGCACAAACTCAATGCATGTGAATCATGCATGTTCAGTTCATTTCTTCCGCAACAAGAGGAAGAAATCTCAACATGATTAATGTTTGATTTTATATTGATTTTGAGGTTATTCAAATTTTACACTTTCATATGATTTTGTAATATGCACTGCAATGGGCACTATACTGTTGCAAGTATCTCATTGAAATGATGCAGAGTCACGTATTTATAAGTACAAATGACCATCCAGATAACACAAGGACCCATGGATTTTCAGATTCTGTCTGATATGTGCTAATACTGTACTAATACTGGCACTTTGAGGATACACTACTGTTCTGGATTGAGTAGCAGTAATGTATAAGGGTTAAACAAATGTCCTGGATGGATTGCAAATAGACAAGATAGGTTGGAAAAAGAATCCTAACTGGAACACTACACAAAATAATCTTTCAGTGGCCTTCCACCTTAAACAAAAATATTTATTCTCTCATTAAAAAAGAAATAGTTGAAAAACATACTTGGCTTATATTTCTTTTTTCTTTCCCCGGCAACAGTAGCATAAACTAGCCTCTCAGATGACATTATTACTTTTTAAAATAATGCTTTATTTCCATATTTGCTGTTTTCAGAATCCTGAGTAACATTGACTGCTTCAATGTATAGATATGACATTTAATCAACATACTACACCTCCACAGTTGAGATGGTAGGTATGAATGTAAGATTAAGGATAGAGATAATCAATAAATATGAAGAGCTAAAATAAATTCCAGGGCCATGAGAGTTAATAATTGTTGCAGTTCCAGTAATTGAATGGATTCACCTAAATGATTCATGCAGATATCTAATTATATAAATGTTATGAAATGAATGTATAAGTATATCCAATAAAACAATACTACTGCTTCTAAAACTGTATTTTGTCAATGAATCAGTTAATATTACATTCATAGAGCAGGGGCTACTAAAGAATCATTAATTACTTTCTCATAGTTGGATGGTATTTTCTAACTTTTTGCTGAAGTGTCTAGTGACCACCTGTTTCCTTTATTTGCCAAAAATGAGCTTCCAGGTCAGAACTGGGCCAAATTCTTCCCATAAGACCAGCTGGCCAGTTCAATCTCCTAACCTCTCTGGTGCACAGACATAGCTCCTGTTTAATCCAGATGGCTCATGTTCCTCTGCCCAGGGAGATGAGTATTGGGCCCAATGGTCTGCTCCTGACCAGTCTGCGGCCCTGTCCAGACGTACACGGGTATTTTTTAAAACATAGATTTTTCTTTGCGTTTTGGCCTTTTGTCCACACGCAAATGGCATTTTAGGTCACTGAAAATGGACCTTTTGCAAAACACCTTCCAGGGTGAAGATTTTCAGAAACTCGGTTTTCAGTGTTGATGTGTAAATGGGGAAAGCTGAGTTTTTGGCTTTTGATGTCAGAGTGTGCGCCATTATCTCCTTTGTTTGACGTCAGAGTGTGCGCCATTATCTCCTTTGTTTGACGTCAGAGTGTGCGGCGTTATCTCCTTTGTTTGACGTCAGAGTGTGCGGCGTTATCTCCTTTGTTTGACGTCAGAGTGTGCGCCGTTGTCTGCTTTGTTTATATGATTTTGTGCAACGGCGGACGTGTTTTTGCATTTTCATGTGGATGGAGATTTTTTTAAAACAGTGCTCGTGTGGACAGGATTTTTTCTTTAAGAGCGAAGGGGGAAAACCCCCGTTTTAAAAAATACCCGTGTACGTGTCGACATGGCCTGAGGTTGGGGAGCAGAGCCGGCCCTGACCAATTTGGTGCCCTAGGCAAGATTTTAGCTGGTGCCCCTTGCATCACAGCCAATTCCACCACTACGGTTAATTGTGGTTTTAGACTATGCTTTATGGTCAGAACATGACAAACACTTGCCAAACAGTGGAACATTTCACAAATCTGAAGTAGAACATTCAAAACAATTATAATGATAAAATCTTTTTTCAACATCAAAATATGCATGAGTAAAATTAAGTAAAATCATTTCTCAGTCCTTTTTCCTCAACAAAATAAATGTCTTAATAGAAAAATTAAGTGCTGCAGTGCGATACAGCACACATGTAAGATGGCTCAGACCGCAAACTTTAAAAGTGTTTTAAAGGATAATGTCAATAAATAAAACAATATATAGACAAAGAAATCTTGATTCTGGTCAGCATGCCAAACCCTTTGTACAGACAGTTTGAAGCATTTTGTGTGTGTTTTAGTTGACAATGTAAAAAGAAATAGACAAAAGAAAAATCTCAACTGTGGTCAGTATCTTCTGTACAAGTTTTAAACAAGCAAAGCCATTACCCTACAAGTTACGGGCAAGACGTTTTAAAGCTGCCCTGTCACAGCTGATGAGCTTCTTGAATCCCTCAATTTCGACAGCGCTAATGGAAACATGTCTTATAGAATGCAATATCCAATTGCAGTTGTGATGTCTTAGTGTCTTTTCATTTTTCTTTGGTCGTAAGGCACAGTGCTGGAAAATGCTGATACAATCGTTTGCTGCTGGGTAGTTGCACTGGGTACTGGCCTGATGCTTGTCGAAGGTCCACTAACAACACTCGTTTGGGACTATAAGTTCTTACTTTCTGCATGTTCTAACGGGTGATATTGTTTCAAATGATGAAACAGGTTTGTGGTGTTGCCTGTCTTTGATGGCACGTGTCTTTGGCACAGTTTGCAGTGCACGCTGCTCTGTTTTTTGTCGGATTGTAAATCGCCAAAATATCTCCAAACTACTTAAGTTGAGTAACCTTTCTTGTCAACGATGTCTTCATCCTTCGAGCTAGTCATGGGCACTGCTTTTTCTTCAGTGTCGCTCATTTCCCTTATTTTGCTTATTCCGCTGCAACTATTAGCCTGTCAGCCACTGTGTCTGTAAACAATGCCACGTGCTGGCCTGAACTTACCTCTCACTGTGCAACCTAACTTGCATAATGCATACCTCCATTCCTGTGACATGATTGGCAGTTTGTGATTCATTTCTGTGCATGCTGTATAAGCATGGACATTGCTTATATCAAACATTTATCAAACATTTGTTATATTTCTATTGAAGAAAATTATATTGCGATAATTATTGTTATCGTTTTATCGCCCAGCCCTACTTACAGCTATTACAAAAGGAGATGGAAAAGGAAAAGCATTTTAATTGACAAGCAGGGCTAATGTTGGCTAACTAGACTAAGATGTCAATAAAAATGTATGCCTGGTTTCTTGAGGCAGAGAGTGGATAGTTCATGCAGCACACTTAAAAGAAAAAGTGTATTTTTCAAAATTATGTTGTAGATTATTCCCCAAACACCTGAATAGTCTTTCCAACTTTCCCTAATGAATTTAAGGTGGGAGTAACTGATGTTAACCCTAACCCTAACCCTAGCTATTTAAATTAGCGAATGTTACAATCGTCCAAAGTAAGCTAGTAACACTCTGTTCCAATGATAACTAAGTGCAATAGATAAACTATTCATTCATCACATTACCTCAAATATGTATTTGAATTAGGCTATTGATGTTAATTGTATCACCTTTCATGGTCAGTGTCACTCACTAGTGCCCCACGATCAGGTAAGTCTAACTAAGAGTGTGGGGGGGTGATGTGCCAGGGTGATGCTGCGGGCAACCCAGAAAATAGGCTATGTAGTTATGTTGTTGTGGGCTTTTTGTGTAATATTTCAAAATAATAGTATTAGAATAGTATTAACAAAAAATAGTAAAAGTTAAAAATTTTGAATTTTTTTTTCCTCCCTCATTTGGGGTGCCCCTATGGATGGACGGCACCCCTAGCATTCGCCTATACCATCTTTGCCACAGGCCGGTTCTGTTGGGGAGTGTAAAATTTTGAGGTTGATTAATAGTGTAACTGAAGAACATTCTCCAATACAGCTCCGCCATTTAAAATCAGTCCCTCCATTTCACTGCCATCCCTGAAAAAATGTGCCAAGCCACAGCTGACAAAGAAGCAAAACTACTTGTCCATTTATTCTCTGGCCTCTGTCCCTTGCTTTTCTTTCCTGCCATGTGACTAATTATAATGGCAGACATTTTTTCTCTCCTATCAGATGATCTTGCATACATTAGTCTCCTAATTAATGTTCTGTGTCTTTTCTCCTGTTCCGGATTGCAAAAAGCCTGCTTCTGACCACCAATTTTCTAAAACCCTTCAGACATGATTCATTGCATTCACAAAATATACATCCCCCATTTAGTAGTAAACATTAGCTCTTCCCCATGGATTATTTGAAAGTTTTAGTTTCAAGAGATATGAACATGATCCCTTTAGATAGCTACAATGGATAGTTTATTAAGTATCATATTCAAAGGTAAGGAGGTAAAAAGTAGTAACTGACTGCAAAAATCTCAGATCTACAAGACATTGACTGATTTGTTGTGTATTCACAGGTATACAATAGACTTGCCAGATAATGCAATCTGTTTAACTGTCCGCACAGTTATTAGCACATTTATTACTTTACTTGGTGCTGTTTGGCAAACAAACTTTGATACCCCTCTGGGGAACTGATGAACAATACAATACAACCATTGCATGTATAAGGACACCATTTAAGCACTGTTCGATAAGTGAAAGCTTATGGGGTTGTTTATGCAGGTAAAGCCTGATGGTCTATAGCCTATAGACTGCACAGGCAGAGTACAAGTCTTTCCTTCACATGTACCAGAATAGCAAAATCAGCTCCATGGACATGAAGCAGTCAGAGAACTCCACTACAGTGCTCCATGGAAATTAATTGCCCATTATTAGCACATGACATGCATATGATAGCAATCTAGCCCAATCAATTAGGCTTATTATGGACAAAATTATATGCCACATGAGAGGAGGAAGAATAATGATTGAGGTTCTTCCTCCTGCCAACAAAGGTGTCACCAATATTTGGCATTGGGATGGCTATAATTCCCCATGTTGCTTGAGAATGAAATGGCTCTCTTGTCTCATCTAGGAGGACTCAGAGTAATTGAACTGTTTACATGGCTATGAGGTTGTCTCATGTCTATTTTGCTTCTCCTGCTACATCTTCAGCAGTTCTGCCCCACTTCATCCCATTTTAACCACAGGGTGGTTTTTAGCTGGAGTCTTGACAAGCTGATTTACTTACTCCATAAATTATGTTTAATTTGATTTGCATTTTGTATGTTTTATATAGCCTTATAGAGACCAGCGTTTCTGTTCAATAATAAATCTTGAATAGTACATTTTTTAAATAAATTCATTTTGGATGCATATTTCCAGTTTTGCAATCACAAGTAACACAATAATTCTTAGACTAGAATAGAAAGTCAGACTTTGGTGAATTAATTGAATAAATAAAGCAGCCACTCATTCTCAATTAATTAACCATGTTTGAAATCCCCAGAGACAATCTGTGGTGCTAATCCCATTGTTTTATTAATTTAATAATGTATTTATCTCCAAGTCAAATGACCATGCTGCATTAAGATGTGCATTTAAAAAAAATGTAATTGCAAAAAATGAATATGACAATAAGGATTTGATGTTTTCCTGTCAAGGAGTAATGGTAATCAGGCCATGCTTCATTTTGACAGATCAAATGGAGAAGTGGGTGTTTCTGGTTTTCAGCTATAGGTTAAAATACACATGGCTTCCATGGGGATTAATGTATTTCTATGTGCTTTTAAAACAGCTTGACATAACAGAGATAGTTTTTCTTATGCTGCTGTTATTTTTTAACAGATATGTACTTCCCACAGTGGCATATGCAAAAAAGACAAGACTTGACATTCAATAGAAAATACTACTTTGGAGAAATTAAAAGTGTCCAGTTATTTGTGTCAGATGGATTGGTCAATTTAGATACTTCTGGTTGGGTTACAAAAAAAGAACTTACTGTGCACCAGGGAAGGAAGTATTTTGTGTTTTGAAATTTCATGTACATATGAAAAAAACAGTGCTGCAATTAGATGTCTTAGATTATTCATTTATTTACATTTACATTTATTCATTTGGCAGATGCTTTTATCCAAAGCGACTTACAAGTGAGGTACAATACAACACAAAGTAAGGTACAATACAACACAAATTATTCAAGCTATATCATGCATCTTTCACATTAAAAATGGCACAAAGGAAAGTAGATTCCTTATATAGTGTCATATTACAGTGTTCTTTCACTTCATTAATGTATTCTATTTGCTCTGCAGCTGTTACAGATGTGTATTAATCTGTGTGACTGTTCAGCCATTTCTTCTGAGCCTTTCAAAGTCATGTATAAATCTATAACTGGGGTTTAGGTATCTCTCTTTGCTGATGTGAGAGGCAGAGACCTCCTCTCTCAATGTTCAGGACACAAAGGTTATTATGATTTGTCTTACATGGCTGGATTTTCTCTTTGAGTGCTGTGGGAACATGCTCTTGATTGCTGTATGAATACAACTCTTAAATTATGAAAACCATTACAGATAACAAAAACCAGTTTAATTAAGATTGACCTTTATTACTTTCATTTTCATATGTAAGAACATTACAATAAAATTAGGCTTACTACACTATAATCCAATTAAAACAACAAATTATTTTTGATAAAAATAATTCTAATCTCCAAAATCATTCACAGATGTAGTAAAAAGGCCATTGTTGGAATTAACCTAGACAATGCTTAAATGAACTGGAACAATATCCATTAGAATATTTTAAAATAAAAACTTAATAAATAAAAGCTGTCTAACTATCAACTAACTACAATGCCTCATACACATATTAAGATAGCAAGTGACCTATGAATCCTGGACCCAGGACTGAAGCCACATATGAGTTCTCAAATCACAGAGCCATCATTTGTGTTACCACTTCAAGACTCTGCAACAATTATGGAGCCATAGACTGCTGCCTACTTGTAACTGATACTCAACGGCATAGGTATGAGTTTGACAGTGGTGGAGACATATTTGACAATTCAACCCCCTAACATCATAGTGAAATGCTGTTGAATCTTATATTTGGCTGTGTTAGCTTCACTAAAGGAAATATGTTACATATGCTTTGGCTATTCTTTTGAATACTATGTAATATAAAGCTACCTTCTTATTTATTTTGTCTCTTGTTAAAAAAGAAAATCTTTTGTCCACTTCCTATTTTTGATGATAGTAGTTCAGATAGCAAACCCCAAATTGCTGTATAACGTTATCAAGCATCAATAATTATCTAACGAGCTAACCACCCATTGAGTAAGTGCAAGGACATGACATAATTAGCTAGCAAGCTAATTTTAGCTGGCTAGTTAGTTCATTCTGAGCGAGCAAGCAAACTAACAATCCACAACTTTTCAAGCTTCAAAAATATATAGGAACAATACTAACAGTGTAATAACACTCTATTTAACACAAAAAATAAGGTTTGATTGACTGAGAATTTGTTGGTACTGCTGACTGCGAAAAATGTCTTCTCGAGCTGCGTTCCTTTCAATAAATATAAGATAATATCAAGTTACAGGCAAGCCATTGCCTAAGCCAATCAAAGTATATGTTTTTGTTCATAAGAAAGTTAATTGTCCATTTGTCATACCACTGTGTGGTATGGATAACAATGACAAATGGACAAATGATATTGCAGATTTAAGGGCAATTACTGGTGTGGGGAACCAAAATCTATGCCTATACCGATGTGCTATAAGATTATGAAGCATTTTTCAAAACACACTTACTGACTGTTTCTGTCAAGTCCCTTGGCTATTTCTTTTCTTATTCTTTCGTATTTCTTTTCTTGGCTACTTTCTGTTCTACAGTTGTAGTGGTCATCTCATACTCTTGTCACACCTTTATAAATTCCTCATGTTCTTTATGTATCTTCATCTTGGTGCTTCCTCTTTTGCACTTGATCTTTCTTATTCCATGCCTCTGTCAGGCCAGTCTGGCACAGTGTTCTGTATAAACTGTAGAATGTCTGTTTTTGCTGGTGTCATATGCAGGCATGGTTGCTTTTTTGTGACATGGAGACCAAAATGTTAACATCCTAGTCCTTCATAGGGTGGCATGCCTTCTCTGTTGCAGATGAGGTTCATGTGTTACTCAACACAATAAACCAGAAATTTTGTTGTAGACTGGAGCCTCGTCACTGCCTTGAATATTTAGCAAAGCCTTATGTTTAAGCATTACTGTAAGCCGTATTGTAGGCAGATTAGATGCAACTAAATATGATGTATGGCTTTTAAATAGGTTGATGATGATTGCATTTACATTTACATTTATTCATTTGGGAGACGCTTTTATCCAAAGGGACGTACAAAAGTGCAAATAGTGGGCAAACAACAGGCACAAGAGCAAGATGTGTACAGGTCATACAATGCAAATAGTGCTGAAGCTGAGCACAAGGTCAGTGTCACGAGCCAACTAATCTGAACTAGGATTGCATATCAAATACAATTACAGGAAAAATAAAGTACCGCTATACTACCTAGGTAAGTGAGCAACAAGTACAAGACAGGAGTCAGATTTACAACGTCAAAGTTACAAGGTCAAAGTGGCAGAGGTATTAGTCCAGGTAGAGTCTGAAGAGGTGTGTCTTCAGCGCACGTCTGAAGGGTTGGGGTAAAGGAGTTGTTCTCAGGGGGGTGGGGAGTTCATTCCACCACTGGGGGGCGATGATGGAAAAGCGTCGTTGTGAGGAGCGTGGGCCTTTCGTTCTGTTGGTGGGTGGAGTGAGGCGTCCGGATGTAGCAGAGCAAAGTTGACGAGCGGGTGCGTAGGGTAGGATGAGGTCCTGGAGGTAGGTCGGGGCAGTCTTTCTTGCAGCAGTTGGTTGATCTTTGTAAAGCACCAACATAATTTCCTAGATGTGGAAACAAATGTAAATCCTCTGAAAGACACTGAGATGACTGAGTGACCTTATTTTTGTGCAGGTCAGAGTCTCTGTATTAAGAATTGTAATATTGTTTATTTGAGTCTGCTGGGGTAACAATGGAAAGAAAAAAGTAACAGGACTGTCCATGTGGGGACAAATATAAAAATATATAGCTGCACATATTTATTGTTTTTTGTACACCTGAAGAGTCCATCCATGACACTTCTGCCAGGAACCAGAAAACAGAGCATTATTCCACATGCTCAGCGATACTAGCTATCTATACCAAGATCAATCTGATCTGGTTAGTACATTACCCAAGCATGCAGCTAAGTTGCTTGAGTTGCCTTGGCAAGCAAGCATTGCTAAATGCAAGAGCCAAATTCACAGACTAATATTGCAATTATATTGCAATTGTATTGTATTATAAAAACAATGATACACTCACTTGTATGTTTCATTTGATTACTGGCACTCTGTGATGCAAATGTCCTGCCAATAATCACAATAACACACCTGTGTATATATTAATAGCAAACAAAGTTCAACAGTTCAGTTCAATGTCTAGTGAGCAAGTGAGAAAAATTAGCTAGGAATCGATCTCCTCAGCATGATTCCATGCAAGGTTACTGTGAGTGTGTGAGTGAAACAGTTATCTGTCTTGATTACCCTACCCCACAGAAATATGCCTATACAGGGAGGCTGTATGCAGTGCACACACTCACATGTGCACACACTTGTCATGTTCCTGCAAACCTATGAGAATATAAGGTTTTTTTTTCAGATTCTTAATATTACATGTCAAAAGTGGTATGGCCTTGTTACACATACAGGAAAAATGGTATGCCATTGGCCATAGGGGATTAAAATAGACTATAGATTAATCTAATAAAAGATGCTTGAGAAGAACAAAAACATGTAATCAAGTTGTGGATGAAACATACAAATATGGGGTTAGAAAGATATTAAATAAAAGGTAGCAGTGGAGCACTGATCAGGGGACTGGTCTTGTTTCCCATTTCTGATGGTCCATCTGATGCCCTGTCTGCTGAGGCAGTTAGTTTAAATTGCCATGGCTTTACTGTTGAGCAGACAACCAATTAGAAATCAGTACTCCTGTCTGGCTGTGCTTCCTGATAGCCTCTGTAATTAGGCTGCATGAAAAATTACAGGAACAAGAGGGTTGGCCTTGTTGTGACTGTGTTTTGTCACTGGCTGTGTTTTGTATCAGTGCAGCACCCTTAAAGGTGATGACAGTTTTTGTTGACAGATTTAAAGATTCACAGGTTTATATTACTTGATGATGTATGTATGTTTTCTGTTTTTTTTTTAGTTTGACTTTTGTGAACACTATACACCTGACAAGTAAATCTAAAATTAGCAACCACAGAAAAAAGTTGTAGTAAAGTAAAAGTAAAAAGATCATCTGACAAATGAATCAAGAATTGATATATAAAATTTTATCTGATATAATGCTCTTCATTCTCAGTTTTTCCAGTCATGAACATGCATGTATAGACATAAGTATAGTGAATGATGAATAATTGCTAAAAAAGTTGAGGCTAAGAATGTTTTAAAATGTATCAGTGTTTTAGTACTTCACCAACAGTAGTAGACTGAGGTTATTCATCAAAGGACACATTAAAGGACCTCATTTCATTGATGAAACCTTTTAAAAAAGATTTTCATCTGAGATTTATTCCATTTCCTCTACTAAAAAAATGGCCAAAATCTGAGTTAGGGTCTTGGAGAGAAAAACATCATTTACATTCACCCAGTCCTGTGCACTAAAGCTATGTCTGAAGTTATTTGTCATGTTCTTGTTATAGCAGTTTTTGGACTTTGCTTTGCTGCAGAGTATGTAAAGGATTTTAAAGCCCTGGCCTCTGAGGGCTTATGACATAACTTGTGATATACCTCCTTTTTATTTCTTGGCACCAGAACTGGGCTATTCAATGGCTTATTCTCCTACATGGCAATAAAATTCTGTATTGCTAACAGACATTCCAAACTGTGCATATGTAGTAACTTTGATGTAAATTTCAAAGCTATAATGTGCCCAGATTGTCACTGTAAAAGGCCTAAGGTAATACAGCTGAGGAGACTGCAAACTTGTGATGTTGATGCCACATTTATGCCATCATTACCTCTTTAAATACATGGGTAGGTGTCCTCTTGTGTGTGAAGTCCTTAATGCACACCAAAGCATGAATTTGCTAGATGTTAAACATCAGTTGATTACGACTGGTGAAATGCGCTCAACATTTTTTTCTGCTGTACTTCTCCACCCAGTTTTTCTTTCACCACATCAGAGAGACCTTGAGGTTATGTTTGAATTTTTGAAATGATATATTATGCATTAGGATTCTGCTTAATAAGTCAGCCTCATGTAGGGTGACATAGGAATCCTAGGCTGCCCATAATACCACATCTGGGCATAGAGAGACTGCCCTCTAGGTGTCAAGTTAATTAGAAAATGTGTGGGCACAGCCCCTAAAACATGACAAATTGTCATTTCACTTGATGAAATATATCTGCATGAATGTAACCACAATGAGTTTACAGCCGTCTAGAGGACACAGTACCTAGAGAGTTACTTGAAATGGGAATGCACACTATTTTATGTGCAGTCTAAGCAATGTATTGATGATTTGAATTCATTTTATTTTGCAGTCTAGTAAGCTTAAACAACAACACCAAAACTCTATATGAAATTGCAGAGGGTAACACAATAAAAGTATTTAAATTAATTTATTGTGTTAATACTTCTGATGAACACATCTAAATACAAAAACAATATTTTACTGCAGCTGTCTGCCGCAGCCTGGGTGGCACCCATTTCTGCATCTGCAGCACACTCTGGTGTTTACTTCCAGGCCAGACCTTTTGCCACATGCCACTTAATCAGTGACAAGTGCTTGATAGGCTCTGATAGTATAGGATACTCAGTTGCCCTTCATCCTTGAGCCTTCACCCCACTATGCAGGAGGTGATTTCACCAGGTGTATTTCCGATATGTGAAGTAGCTTAGGGTGCACGATGAATTCTGACAACAGAGATGCCTCAACCAGACATACTGATCTTGTATAAGGGTGGCAATGAGCAAAAAGCCTGATGAATCACATTTGCAAGTGGGATATTGTCAGCTCTAATGCCAATGTCTGGACTTAGAAATGAACATTCTTTCCCACAACTGCACAAAGGCCTCTTCTATTCTGTCTTCCAGCCATAAATAGAGCACATTTTCCTACCTTTTTGTACCTACAGTGACATGTGCAGAAACACATGCAAATCAAAAAGAAATGTACTGGAATAGCCAACATTTTTGTTAGGAATTCAAATTTACAGAAAATTTGTGAATATTTAATTTTGGGCAAATCTGCCATGCATTTTTAATTACAAAAGGCCATTCTTTGGGACAAGGTAATTTTAATTCCATCTGCCAAATAGCACAAATGGCCATTCAATTACATTTTCTCTTATTACAAGTCATATTTGGATGATATTTAAACTATTAAATAATAATCTTTGGATCTTTGTCTTAATTAAGTATGTGGTTTTGGTTTTTGAGAACCATTTGCTGAGTGTGAGAGGGAGTCTGGTCCAGCGTTTGTAGTCGTCTTCAATTTTTCTGAGGAGGGGAGTATAATTGAGGTTAAAGAGCTCTGACAGCCTGGGGGAGATATTAACCCCTAGGTACTTGATGTTGCCCAGTGTGAAGAGAGAGGGGAGAGTCCTGAGCTCCAGAATCCCAGGCATCCTCTGAGAGGGGTAATATGATTGATTTATTCCAATTTATAGTGTAATGTGAAATTTTTGAGAATTTATTGATGATATTGAAAGTTTCTTGAAGTGATACGTATGGGTTCTGTAAATAGAGTAGTAGATCATCTGCATATAGACTGATTTTATGTTGTATGTTACCTACCTGAATTCCTTGGATTTTGCTGTTCTGTCGTATTGCTGCTGCGAGAGGTTCAATGAAAATAGCAAAGAGAGAAGGCAAGAGTGGGCATCCCTGTCTGGTGCCCTGGTGCAGTGTGAAACTTGGTGAAGTGATTCCGTTAGTGTTATTGGTGGCTCTGGGTGATGTGTACAGTGTTGTAATCCAGTGGATGAACGACTCTCCAAAACCAAACTTGTGTAATGTGTTGAATAAAAAGGACCAATTTACCTTGTCAAAAGCTTTTTCTGCATCAAGTGAAATGATAATGGTTTTCTGTTGGGTTTGTTGTGATATATAGATAACATTGAAAAGTCTGCGTACATTATCTGTGGCATGTCTATTTTTTATGAAGCCTGTCTGATCTGGGTGAATGAGCGTGGGGATGACTGTTTCTATTCTGGTTGCTAGTGCTTTGGTGATAATTTTCAAGTCGGTATTCATTAGTGAAAGAGGTCGGTTGCTAGAGGGGTGAGTTGGATCTTTGTTGGGTTTTAATAGTAATGTCATGGCAGCGGTATTCATATGTGTGGGTATGGTGGAGGAGGTTTTTATTTCTGTAATTACTCTGTTGAATAGTGGAGATAATATGTCCCAAAAGTGTCTGTAGAATTCGGCTGGTAATCCATCTGGTCCGGGAGATTTGTTACTTGGAATGTCGTTGAGAGCTGTGGTGAGTTCACTGAGGTTAAGGGGTGCATCTAGAAAAGTAATTTGTTCAGCAGTTGGAGTAGATTTGCCAAATATTTACTGTTTGCTTTATCACTGTATTGAAAACCATTATATTTCAGTTGATGAATTAGAAACTGTTTTTTTCTGTATGATATCTTCAATTTGTGTTTGGAGTTCTTTTAATTCATTTTGTTTTGGTTCACTGGGATTGCAGGATATTTCGTTTGTTAAGTATTTGATTCTTTGTTCTATTGTATTTTCCAATTGTTGTTGCTGTTTTTTCCTATGTGAAGAGTATGATATGATTTTTCCTCTGATTACGGCTTGTCCAGTTTCCCATAGCAGTGAAGGTGAGGTGTCTGGAGAGTCATTCATCTCCAGAAAGAATGCCCACTCTCGCCGTATGAATGTTATAAAATTGGGGTCTTCTAGCAGTAAGGTATTGAAGCGCCATCTTGTTGGAGTCTTGGCATATGTTTGTGTATTTATAGACAGAGAGACAGGAGCATGATCACTGATCACAATTGGGTGAATTGTGTTATTTGAAATCTTGGGTATGAACGAGTTACTGACAATAAATAGGTCGATTCTAGATGAACATTTGTGAACTGATGAAAAGTATGAATATTCCCTTAAAGACGGGTTTCTCACTCTCCAACTATCGCTAAGGCCATAGTCCTCCATATATTGCTTTATTATGTCAGTAGAGTGCCAGTTCCTTGAGTTGCCAGAGGTGCTTGAGCGGTCGATTGTGGGGTTAATGATGGTATTGAAGTCTCCAGCTATAATGAGGTTTGAATTGGACAGTATGGAAAAAAGGTTATGGAAGAAAGATGGATCATCATTGTTAGGGCCATAAATGTTTGCCAGTGTGAATATTGTATGGTTGATGGATATGTTAATGATGATGAATCTTCCATCTGGATCAGTGATTGATTGGTTAAGCGTAAACTGAATATTTTTATTTATTAAAATTGAAACACCTTGTTGTTTACTGTTATATGTTGAAGAAAATATTTTGTCAAATTGTTTAAATTTAAGGTACTGTACTTCTGTGTCTGTTAAGTGCATTTCCTGTAAAAGACAAATATCAGCCTTTAATTTTATGAGATGGTTAATTACTTTAAGTCTTTTGGATTGAGTGCGGAAGCCGCGTATATTCCATGTTATCAAGTTAAGTGGTTGCATGTATGCATGCCAGATATATCTGAGTTGTGGGCTAGCTGTATGCATGTATGGGTTAAGGAAGAAGTGAAGCAATGAAGAAGTAGGGAAAGTATTGAAAGGGAAAGAGGGGGAAAGGGGTTGGATTGAAGGAATATAACGTATGTGTTTTTGGTTGTTAGTGTTGGGTGGATGTGTCATGTCTTGCATAATATGTTTTCCAGCATTTGTGCATGGAGTAAAGCTGAGAGGTAGTTGTGATGTCAACCATGAACACAAAACTGATAGACAGACGCTAGACAAGGGGATCCTACATACACAAACAAGGACTGACGAGAGAACAAGACATAAGCAAGCAATACAAAGAGAGAGGCACATGCCTTATCAGAGATTAGAGTTGATAGGAAAGAGGGAGAGGGAGAGGGAGAGAGAGACAGAGAGAGTGTGTGTGTGTGTGCGTGTATGTGTGTATGAGAGAGAGAGAGAAAGAGAAAGAGAGAGAGAGAGAAGGGGGGGATTGAGAGAGGTGCTAAGGGGCAGTAAACAAACAAAAAAGTTTTTTAAAAAAAAAAAGATGGTTAGCTCAGAAGAAGTGTAGGCGATGGGCTAGCTAATAATGCTGTAGGCTAATAATGCAGAAAAGCCTAATTGTGTGGACTATTTATTCAAAAGAGCCATGGTGTTATTTCAGGGCTTCGGAATAATTGTCCATTTATATAGAGTTTATCGACTACCAACACTGCACGTATGTTGTTTCCTCGGTTTTCCTTAAATATGGGGTAGAGAACTTTCCGTCGTTTGTTTATCTCCCGTGGGAACTGATCATTCATTCCATAAGCGGTATTCTTGAGTTGTTTTTCTTTGCTTTTGACCAGTTCTTTCTGTTGATAGTGCTCGAATTTTGCGATAATGGGCCTAGCTTTATTGTGCTCTTGTTGTTTGCCGAGACGATGAACTCGGTGGAAGGTGATGTTTTGGACAACGTCGCCGGGCAGTTTGAGTTGAGTTAGCATGAAGTTTTTGATTTGTAGTTCTGGATTGTCGGGTGAGGTTTCTGGAATGCCTGAGAAGATGAGGTTATCGCGCATCGAGCGTGTTTGGATGTCTAGAATTGTTTCTTTCATCTGTTTATTTTCGGCAGTGATGTTTTGCATTTGTTGGGTGAGTGTTGTAACATTACTTTGCAGTTCCTGATTGAATTTTTGTAGTGTTTCGATTTGGTTGTGGGCAAATTCAAGATTGTTACGCATGTCTTTTAGCTCCTCATGTATTGACACCAACATATCCAGTTTTTTGTTAATGCTCGCCAGCACCCTAACCTCAACTTCCGTGGTTTGTAGATCTGCCTTGTCCGTTACGGAGTCTCTTTTTCTTCTTTCCACCTGCAGTCAAGCATGGACTCTAACCAGGACTTAAACACACCCAACTCCAAGAGAACCATTTGCTTATTGCCAATTTGATTTCCATGTTATGCAATCTGGTGAAGTGAAATGGTGTGGAAACACTGTCACTGCTCAACTCAAACATGTGAACAACACCCACTCATGTCTGATTGCACAGCTAAACTTCTAGTTCTCTTCTGGAAATATAAACATACTTGTTGTAAGCAATACTGGTATAGAATCTGTTCTGCCACAGGCATTAATACTGGTACAGAGTGTGTTTTGACACAGGCATTCTTATAATTGGTAACTTATTTTGCCCAAAGAATGCATTGCAGTATGTTTGATACTATTTGAATAATGAACTCATTTTGGAACCTCTGTAGTATAAAGTTTAGAAATATACATTATATAGTATCTATCTTCCATTTATAAAGGTACATAAGTGTAATGTATCAAATGGTACTGTCTGCAATATGAGATGTTCTCATCTAAAAGGAATAATTATTTTTGTGAAATGGCTATGGAAATGGATATGGACCTGTACATATTCTTCTCTGGTGCTCTAGTGACAGCTATTTGTTTCCTTTTGAAAGGACGCTCATCATTCCTATTAACTGAGAATTTTGTGTCATTTATTCAACTTGGTAAGCTTTGTTGGAAAATTTTTAATCCCCTCTGTCATTTTGACTGAAAAAAAAAAAAAACTCTCTACATTTAGTTCCTTAGAAAAAGCTCTTATCCAGGGCAACTTGCATAGATGACAATTTTCTTACATGTAAAACATTTATACCGAAGCAATTTTGGGTTCGATACCCAAGGATACAACAGTTGTGCCCCAGTAGGGATTGGAGAGAGCAACCTTTGGGTTATGAGCCTTGGTCTTTACCACCACACCACACTATTGCCCTTGAAAATAAATTTTTGCCTATTGAAAACCTTGAAAAATGTAAACACTTTGTCTGTTGTTGTCCTTGAGATGCAGTGTTAGTGTTCAGCTGTCTTTCTGGTGGCCTGCAGTGTGTGCTGATTTAATATTTTAGACATAATTGGGTACATACTTCAGGCTTTGTATCATATTAGATCAGATAGGGTTTCATCTGAACTCAGCCCTGGCACAGAGGGAGAGGAGCAGGTGAATTGGCTTTTTCCTGTGTTTTGTGTGCATTTTGTCATTGTGTGGATTAATTTTCAGACAGAAATCAGTTGGGAGGTGATGAAGGAGCAGTTCAGTCATGATGTTGTCTACCTTGTGAGACAGGAGAGATGGATGGGGGATGTTAATCTGGCCTGATTTAAAGGGAATTTGGACACACACCAGAAGAGCTGGGAGCTTCTGTCAGGTCTTGTCGATATAACACCCATAACTAGCTATTAATTGTTCATTGTTAATTGGTCATCATAATAGTCAGTATAGTCAGACTTTTAGATAAACAATACTGTTTAGCACTGGCTGCACTTAGGCTGGTTCCCTTATTTATTTATTTTTTTTTAATATATATTTTTTCTTGTCAGTTTGCTCCTTCTCTTCATTTTTGTGAGAAGCATTGGCCAGCTTATTTACAGTTCTTCACAAACACGAAATGTAATATATTGAAAAACAATAAAAACAAAAACAATGCAAACATTGGTGACATTGTAAAAAACTGCAACCGATGTCAGTCGCTCTGGATAAGTTTCCTTATATTTAGATTATCACACTCAGTCAAATGTGTTATGACAAGTTCACTTGTAAAAATATCATTTTAAACTTATTGGCAGAAGAGAAGGCTTTGCACAGTATAGCTTTTTGTTTGGCAGCCTTGTTTTATAGCCCAGTTTTGTGATGCATTCCATATGGGAAAATGCTGGAATATTTCATTTGAATGCATTCACTTGATGTCTGTGAGGGACTCACTCAGAGAGGTAATCTGAGAAACGTCTGACACGAAATACTGGAGAGATACTAAGAGCAGTGAGGAGCAGTTTTTACTTATGGATAGAGTTTTCAAAAGGTTATAAAGGGCAAATATTAGAAGTGACTTCCAGTATGAAGCAAATATGTGAATATCACAGAGCACTGTAAGTTAAACATCTTCAGTATAGTAGTGCTGAAGCCATCAGCTTTGGAATAACGGGTTTTTTCCACAACTGATGTGTGGAAAAAAATCAAAAACTCAAGGTATTGCCAAATTCTCCACTGTCTATCAGAAATGCCTTTTTACTTGCACTGTGTTGTGACATTGTACCATTGGAATATCTTTACCTTACATTATATTATCTGTTTTATGGCTTCTCTATGAGAACTTCAGATGTTCTTGCACAATGGCAATAAATACAGTGGTGGGCCTGCAGTTGTCTTATAGCAAGATTCTTATGGGCTATTCAAGGACCTGTACAGCATAAACATTATTCAAAGCATCATCAGTTAGAATGTTCTGGATGAGAAATCACAAATAATTTAAAGAATTCTGGGATATCTATAGGTATATACCCCTAATTCCACAGCTGGTCATCTGGTCCCTTCCTCTCCTGCATAAACTGGTCTGCGTGACCCAGAGTGAACATTAGTCGTCTTTATATTGGAATGAGATATTGTCTCATACTGTCTGCCTCAGATCAATGCAACAGAACTGGTTTACAGCACAGTTCAGCAACATGTCTGTGTTTTATACCCTAAAAATTTAAACATTTAATTATAACTGCAGGCATTCCAACACATGCAATAAACCATGAAATAAATTTTATCCACATCTCTTGATAGGGAGATGACACAATGTAATAAAACTCAATGCACACTTTTTTTCCTTGTGAATGCAATAAATAACTTAGGCTACATTTAAGTATTACTTTACTCTTTCATCATAGAATTTTTACTGCTGTAGAATATGCAGTAAGTAGTCCAGCAAAGAATGCTACCAAGAGAGCTGATCTACACAACCTGTGTTAACTCTACCTCTACCTTCTGCATACTGTATTTCTAGGGTGGAATCCAAGTGCTTTGTTCATCAGTGTCCTTGAATTACTTGAATGTTTTGCACTGCTGCTCCTGCATTATACAGCTTATACTGAGGCCTGCAATGGTAGTAAAAAGCAGTGCAAGTTTGACAAATTTATTTCCAGTCTACTTTATGAAGCATTAAATGCTTATATAGCACCTCCTCATCCTCTTCAAAACATGCACACAGCATGCTTTTAAACAGGTTACCTGGGAGATGTACCCAATTAAACCTGAAGGAGCAGTGGCAGCCATTGTTAAAGGCAATTGATTCTAAATCTGACTCCCTGACTAAGCAGGGGGACAATGTTAACAGTAGGAGAGTGTTGCTTTATAAGCATCTGTACACAGCTCACCTGGAGGAGGAGAGAGAAACACATTTTCTCTTTCATTAAGTTGTGCTGTTTCACTTCCCCCAATAGCAATTATATTTTATGACTGTATGGTTTACTAGGCATGTGTAAGTGTTCAGTGTGTATGAAGAAATACAAGCAGGGGGAAGATAGGATCTGCTTTTGTTAGACCAGTTAGAGGTGTGGTCATGTATAATGCAGTGTAGTAACTTGTGCTTAACCTCTTTAAAGCTTCATATGATGCTGCATTAATGCAGTTTCTACAATTTTGTGCACTTCCCTTTGTGCAGGATTCCTAGTAACACTAGTATAGTTACTGGCCCAAAACATAGTTCTAAATTTTGAAAGTAATGGAAAGATATTGTGTGTTTTTATTTTTCCTACAAGTAATTTTGTTTTGAAATGAAAGAAAAGGACATAAGCAGCGAAAGCACAAGTGAATGGTCGAGTGTCAGTACTCCAGCCCCCTAGCTGTTGTGTTTTTGTTCTCCCCATCTGTCATTGTGTCCATGTGCTTTTGTTTTTCCTTGTGTTCCAGCCCTGCCCCACTCTCCGCCCTGTCTCCGCCCACCTGATCATCTCCACCTGCCTGCCTGCACACCTGCTTCCCATCACCTCATCAGCCCAACCCTATATTTACCCTGCTTGTCTCTGTCTTGTTTGCCAGTTTGTCACAGTGTTTCAGTCCTGCCTGTTTGTTGTTTGCTTGCTCTGGTTTTTGACTTTCTGCCTGTTTCTTTGGATTTTGTACTTGCCTTGTGATTTTTGGATTTTTTGCCTGTGGATTTTCTGGTTTCGACTTGGACTGTTTTTTACTACGATTTTGGATATCCCTCATTAAACACCTGGTTTGTCATCCCGGTCTGCGCCTGGGTCCTTCTACCTGAAAGCCTGACATCGAGTCCCTGTCACCTATAAACCATGAAATTTTGATCTGTGATTTTTTCCCATTTAATCAGCAAAGAATAAATAGAGTGCACTTAATCAATAATTAATTAATTGAAGAAACTGCTTCCTATTGTCCAACTAAGTCCATAACTCTGCCTCCCAGAGTAGCTTGCTTTATCCATGCCTCAACAGAAGGCATAATGGTAGGGTGACAAAAAAAAAAAGATTACATGAAAAAAAAATAGGCCAGTGGAAGAAACAGCATTCACAGAGAAAGAGAGAGAGAGAGAGAATGCTGTTCCATGACAACAGAACAACATGGCATAGGAGAATCAAAACATGGCTGCATCTTACAGCCTCATGCTGCATTCTTCACAAATTAAGTAATAGCTACAGACTGTGGATCAGCTGAAATGAGTCCAGTACATGTGGTGAGCCACCCAGATTATTTTAAAGTCAGTGAACAGCTACCTAGGTATTCTGGAGACCTAATTCGGCAAATGAGGTAAGAGCAAATAGCATGTAACCAATCCCATGAGACAGACGGTTCTCACTCTGTTCAATCATTGATGCTTTTCTGGAGAAAAGCAAGAGGAACTCCAGGTTTGAAAGGTTTTCACCCCATCAGCGCATCTCCTTCATTTACACAGCTTACTTGAAAGTGCCTGTTGATGGAATATACACTGAAAAACTTAGTAATCATCAGTAATGATGTACACTATTATATTAGAACTGTGTCTTATAATTATATGTAGGAAGGTATGAAAACAATTTCAGTGTAACACCATAAATGAGTTGGGAATACCACAAAAAATGTCTTCAGATGTGGAAAAAGCAGGCTGCTTATATGTGGAAAGCAGTTATTGCAGTCAGTCTGTAGAAACTCAGTAAACATGTACCATTGAAATTAATAGTAGAATGATTCCAGCTCTGATTACTTCACTCTAACTGAACAAGTTCTAGTTCAAGTTTAAAGACCATATCCACTTAATATGGTAAGTTTTAAAACACAGGTCCAAGTTCTTGTAAAACATTAAGCACTATTGCAAAACAACTCTATTCACTTTGAGTGAGATATTGTGGAGAGTTATGGTAATATTGTTAGTCACTGAAGGTGTTTAGTCACAGTGCCTTCCTAGTCTCCATGCATGATAAATTTTGAATATGTGGACAATGATGCAGTGCATTGTTTTTACTTTATTATCAGGCCAGCAAGCTGGCAAATTAATTAGCTAGCTAGTAACCTACCTTGTTAATGAGCCTAATCCATTCTCAGCTGTATTTTTCTTCCAGCTACCTGAATCAGTTCTCAACATTATTAAGCTAGCCAGGAAGTTGTCTGACTAGTTAACATGTTAACAGGTGGGTTGGTGAGCTAGGTGATGGAAAATGCAATCTCTGCCCACACCAGCAGTTTTGTAGTTTTGATTTGTGCTTTTTATAATGCACAGACAATAAAATTCAGGAGAGTGTAATGGTGAGAAATGTTATGCCTACAATCCTGAAAGAGAGAGACAGAAAGAGAGAGACTTGACTTTTAAGCCTCCTTCATTTTGATATTTTAGATAAAACCCATAGCTTCACAAACATTCATCAATTAAAAGGGAAACAAAGTTAACAAATCAAAAAAAGCAAACAAAAATGAAAAAGAAACAAAGTAAAATAAGATACAATACAAAATTACACAATACAAAAACAATACACCCCCCCTCGAATGGCCCTTCAATCCCCCTGATGTCCTGCAAACAGTCTAGCCATTCATCATCAATTTTTACCCTTGGTGATAGAATATATTTCAAAACAGTAACAGGATCAGTTGGTCACAGCCACACAACCATTGTCACAACCTTTTTTCATGTTAACTTGTCCAAACAGAAAATGCAGATGCACATTCAGAGACCCTGCAACTTTCCAGGAAGAGTCTGAACCTATGAACTCCTGCCAGTTAGACTCCACTAGCCCTTGTAATGCACAAACAAAATCTAAATCTAAATTTAAATATAAGTAGAAATTTAAGGGCCTGTTTTCCTGCACTATTCAAAACCCAGATGTGAGGAGCACTCCCTCTCCCTCCAGCCACTGTTATGCTGCTGCTTTAATTCTCAGCACTAGAGATGTGCTTTGTGAGGATGCACACACCAGAGACTCCATCACAGCACAGGCTGAGCAGAAACTGACCACCAACCCCTGCATCACAGCAGAATAAGAAGTCTCTCTGCCCTGTGGAGTCTGCAAGCAGTACATCTCAGTTCCTGAAGCAGTTTTTCACTCTGTATCAAAAAGAATGTTGGTGCCTCCCTCAGGGCATTACACAGTGCTCTCAGTATGGCCCCCTTCGGCTCATCCTGCCAAATGGAGGATACCTCCAGACAAAACATCATGAAGATTTAAATTATTGCTGCTATCTACCTCACATAATAACCTTGAAATATCTTGCTCTTGCACTTAACCCTCCAATTGTCTTAAGAAATACTAACACCTATTACCTTTGGGTCACTATGACCCAGGGTCCAATTTATCTCATAACTCAACTAAACCTTTGAATACAAATGTGAAATTTTACAGCTATAAGTGTAGAATACAACCAAATAGTCATAAACAACATCAGCTGTTTTGTTAACTCTCTAGCGCCCCCAAAGTTCCCATGCACTGCAAAAGCATGAAAAATGTTTTGGATATAGGGAAAATTGTCATACAATTCCCCCAAATTCAACTCTGAGCCTTTTAAGATGTAATAGATTCTAATATTTATGAACTGAAACTATCTCAACGTAAGTCTATTTTGCCCCCTTTTGAAGTAGCCGACTATAACATCTGAATGTTCAAATTTTGTAAGAGAGAGACGATAAAGCTATAAACTTATGAATGCCAATGAGACTATCTACAGATAATTGAAACTAAGTCAAGGAGGTTGTGGTTCTGTAATATTACCATGAACACATCTAAACTGCCCAATGGAAGCGTGTGAATTGGAATTTTCTCTTTTTTTGCTTCAACCAAGACAAGTTGATTTCAAGACTGATTACGAAATCTTTGAGTTACTGCTCTTTCCAACATCCATATAATCCAAACATACACTTATTCAAATGAATAACAGACAAAAAAGAGCTGGTCTTAGTCTAATCTCTCACCTTTGGCCTTCCTGATATGGTTGGACCTCACAGGGACTGGTACAGCCCCTGTCAGTATAGCCCAAATGATCTCTGAGACACTCAAGCTACCCCACCTCGACAAGGTGCCCACCCTGTATTGGGGTAGATATTGGTAGGTAGGGTAAAGGCATAGTTTGGTAAAGTTTGGGAGGGAGGGGGTGGTTTTTTATTGTATTTTTTTGAAGTTTTTTTTTAACCTGCAGTCTCTCTTATTATACAGCGTGTTGACAGTGTGTAGAAGGGATAAACCACAACAGCATGCACAGCGGAGGTGGGAAAATGGCACTTGACAAGAAGCTCGCAGAATTGCTAATGTTGCGATGGTAGCCGACATTGGTTACTTTAGCTTTCCCCTGCAAAAGTACCCCAAGGTTTCTTTTGAATAAAGCTTATAATTATAATCAATTATAATTATAATTATAATCAAGCTGTGATGTTTTTTTTTTTTTTTCCTCAGCTAAGGTATAGCGTGTATTATCCTGGCTAGGGCATTGTAACCTCTGATATACTTATGCTAACTCTGAATGGTAAAAACTAAGTAGGTATGAATGAATACATTGATTTATTACAATAAGAAAACAATAGGTATGCAAGGGTAAGATCTTCACATGCAAATGTAAAAAGGGTGGTCTGGGGAGAAATAGTGTCAATGCCTATGTGCTCTCATCAACACCAGGGATGCAAGGTCAACTTCTGTGCTGCTAATGGCTGAGCATGTGTAAAGGTCAATCATGTCAAGTCAGTCATTAGTGGTCAGGGGGCTTCAGTGGTTTTGATACAGTATGGAAAAACATGAAAATTGTGTACTGCTAGCAACCTAGCATGCTAAACGAGCATGCATGCTAATATCTTTGAAATGGGCCTAGGACCAGGTATTTATGAGTAGGAGGAAAATAATGAGGAAATAATTGATGAGTTTGTGGGCACTCTGAGTTAGACAGAGCTGCTCATAAAGATAGTTCAACATCAAAAGTTATTTCAGGTCATACTGATCCTAAGACAATAGGCGTTACTTTTTTGTGGCAGCTAACACCGAAAATGATTTTAAAAAACATTCCCCAATTTTCTATTTTTGGGGTCATTTTAGGAAGCTACATAGGAGGCCATGTACTTAGATTAATGTTTTATATAATTTTCTTAGGTTTGAATATGATTTCAGGTCATTATGACCCCAGGACAATAGGAGGGTTAAACGTCTTGCTCTCACAAGACTTTCATTGTCTGCTGTATCAAAGCTTTTGAACTGGTTGTATATTTCTGACAAAAACCTTTATCTGAAACTTGTCCAGCTCTCACCACTGGGGTTGCTCTTATTCTCCTTACAGATTCATCAATACTCCCAAAACAACCCAAACCACTCACAAAATGACATTTTACATAATAGTTTTGTGTTAAAATGCCAGTTTAGGTTTTAGTGTGGGTGTAGAACCAAAGTAAAATTGGCAGTAATTAGATGGCAATCACAAAAATTGTTTGGAAAAATGAGGAATGAATGTTTCTATTAATAATACTCTTAGCTGAGAGAAAGATTTAAGATGCTCCTTCACTGACAAATCAACACGATCAATATATTCCAGTAAAAAGGCTTTAAAAGGTAAGCATCTTGCCACTAATACATACCAATACATTTAATCAATATCAGAAAATGCATCATGACATGTAGAAAAGCACAGTTTCACAGGAAAGTCACAATGCTGCTCTCCTCATCTGCCACATGCGCTTCATCCTCAATGCATAAGCCTCTCTGAAATATAACCACACTATTTGTCAGCACATAATAGGTGTACTTTAAGATGAGCAACAAATTCTTTTTTTTTTCTTTTTTTGAGAGGGAGAAAAATGTTAATATGGCATACATGAATGCAGAATAAAGGAAAACCACAGGGAAGAAAAAAAACACACCAGAAAATGTTCACAGAAAACTTCCTTCACATATTTCATTGCAATATTCCCGCATGGTCCTTTAACTTGCAAAGATATCGTCAACATTCCAAATGAGGATGAATAATCAAATGAGCTTATGCAAATAGTCCATATGGGTTGTCATTGCTCTGAAGTTCTCTGCAGTGTCTACGTGTTCTGAATTGGGGAGGGCAGAGCCAACTTGGGCTTAGCTCATTAGAATATGCACATTAGAACAAGTCCTCCCAAAAAGATTGCAGCTGGCACCCCCAAGGCCAGAGACAGCCATAACCCTCTCTGTCTGTTTCCTCTCCACACCAGAATCATTATCTCACTTTGGATGTTTTCATGGGAAAAGGCAAAGGGCTTTATGCTGAAATAGGCAGACATACAGTTTTAGTGGACACAGGATTACTTTTGGTTCTTAAGCACTGCCCCAGGAAAATGCACAAAGCTCGATGCCACAAAAGCTGGACTCAGCAGTGCCCCTGCCAAAAGCACTAAACTTATCCTTAATCTTTTCCAGCAATTGTGCAAGTACCCTGCTTGTCAACAGGCACATGGTAAGGTGTGTACAACAAGTGGTGTACTGACTGGAGAATAGCGCTGTCAAAATTGGCCAAAAATGACATTCGATTATTCGTTCTTAAAAAACACATGGGTTCGAACCATTCGAATATCTATTTTTGCGCATTATGTCCATAAGGCACACTTGGTTTGTTTTGCTGGTCTGAACTCGAGTGCAATTATTCCCCCCTTCCCCTGCCCCCGCTGGTCTCCTTTCACATTATTTCACATTAGGGTACATTTTTTGGTTGCGAACCTAGTCCGTTTACGCCATCAACACGTAAGGAACGTGCAGCTTTTATTTACCAATGGCGCTAGGCAACGACGCAAAAGGGAGGCAAAATGGAAAGCCACTCTATATTTGTTTTCTTATTCATCTTTTTGTTAATATGGTTTTAGCACCAAAATAACCATGTTCGGCATTTTCACTATGCCATAAATGCGTCCCGCTGTCTGAGAGTGATGCAACCTGCTCGGATAAGGAGGTTTTCGTGGAGACAGGTGGCAATGTGAAATGAATTTGCAGCTTTGCTTGCAATTCATACATGCATACCCTCAAGATGAGCAAACAGTGTGGCTACCTGCAATTATTTCCCGAATAGTTTTTAGATGTGACAAGCCTGAATTGCCACATAGCTGTCCTCTAGTCACCATTTTTAAGATTGCTAGCATTTTTGAAAATTGCACGCACCTTTCCTGCTCATGATTGTGCGACCGTCAAACAAATTACACATCATCAATAGCGTTTACTTCCTGGTTTTAAAATCGGATAGCTTTCACACCAAATGCGAACTGCACTGGAGTTAAGGTGAACCGTACCCCAGACCCCCGTTTTCTGGAGGACTCGGGTACGGTCCCTTGGTGCACACCCAAGTTCGGAAAACAGCTTTCACATCAAAAAAACGAACCGAACTAACGGCTCAAGCAGACTCGGGTCCATACCAAAAGCTCTAGTGTGAAAGCAGAGAACGGGGGCAGCCGCGGTAGTGCTGCTTTATTTTTTTCCCCCACAATCGAATATTAATTTTCACAATCGAATGTCTGTTTTTTTTTTTTTAAATTTTAAATTCGATTATATAATCGAATTTAGAATATTCATTGACAGCCCTACTGGAGAAACTAAATAATTTAAATATAAAATACAATAAAACTTCAATACAGATATTTGGAATGGCTTTATAGAAATGTGCCATGCGTTGTGCCATAATTACTTACATGACATTTTTAATCTCAGGCTGGGTACAGTTAAAACAGGGTTTACAAATTCATTGTAAAAATATTGAAATTGCAAAACATAAGTGCAAGTTCGAATCTATGCAACACAAGTTGAACTAAGACGTTAAATCATATTCAGATTGTCATTGTCAGGTACAGGAATCAAATCTTCCCATCTTGAATTTCAAAAGCTTGCAAATGTATAAGAAGTCTTTGCACTAATCTGATTTACAGAGACAAGGGTGAGTGAAGGCAATAGAGTGGGGTGTAAATTTGGGAAGTGGGTTGCCATGGCTACAATCACTGCCTATCCAGGTGCTCTCCTGAGGGTGACAAAGGGATGCTGCCACCCCTGAACACGACTCCCGGAGCCTGAATCAGGAACATCTGCTAGTGATTGCTGGATCAATGTATAATTGTTAAACTTCCCAGGCAGTAGAACATCTTTGGCAAACACATGATCAGGAAAGCTTCAGAAGTGAGCAAGCCAGGTCTTCATTCCTATCGCATCTCTTCCTTTTAATAAATTCATCATAGACCCTGAAGCATAAATTACTTACACAAAAATATCTAAAACATATCAGATAATACAGAACTGTTGAAACCTTGCGAGAAAATCTAAGCAATAATCTGAATACTTTTGACAATCCTTGACAGTACCTTATACTATTCATCAAAATATTCATATATTTTCCCTTGGGAAAAGAAAAAAAACACATTAATAAAACATGCAGAAACACCCAATTTTGTTTTTTTTGCCAATGTTCATATGATGATGAATCCCAACTGTTTTTAAATTAGATGCCTGTGCATGGCATAAGTAAATGCCCATGTAAGGGCATTCTGAATTCTACATCATAGGTGTAGCTGGAAAAAAATTAGATATTTTCTCTGACATAGAGATGTAAAAAATCCCAACAGAGGTGGATGCAAGAAACCGTTATACCATGCATAGGTTTAGTTGTATCTTGGTTTGTTTCCCAAAACTGAGTTAAGGCGCTGAGTTTAGGCAGGGAATCAAATACTTTTTAGCACATAACCTTTGTGAGTCAAAAGAGTCAGGGTGTCCATTTTATACCAGTGAAGTAGAAACTGATGACTTCAAGGGCACTGCCACTTTGTGTATGGTGCATAATGTGATAAACAAAATCCAAAATGGGTTTTACTGCTTTTACCAATTGCACTAGCACAGTCACCAAGCACGAATAAGTCCAGTGCCATTTCATGCTAGTGGATCTCTTATGCAATAGCAGCAGACCCTTACCCTAAATGGTGACTATTTCCAATGAGAGAGAATGAAACTCTGAACAAGATCCTCCCACCACTAAAAGCCTACTTCAATGACCTACTTCCTAGCTTCCAGTGCCTTTGGTGGAATGAAGAGGGAGGGTATCTTGCCAATAAAGCTGTAATAAAACCCAATAGTCTCCCAATCTTTCCACATTATGGCTTCTCGTTGCAGGAAGACAGTAACCATAATTTACTCCATCCACCAGTTATGACTACATATATTCTTACAAGTAGAGTAGAAAATGGAAAATGGATTTTGAATCAAATTTATTTGTTGGGCTCGGGAGTTATTTACCTTCTGGAAAGAGAGAGAGAGAGAGAGAGAGAGAGAGAGAGAGCATTTTAGGAATGATATCAAACAAGTGCAAAGCAGTGTCAGCAGAGGAGTAGAATTTTAATGATGCAATTGTTACCCAGTGTCCTGAATTTGGCATAATAAAAATATCATATAAATACATGCATTGGTTTAGTTAGTTATGCAGCCAGATGGCCTGATGGGTAAATCTATATGTGTATAAAATAAGCGTATGAGAACTGTAGTGATGAACTGATTCATTTGTTCCTATTAACTACCCAATCTGAGAAATTCATCAACTAATTTTTATATCAGTTGGCATCTGTTCTTCTGTATTAGCAACAGCAGTCAGAATTACTTTCTATGACTAACCATCTATACCCGCAGTGTTTAATTATTACAGTAGATTATGCTAGGTTCATTTACTTCAGCAAAATGTTGCTGGCTTCATAAAAGTTTGAATTCTTGCATGGTTGGGATGGTTATGACTAATTACTACACCATATCTTGTTGAAACAGGGATTTTAAAGACACATTGCATTTTTTGTGACTCTTGTTCTGTAAATGTGAGTGGAAATACAGCATCCCAGAATGAACAGTCACTGACAGCATACCAGGTTGGAGTCACATCTGTTATAACAGCATTGGGATGGCAAGTTAAAGGCAGCTGGAGAATAAGGGAATGTCCTACAGAAAACAAAAAAAAAAAAAACACAACCCTGAGGTCTAACACAATACATTTACTTCGGTACCTAAGCTCATTTGAATACAAAGATTATAAACCTTGTCATTAGTGAATGTCTTTTTTGTATATGTGTGCAACTTGCCATTTTTACACTAAAGGTACATTTATCATTATGTATTTATTTGTTTGTTAGTTTTTATGGAGATCAGACCCACTTGAGTGACAGTAGTTACAATGAAGTGAGCAATGAGATGCAGGCTTATTAACTGTCATCTCTATTACCTCTGCTGTGATAGGTCAGTCTGAGAGGAGTAAAAACACTGCTCTTGTAATGGATTTTTTCTGTCAAACACAATTTCTCCCTCATTCTTGGGATATCTTTGATTTTGTTTGCCAGTAATGGAGCCCCCCACCTTATTTCCCTGTGTACACAGATGCCGGATGATTTCTCTAATTAAGTATCTCTGTACTGAAAGTTTGGGCTGGACAACCATCTGCGTTAATTAGCTGAGAGTGTCCACAGCTCAGACAGGTTCCTGTATTAACACCAGATAAGAGATCATACAGCTGCTGACATACAAGAGGTAACACTGATGTGATTATTTCAAGACAGCATGTTGAGTTAGGAAGGGGTGTTTTCTAGCACTGCAGCACTGATATATTCGTATGCACCATAAGTCCCCCAGTGCACCACTATGACTTGGCTACTTTTTGTAGTAATGATGACATACAATGCAAAAAATGAAAGCTGTCATTTTCCATTGCTGTGTATTCCTGACATCTCAGCGCATTGCTAACAATACAAGCCGACTACAAAAGCCAAACTTCCAAATGCCATTTCCAAAACAATTACTGAATAATAAATCACCTAGCTGCAAGCCATTCACTGTGTAAATGCATAAGCAACTTGGGGTTCTCACAACTAAGGAAACAAATTGCACATGACTCCATCATGGTTCTCAGGAGAGCAAACCCAAGGATCATACTGAAAGGCCTATGCACACCTTTTTGGCAACTCTGGTTTAGCTTTATATTACAAGTGATTAATTATGTGAACATGAATATAAACAGTGGACACAGTGGCTTCTGGGACAGGAACTATACAGCCTTCAAAATACCTGATTTCAATCGTAAGACCATTTAAATGTGTGAAACGGCTAAAGCCATTTGTTTGATAAACATAAATATACATATTTACTGAAACCTACAGAAATTCACTAGAGTCTGTGAGACTTCTCCTCACTGAATTTAAGCAGAGGCACTGCATACTTAGATCAATATTGTTGTGAATGGGCAAGTCTCATAAAATTGGATAGTCCATACTGGGCACATTCTGCCTTTGTCCATTGATGTGATTTATGCAGTGGTGGTCTGTCAGGGCCTTTAGGGTATTCTCTGAATACCCTACTAGATTGGATACATCAATGCATGCTTCAATAAATAAATAAAAGTACAAAAACTGTGAACTGTATTACTTCTACAAGTTATTTTTTATATTTCTAATTCTATTTTTTACATTTTTGCATGAACTGTTCGAATGAACTGTGAAGGCTAACAGCGACACCTGATGGCTGATGATAATATAGCAGTGTCTCATTGGTCTCACTCAGCACTGTGGGTTCTCTAAGCCCAACAGAGTACCCTTGTTGTACAATACAGTGAAAGTAAAGTCAAGAGTGACAGTAAAACCAAAAAAATCAAAATGCCTTGTGTGGGGACGGGGTATACTGGATATTCTGTAGCGGACCCTGTTATCATGTTTTTGTTAACCAATCAGAGGCTTGTGCAGGCTAAAGTGAAGTCGTTAGCTAGCAGGTTACTGTAATCAAAAAAATGGCTGATGGAGATGTTGTAGAGATGGCAGGCTCGGCACCAGGATAAAACACAGAGGGGTGCAACTGCAATCCATATTCACTATGTAGACATCAGGATATAAGGAAACAACTAGGGGTGCACTGAGGTCCATCTGGGGGTGTAATGCATCCCTAAGCACCCATGTGCTCAGGGATGGCCAAATGAAAGCCACTTTCAGAACAGTTTAATGGCAGACATGTCATTGTAATATCCTTTAGTGAGCCAAGGACAGTTCACCTACAACACTGTCATCTTGCAGTCTCATATCTCTTAGTCTCTAAAGGAAATACCTTATATTATTCATGACTGGGATGCATAGTCAACAGATTTTAACATACCATTTAGAACATTATTACTGAAAATCTGACACGCTGAAAAATAATGTCTGCACCTATATTATGGGTTACAGTTTTTTACGATTGCTTCAGTGGTGGCGGATGAGCTGGAAACAGGGGAAGCCCAAAAACTACCTTTAAATCTATCATTACTTTCAACCTGTTCCCTTTATCATCCTTGATTAACAATAAAACAAATAATTCACAGAATAATTCACAGAATAATCGACACCAATCGCGTAATTAGAATAAATGATTATGCTCACGAAACAGCGCAGATTGTCTGTAGTTTGTGTGCTTGCGAAAGCTACAACATGAGATTGTTTAATTAAATTAAATTATTATTATTAAATCAAATTAAATTATGTTAAATGCTCATGACACATCACAGCTTTTGTGAGGTCTGTGTTCTAAATGTTATTGTTCATTGCACTCAACCTAACCTAAAAGTTTATTCACAGTAATTTAAATCGATTTAACTAAATTTAGCCCCATTTTGTAATTTGAATTTTGTAACACAAGACAAGTTATAATTTGAAACATTTAAGAGAAAGCTCTGGGATTACTTGCCACTTAATTATTCAAATTGCCATCCTTGTTAATTCAACAATCTCATGCTGTAGCTTTCGCAATAGCACACAAATTTCAGACAATCTGTGGTGTTTCGCGAGCATAATCATTTATTCTAATTACGTGATTGGTGTCAATTATTCTGTGAATTATTTGTTTTATTGTTAATCAAGGAGGATAAAGGGGAACAGGTTGAAAGTAATGATAGATTTAAAGGTAGTGTTTGGGCTTCTCCTGTTTCCAGCTCACCCGCCGCCACTGGATTGCACACTAAAATTAAAAATAACACACAGTTAGTGAAACCTGACACTCAAGGAGCAAAGCCCAGATCTGCACAACTATAATCACATTCTCAGCCTCACACTTTTTGCAAAACACTAAACACACTTCTGTACATTAGACACAGAGATCTAACATGATGTCATTTCTTTGCCATTTCAAGGTGCTGCCTTTCAGAATACCACACCTATGAACCAATTGATCAAACATGGCCGTTATGTGTACAGACACATAGGTGCTTAATTGTAAACTCACCAATCAGGCGTAAGCACTATAAAAAGGCAACAGGTGAGTTTACCTGTCTTCAACAAAAATTGAAGGCAATGTTTCAGTATAAGAGGAAGAGGAAGAGGGAAAGTGAGGATGAGAGGGGGAGCCCGCAGAGGAAGAGGGGTAGGGAGAGGAAGAGGAAGAGGTAGAGGTAGACCTGGAGGAGGACGTGGACAAAGAAGATGAGGACCAAATTTATCAGATGAGATTCGAGCAACATTGGTTGACCATGTTGTAAGCCATGGGTTGACATTGAGAGAGCCTGGACAGAGAGTTCAGCCCAACCTCAGCAGATATACTGCTGCAACAGTAATTCAGACATTTCGACAAGAGCACAGGTGAAAAACAACTTTTCTCTGTCTACAGTAAAATCAGTACTATATGCACTACATCAGTACTTTTTGGTACCCATTCACTGCATTCCATGTTTGAAACAATGCCAACGCTGTCCTGTTACATTTTACATGTATTTTGATTGGTCTACATAGGGTCAAGAACGTCAAGGAGGAAGGGGCCCCATATTCTCAGAGGAACAAGAGAGAGCTATCGTAAACATGTTTTTGGCCAATAATGTGATACGCCTCAGAGAAATTCAAACAAACATCCTCAATGACCACAGTTTTCAATCATGTCCATCAGGTCTCTCTATCAACACTGGGGTGAATCTAGCGCTGCAACAATAACCGCATCACCACCATTAGGAGGTGTACCGCTGTGTTGAGCCCGTCACCGCCATTACCGTCATAACAGATTTTTTTTCCCTTATCTGAGAGTGCTGCCATCCTCATGTAGCTTTTGGCTTGGTCTGTGGCCTTGTCTACACGTATCCGGATATTTTTGAAAAACTCACATTTTTCTATCAGTTTTGAAAAGGATCATGTCCACAGTACACACATTTTTTTAAAATCTCTCCACCTCTGCACTGAGCATATGCATAACATTTAGCAAGAGCATCATGTCATTGTAACCTTCTGGTCGACTAACCAACCAAATCAATCGAGAGGACTGACACCGAAGAGAAGCGGTTTGTGAGTCTGGTGTTGAAAACTAGTGACCAACTGCAACTGTCAACAAATAATGTACGATTTACTGTTTTATTTATTCAGTACTTGTTGACTTGCACTAAAAACTGTTACATTTCTTCAGTGCGCAAAAAATAATTTATTTGCACGTTGTATGCTACTTATTTTTATTTAACTTCTATTTGTAATTCATTTAAAATAAACCTTTCAATTTTAAACAAACCTTTAAATTTATGTTTGTGTTTTAACCAGCCTTTTCTACAGGATGTAGCTTAAGCCTGGACACTAGCTACTTTTTTAAAATTGCTGCCTCATCTCTCTAGATTCAGACACTCTTCAGAATGCCATTAATTGCTTGGAAAACACAAATTAAATATGTAAATATTGCATTCAAATAAATGTGAATATGACATGTAACATGTAACTATTAGTGGCTGTTTCGCTAGTGATTACAACGAATCCTCATGACTGCACCACATGGCAACATTAACAGACATTTACATTTACATATTATTTATTTAGTAGACGCTTTTATCCAAAGCGACATACAAAAATGCATACAGTAAGTATAGCGACAGTAGGGGGACATGATGTGTACAGTTCCACAATGAGACGGTAGTTCTCAGCTGAGAGCAAAGTCAGTTTGAGGCAGTACTAGCTAATTTATACAACTATAGGGTATAGGGCAACTAAACACACAGCATACACCAGCCAACAACACTGCCAACCTAGTGGAGGAACTCAATGATTTCTTTGCTCGGTTTGACAAAGACAATAACCAACCCCCAGTCAGTTTCAAACTGTCGGGAGACCCACAGACTCTTGTTCTGCACACTCACGAGGTGCGGTGGGCCCTCCGCAGCATCAACACACGGAAAGCAGCTGGACCTGATGGTGTATAAGGGCGTGTACTCCAGGCCTGTGCTGACCAGCTAGCAGAGGTATTTACACACATTTTCAACCTCTCTCTGTCCACATGTACGGTCCCAGCATGCCTCAAATCCACCACCATCGTGCCTGTTCCCAAAAAACCTACAGTAACTTGTCCCAATGACTATCGGCCAGTCGCTCTCACCCCTGTCATTTCAAAATGCTTCGAACGACTGGTTCTCACCCACATCAAAGACACTGTTCCAGCTGATCTAGACCAACACCAGTTTGCCTACCGAGCAAACAGATCGACTGAGGACGCCATCTGTGTGGCTCTCAATACAGCTCTTTCTCACCTGGAAAGAGACAAAACCTATGTCAGGATGCTCTTTGTTGACTACAGCTCGGCGTTTAACACCATCATACCAAGCAAGCTGGTCGACAAACTCCACGCATTAGGACTAACTCCCTACATATGCAACTGGATACTGGACTTCCTCATCAACCGCCCCCAGACCATCAGACTGGACAAACACACATCCTCCACCCTCACCCTGAGCACTGGCGTCCCCCAGGGCTGTGTGCTGAGCCCCCTCCTTTATGCACTTTTCACGCATGACTGCCAACCCATCCACAATGCAAACACCATTGTTAAGTTTGCAGATGCTACAACAGTCATCGCGCTCATAAGGGACAATGACGAAGCCGCATACAGGGAGGAGGTTCAGAACCTGACAGAGTGGTGTGCCAATAATAACCTGGTCTTAAATATCAAAAAGAGCAAGGAGATTATCATGGACTTCAGGACTACCAAGAAGACCACACACAGTCCTGTCCACATCAACTCGGAGGCTGTGGAGAGAGTCCCCAGCTTCAAGTTCCTGGGAGTCACCATCTCAGAGGACCTCTCCTGGGCTGACAACACCTCAGCAGTGGTGGGTAAGGCACAACAACGCCTTTATTTTCTGAGGAGGCTAAGGAGAGCCAACCTCCCCCAAAAGCTGCTTGTCAACTTCTACAGATGTACCACAGAGAGCATCTTAACAAACTGCATGACAGCCTGGTACAGCAGCTGCACCAAGGCTGATAAAAAAGCCCTCCAGCGTGTTGTGAAAACAGCACAAGACATCATTGGCACTGAGCTGCCATCACTGGGGCATCTACACAGCACTCGCTGCGTGAGGAGGGCAAGGGACATCTTAAAGGACATTACACACCCTGGACACCATCTGTTCAAGCTCCTTCCATCAGGCAGGTGCTTCAGAACAATCCGTACACACACAAACAGACTGAAAAACAGTTTCTTCCCCAAAGCAGTAACACTACTAAACTCAAATATCTCATCAGTCTGACAAGACTGATGTACTACATCACCGGAGCACATGCAATATTTATATTTATATTATTTATTTACTACCTGGAATAAGTGCAATATCCCTGAATACCTCTACTTTACCTATGCTGCTGGCACCTTTGCACCCTTGTTTGTCAGTTATTGTTATAATTTTACTGATTGTATTTTCATACGTTATACTGTTTATATTTTATGTCTCGTACTTGCATTGTTTAGATCCTGTACTTTTTCTTCTTTATCGATATTTATATTGCTTATTTTTTTGTAAATATGTGTTAGGACTGGAGTATAATGCACCGTTGGAGGCTGACACACTCGCAATTTTGTTGTGCTTGCACAATGACAATAAAGTTCTTGAATCTTGAACTAACAAGATCTGAATTCAAAAACAGCGCAATAAGTGCCAAAGTAAAGACGATAACAAAAAACAAAAAAACACACAGACAAGACAGAAATGCCATGCAGAAATAGTCTTTTTAATTATGTTTATTTTTAACTCCTTAAACTCTTTCAGCTCAACAATTTCAACATATTAAGGGACAAATAACATCAAATGAATGAATAATTAAACACAGGGGGGGTTGGCTGAGTATTACCGCAAGGTGGCATTCTTTGAATACTGCGGTAAGGAAATTTCTATACCGCTGCAGCCCTAGGTGAATCCTTAAAAAACATCACATACAGATGAAACAACTCTACCGAGTGCCATTTGAAGGAACGGCTGAGAGAGTAAAAGACCTGCGGCATGAATATGTGGTGGTAAGTAATGTACACTTCAGTATCGTGTACTGCACACAGAACCTTTTTAGATGTAAATTTATAATAGGCCTGTATTGAACTACACAATGTTTTCTTTTTTTCAGAGAGTTTTGCAAATGGATGCTGATGCAATCCCGCATGAATTTATCTTCATAGTTGAGGCTGGGTTTAACCTCACAAAAGTAAGAAGAAGAGGGAGAAACATCATTGGCCACAGAGCTATTTTGAATGTCCTGGGCCAGCGTGGTGGAAACATCACAATGTGCACTGCAATCATGCAGAATGGGGTCCTCCACTGCCATAGCAATTTAGGTCCTTACAACATGGCCCACATACTCACATTTTTAGACAGACTACACAACATCGTCACAGTAGAAGACCAAATGGATGCTGAGCAGATGAGATACATTGTCATCTGGGACAATGTATCTTTCCACCGATCTGCTCTGGTCCAAAACAGGTTTCATCAGCATCCACAATTTTCACTCCAATACCTCCCACCATACTCTCCCTTCCTTAACCCCATTGAGTTTTTTTTTTCAGCATGGCAGTGGAAGGTTTACGATCTCCAGCCCTATGTCAGGATACCCCTCATTCAAGCCATGGAGGACGCCTGTGACCAAATTGATGCAGGGTCTGTGCAAGGATGGATTCGCCATTCAAGAGGATTCTTCCCTTGTTGTCTTGTGAGAGAGGACATAGCCTGTGATGTGGGCAAAGTGCTATGGCCAGATCCAGCTAGGTGAAGAGATGATGCTTAGGCGTTTTTTTTAATTCATGCTTTCTTTTCTTGTCTCCACAAATGTTTTTGCTGTGCAAAATGCAACCTTTGGGAATGCATGGATGTATTGACTTATTTTACAATGTGGAGAGAAACAAATATTTTCATCAGTGTGCAGTACTGGTCTTGTGTGTTGTTTGGTCAATATATTCATGTACTCTAACAATATCTCTGAAAAAATCAAACCCAGACTATATCATTAGAAAAGTAGAAATGTTAAAAGCGTGTTAGATTGAGCACAGCAGTGTGTAACTGGTTCAAACAGAATCAGAACATATGAACCATGTGTGTGCCATACGGTGACAAAATGGGGTTTTTATAAATTATTGTATAGTTTTGAATGAAGTGTTTCATTTTGCAAAAGATCTGAGGTGTTCTGCTAATTGTGTGTGTGGTTGTATAAATTGTGTGTAGTGTTTTGACAAAATGAGCCCTGTTTTCAAAATCGTGCTTAAGCAATCATAAAAAACTAGTGTGTTTACCAGAGCTCTACCTTCACATTTATGTTGATGGCAGCCCTGTAGTCATGAGACCCTCTTACATCCCCTGTATGAGACACTTTGTTCATTTGCATAAGTAGCTGCTAAAGTCTTGATTATAAATTCTGCTGTGTGGTTTTGAAGGACAGACATTCACTCCTTTCTTAATTCACACAATATTGTGGTTTTGTGGTTAAAATTCTTCAGAGGCTGACCAGAGGGATATCAGCTATAATTCTGGGTGGTGTGTCCTTTTCTGGTAAAGAGTGAAAGTGCAAGACACACCTGTATAAATGGATCTGAGCATGTGTGTAATGTCTACCTACTTCAGATATGACATCAGAATTAAATGAAAAAGCTTATGGTTATAGTCAGGGTTTGAGTCAGTGTTGTGGACACTGTTACAGACAATGTTCCTGGGTTCTTGCAAGATGTAGATCTCAGAATTTATTTAAGACTCTGAAGTGCAATATTATTTAAGTGAAATGTATACATTCCTTTGTTCATATTGAAAACCTTGTACCCATTGATCACAAATTAAAACACAGTGAGGTAGCTGAGACTAGCTTCTAAGAAATCAATTAGTTTAGTTAGAAACCCTTTCCATCCCCTCTATGATGAGCTGTGGCAGATGGGGAACACCTTCAGCCACAGGCTCATCTTCCCCAAGTGCAAGACGGAGCAATTTAGGTGCTCCTTTGTGCTGACAGCCATCAGGCTGTACAACAACGTCTGAGACCCCCAGCCAATACCTTTTCCCTAGCTGTCAACCCCCCAACCTATCATGCCATTTTTTGCACTACATGGACATTTGGACACTGTAAATACCTGTACCTGTTCTGCTTATTTGTGTACTGCTCTCTTTTTGCACTACATGTACAGTTATTTGCTTATTTGTTGTTTTTTATTGCTTAATACTATATTATATATTATGGTATATTATATTTATTGTATAGTATTTTTATCTATACTTCTTTGCCTGTCTTTTTCCTGTCTGTTAACACCCAAATTTCCCTGCCTGGGGATCAATAAAGTGTTCCCTTATCTTAAGTCTAGTATACAGGACCATGGCTTCAGTTTCCCTGTTTTGAACCAATAAGCTGACTTTTTCTATTTCTGCAGGGGACTAATGAATATGGCACAGGAAATATTGTTGTATGCGTGTGTGTGTGTGTGTGTTTCTGTGTGTGTTTGTGTGTGTCCGTGTGTGAGAAAGTGTGTCTGTGCCTCTGTGTGTACGTGTGTGTGTTTATATTTAGAAGCCACCTGTTGACAATGGTCAGTGGAAAAAAGATGTTCTCTGCTTCCAGTGGCACCACTATTGATTTGTGGTAAACATAATTAATTGCAAGGTTTTGTTTTGTTCCAGTAACATTTTCCTCCCTAATGGTCCCCTCAAAAGGTGGTTTTTAATTACCAGCTTAATTCAAGAAAATGCATTTTTATTTATTTAATTTTTGGGGTTTGCCAGTTTCACCAAAGAAAACTAAATTCTGTTCCTGATTTGTATGGCACATTTTCAGGATGCAAATGCACATTAAAATGTAACCAGCTGTCAAGTGTGATCAGGATTTGTGTCAGATAAACCTTATCTTCACACAGATGTTTTCTGATATATGAGCATCTATATTAATTATAATATCCATCAAATTGGCATTTGCTATCTTCTCTGAAAAATGTTGATTGGCTTTGTCATTTGCAAGTTCTGATGTCTGAGACAATGCTTTTTAGACTATTCAAGAAACATTACTGGAACTATTTTTATTCAGAAAGGTATCATTTAGAACAAACCTGATCTCTTGAAAAGCAGTCAGATACTGATATTTGTCAATGTGAGAAAAATGTTTTCTCTTGCCTGTAAGTGAGCATAACTCGCCAGTAGAATCCCACAGATTTGGGATTGCGTAAACTGTATGTGCTTATTGTTTTCCTTTTTGAAACTGCCTGCTGGTCATAATACTTATTTATTTTGCTTTTGTTTGTTACTTTACATCAATGGACTCATACTGTTTAGGGTGCTGTTTATTCTGAATATAACTTTCCTCTTGCAACACTGAATAGATAATTGGCTTGTGTGACAATGGGAGGGCAGGTGTGGGAGTGGAGAATGGATTATTTGGTCATTTCTTCTGTCTCTTACAGCCTGGGTGGTTTTTAGAACCTGGAACAGTGACATACTCACAGGCAGTTTTCTGTGTGTTGCTCTTCCTCCTGAAAAAAAGTAAAAGGTATGGGAAGTGCACAGAGGGTGCAAAACCCATCTTGATCAGTTTCTGCTACTGATGTTTGCACCTCCATTACTTACCAACTCCGTTATGGTACTGAGCATCAAAAATTCAACCCTTTCAACCCTTCTCTTTCTTCCATGATCACTGAATTATAAGGATGCTCTTCACTTTGACCTGTCTGAGCACATACCTCATATTGCAAAACCAGAGAGAGTAAACATGTAGATGCCAGATGATGAATAAATTGCACTACAAATCAATATGGATGATGCCACAGAAGGTACGTTTACAGCAATGATAAATGCAGCCAAGCTAAAGATAAAGCTATGTATGTTATTACTATTTATAGAGCATTAATAAACAACTGATGTCAAGATGACTGATGTTGAATGTTATAGTGCATGTTAGAAAGAAATTTAAGAAATGAAACCATGATTGTGGCATTTTCTGTAAAATCTCTCATCTACCAGACTGGAAAATTAGAAAATAATGGCTATTTTGTTGAAAGGTCATACTTGTTTTGGGGTTTTAAATGATTTTGCTAGAAGAATTTATTTTTCTGCTGTGGTACCTGTGTTTGATGTGAAAATGACGTCAAAACCAACATCAAAGTACACTTTTACAGCCTTATGTGTAGGTTATCATTTATGTACTCATTCTTTTAGAGAAAAGGGTCTGTGCTTAATAATCAGCAATCGCCCCCCAGTGGTGGAATGAACTCCCCACCCCCCTGAGAACAACTCCTTCAATCCAACCCTTCAGACGTGCGCTGAAGACACACCTCTTCAGACTCTACCTGGACTGATACCTCTGCCTCTTTGACCATGTAACTTTGACGTTGAGAATCTGAGTCCTGTCTTGCCTAGGTGGTATAGCGGTACTCTATTTTTCCTGTAATTGTATTTGAGATGCAATCCTAGTTCAGATTAGTTGGCTCGCGTCACTGACCTTGCGCTCAGCTTCAGCATTATTTGCATTGTATGACCTGTACACATCTTGCTCTTGTGCCTGTTGTTTGCTCACTATTTGCACTTTTGTATGTCGCTTTGGATAAAAGCGTCTGCCAAATGAATAAATGTAAATGTAAAAGACTTCAAAACTTGGGATATTTTGATATTGTCTGAAAGTGTGAAATGTAAATTCATCATATCAAATCACCTCACCAGACCCAATAGGACAGTGTTTTGCAAGCTAAAAGTTGTCACACCCGCTCCCAGTCAGCCAGCTCAGCCACGCCCAGTTCAGCCTGGCTCAGCTGCCCCCACTCATCAAACACATCTGTAACCCATCCTCAATCAAGCCCTGGCTATATAAGGACTCAGTTCAGTTGCCTCATTGTGAGGTATTGTTCCTGTGACTCTACCAAGCCTGCTCTCTGCTGTTCTCTTGTGTGATTCCTGTGTTTTGACCCTTCACCTGTTCCTGGGACCTTGCTTGTGTTTTTGGATTTGGATTGGTACTGCTGCTTCCCGTTGCCGAACTGTTTTGTCCCTGACCACGTTTTTGGATTCTGTTATTAAAGACCCCTTTACCGCACTTGGATCCCAGTCTGTTTCATTACAAGTTTGATGTGATAGACAGCACATATCACCTTCAAAAACAGCTTCAACAGCAGCCTGCATTTGATTATAGGCTTCACATGTAAGAGACCATTTTAAAGTAAATAAAATAACTACATAGTAAGTATTTTACTAGAAATTTCATGGCAAGATTAAATTGTGGAACTCTTCGTACTGTGAGACACTGTTAAGCCCTCTAATCAACAATGCTTTGAGGAAAAGGTGTTTGTGGTATATTATGAATGTTTTAAACTGCACCAGTGTTGCATAAATGGCACTTCTCCTTATTTATGCCTGGAGACAGAAGCTGCCATCTACAAACACATGCCTAATTCCATGATGCCTCCTGCCAGTTTTGTCATTCTGTTTGGGCAACTGCTTCTCCACAGATTCTATGCCTTCTGCAGCCCCCTCCCCTTCTACCTCATTAAACTCATAACTCAATGAAATCTCCTTGTAGAAACAGAAACTGCATGAATGATTCTGCTTTCATTTGCAAGGTAAAACAAGCACCATATCAGCTATACCCAAAAGTGGAACAATTCTCATGGCTTCGATAAATATGTTTATTTTCTCAGTGTGCCTGTACGGGAGTCCGTTACAGGAAGATTGCATCAGTGTCATCACAAGAGTCAATAAGCTATTAATAGGAAAATTCATGATCACTCATCACAGACATGAATGTCCAGTATCTCACATCCTCCTGATTAACCTTTTCAGTTACAAAGTGATAGCAGAGTGATTACAGAGTGATGTCTTTCCAAATACAGCTTGGACCTATATTGTTAGAAAGATTTTTATCTTTCTTCAGACTCCATAAATCCATGGCAGTTTAGAAAAAAAAAATCTAGGACTTTGCAAAACACAGCAGGGATTTTGCCAACCCCGGTTTATAATGTGTAGTCATTCTACAATTGCAAAAGAAAACAGGGGAAATGTTTACTGAAGCTGGAAATTCCCTCAACAAATCTGGAGTGGGCCATTTTTTTGGCTTTGTCCTTTAGAAACTTCCTTTCTACCTCCCTCTCTAAAAGGAGAGGATACAAACGTATGTATATTTTGTCAGATGACATCATTCCCATGAGACCGAGACACAGTAAATGTGTAGAGGTTGCACAAAAACTCTTTTCAGTGCTAAGTGTCCCTGCAAAGTTTCAGCACTCAAACTTCATGAGATTAGAGAATTCCAACATGAGAAGATGCTCCTTTGGAAGTGCCCTCTTCCCAAACTGGGTACACATCATGCACATCAAATAAAGTGGTGATAGTGTGAGGCTATCCACGGTTTGTTGGGTAGCGAAAGCCCCAGGAGAGAGAGCCTTCACTCTTGTGAGTTGCATGGAAGGGGAAAGTATTATTATGAATGCATCTCTACAGATGCTACCTTCTACAGATGATTCAGTAGCATTCCTATTACTACCTGCAGTAACTGTCAAAATGCCAATTCTCTGAATGTGTCATAAAGTGCATGTGAAAAGGGCCATGTCAAAACCATATGTAGCTGTATTCAGGAACACAGCCACCAGGATGGCCAGGGGGGTATCTGTAACCTTACAGAAAGCCTTGCCATCCCAGATGCCCACCGTTTGTGTTGTACAGTACTGCTATGTAATATTAAGATCTAATATCATGTATCGCTCATCAGCCCGTGCAGATCTATTAAAGGGCTTAATTGTGCAGTGCTCCATGCATCTGACATGCAGCAGGAAACCAGTGAAAGCACTGTGAGAGTTTCAGAGTGATTCTTCCATGTTGACCTGCCCACTACATTGGTACATGGATTGCTACAGATGATGCATATGTTTTATGCACCCCAAAGGATACGCCAGGGTCCTATTCGTGGATTTTAGCTCAGCCTTTAATTCAATGAAGACACATATTCTCCTGAAAAGGCTCATTGATCTCAAAATCAATACGGGGTTAGTTCACTGTGTGGCGTGGGGTACTGGTCCAGACTACGCCACCTTGGGAATTGCGCCCAAGGAAATAGTTATTTCACAGTGCCTTATTGAGCTCCCCACTCAGGTACCCTTAATTGAATAAGCAAGCAGAGGCGTGAGTTCCAAACTAAAACAATTCAGTTTATTGTAAAACAGAACCAACTAAAATACATAAAAAAACAGAAGGTGGCGCAATAGGTCCTCCCGGGCCACTAGGGGCGCCACCGGTTGCGTGCGGGTAAGAGTCGACTGCTGGAAGGGGTACTCACGTCATCGGAGGTGGAAGTGACACCACAGACACTCGTGATCAGACACCAGCTTGCAAGCACAGCAACAGGGTGATTGCACAAAGTGAAGTTAGTCAAACATACAATATCCCACCCACACACAGTTTGTGAAAAGACGGCCACCTCCTGAGATGCGCTACCGCCTCCTTCCCGCAAGTGCAACCCGAACCGCGCAGCAAATAAAAAGGTAAAACACAAGCACTAAAACCAACGGTAAAATAACAAAAGGGAGTCAGTAACTCAGTTAGCCCCAATTGGTTTGTCAGGTTAAAATTAGCTAGATAAAATACCGCAGAATTCGTTTAAGCACCCAGTAACAAACAGAACAATTACGGCAGACACCGGGGTAAAATAAAATTAACAACACAACACAAGGTGTTAGTCGCGCTGTATGTGGCTAGCTAGCTAGCTAGCCACTGCACTACACCGCGAGTCTACACCGTAGACAGGAAAATAACAGAGGGGAAACTTAAATACAAAGGGAAACACAAACGTGGGCTACTCTGTGCGGTATGCTGTAATGTCGGCTATCCAGTAAAACGCGGACTGTACAGTAAAAGAATAAAAACAAACAAATAAAACACAAATAAAACCAAATGGCAAAACAGCAACCAGCAATGTCCTATAAGAAATGAAAACACAGTTAGGACATTTAGGCATCGTTTGTAAAAACAGTACCTCGGGAGCTTAATATTTCCCTACTTTTTACCACTGACAGTAAAGAGTAAAACCCGGTACCTTAACTCACAGCAAAGGGCGCATACAATTAGCCAGGCAAGACCGCTGGGTGTATGGCCACCTATAAAACAGACACCTATCAGTTGTGCACAGGCATGGATTGAATGGCATGGATTTACAGGGTTTGAAACCTACCTCCAAGACAGCAAGGAAGTTGCGTAACACGAAAGGCGCTCCAGGAATGACGACAGGTAAGGTATTCTTTTTTTTTTTTTTTTTGATACCACAACCCAGTGTTTTATAGCCGTTAGCCGTGACGGACGTATGTCCTAGCGAACCAGGTAAAAGGTGTGTTGTTAGCCCTGCCTAACATGCTAGCTAGCTTGTGTGTGCATGTAATGCATTGACAGTCTTGCTACAACTGGATCAGAGACCTTCTTTCCTGGCGCCCACAGAGGGTCTGTGTCAGAGGGAGCATGTCAGATGTGCTCACTGTGAGCACAGGCTGCCCACAAGGCTGTGTCTAAATTGTAGACTAAAGAATAAACTTTCTAGAATTGTGTCAATGGCAAGGAAAATAGTTGGCAAACCCCAGAAGCCCTTAACTCAACTTTTTACTGAAAGGGCGGGGAAGAAGGCGAGGGGTATCCTAGCAGATAGCTCCCGTCCTCTCTTCAGCCAGTTTGAGCCTCTGAAATCAGGGAGGCGCTATAGAGTCCCTCTGGCAAATAAAAATGTATTTAAGAAGTCCTTCATCCCAAATGCCATCAAAATTTTGTGACTGACAAAATTCAAGCAACAGACACTGACATGAACTGTTTTTATTTATTTATTTATCTATCTATCTATCTATTTATTTAATCTTAATGTGTAATGTGACCTTGTCTACGTATTTCTTTTATTAACTGCCTGTCTGTGTCTTAAGTTGTTGTTCTTGTGTTTTGGTGAACCAAAGACAAATTTCCACCCTGGTGGACAATAAAGATATATTCTATTCTATTCTTTTCTATTCTATTCTATTCTATTCTATTCTATTCTATTCTACTATAAGTATAATTTGACTTGTTTCTGTGTCAGTATTCTTCATTATTGTTCATGGCTTAAATATAACAAGTAATTGTGCTTGTTATATTGAAGCCATGCAAATACTCATCATTAAAGACACACAGCCAGAAAAAGGCTAATGCAAACAGGTTTTCTCAATGAAGTATTTTGCATAATGCATGGTGGCTATACACTAAAGGTATGTTTGAAACCCTAAAGCTTTACAGCTTTATTTCAGTGAACTCTGTACTCTTAGTCCAGTTTGTACCTTTGTCAATGTAAAACTTGACTGTCCATGGCTTGTTCAACTTTCCCATACAATGTTGTCATTATCATTTAAGGACAATAAGAAAACAAACATGCTGTATTTCAAGGGCTAAGGGGCGTATTTCCACAGACCAGTAGAATTAGTAGTTTTTTGATTCATCAGAAATGTGATGTTTTGTTAGGGCTCATCAGTCAGGGCTTTCGGCACTCTTATAAGGAAGCCTACTGTTTTCTAAAGCTGAGAACAAAGGTGCACGAAAGATTTACGTAGATTGTCTCTCATGCAGTTTGTAAACTTACATCAAAGAGCTGTTGAGACTCTCAGTTTAATTGGAGAGAAATTGGATGTGTCTGATATATAGGATTTCAAAATGAAAGATGACCTGGATGATAATTTTACAAAGCATGTCATGACAAAACAAAATCTGCTTGAGTGACTATATCAAAGATAAGTGAACAAGTCCTTTAACTGATCAAAAGCATTGTTCTGTGGAGGAATTGCTAAACACAGTTGTTGATGCAAAATTCCTCTGGTTTATACTATAATGATACCTCTGTCACAAAAACAAAATATATTGGTTTAGGGATAAACTGTAGTCAGTGTTTAATTTTACTAAAAGTAATTGAACACTGGTCACTGATCACAGCACAACATATCTACCATGTCTCCTGAATAGAATGTTTTTTGAAGGCGGGCGGGGGGGAGGAGGTCTTTATACTCTGTATTTTGTATTGTATTTAGCTAGTCATTTGGTGTTGCTTGAATTTATTTTCCACGTCATTTGGCAGTCTTTTGTATTCACTATGCAAGTTATAATCCCTGTTCATCAGTGTGATCAGGCATGTGTAGTAGTATGAATAAGTGTTCATTTTCCTTAAATTGCTCTCATGCACTGACAGTTTTAATAAATTGCGGCTATGTCCTTCACCTAAATGAGATGAAACACTTAAGAGAAAGAGGCAAAATCAACAGCACTGTAATATCATGTATTAGGCTTCAAATAGCTAAGCAAATGAAATCGAAAGAAAAGCTGTCACTTTTGAGAGGGAAGTAGGTCCACAAATGAGTAATGAAACAAGCAATGAATTTTTTTAATTATATATATATATATATATATATATATATATATATATATATATATATATATATACACACACACTAGAGCATTTGTGCTCACATGGTCATGCATGCATTATATATTTTATATATATTTTATATATATTATAAAAGGCCTGTTCTCTGAATAGACATGGACAGATATTTGTGATGATGTGATGATGTAAGTGGAAGGTTTTACTCTATTCAGTATAGCAGAAGTTTCCTCTTCTTTCTCCCAGTAGTATCAGAAACAGGCATTATTGTCATAAGACCCTTGGGACACACAAGCCCTGACTGTCTGAACAATATCTCTCTTTTGTTTGACTACAAGTGAAGCTCTTAAGCATATTAATTGAATTTGAAATGTGATATGTTTCATTACCAGTTTACTTTGGTGTTGTAGAGCTCATGTGCTCCAGACATGAGCAGTTCAGCCAAACCAGGCCCTAGATTTGTGTGCAGGGGACCATATGATTTCAGTATCCATAAATACAAACTGTGCCCAATGCCCATGATTGGGTGAATGAATAAATGTAATGCATGGGATAGTCTTGGGATAGCTAGAGGTATTAGTTGTTAACATAAAAATCAATATGGATATTTCTTAAACTCAGCCAAGATCTGTCTTCTCCCTTCTTGTGGGGCAGCTGTGGATATATGTCATGTCTGCAACCTGACAACATGATCTCATGAGGAATCAGGTTGGTATCTGAACAGTGTTTAAGGCTTATGACTAATGACCAGAAGATCTGAACTTCAAGATGTGGAGTCATCCCATAAAGGAAGGTTTAAAAAGAGAATCTGTGTCATGAATTTAAAAAACATGTAGTCACTGGAGCTACTCTGGATGAGAACGCAAGCTTAGGCAAATGCGCAATGATGAACTTGACAAAAAGAGACTACTCATTTGCGTCTTTGTTAAGCAATATTCACAGATAGTTAGCCTTGCTTTCTTACAAACATCTGATGATGCCACAGGCTACAAGATTGCATACTTAAGCTTGCAGATGGTATGCAAGCTTTCCTCTCTTCTCTCTCTCTCTCTCTCTCTCTCTCTCTCTCTCACTCCCAAACACACACACACACACAAACCAACATACTAAAAATGGAGCCCTTATTTTATTTTGAATAGGTACTAAACTGCTTCCAAAGGTTGTTTATATAAAAATACCAAGAGAGAGTCCTTGTTTGTTTTTCAATGGGACATTACTGTTTTAACACGGTTCAGCAAATGAAATTGTCCTTTGTCTGAGTAGAGCACAATGGTAAATTTGCAGTATGTTAAGCCTATAATGAACCTAGAATGGTTCATAGCTGGCTGATGGTGCTGCATGTTTTAGGAAATACAAAAAAGTACATACTGGAAGACACATCAGAGCTGATAAGGACCTTGGGATACCAGATCAAAGTAAAAAAGACAACACAATTTGAAATATTTTAAAATAGAAAAACTGAAATACTGGTTGCATAAGTTTATACATCCTTTATAATAGGATTTGTAATCGTGCTCAGGTCTAACCATTCACCATCTGAATCATGTCCATAGCTAAATGACTTCACTTGTGACCAATTGAAGTGATTCTGAGTAATTCAGGATACAGGTTTGTTTTATTTTATTGTGAGTCCCACTCATTGCATTCCGCCACCCTTGGAATGTATCATAGCCGCCAGAACAACCACAGTTGTAAAATGCCAGGACGGGATGATGGGGTATGGCCACGGACCAATCATCACACTCCTGTAGGTTTTCTCAGTAGGTTTCCTTGTTCTTTTACACTGTCAATATACAGTCAATATCTGTCAATTTACAGCATGCCAGTGTAAGGAGACAACTGCGGGAAACAAGGAGTTTTCAAAATCTCTCTGAGATCAAACTGTTACTGAATAAGAGAGTGTTAATGAAACATATCAAAAGCCTTAAATATATCATGGAACACAGCAAAAACTATAATCAAGAAATTGATAAAATGTGGTACCAGCAGGATCTTACTTGGATCAAGCCATCCATCCAAGATGGATGAATGTGCAAGGAGGAAACTCATCAGGGAGACCACCAAGAGGGCAATAGCTGCAGAACTTCATGGCAAGGAATGTCCACCATATGTGCATAGCAACAATTTCATATGGTCTCCTCATGCGGGTGGAGCTGTGGTGTTGGGTGGCAAGATGGAGGCCACTTCTCACAAAGAACGTCTAATCTCATCTGAATTATGAAAAAAGACACCAAGGATTTTCCTGTTGCCATTTTGAAAAAGGTCTTGTAGTCTGAGATAGAAAATTTTGGCTTTAATTCAAAACAATATGTTTGGTGCAAAGCCAAAACAGCCCACCAGTCTAAGAACATAGTCCCTACTGGTGGTGGCAGCATCATGATATGGGACTGTTTCTCTTCAGCAGGAACAGGAGCTCTGGTGGGGATAGAGGGAAAATGAACAATGCAAAATGCCAAAAGATTTGACAGAAAAAAAAAAATACATATATATATATATGTATGTATACACACAAAAATGGTCTCACTCCCCTCCGGAAGCAGAGAGAAGCTTATCTGTCTTATTATGATCGTTGTCTTATTTCCCATCGCATTCTCTCCTTATGGAGCCGATATTTATTTTGGATGAGCAGAGACAATAAAGTTACAGAAAACGTTATTCGCTGTCTATTGTCGTTGTGTAAGTATACAAATACAAATATTGCGCCCTCTGTTCGTGTGTAACAAATTGGTAGCTATATTTACCAAAAACAATACCACCCCTACTGACTAAGGGCACACAGTGATGGAGCCTGTACTAGGGTGGAGCACTTCAGGGACGTTGCACATATGACAGCCACAAACTTTGCTTAACAAAACTTTATTTGACAGTTATTCGCGAGTTGGGGAGCAACACCTGGGCCCGCTTCAGAGATAGGGCCGCCTCTTTAGCACCCTCTAATGGTCACAAGTGAATAGTAATATAACATGCATCAAAAAAAAGAATCACAGATCACACCTGGCACACACTATAAAGGGTAAGGAAAACAAGGACCTTGTCACTTTTGTGGTTCCCCAATCCAACACAGCAATCAGTACACCCCACAGCAATCACACCCACCAATCTAGGGCCCGATCGGCCACCTCCCCCTCAGCCAGCCAGGACCTCCCAGGAAAAGAAATGGCGACCAGACAAACCCACTGTCCTCCCAATTTAAAATCACCGGTTGCGGGTGCAGACTAGCAGCCCTGCTCCAGCTAAAACAACTGTTAAAAGTTCGCACAGGAAGGAACCCCACATTAAAAACCCGCACAACCCCGTACCATAAAACAAAATACGCTACGTGCACGTAGAGAAAGAGAATCGACTACAAAGCCTGTGGCAAACGCGCACAATTCAGAAATACTACCACGAATTCAGCAGCCTCATCACCGCCGCGCTACCAAAGAGCGTCTAAATACTGACCAGGCAAAGACCCAATCAATTCTCTTTAAACCGAATTTCGTATCACTAAAAACACATACGATACCGTCAAAAGGTGTTTGTGCAGCCGTGCCAACTCGCTCTGGAATCAATTCCCCCGTCACAATCTTTCAACACCTTTTTTAAAAGGACGCCCAATTCTTCGCTGTCTACTACCTGTGATCAACTAATAAATTACAGGTGCTGAAAATCATGTCACTTCACAGGAAGAATAAATAACCAAACAAGTGTCACCCCAATAAGGGGCGCAACTACGCAGGTAATTTAATTGCACTATTCCCGACCGTCATTATCAATTAGCCGTCCACAGCAACTACGCCGCTACACGTGTCCCAAAGCAGGAACTAGGCGATTGCGGGTTGTCTTATTTCCCATTGCCGTCTCTGCTTCCGGAGCCGCATTATTCAAAACTTTTCTCACGCCCCCTCCAGAAGCAGAGAAAAGCTTAGCAGCGCACAGCTACGATCCTCCCAGCGTCAGAAACTTAGCTAGGGGTCGATCGAAACCATTAGGACCTCCGTTCGAGTCCCAAAGCACAAGCTCGGCAATCCCGGGCTGTCTTGTTTCATTTCAAATCGCATTCTCTACCTACCGAGCCGCGATACAATAGCCTCACGCCCCTCCGGAAGAAAATAGAAGGTTAGTAGCACACAGCCAGCATCCTCCCAGGGTGAGAAATCTAGCCAGGGGGTCGGTCGAAACCATTAGGACCTCCGTTCGAGTCCCGAAGCACGAGCTCGGTGATCGCAGGCGGTCTTGTTTCATTTCAAATCACATTCTCTCCTTACGGAGCCGCGTTATTTAAAATGGTCTCACGCGCCTCCAGAAGCAGAGAAAAGCTTAGCAGCACGCAGCTAGGATCCTCCCAGAGTGAGAAACTTAGCTATATATTTTACCCCTCCTCGCATCACTGGTGCTTTACAAGCATTGCAAATAACAATTTTGTTATCTGTTTCAGATACTTCGAAATACTTCCATACAGCTGACATGTTGAAGCTTGTTGCTGACGCTCATAATAAACATTTAGCGTCATCGCGTGCGCATAGTTAACACATCGCCTTATCGGCCAGGCACATCAGCAGAAATTTTCATATCTGCCGATGCCGATAATTAACTTATTAAGTTTTTATCGGCCGATTCCGATGTTGTGCCGATATCATCGTGCATCCCTAGTATATAGACTTTTTAGATCCATTGTATATATGTGCTTGTGGTAAATGTCATAGGTAGTCCAGCATGAACAACAAATGTATGAAAACAGGTTTTTCTAAACCTGTTTTTTTCTTTAGAGTGTGTACTTTATGGGCTATTTTTGTCTGGTGAGATTTGGGGAAATAGAGATGGGTGGGGTCTGAGAGAATAGCAGAAGTATAGATTATTGATTTTTAATTGAACAAACTTCAAAGAATCTCTTCTAGAGAGAGATGAGGGAGGAGGGAGCTTGATAGTTTCATGATTACTACACAGATACATCTGTTAGAATTAGGAATGGCGGTCTGTTCGATCTCTCAATTTCCTAAACAGCAATGTTAACAAAGTAAGTTTATTTTATTCAGATTTCCTGCTTTAAAATAAGGAATAAGAGATGGCTGTCAAAATATATCTAATTTAGTAATTTCATCATCCAGGCAGATAAATGATCATCTGGGTAGCTGTTTACATAGGTATTATGTTAATGAGCACACATGCTGTTCATTCGAATGAGGGAGTTCATTTTCCCCTTTGTGTTTATGTTTTATGTTGAATGTGTTTAATTTACATTTTATGCTGAACTATTGCCTGAACAAGGACACCATGATAGAAAAAATAAAATTATAATGAACATGTAAAGCATTCATTATCTGAAAATTGGTGGTGAATATATCTTCATGGACAAGGGTCATTCAGCTTGGCTGCACACAATGCCATTGCATGAGTTTAACATTTAGTGTAGTCAACGGATTCCTGGTGATTTATGTTCACTGCTGTCAATGTATCACTTTTAGAATCGCATGTAACTACTTTCCACTCATCTTCACTCAGACTGACCGATACAGCAAATTGCAGTTTCTAATACTCAATGAAAAGTCATTAGGGCTTTAGCCAACCAAATTGTTTTAAAGGGCTGTTCACTGAAATTAAATTTTCAGTAGAATTAAATTTGCAAATGTGTCATTTCTATGTTTTTTTGTTTAATAGTTTTCAGCTTTGCAATTTTTTTTGGAAAATCAATATGTTATTGAAGATGTACATAATTATACAATGTTGCTTGTGCAAGGTAAAAAAAATCATTTTTTTTATACAAGTGATTAAAAAAAACACATTTCCATCCATTCACAGCTGAGGTCTACATTTCCTTGAGAGCTCAGACTACTGCTCTTTTTCCAGTGCCACAGCTTCTGCTGCAAGATTCAACTGTCATTGAGTAGGAGGGATATCTAATTAATGTTTTTTAATATGTACACTGACAGATATTTCCATATGCATGTAGATTGCCAATGTACAATTTTGCCAATGCCATGAACCTGTGATGTAAAACAATGGCCCTTGTAATAAACATAGTTGCCATCTCTGGTCCAATAACAGTTAATCATAACATTTCTTTCTTCACTGACAGTGTCATTAGTATGATGTATCACCAGCTGTCATTCATACTGGTAACAGGCAGTGGTGATTTTTTTCAGAATATGGCACATGGTGTTTGTTTCCTGAACTCTGACACAAAGTGGTAAGCAGTCTCACATTTTGACATAAGCCAGGAAAAAAAGCTGTCTGGATGGAGTAGATTTTTCAAACAGAAACACTGCAGTTTATTGAACACTCACAAAAGGCGGCCATTCAATCTATTACAATCACATGGTTGCGTATTTGCTCGACTCTCCTAACTCCCCATTTAAAAAAAAAAAAAATAGGCGATTAAAAGCTGAAGTCAGCTTTGATGAAACAGTGAGAAGTAGAATCTCCTCATTGATGTGTTTATTATCTCAAGAAAATGGAAACTGGAATCATGATCTCAAGAGATTAATCAGGAGCACACTTCATCTTAGGGGATCCATTACCCACTGAAGAGCAAGGTTTATGGTCACATACTCAGTGAAGTCTCCTTTCTTGTCAGTGCATAGCTGAAAAATTAAGTTATGTAAGGGAGGAAGACTTTAGACAAAAGCTTTTCATGTAGTCATGAAATCATGGAGTCATCCAGATTGGTAGAAGAACAGCTTGTTGAAAAAAGCTTGTATAAAGACAATGCCTACACACTTTGTTTTTATACCTTCCTCTTGCTTACCTCTTTGGTGCTCAGACCATAGAAAAGATCGGCTGCAGTTTTTAGATATTCTGCGAGGCTCTTTTCTTGTGGTTCAGAAAAGACCATCCTGGGAGTCCAGTACCCTGCCTTTACCTCCTCTCCTGGACCTAGCTTCTCTCTCCTTTTTATAAATTGGTAGAGGGTTGTGTGTCAAATGGCAAAGTCCTTTGCCATAGACCTCACTGTCCTGCCTTCATCCTTTACTACATTTGCTGCTAATGTCAGAACAGGTAGAGGGACACCCCCATCTGTTGTGCGCTTCCTCTCTCATGGAATACTGAAAAAATACAGAGAAGATAAAATGTAGGCTACATTGTGGCCTAGTCTGATTTTTTAAAAGCTATTTACTTAAAATTAAAAAAAGGGAGATACCTGACTATTGAAAGGTGTTCTTTATTAATCCATAAAATTGCAATTTTGTTATGTTATGACAAGCTTTTACATTAATGTTGTGATAAGGGACAGTTGCAACAACATGTTGCAACTGTCCCTACACTGACAGCCATGATGAAACTTGCTATACTAGCTTGACACAATAGCTTTGACACATGCTAGCTATGCCTGTTAGAAGCTAAGAAAATGCTGATTAAAATGATATGACTTTACAAATTTTCACGCAAACAGTTTAGACAGTATAACAAAAACTCTGATGATTAAAAAAATTACTTTTTTACCTTGAAATGTATTTCTTGCAGATGGAATGGTCACATGTGGCTGCTTTCTTCCAGGACGTAGGAGGGGCTAACTGAGCATGTGCAGTATGAATATAATCACTGTAGCTCATTCCTTATTGGAGGAATAAGCAATGTTGCAACTGCCCCATGTTGCAACCGTCCCCACTCTCCCCTACCTGTCAACAATTAACCACTCAGTGATTCCCGAATGCAATGCACCCAACGCAGAAAGGAAACAGACAGGTAGGGGATAATTTCAACTTGAAACAATCACGATTACCTTAGCGGGTTTCAAAGGGATATCAATATGAATTCTATAAACATTTAAAAAATATTCAAACTCCCGTTACATGTCTCCCAAGATCAATAATGTGTTTATCTTTGAACAGGAATTTAGCTATTTGTATCACAGCAAAGCTATAAGGAACCATACAAAGGTGAAATCAGAAACCCACATGAATCAAGACTTTGTCTAAATTGTTGCTTCTACAACCATACTTCTTCCTGGATATTTATGGCAGTAAAGGTTGTGACTTTGTTTCATACCAGGCCCATAGGCCTCCTGCCATAGCATACACCTTTGTAACTTCATTTGTCCCCAAATCGTCAAAATGCCTTTTAGTAACAGAGGAACCTGCCATTTTTTTATCAAGCTGTGTTAACCTTCCAATTGATGCTGTCTGACATTTATGTGAGGGTAAGCTGGCTTGTGGATTTGGGGTTAGATATTGTTAGCGGGACAGGAAACCAGGACAAAAGTCAAATTATTGTAGTATCAGTTAGTGATCAGACAACTGGCACTGGTGCTGCAAGGTTTATCCATTCCAGATGTTATTTACCTTGGTATCAATAATACAGTCACAATGACTCATAGTATTTACAGTGCCCTCCAGAATTATTGGCACCCTTGCTAAAGATGATTGAAAAGGCTTATAAAAAAACACTTTATCAGTTATTTTATCTTAATATTATATTGACAATAGAAAAGAATACAAAATCTTACCTTTATCTGAGGTAAGTTTAGTATGAGAATAAAGCAACCATTAGTGAAAAAAAAATTTTTAAAACAAAATCACATATGTCACAACTATTGCCACGCCAAGAAAGACGTCACCTCCATGCCAACAAACTGTTTGGAAAGTATGCCAGAAAGAGGCATTTCCTATCTTTTCGCTGCAAGCAAAAGTGCTTGGAGTTTGCCAGACACCACTGGAACTTTAACTGGGAAGGGTGCTGTGGTCAGACGAAACAAAAATTGAGCTCCTTGACTCTAAATGCTCAAGGTGGGTTTGGTGTAGAAATAGAAATGGCTACAGAGAAAAGCACCAAGCATTAAATATGGTGGAGGATCTGTGATGCTGTGGGGATATTTCTCCTCCAAAGGCCCTGGCAGTATTGTTCGCATATATGGCATTATGGATTCCAGGAAGTACCAGGTGATTTTAAATCAAAATCTGGCTGCCTCTGCAAAGAAGCTAAAACTTGGGCCCTCCAGCAGGACAACAATCCAAAGCACACATTAAAACCACTCAAAAATGGTCAAATGAACACAAAATCAAGGTTTTGCCATGGCCATCCCTGTCCCCTGACCTAAATCCAATTGAAAACCTGTGGGTTGAGCTCAAGAAGAGAGTGCACAAGAGAAGACCCAGGACTCTGCAAGATCTGGAGAGATTCTGCATTGAAGAATGGTCGAAAATCCCTTCTTCTGTGTTCTCAAGTCTTATAAAACATTACAAGAGAAGACTCAGTGCTGTTCTGTTGGCAAAAGGGGGTTGCACAAAATACTAAATGAGGGGGTGCCAATAATTATGACACACATGTTTTTCTGAATAAAATTTATTTTGTGATCACCTGTGACTTTTTTCTTGTGATAATGGGCTCATTGTCAGTCCTTCCACATGATGTCCTGCTTGGGTTGTCTTTGCCTTCCTGTCTATCAGCGGTGGTGTGTCATTTGTTTGGTTTTTTTTAGGGATGCACGATAACTGTTTTTTACAACCGATATCGATAACCGATGAATTCCTGCTTCTCATAACCAATACCGATACCGATAACCGATAACATTTTTTATAGTTTATATACACACTTCAGTGTAGGGATGCACGATATAGCCATCGCCATGTATCGCACAGCTATTTTTAGTGCAATAACAGCTATCCCCGGTATGTGGCGTTAGGTTTTTTCCCGTGTGTTTTTCAGTGGCTGCGGGTGAGCTGGAAACAGGGGAAGCGGAAACACTACCTTTAAATCTATCATTACTTTCAGCCTGTTCCCCTTTATCCTCCTTGATTAACAATAAAACAAATAATTCACAGAATAATTGACACCAATCGTAAATAAATGATTATGCTCGCGAAACAGCGCAGATTGTCTCTATAATTGTGATTGTATAATTAATTGATTGATTGATTGTATAATTAACAAGGATGGCATTTATCGATGTAAATTACGTTAAATGCTCAAAATAACAAGGATGGCAATTTGAATAATTAAGTGGCAAGTAATCCCAAAGCTTTCTCTTAAATGTTTGAAATTATAGCTTTCTTGTGTTAAACAATTCAAATTACAAAACGGAGTTAAATTTAGTTAAATCGATTTAAATTACTGAGAATAAACTTTCAGGTTAGGTTGAGTGCAATGAACAATAATGTTTAGAACACATAAATGCCATCCTTGTTAATTATACAATCTCACGTTGTCGCTTTCGCAAGCACACAAACTACAGACAATCTGCGCTGTTTCGCGAGCATAATCATTTATTTACGATTGGTGTCAATTATTCTGTGAATTATTTGTTTTATTGTTAATCAAGGAGGATAAAGGGGAACAGGCTGAAAGTAATGATAGATTTAAAGGTAGTGTTTCCGCTTCCCCTGTTTCCAGCTCACCCGCAGCCACTGAAAAACATACGGGAAAAAACCTAACGCCACATACCAGGGATAGCTGTTATTGCGTTAAAAATAGCTGTGCGATACATGGCGATGGCTATATCGTGCATCCCTGCTTGAGTGTAAGAAAGGCTAAGATGTAGTGAGCAAAGATGAATTTAACATTATAGCTCTGCCTCTGTCCTAACCAAATATAAATGATATCAATACTGTTGTAATCACAATAAAAACAAGAACAGTTCCAATTTTTCAAATAAGAACATAAGAACATATTATGATGAGAACAGGCCATTCAGCCCAACTGAGCTCGCCATTTCTTAATTAAAGACTATCCAAAACTGCATCAAGTCTAGACCTGAACACAGCAAGGGTCTCTGCCTCAACTACATGACCTGGCCACCTATTCCATGTATTGATAACTCTTTGTGTAAAATAATATTTCCTTATATCAGTGTGGAACTTACTCTTAACTAGTTTCCATTTATGTCCTCTTGTTCTACAGACTGAACTCACCCTAAAAAAATCTATTATAGTTAACCTTATTAAATCCTTTTATAAATTTAAAAACCTCAATTAAATCACCCCTAAGCCTCCCCTCGCTAAGTCTAAATAGGTTAAGTAACTTGAGTCTTTCCTCGTAGCTTTTATATTTCATACCAGGAACTAATTTAGTTGCCCTTCTTTGAACTTTTTCAAGAGCTTCAATATCTTTTTTATAGTGCGGTGCCCAAAACTGCACACAGTATTCCAAGTGAGGTCTGACTAAGGCATTGTATAATTTCAATATTACCTCCTTAGATTTATACTCAATACTTTTGGCTATATATCCCAGCATCCTGTTGGCCTTTTTTACTGCTACAGCACACTGTCTAGATCCTGTTAAGCTTGGGTCAACTATAACTCCCAAGTCTTTTTCAAATTGAGCACATTCTAGTTTTTTCCACCCATGAAGTAGTCTTGTCTACGGTTCTTATTTCCCACATGCAAGACTTTACATTTATCTAAATTGAATGTCATCTGCCAGGTATCTGCCCACTTTTGGATGATGTTTAGGTCTTCCTGTATTACCTTAGTTGATTCTATACTGTTGGCTAGACCCCCTAGTTTTGTATCATCTGCAAATTTTACTATTTTACTACTAACCTCTGCATCAAGATCATTTATGTATGTAAGAAATAGCAAAGGCCCCAACACCGATCCCTGCGGGACTCCACTTCCTACAGGACCCTGTTCGGATACAATTCCTCCCACAGTTACAGTCTGCTTTCTACTAAACAACCGAGCTGAACTGAAATGAACATTTATAATTATTATCCCAGGAATTTAGGTTTCTTATATCGGTTCTATTTATCGGCAAAAATTTTATTATCAGAGTTATCTGAATGATGTAATTTTTTTGCAATATCGGGCCGATAATTATCGGTGCCGATAGTTATCGTGCATCTCTAGTTTTTTTGTGTGCATGTGCTTTTGTTTTTGTTTTCAGCCCATTGCCCCACCTCCTGTCCTGCCTATCTGTCCTGCTGCCACACCCACCACCTGAAGCCCGTCCTGCACACCTGTTCCCTGTTACGTCATCATCAGTCTGTGTATTTATACCCCTCTATCTGCTCTGTTCTCTGCCAGTTTGTCACAGTGTATCAGTCTGTTTTGTTCCTGCCTATTTGTCTTTTGCTTGCGCTGGGGTTTTTTTTTTTTTCTGTTTTGTTGGATTTTGACCCTTGCCTTGTGTTTTGGATTTTCTGCTTGTGGATTCTCCGGTTTTGACTTGGACTGTTTTGTTACTATGATTTTTGGATTTCTTCAAATAAATGCCTGGTTTGTCATCTCGGCCTGCGCCTGGGTCTTTCTACCTGAAAGCCTGACACTCATATGGAATTTATATATTTTCTTTATTTGCTGAGTAAAGACATTTGATAAACAGTAAGGGGAATTTTCATCAGGCTTTTTCACTCATATTAAATAAGGGTGCCAATAATTCTGGAGGGCATTGTACCTCCATAGGAGGCAAACAAACTGGTCTCAGGGTAACTGTGCAATGAGGGTTATTAACCCTTTTGTGTGTACGGTCACACCAGTGTGATTAGCTCTTTTGCATGTATGGTCACACGCGCGCTACATAGCATAAAATAAGTCGTGTGAAGGGGTTAAAGAGATCAGTGACTAGGAAGACGTCAGAGGTCATATGAGGCTGGGGTAAAGAATGTGGAATACAGGGCCAAAAGTATCAGTTTATACCCTTCTACTATCCTAGCTGAAAGAACAGTAGGTTAAAGGCTAAAGGCTCTTAGAAACCAAAAAAAAGGTATCCAGAAAGCCAGGAGTTGGAGAGAAGCTGCATAGTTTTCTAAAGCCACACAAACTGATGTTCACATTTTCTCTCTCAGAAGAGAAGTCATCAAGTACTGCTCTTCAGGTTTAATTTGTATGTTTTTATAACCAATTGTATGGAGCCTTTCTCCCTAATCCATAGGTGACAGATTGAAGTAATGTATCAAATACCCCTAAACAACCATCAACATTTACAAGTTGGAATATATGTAAAACAACAGTCTTTAGTCTCAACATTTTAAATGTTATAATACCATGGTCTATTATTGTGCATTCTCATTTCATTTATTCATAACTTCAGACACACAGATGCATACCTAGATTTTTTAATTTATGCAATTCAAAACATATTCACATTTTTAATATACATATATTATAGAACATTTTGAAAGCAATCTGCTTGTTGTCATCAGGTTTACAACATATCATTAAAATTTACACATTTAAGTAGCTGTGCATCAATTCTTTTTACAGTTTGAGACACCTGACCTAAAATATGACCATATATTGATTACTCTGCCACTATTTTGACAGTTGGCTGTTATAAAGCCATTTGAAAAATTTCTTTCCACACAGTTTATCAGCTTATTTTATTTACATTTATGTAGCCCTGTAATGGCTGGGACTATCACATACTGTCAATAACTGCCTTGTCTGACATAATTTGATCTACACAGAAAAAACCTTGAATGATTGAAATAAGTGAGGTGATAATGGACAATAGCTTCTCCCGTTTTGGGATACATAAAGTGTCACTCTCCCATCAATTGTGTCTAGTCAGGCACTGAACAAGTTTTGAACTCTGTGGGACTCACCTTTTGCCAGAAAGCATGCACATTCTGTTGCTTGCATTATCTTCCTCTCTGCCTGTTGTCAAGCTGCATCAGAGCAGAGCACCAGAACAGTGCCTTACCACTGGACAGTTTCTTTCCTTGCCTGACTGCTCACGCTTCTACTACACTGACTCCGGTATTAATGTTAGGAGACAGTGTGGCATTGACTGAATAAGATCAGCATCAATCAACAGTAATGAAAACTTAATACAAGATTGCTGGAAATTCTAGAGCAAAGTGGACATGAGGATAGACACCCGGTCACCTGTACAACACAACAAGACAAATTTGTTAGCAAACATCAAGTGATTAAAGCTGAAATTATTTCAGCATAAGGGACACCTATGAAATATTTCACTAGGGAAAGGTCCCTAAATGTTTTTGTTTTGTTTTCAAATGAATCACATCTTTTCAAGGTAACTCATATATGTTTCAATTACATGTTTGATAGTGAAACATATACCAAAAGAAGTTTTTGTACTGTATAATGACTACTGAGCCATTCTGGGACACCACTTAAAGAAGATTTAATTGTAGACACTTGATTTCCAGGATAAGCCCCTTGAGACATGACCTCTTTTTTTTTTTTTTTTAAGAAGGCTAAATAGGGATCAGCTGAGTCAAAAGACAGGGATTTATTCAGCCAATTAAATAAAGAGATGAACAGATAGAAAGATTAGAAATTTGGTCAGGACACCAGGGAACCACCAGCCCTTTGTGATAAGAGCAATTGCATCTGTAATGACTACACTGAGTCAGTTTAATGTGTCATCCATAAGATAGGGTTACCATACTAGTGGAGATGCTATCACTAGACTGGGGTACTGGTTTTGAAGTTGGTTGAGAGGAAAGAATGCCCCCTACTGGCATTTACACCATCTCCACCTGAAACCTGGTGCTAACCAAACCCAACCACACAAAAACTCAACCGTCAGGCAAGAGAACCAACAGAGTAGTGTGATTGTTGGGAATACACACTGTGGAAGCCGTTGTAATAGCAAGGTAATGCAGACAGTGAAATATATGTAAGAGGAACACTGCCCAAAGAGAAAGATGAGAATAACTCATTAAGCATTTTAGACTTAATTTCATACCTGTAGCACAGTTACCTAGGACCTTAACCACAAAGCTCTGGAGACTGTTATAAATATTGACAGCATGCAAAATAATGTGATTACAGCCCATCTAAACACTACTGGTTATCGATACAGAGAAACAATTTGTATTTTAATTCATATGCATGATTGATTTGTTTTCAGTTGGGTGACTTTTTTTTAGTATAGATGTTATTATACTTGATAACACCCATTCAACAGTCAGTATCACAGTATCACTGTGTTTAAGGCACTCCATGCCCACAGATAACGGTCACATCCTGCATAATGTGGGGGGATGATTAGTGAATAGGGAGTAGCCTGAATAGCATTTTTGTCACACATCTTTGTTTATTCCCATTGCATCATTGCATATATCAACATTTTCAATTTTTAGGTGCTTTCCACACAGAGACCCTATTTACATCAGCAACCATGCACATTTTGTCAGGCAAATAATCACAGCACATTTCCCTGACAATTCATGCTTTGCTTTCTGGATCTGACACCTCTGCCTGCTTGTAAAAGCAGGAGAAAAGGTCACAGGTTAATTGTTGATAGGCGACAAAGAGAACTGGTATTCATCAGGGGCAGGTATTTGCTGTCTTGTATTTTTGGTTTCTAAGGTAGGGTGTGCCCCAAGCCTCCCTTACAGCTCTATATGGTCACCTTGATTTTGATCCCATCCCCAGGACCTCACACATTATTGCATCATTGAATTAGAAGTTGACAATAATTCAAAACAAATGAGATCTTGAGATTTTTCAAATGGGTCATCAAATACCATTTCATTTTTTGCTAATGTAAACATGTAACCATTTTGTAGGAGTCAATAATATGATTTTGATACATATAATCAAGTGTTTATTCTCTCCTAATCCCAGTTCACATGGTATGGAAACATTCTTAATTATTGAAGTTCACCAAAGTAAGATGCGACTGCTTCCACAGAACAAATCCTCACAGATTCTCCACTGGACAAAAGACATCAATATGTCAGCATCTATGATCTAATATAATTTTAACCTGTCAAAAAATGTTATGTGATGCAGTTTTTTCACTAAGGTTTAAACATTGTATGGTACATTCTTCACTGTATATCCCTGTTTTTCAACATATGGATGAGAGGAACTGCCCTACAAAATTATTGGCCTTGGCCATGATCTAATCTTTATACACAGGATAAAATTTAATTGAAGTGAAATAGCCCAATGTTTCCTAGTCCTTTGGAGGACAGACTGTGCTCTTCAAAACATAATGCTAATAATGGAACCATTTATAAGGAAAATGTATAAATACCCCTCCACTCAATTTGGTACTCCAAAAAAAAATCATTTCAGCCTTTTAAATGCTTTCTTTTTTTCTCCCACAAATGCAACTCCTTTTTCAGACCAAAATGTTAAACAATAGAATTCTGGATGGCACAAGCAAAAGTGTGTGTGTGTGTGCGCGCGCGTGGGCGCATGGGAGCCTATATGTAAAAATTTATAAACAGTGTCCTTGATGAATAAAGTTTTGAACAGACAGACAGCTCTGTGTTCAATAAATGTAATAGAGTCAACCCTGGAGAAACAAGCCGTGTGGCTTAAAATACATGCTCTTTTCCCTTCCCAAATATGAGTCTTTGAAAACAAGAAGTTAAGAGTGAAGTTGACAAATGACAAAGGTGCTCATGGAGGCCAAATTACCATGAAGAAAAACATAAGAAAACATTAAGTGGAAAATTGCGAAAGAGAAACAAAGAATGTCACGTAAAATTAGAATAAGAAAACAGACTTGTGTCTAGTTTGGCTTTTGTATTCTGATACGTGGGTATCAGTTTCTGTAATAGGCAAGTATTGCAGGTGCATGACTGCTGATTAAATTATTCTTTCTAGGACTGTTATAGCCTGGGATGTGGTGTATGTGGTGATCCACTCACTACAAGAAAGAGCAAAGCACAAGAGTGTGGATCAATTAATACTGATGCTTCATCTGACAATGAAATGCCATTTCTTTTCACATTCTATGTTGCTGTATGTTATGTTGCTTCACTTTCTGATTCATCTTGTGACAGAGTTTAACGATACTAATCTGGAATCAAGTGAAGCAATAAACTGGATAACAACGGAATTCAGTTACATGATATTTCAAAGTGTTGTTTAAGTCACCAAAGCAATGTAAAGTAAAGCATTTTTTTTTACATTTATGGGTAAGTTTTGTTTAAGGTCATTGCAGTGCAGGGCTTAAAATGCCTGATCGGGCTAATTTAAATAATGTGTAAGAATTCATGTATGTAATTTAATGTTATTTGATGCCTCACATAAGTAATATTTTCTCAGACACCTACCCTCACTTTGTCCGAATTACATTTCTCACTCCTCCATCATTCCTTTTTGATTTCTACTCTTCTCTTTCATTCAGTGTATTCCTTTTGAAATGTACCCATCGCTATGGCTTTTTCCTCTCTTAAGTTCAAGTTCCCTGTATTACACACTCTTCTGCTCTCCATCTTCATGATGATGAGTGGCATGAATTTTAATGTGATAATGTGTCAACCTCAGCAAAAGTGACACAATTCTGAGTCAGCTAAAAAAGTGAATTCATTTTGAAATAAATGAATTGCAGCACATCTTTTTGGTCCCCTTCCGCACATCAGCTGACTTTTCCAGAAGAATCACTGGCATAAGGTTTCAAAGAAAGCTCAGTTCAACTTATCAGCATCATATTATTCACACTTCCAGCATCAGTTATTTGAACTATTGCTTTTCAGTTGTAAATGTCCATGACATGCTTTGCCACTTCCTAGATTCAATTAAATACAGTCATCATAAGGGGAAGTACCTGAAAATAACAAACTTTACCAGATTTATTCACAGTTGTATTAAAACAAATTTACCTTTTTTTAAAACCAAATTTACCTTACCTAACAATAAGTCATTCACCATCTTCTGGCATAACAAAAGAACTACTCTGTTAGAGCTTTTGTGAAGAAAGGTTTCATTCTAATGACTGATGTGTAGATTTTGGGAAAAGTGATTTAGAGGGCTTCAGACTAACTTTTCAACTGGTAGCACTGGTGCTACCAACTTTCCCATTGGTCGCACCAGCACGATTTGGTCGTAACCCTTTTTTTTGGTACAGCATGGTATTAATCAATGACCTTGCATGCTGATGAATAGTTGTCTTCATTTGCATACCCTAGTTTTGCATTGATGTAAAGATTGACAATGACTCAAGACTTAAAATTAAAATACTTTGCAAATATCTTAATCTGAACATTAAGTTTCTTTGCCACGAGCAGTGGCTGACAAAATAAGTCATCTTCTATTATATAACTTTAAATGAAAACATTTGAAAAAATGTTATCAAATAAAAGCAAAACGACACAGCATGTATGTTTTTCTTTTTATTATATGTTGTATTTAACCCTTTCGAGCGTATGGTCACACCGGTGTGATTAGCCGTTCAGCACGTATGCTAAAACCGGTGCGATTAGAATAATGGATTGGAAAAATTGTAGCCAATTTTACCTTCGAGGAAACAGCGATTTAACATTAAAAAAAATATAGCATTTGCTAACTGAAAACTATGAGAAGCTTAACGTTAGTGAAAACATAACGAACCGTGTAACGTAACATGCTCGCTACATAGCATAAAAATAAGTTACGTTCGAAAGGGTTAATTGCCTTGGGTGTTTGATCTCGTGTTATTACTGTTTTTACTGCTGCACAACCAACTGCCCCTCTGGAGACAAATAAAGTTCAACTTAGCAGCATTCATTCAAATGTGGCACGAAGGAGCACTTGAAGTACACCAAGTCAGCTAGAGAATGTTTAAACTGTAGCCAGCTACGCCACCCTGGGAATTTCACCCAGAGAGTATCAGCCTAGTACTTGCACACAGAACACAGGTTCATTGATACCAAGAAGCAAGAGACATGATTTGAGGTATAAAATGTAGTTTTATTGACCGAGGGGGTAGTGGAATTACTATGAAGATAAAAAAGCATACAAAAGTACTCCAGCAACAAAACCCAATTTGGAAGCAGAAAAATATTATAGATAAAATCAATCTGGGGTATTAGAAAGTCAGACCAATAGTTAAAAATTCATTAGTACAAAAGTAGTTTTTGCTTAAAAATGTATCCATACAAAAGTTTTACATTTTTCCACTATCACACAGACAAACAATTGCCCACTATGGAGGACAAAAAAATGACATAAGCATACATAAATAGATACATTTTGGTAATGAAAAAGGCTATTTTTGTATTTCTACATTTATTTCCGCATTTCTACATTTATTTATTCATTTATTTCTGTATTTCTACATTTCCACATTTATTTATTTCTGTATTTCTGTGTCCATATGTTGAGTGGGTGGTACTATACCTCAGTCTGAAGCAGGATTGGTCAGCTGGGGGAACCAAACAGAAGCAAACGATTCCTATCAAATCTACATTACACAAGCTGGTTAGCTAACCTTGGTATTAACTCCACGCAATGGCTCGTACAAAACTTTCCATCAATGACACAGGGATACATTAACTGTTGACAACTCAAGTTCAGATAAGTGGCTAGTAGCGAACTAAAGGCAAACCTCCCATATAGAGGGTATGCAGACGTCACTCTCCCGACGGAATACGCCCCCTCAGTCGGACTGAGGGGCAAAACATGCTGCAACATGGCTGCCTATAGTTGAGGAAACTGCGAAGCCGGGAAAACAAACAATTATCTGCCTAAATTAAGGGCAGTTGGACTCGACAGTAATTCTTACAACTTACCAAAGAACCAGTGGTCCATGGACATAGACATGTGGCCAGGAATCGGGGTTTCCTGACATTTGTATGTACCTGATTTCGACCCCGGGGAAATACACAAAGCAAAGCCTGAAGGCGTACAAAAGCCGGGACATGGTAAAATGCTTAACATGGCTTAATGTTCCAAAACTGCGATCAATGATCACCAAATTTCTCTCGGACGTCTCTTGTCAGAAACAACTTCCTCCTGTCAAAAAATCAAAACCAAAATCCTAGGATTATGGTCGTTATCTCAGGGTAAGCGTTTTCCTCTCCATTGATGCCCATTATAAGGAAAACGATTCGTAGCTTAATTTTCCAAACAGTGATCAACTAACAAAAAGTGTGGCAAGTGATTGTATTGTAGGGCACTAATCCGTGTAAAGGATCCGACTACACCACCTTGGGAATTTCACCCAAGGAAATATTTACCTCTAATCAGTACCATTAACCCAAAAGGCACTCAGGTTCGTATACTAATAAGCGGGAGACGTGGTTCCATCCATTAATGATCTTTTATTAACAATAACCAAAAAAAAAAAAGCAATAATAACAAAAGAGCCTTCAGTTACACAATCCACACATAGATCACGGAGGGACAGGGGTAATACCGAGAGCTGAGGCTTACCGGTGGAGAGGCAGGCTAGCTAGGGGAAGGGAGGTATCCTAAGGAAGAGCCACCCCAAATCACACGTGCCCACACATCCACACACAATGGTGAAGGGTCAAAAATAACAATGTACAGGTGAAGACGGCACACAGGAAAGGGGGATACCACCACCAAAAGAAACCAGCCCCCCTCCACTTTAGGCTCTCAGCTTCTGGAAGACAGGGAAAGAATACGTACAATTAGTGGGGCAACACACCCAAACAAATAAACAAACGAAACAACCAATGCACCTTAACTGCAGTTGACCAAATGCTGAAACAATAAACACTGGTTATCAGCAGCTATAGAAAAGGCCTCCTGCCAGTGGTGCAACACAAAATGAAAAGAAAACCAAATGAACTGGCATAGGCCCAAGGCTGAAACAATGACACTGGCTCTCAGCAGCTGTAACAAAATGGCCTCCTGCCAGTGATGAAATCAAATACAAAAACAGAAAAAAACAGGCAACACTACACAGAATAATATCAATTGCATGAGATGGTCGAACAAGCAATTTACAAATTAGGAGCTAAATAAAAAGAATAAACCCCACTCGCAATGCACCTTCACATGCATGCAACTACGACAGACTAACAGAGGTAGGAGGCAACTAACACAGCAAAGGGGAGACGATTTCAAACGAACACAGTCTGAGACACAAGCAGCTAAAAGCGAAGCCAGCTATAAGAGAAGAAGCTGGCTATAGGCAAAGCAGCAGCGTTCTTGCAGCAGGAGCCACAGAAGCACTCGTAGTTCCCCAGTCGAGTTGCTAAACACCAACCCAGGCCTACGGTCCCTGTGATACATGATAAAACATCAAGTTAAAAGCAAGGATGATAACAAAAACATTAAAACTAGCGCCATAATAGGCTACATACCGATCAGGCGGCGTCAGGTGCATCAACATGGCGGCGCGCATAGACGCAGCGGCTCAGTGCTCTCACCCTCAGTGCTTTGTATTGTTGTTTGTGTACGTGTTGTTTCTCGTCCTTACTACATTCTGTTGGGCAAACAACACCTACGGCCAGCACGATCTCCTAAAGATAGGAGTTTTGAGCGAGAGGAGCGTTACAGCAGAGTTTCTCCGCTCACACGACATACCGGTGGATATAGCGAGGAGCCCGGCTCTCCGTGGATTACCATCCCTGCGGGAGGAGGCGGAGGCGGCGCAGGGAGAGGAAACAAAGGCGAGGCTGCAGGGCCGGGCGCACTGGCGAGGCTACGTGGCAGCCACACAAACCACCACTTCCCAGCCTTTTCCTCATCAGCGCAAGATCCCTCGCAAATAAAATGGATGAACTGAGGCTACAGGCTGCAACGAATAACATCGTCAGGGACAGTTGCATTCTACTCGTCACTGAGACCTGGCTACATTCATCCATTCCGGACTCTGCTATCGAGCTAGCAGGCTACACGGCACAGCGTCATGACAGAACCAGCGACTCCGGTAAGAGCAGAGGAGGGGGACTATGTGTGTACGTCCATAACAACTGGTGTACTAACATAGCGACTGTAGCCGGTCACTGCTCCCCGGACCTGGAGTATGTGACTGTTAAATGCAGGCCCATTTACCTTCCTAGGGAGTTTACTGTGGTCATGATAACTGCCGTGTACATTCCACCGGATGCTAATGCTAACGCGGCTCTCGGACATTTGTACAGCAGCATTAGCTTACAACAGAGCATGTATCCTGACGCCGTGCATATATTGGCTGGGGACTTCAACCACGCGGATTTGAAAGCAGTGCTCCCCAAATTCCACCAGCATGTAAAGTGTGCTACCAGAGGAGCAAACACACTGGACAAGGTCTACACTAACATCAAGCTGGGCTACAGGGCTAGACCATTACCCACCTGGGCCAGTCTGACCACATGTCCCTGCTCTTAATCCCAGCATACACCCCCTCAGGAAAACCGGTCCTATCACCACCAGGACTGTTAAAACCTGGCCTGATGGAGCCTCTCAGCAGCTGCAGGACTGTTTTAACAGAACCGACTGGGACAATTTTGAACACCAGGACCTGGAGATGTTCACAGACACTGTCTTGTGTTACATAAAGAACTGCACAGACATTGTCACAGTGGATAAATGCATCCGGGTCTATCCCAATAGGAAGCCCTGGATGACCAGGAGGTCCAGCGGCTGCTTAAGGAGAGGAACACCGCCTTCAGGTCTGGCGACAGGGCTCTCTACAGCACGGCCGAGCCAACCTGAAGAGAGGCATCAGAAAGGCCAAGACGGATTACAGGAGGAGGATCGATGACCACCTGGACAGCAACAACAGCAGGCAGGTGTGGCAGGCAGTCCAGCACCTCACCAACTTCAGGTCCGGCCCCGGAGCCGCTGAGGGTGACACCTCGCTGGCAGAGGAGTTGAACCTCTTCTTTGCCCGCTTTGAGGTGGAGTCACAAGATGCAGCCATGCTGCACCCAGCGGCCCACAGCAACTTCAGCTTCACCCTCACTGTGGAAGAGTGTGAGGTGAGGAGTACGCTGAGGGCCATAAACCCGAGGAAGGCAGCGGGCCCTGACGGCGTCTCTGGACGTGTGCTGAAGGGCTGCGCAGACCAGCTGGCTGGGATCTTTACTAGATCTTCAACAGGTCCCTATCCCAGTCTGCCGTTCCACCCTGCCTGAAGTCCTCCACCATTGTCCCTCTGCCCAAAAAACCCTCCGTCACCAGCCTCAACGACTACCGGCCAGTAGCACTCACCCCTGTGGTGATGAAGTGCTTCGAAAAACTGGTACGGAGTCACATCATCTCACTCCTACCCCCCACCTTTGACCCACAGCAGTTTGCATACAGGGCAAACAGGTCTACGGAGGATGCTGTAGCCACAGCTCTTCACGCTGCGCTGACCCACCTGGAGCGGCAGGGGAGCCACGCTCGGCTCCTCTTTGTGGACTACAGCTCGGCCTTCAACACCATCCTCCCCACAGACTGGTGTGTAAATTGTTGGACCTGGGTCTGCCTTACTCCACGTGTCTATGGATTAAGGACTTCCTGACGGGACGCACACAGAGGGTCAGAGTAGGCCCCCACATCTCCACAGCTCTCAGCCTCAGCACCGGCTCCCCTCAGGGCTGTGTGCTGAGCCCTCTGCTCTACACCCTCTATACATATGACTGCACCCCTGTCCACTCCAGCAACACCTTTGTCAAATTTGCCGATGACACCACAGTGGTGGGGCTCATCTCAGGGGCGATGAGTCCGCCTACCGGGACGAGGTGGAGAGGCTGTCAGTGTGGTGCAGAGACAACAATCTGCTCCTGAACACATCAAAGACAAAGGAGCTTGTCGTTGATTTCAGGAGGGAAAACGGACATTCAACCCATAATCATCGGCGGGAATGTGTGGAGAGGGTCAACGACTTCCGTTTTCTGGGGGTGCACATTGAGAAGGACCTGACCTGGGGCACGACACCACAAAACTGGTAAAGAAGGCACAGCAGAGACTCTACTTTCTGAGGGTCCTCAGGAAAAACAACATCGCCCAGAGACTGCTGGTGTCCTTCTACCGCTCCACCATAGAGAGCATTCTCACATACTGCCTCTGTGTGTGGTTTTCCAGCTGCACTGTGGCACACAAAAAAGAGCTTCGGAGGGTCGTCAAGACTGCTGAGGAAATCACCGGGTGCCCTCTCCCCACTCTGGAGGACCTACACAGTTCCCGCTGCCTCAAGAGAGCCCAGGACATCATAAAGGACACATCGCACCCGGTCACCCTTTGTTCGAACTGCTACCGTCAGGCAGACGGTATAGAGCCATTAAAACAAGGACAAACCGACTCAAAAACAGTTTTTATCCGACAGCTGTACAAGCTTTAAATATCTCCACTAAATAAAATGTTTCACATATACTGTGCAATAAGGTTTTTGATCTGTGCAATAAATGTTCAAGGTTCTACAATGTGCAATAAGGGTTCTCACTCTAAAATAAGGGATCTGTGCAATTTTTTTCTGGCAGAATGTAGATATGTGTGTTTTTACTTGTGTTCTACCTCTTTTTACTCTTATACAGCCTTACTTTTTAGATTATTTTTTACAGTTTATTTATAAGCTCTTTTTACTTTTATTGATCCTTTGCACTGTTGAGGCTTGCACTCAAATTTCGTTGTAAAACGTTACAATGACAATAAAGAATTATTCTATTCTATTCTATTTGCTCAGGGAAGGGGAGAGCCTATGGCGCTAACTCGGCTACTAACCTCGGTTACCTGTAACGAAACACTCGTTTACGACATGCAACATAAGATTACATCGCAAGGAAAATAGGTGCACATACCTTCTCGCAGATCATTGGTGGTAGTTTCCAGAGGAGAGGATCCACCATAAGAGGATCTACAAAATCATAAGTAGCCAATTTAAACGACAGTAGAAAAGAATAAGCAGAGAAACGCGGATAAAGCTCCAATACCTGCGACCAAGACGGAAATCAGGTAAACAGGAAACGGGGCGTGCACTTCACGTCAGACGTGGACCTGGACAACAGTTACCTTTCCTTATATAGGATACCCACGTATAATGATTGGCTGGCAATTGCGGAATGGTTAAGAAAGCAAAGCAATGCACCTAAATAGACCGAACAGGAATACAACACATCCATCCTGCTACAAAAGCAAAACAGAGGACAGCGCTGAACGAAACGTCGGCCTAACTACCATATTCCTTGGATTTTAGTTTTGCTTTTTTGATAGGAGATGGTGTTTATGACATGTGAGATGTCAGACAAATGTGGTGATCATTGGACGCTATTATTAAGCCACGTTAAGCCTTTTTCCTCATAATGGGCGTCAATGGAGAGGAAAACGCTTAATGAAAGATAACATCCATACTCATAGGATTTCAGTTTTGATTTTTTGACAGGTAGAAGTGTTTATGAAAAGAGATGTCCGAGAAAATTTTGGTGATCATTGATCGCTGTTTTGGAACATTAAGCCACGTTAAGCCGTTTCACGTTAAGCGTTTTAGAATGTCCACAAAAGCCTTGACGCTTGGTTGTACTTCAAGGCGGGATTTGTTTGTGAAATTAAAGTGATGAGGACACCAATGGATATTCTGGTTGTATGTGGTTTGTACAAATATTTTATTACAACTTTTATATGGAAAACTGTAAGCTACACGCTCCGGTGCCTTCATTCCAGTTGTTTCTGCGAATTGCAGCGATCCATTTGCTTGTTTTCTTTAGCTTTCTGCAGTCTGTAAAAAGATAGCTCTGATTTCTTGTTGAATCTGTTTGTACAGTCAATCGCACAACAGCTCTTTCCCATTTTAGATGAGTTTTTTTGTTTTCACGGCATTCAAGCTGAACGGTAACGCTGCCACTCCGTAAGTCTTTCTGCCACTCAGTGAGTGGAACCCGCAGTAACTCCGCTTACTGTGACGTCACGTGCATAACCCCAGTCAAGTCAAGGCAGTAGCAGTAGATCCAGTCGCACCGCTATAACCAATCCGGCTTCAGACTGAGGTATAGTACCACCCACTCAATTAACATACGGACAGAAATACAGAAATAGATAAATGTAGAAATGTAGAAAAAAAAAAAAATAAATGAATAAATGTAGAAATACAGAAATAAATAAAAATATGTAGAAATGCAGAATTAAAAATAAATGTAGAAATACAGAAATAGCCTTTTTCATTACCAAAATGTATTTATTTTTCTTTTTTTTTCTGCATTTATTTATGCTTATGTCATTTTTTGTCCTCCATAGCCCACCATAGTAGCTACAGGAAGAAAAAAAGTTCAGTGGGGAGACTAATTAGAAGGTGTGCCCAAGTCCCAAGCCACATGCACATTTGCGCGCACACACACACACACACACTGCACACAATAATGGGTGAAACAAACCAACAAACCAATTGGGGCACTCGGCTGCAGCTTTAAATAGAAAGAATGTGTTAGCTGGGCAATAGGCACACTACACATATATACACCAGTTGGTACCAGGCTATACTTCCAACTGAAATCACACTTCCAGATAGCCCACCCACAAACTACAAAAGACAAACAACGCAGTTAACTAAACAGGGTCACCAAAAGTTGTGCGCAACGTAACCCTGCACTGCATAAATCACACGGCCCGCGCAGACGCCGCACACACTGGGCAACACTGCATACGTGCTAAGTGAGATAATACACCATAAAGTCTGACCATCTAACAGGCAAAAGATATTCAATACAATATCCAATACTGGCTAACTAACATTAGGAAGTGAGCATGGGCGAAGCAATGGCAGAGACAAAACAGCTTGGTCTAAATGAGGCACGTCAATACCAATTCCCCTGGAACAGTTTGCAGGCCTAGTGCTACCTGTCGGGACAAAATGAAGTTACCAAAAAGGGAATAATGTAATGTTTAAAGACAATACCGTACCCTGCACGCACATACTCGCAGTGTGGCAAACACACGGGGGTGGATAGCGCCAGGGAGTGTTATAGCTTAGCCGATGGAGCTACAAACAAAAGCAATGGTACTACTACCACGCAAAACAGAACAGGGAAAACACTAGAACTGAAAATATGCCTACCTGAAGGTCAGTAGCAGAGACGAAAATGGACAAATTGACGGATGCATAAACCCAAGGAAAGCAGTACGCAAGGAGTCGACACATACCTTTCCAACAATGGAAGAGCAGGTAGCGAAAGAGGCGGATATCCAGGTAGCAGACGTTCAGGTAGGGTTTACCTGGTGAAATATACTAATTTATTACCGGCGGACTAAATGAAAACAGGTGTGAAAAAGGGAAGATGACGCTACCCGACTACACAAAGTAGTACTTTTTCTTCTTCACTGGCTCAGTCGGTCTCTCCCTGCCTGCGCCTGCACTCTCATCATCAGCTGTTTCTGAGTTGGGACCTCCCGTTGGCTCCCTCTCCACCAGCCTCCTCCTCTCTCTCCTCATTTTTTTTTTAATAGTCAGCTATAGACCGCTTCATCTTTGGAACACGGTAAAAGCTAAATGGATTGTTTCGCGCGTTTCATCATCAGTGCGCGTAAAGTGCAGGCAGGGAGATTGCAGGTAGGGGGAGACCAACTGAGCCAGTGAAGAAGTACTACTTTCAACCACAATGGCTAACGCACACACACACACACACCCCAATTCTTGCTCCCTCCTGGGGTTTCACGTGATATACGATGATGATTTAAAGAACAAAAAAAAAAGAAAAAACAAGTAGGGGGCATATTTGCAATTTGCACTGGTGTGCCTAGTTATAAAATTTAGTCGCACTGTCTCCAAAAATGGTCGCAAAATGCGACTAAATGGTCGCAGTCTGGAGCCCTGTAATGGTACATGTGTTGCAGCTGAGTAAGCAATGTGTATTATAATAGCAACAATGTGTCATCAAAACAGTATGGACTTCATTTTGCTGTAAAGTTCCATTAATCTTATAAGCAATGTTTTGTTTTATTAATTATTATTTCATTCAAGATAGCTGTTTGTGTCTACCTTTACCTTTTAATTAACCCAGGAAATGTTATGCATGTAACTGTCATTCAGCAGCCTGAAATGATCATGCCTTATTTACTCCTATGCTTATTCTTCCTGTCCCTGTCCTGTCACATCCCAGGAGAAACCCTCTCCACTTCCACTTCATCGCAGACCTGGTGGAGAATCACATCCTCAACTCTCTCTTTCCCTCTTTCAGTCTTGGATGGTGCTGTTCACTCAGGTCAGCTTTGGGTTGAGCTGAAGGTACACAACCCAGAAACACAACAGAATAATAGGGGCAGAAGAACAGAATACTGCAAGCCTCTCAATTATTTTTTTTCCTGTAAAGAACCTGTCCCAGATACAAAAGAGCTTTTGTAAAGAGCACTCACCAGCTCTTATCCTCAGGTTAAGGGTACTTGTGAAGGACAAGCAAGCAAACTATTTTAATGGAACCGCGGTTCATTAGAAGTTACTGCTGAAGTTTGAAGTTACGCAAGTGTAACCTAATTATGAAATTATAAAAACATTGCCGTAAGCACTTAAAAATGGGGTGCATTTGGGACAAATACTACAAAATGTGCATGAAATGTTGCCTGGTAAAATACTAAACTAAACCTGCTATCCCAAGTCCCCCATTGTCTGAAGGCATGACCATCCTGTCAACACAGTGGTGTCGTGCCAATCAATTTAGGTGGGCACGTGCCCACCCAATATTTTGTAAAAATGTATTAATAATTATCAATCAATCAATAACCTGCCTGCATCGTTAAGCCTGCAGTCAGGGTAACCCAGCCTAGATTTAGCTGAAATGAGCAAGCTTCCTCCGCCAGGTCGCACCTCTTAATCACCTCCCCCACCCCTACCCCTCATCCTTCCCATCTTCTACCGCTAACTCCCCATCATCCACGAGTTCATCTCACGTCGCAGCGGCAGTAAACAAGGTTAGCTATATTTAACTGTTTACAATTACTAGCCAAGCAAATGTGCTGCTGCGAGAATAAGAAGGCAACTATGTTGTCCCACAGACATATGCTGCAGTAGCCTAAAACTGTCAAAATGTATCACGCACATGTCTACATGGCTATTTAATCAATATGCTAGCACAGACATACTGTGAAGCTGCGTTATCCAGCAAGGTCTCCCATCTTTAGTTATAACGGCAGACCAGCTACAGCTCGTTTGTCAGTTTGTAGTTTTGCCTGTACCAATTACACTGTCCGTCAGTGCTTGCTAGCTATCCACCAACACAACACAGCCTTTTCCATCTCCATGTCACGTATTTTGAACACAACTAGCGAACTATTTTCTGGATGACGTTAACTAGCTAGCTAGCTAAATGTTACACTGCCAAACTTGCTTACTTCATTTCATGCTCGCTGCATAATGCACTTTGGCAGCTGTAAATAGTTACATGGTTCGGTATCTACTTACATGGTGTGTTTTTGCCGATTAATTTATGAGCCAGTTGTTTTTTGTGGACGTGTGATTGTTCTGTGTGCCTTTTTTTTCCCAATCTGATGGAAACAGTAGCCCATGTAGTAACGTTCCACAGGGCACATACAGAATTTGACTGTAGTTACCCACTTGTTGCTATTGTTGAATTTACGACCATCATCCTGTCAGTGACTATTTTATATTATTGTATTATTTCCATTGGTAGACTGAAGCAGACAAAGTTAGAGGCGTTTTATGGATTAAAAAATGACAAGACAGGACAGGACAAGGCAGATTTGGACCAAACAGAATATGCTCCTGAAGCTTCATGCCCACAGCTATGTGGTAGGCTATTCAGGTTATGAGATTAAAAAAAAAAACTAAATTAAATCTTTGTGTTAGTACAATTACATCTAAAAACATTATGTGTATGTGTAGTTTTTATGTCTTGTGTGTGGTTTTGAACATGTCTGAAAATGGTGCCCACCCACAAATTTAGTGTGCATGACGCCCCTGTGTCAACACAAAGTGTGTCAACACAAAGTTCACAAAGTGTGATCGTAAATCAAATGTATAGTATCGGCTTCTGCAGGAAACATGCAGCATCATAGTTTTATAACAAAGTTCATAAGCTGTATAACTGTAGCATTCTATATTAAACCTGAAAAATTTTGATTTGTGATGCCAGGTCATTTATATCTCATGATCTTGTTTAAATCTCAGACTTTCATTGCAATGCCATACTGATAATGAAGACAAGTCTTTCACATGTCCATAATGTTACAATGATACTCCTGTTCAGTAAAATGATGGTGAATTTTTCAGTATTATGCTGATACTGTAAACAGTAAAGCAGACTGTTCAGTGTCATGATTTTTCCCTTCAGTCTTGATGTAATGAAAATTTGAACTCAGTCAACAATTTTCCCCTAGAGCACAGAATATATGATTTGTTAAAACACTTCCCATTTCTGTAATGTCCTCAAATATATTTTTATCATGTGATAGTGTTACGGCCACAGTCGTCGCCGGGATCCTGTGTGCATATTCAGGATCACATCCTTAAGTCTAGGATGAAATTTGTTAATAAAGATCATATAGATCCATGAATATTTAGTGGTTAGCTGCAGGAAGAGATCCTCCTAACAGTAATTATCCTTGGGCTTGAGATAAAGTCATTGTAAAGGTGCACCTGTCCCTTTAAGTGTCTGGTTGGGTCTCATGGGAAGGGGGGCGGAGTGAGTGAATGCCGGGAAGCTTGAAGATGGTTGGTCATGGCCGCCTCGGGGGCCTGCGAGTTGCCAGCGCTGCTAGAGCGTCTCCCCTGAGCACACAAAGCTCCGAAACTCACGAGCTGGGGACCGACCGCGACCTGGAGACCTACCACGAGGGGCGTTGACGGTGTGTGCCCTAACGGGAGGAGGATCGCAGCTAACTTTAAGAAAACGACCTCAAACACTGAACAGACAGAGGAAACACAGACTGAGCTGGCCCGGTTGAAGTGGAAGACTGCATGCTGGAGCTGGCCGGGGACGCGAGAAAGATCGTATGATGGGCAGTGAGGTGTCCTGACCTGGTAAGCACCTTTACCTTTATTGGCTGCCATTTCAAGCCCAGGATAATTCAACTGTGGGGCAGTTGAGGGAGGCGTGCCGTGAATTGTAGGGTGGCAGGGGAGGTTTCCAGGAGACTTTTCTTTACCCCCTAGACAACGAGTGCTTCTAGCACTGTTTGTCCCCTGGCTTACCTCCCGTGCACGCCCGTAACAATAGGAAAATATTTTCACTGCAGAAATCTTTTAAAGAATGATACTTTTCACAACATGTTAATTCTGGTAATTTTTAATCAACATTAACTTGGTGAAAACAGCATGCTTGTAAAATGTTACAGATTTTTTATTATTATTATTATTATTTGACATTGTTAAGACTGATTATGCAATTTGAATCACAGTGGTTATGATACATAAAGAAAAGTGTATGTGCCCAAAATCAGAATATATTGTAACTGTCTATGGAATTATGAAGGGAACTTTCTGGATGAAAATATACAGTCCTCTGCTCAATAGTCTGCTGTACTGGAACAGACCAAAAGTAGCAGAGAAGCAGTAGAATCCAACAGGAATCACAAAAATAGGCATAATTCATTGTGATGTTTTAAAGACTATTTTCATGAATAAAGTCCTAATTAACCACACAAAGTCCAAATTAATCTGAGACTGATTGCTGCTAACTCAAACCTTTTACATTACCTTAGGCTTGGCCCAAGGGTACACCAGCAGTGCCCCAACAGGAAATCAAACCAACAACTTTTTAGTTACAGGACCAGCTCCTTACCTCTGTGCCACACTGCTGGCTATAATAAAATGCACTTTGCCAATAGTCATGCTTTTATCTCTTAATCTAATACATGGACTTTTTGGGAATATGCATTAAAGTGCTTCCATGATTTTGTCTTCAGACTATACTAAATTCAAGGTTAGTTTATTTGCTTTGCTAAAAACCTCCTTTTCTACTGGCAGGTGCTATGTTTTACCTACCAGATCTCATCAGTCTGCATTTTCAGAAGTAAGGACTTCAGCATCATTTCGCTTGTTATTGAATGTTACTTACTCTTGCTCTCTTTTCAAAAAGGCAATCTCACAGCAAATTATGGAAAATGAATGCACAACTGTAGTTGTCTGAGAACTAGACTGATTAACAGATCCTTATGTAAACAATGAAAATTCATTCAGCTCTCATGTTGTACTATCAATTACCTTGATTATTTAGACTTATATGATGTATGAATGTGTACTACAGACAAACAATTAATCAATAGTGTATTACACTCTGTGATTGAGATATCAGTTGTATGGAAGATTAGCATACCTACTGGGGTTCCCAAGACTCATGTTTTAGATGGTTTCCACTTTGTCTGCTATGGGATCAAAATGGTAACACAATCTATATGAACTCAAAAGTAGTGAATTGTACGTGTTATATAATATTTACTATATGAAGAAACACTTCACTTAACACTTAAAACTTGTAGTGATACAGTATATATGTGAAGGCTCAGACCGGGACTCAAACGCGGACCACGTAAGCTTCGGATTCCAAGTGGGTTTATTGAAGTGCGCGACAGAATAGCAAAAACGACAACAGGCAGGGTCGAGACCAGGCAGGCAGTCCGTGGGCAAATCCGGGGGCGATCGCAGGGTCAAGTAGAGTCAGGAACCAGGCAGGCAGGCAATCAGGCAATCGGGGCAAAACGGCAGGCAGAAAACCAGGTCGCGGCACAGGCAGGGTCAGGAACAGGCGATCTCAAGAACAAGCAATGGTGGGGACGAAACAGGCACGAGAGGCTGTAACAAACTAGCAACGAGACAGGGACATGCAGGGTGTTATATAGGGCAGAGCTGACGAGATGATGGGAAGCAGGTGAGCAGGCTGGCAGGTGGAGCTGATCAGGCAATCAGGCAGGCGGGGACTGGGCGGAGATCGGGGCAGGGCTAGAACGTAGGGAAAAACAAAAGCACAAGGACAACAATGATGGATGGGAAAAACACAAAAACAACAGCTAGGGCGCTGGAGTACTGACATTATACATATATGTTGAGGGTTTTCTTCACTGCAAATACTGTCTGAGAAGGTACAATTGAAGAGTTCAGTTGCAAAAACAGTTATCTCCATTTTTATGTATTTTAATAAATCATGTTTTTTTATTGTGCATTCCAGGTAATATCAATCAAAATGCAGTTTGGTTGTTTTAAGTAAAAATAACTCAACAAAATACAGGTAACTTACAAAATTAAACTTTATTGATTTTTTTTTTAAGTTTATTTTTTTGCAGAGGCAGATAACTCCACATTTCATGTTTCAGAGTTAAACAAAGCCATGCAATGGATATAAGTCTATTTTAAGTGCAATATTTAACATTCTTTAACATAAAACAAGTAGGTAAAGTGCTGAAAATTGCAACAAAAACAGCCCATTAATGTCCTTTTTTAAAGGGCTACCACAGTGGTGACCAGACAAACTCTTTGCAGAACTGACTCATTGAGCCTAAAGTCTGAAACAGTTTTTGTTTACAATAAATTCTTTGGAAACTGCACTAACCTGGAAAAACATGAACTATTTTACAGTATTCCACTGTGTAACTATGTGGAATAAGGCACTCGGTTCATCTTGATTAACTCCTCGGTAGACAGTGCAGATGCCTGACAAACTTTTTCTGAGTTGTGTTTACAAGCAATGGAGGGAACTTTTCCCTGACCGCTATAACACGCTTTTCTTGCTACGTTACGTGAATAAGTTTCAGCTTTTCTCTTCTTTTTACGCCCTGAAGGAGATAACATCACGGACTCTTCAGTTTCGTCAAAATTATCCATCTTTAAAGAGGATGTTGAGCCAAAGTTACGCCGAAATTCCCTTTCAGACAGCACATCTCTGGCTGAAGTCGCAGCCATGTTGCATCACCTGACCTGAATACTGTGTGCTGATTCGCTGAACGAATTTATTGGGTTTTGTTCAAGAACAGCACTGGTGTTTGATGTTTACTGCTGTAAAATGTGAACTTGCAATGCCTTGACAATGGACAATAACGGCTTTTGTGACAAAACGTATTTAGCGCTCAGAATGTGCTAACTCACGACAGTCAGTTCGTTTTTTTAAAAGATGGCGTTTATCGGTTTTTGCTAATGAACTCTTCAATTATTTAACATATCCACTGTAATTACGTATGTAATTACACTAGCTTTTACCTCTAATGTAGTTGTAATGTACTTATGATAAAAAATGTATATGTTTTCAGAAACATTAAGCCCCAGCACAGTAACCAAGCAAACAGGAAAAACAGCATATTAACACTCCTTTAGCAGCAATAGAGGGTCATCAGCATGATCTAACTAAGAACTTTACGTTAGCCCTTTCACGTGTAAGTTCTCAATACACCCACATAAAACGGCCCACATAAGAGTGAGTTTTTATACATATTGCACTACACTCAGTATTATAGAATTGGTTTGTTATGCAATAATAGAGTTCCAGTCTCCCGCAACTGCCCATGCTGCACCTATCTTAGTATTTTCAAATTGTTTTTATCAGTCTTTTGCAAATCTGTATCTTATTTCACTGTGGTAATTTGCACAGTTTTGCTTTTCAGGCTGTTAATCCTGTGGGGGTTTTCCCTAAGAGAAATATTCATGACTTCATACTGAATTATGATGAAACATCTGTCATTGAAGATATAATGACAGGAGATGATTCACTCATCTTTTGTGATAATATATGTAATACTATGAGGAAATCTTGATGGAAGACTTGAAATATGAGTGGTGGGAGTGATCCATCTTCTCGTTTCATCTTTTCTTGGAGGCAGGAAAACAAAAATGGCTGTGCACACAAATGATAATCACCTTAAGATTACTTTCAGCTTTTGAGGTTGAGGTGTTTTAGTCAATTATTCCAATCTAAATTGAAACAGGTTCAAGTGATACAGGCATGTAGTCATTAAGATGAGTCCTTTACTCTCAGCTCTTAATTTTATTTTTCACTTTTCAATTTTGTCTTAACTGGCCACTGGCTGACAAACTCAACCACATCATTTGGCCTATTTTAATTTGTTTTCCTTCAGTACCTACAAGGTGAGTAACTACTGATTTTTTAATTTGCTTTATTAGATGGCCATCAGGTTGCAGTTTGTTCGCATTTCTTCCCCACATGCCCACATAACCCTATAGATCTAATATCTCTGGAAGTGTATGTTTGAAAAATAAGTGTTTGAAAGTAAAACCAGTTTCTTTGATAAAAGGAAAGATAAAACTGATGTTTATGTGTGTTCTATAGTGCTGCTTTATTGCTGTATTTTATAGTAGTCTACCCTATTAGGTCTGTATTATATAAATCACTCAGAATAAGAACTAACAATAATTAGACACATATTCTGATAAGACCAAAAGACCTGACAGCCAGTCAAATCTTTACCAAAGAAAAATTAAGACAATGAAATGACAATTGACTCCAGAACATATGGATTTCATTATTTTTGCCTGTTTGGTCATCCGCTCTGTATTGAAACAGAAATTGAAAGTGTTTGTACAAGAACTGTATTGCCACATAGGACACATACTGTCAAATGAGTTCGCAATTACTGAGGCAGGCAAAGTGGTTGCCTTATGAAGCTGCTAACACCCATTAGTTACAAGTTATTTGGAATCCACACATTCCATTTGAAATTTTAAGAAAGTTTATTGAACATGTAGCCTAGATTCTAAAAATGGGCTTAATGAATGTTCAAACAATATAAACAACTTACAGTACATGAACGTTTGGTGAACTGTTTAACAATTGTTTTGTTTTTTTAATTTTTTACTTTTTTTGTTTTATCAAAATAGGTACTGTACTGTACGGAGCCCCACTGGTGACATTGGTGCGAAAAATATTATTTCATGGCCACGAGTTAGTAATGTGTGGCCACAAGATCAATAACTCGTGGCCACGAGTTAGTAAGGCATGGAAATGAGATAATTATGTCGCGGCCACGAGTTAATAAGGTGCGGGAACGTGATAACTAAATTGTGGCTGCGTCTTAATAATGTGTGGCCACAAGATACGGAATTTGTTGTTTACTGACAACACCGGGTGAGCTCCTTAGGGCTATTATCACGCAGAAAGTATGGATAAACTTGTACTTTGAAGTGCCTTCTTGTCTGGCTGGCTTGAGCCTCTGTTTGAGGGATCACCATGGGACAAAGATTGTAGGCAGCCGGACAGTCACCAGTGGGTGGACAACGTGGCCATTGAAGTCTTCCCTCCATGCATTCAACAAAATTGTTCATCATATTTCATCTGAGACAGTATGAGACATCTGCATCAAAAAACAAACTGCTCACATTAAGGACATGTGTAGCAGGATTGCTAATACATTCTATGCACTGGCGCACACAAGCTAGCTAGCATGCTAGGCAGGGCTGACAACATAGCCGTTACCCGGTTTGCCACCACGCAAATCAGTCAAGGCGAGCGGCTATAAATACACCGTATGGGGGTAACAAGGAAAAGAAACCCTTACCTTTTGCTGTTCCTGTGATGCGTAACTTCCTTGCTGTCTTGGAGGTGGCCATAGACTGAGCGGTGCTCCCCGGCTAGTAATATCCTCCTTCGTGGTGAATGAAGGACATTGCTGGCTGCTGTTTTGCCGTTGTGTTTTTATTGTGTTTCAAATTCATTTATTGTGTAATTCATGTTCCTTATATCACACGGGGTAGCCTATGTCTTTGATTCCCTTGTGTTAGTGTCCTGGTGTGTGTATGTACTGCCTGTGTTAGTGGATTGCGCTGTTGCAGTAACTAGCTTGCTAGCTAGCTATATTCAGCGCGACCTGCCCTTCGGGTTTTTACTTTCTTCTCGCATGCCCCGTGCGAATCTTATTGTGAATTTTTGTTTGTTAACCAATTTGTTTTAGTCCGACAAACCAACTGTGGTTAGCTGTTTTAAACAGGTTTTAATTGATTTTACCGTTTTGGTCATTTGGGTTTGTTTGTTACTTTTACTCATGCGTGGGTTGGGTTTGTACTTGCGGGGAGGAGGCGGTAGCGGCATATCGGAGGTGGTTGTCTTTTACACAAACACGGTGTGTGTGTGTGGGGTATTCGGTGCGTGGCTAATTTCACTTTTTTTGGAACTCACCCTGCAGTTGTGCTCCTTTGTGTGCGTGTGTCTCTGAGTGTCTGCGGTGTCACTTCCACTTCCGGTGTCGTGAGTACCCCTCCCAGTGGTCGGATCCTACCCGCAAGTAGACGGTGGCTCCTCCAGTGGTCGTGGAGAACCTATTGCCACTACCCTTTTATTTTTATTTTTATTTTATGGATTGTTTTATCGTTTTTGTAGAATAAACTGAGTTTATCGTTGCATCCGCGCCTCTGCTGACTTTATTCAATTTAGGGGACCTGAGTGGGGAATAAAAAGCTTTGTGATAACTATTTCCTTGGGCGCAACTCCCAAGGTGGACCAGTAGTCTAGACCAGTACCTCCGGTTACACATGCATTTGTGAATTTGTACAAAATGTTTGTGAAAAGACAGTGTGGCCCACACTGATTGTGTCAATCACAATCACAGACGTTCTATTAAAGTGTTCTCAGTGGTGTAGTCTAGTTTGCAATAGTCGGTATACTGTGATGATTCCCCCCACCCCTACTTTAACTTAACTACACCAAGAAATTAAGTAGCCTACTTTTGTATTTACCAGCGTACAGCGTATATCTCAGTAGTTATACTTTCACTAAAACAAAGTTCCCTACTTCATCCACCCGTATCAATATCACGTGCAAGACTGATGTTAACCAGGCATGCCAAAGCTTTTCATCTCTGAGCACCATCATTTGATTATTTATCTATCTAGCTACGTTTTCTTATGGTTATGTTTAGTAGCCTGAAAGAGGAAGGTTGGGCGAACATGGGGGAAGAGGATGGAGATACTGCTACCTTGCGAACTTAGCTACTTGTTGGCTAGCTAGCCAATTTGGTTAGCTAGACAGCTAGATTTCGTGGTTAAAACTATGAAAACCATTGCTCACTAGCTAACTTCAGGCACACACTAGACATGGCAGCAAATACACTATATGGCCAAAAGTATGTGGACCGCTGACCATCACACCTATATGAGCTTATTGGACATCCCATTCCTAAACCATGGGCATTAATATGGAGTTGCCCCCCCCTGCAGATATAACAGCCTCCACACTTCTGGGAAGATTTTGGAGTGTGTCTGTGGGAATTTGTGCCCATTCAGCCAAAAGAGCATTTGTGAGGTCTGGCACTGATGTTGGAAGAGAAGGCTCGTCAAACCATGTCTTCATGGACGTTGCATTGTGCACAGGGGCACAGTCATGCTGGAACAGGAAAGGGCCTTCCCCAAACTGTTGCCACAAAGTTGGAAGCATACAATTGTCTAAAATGTCTTTGTATGCTGCAGCATTAATGTTACCCTTCACTGGAACTAAGGGGCCTAGGCCAAACCCTAAAAAACAGCCCCAGACCATTATCCCTTCTCCACCAAACTTTACAGTAGGCACTGTGCATTCCGTTAGGTAGTGCTCTCCTGGCATCCGCCAAACCCAGATTCGTCCATCAGGCTGCCAGATAGTGAAGTGTGATTCATCACTTCAGAGAACGCGTTTCCACTGCTCCAGAGTCCAGTGCCGGCGTGCTTTGCACCAATTCAGCTGTTGCTTGGCATTGATGTTTGGCTTGTGTGCAGCTGCTCAGCCATGGAAACCCATTTCATGAAGCTCCTGACGCACAGTTCTTGTGCTAATGTTGCAGCCGGAGACAGTTTGGAACTCTGTAGTGAATGATTAAACAGAGGATAGGCGGTTTTTACGTGCTACGCGCTTCAGCGCTTGGTGGCCCTGCTCTGTAAGTTTGCGTGGTCTACCACTTCGTGGCTGAGCTGTTGTTGCTCCTAGACGCTTCCACTTGACAATAATAGCACTTACAGTTGACCGGGGCAGATCTAGCAGGGCAGTAATTTCGCGAACTGACTTGAGGCAAAGATGGCATCCTATGACAGTGCCAGGTTTAAAGTCACTGAGCTCTCCAGTACGACCCATTCTACTTCCAAGGTTTGTCTATGGAGATTGCAAGGCTGTGTGCTTGATTTTATGCACCTGTTAACAGTCAGTGTGGCTGAAATACCTGAACTCAATAATTAGGAGGGGTGTCCTGTCAGGACTCAGGCAAGGACTCAGTCGCAGACCACAGAAAACGTCGTATTCCGGTGGATTTTATTAAGTCCACAAGCAAGATCGTTATCGTAAAACCAGGCAGGGTCAAAAACCAGAGAGGCAGTCCGAGGGGCAAATCCAAGTACAGGTACACGAGCAGGCAGGGTCAAACACCGGGCAGGCAGATTCACAGGCGAACAGGGCAGAGCGGCAGGCAAAAAACAGGTCGGAAAAAACAGGCAGGTCAAAAACGGGAAAATCAGCAATAAATACGAGAAACAAATGGTGGGGACGAAACAGGCAAAAGCAACTGTGACGAACTAGCAACAGGACAGGGATACGCAGGGAAGATATAGGGCTTGGCAGACAACGGGATTGGGGAACAGGTGCGCAGGCAGGCAGGTGAAGACGATGAGGCATCAGGCGGGCGGAGACCAGGTGGGGAGCGGGGCAGGGCTAGAACACAAGAAAAAACAAAAGCACATGGACAGAAAAACAAAAAACACAACGGCTAGGGGGCGGGAGCACTGACATGTCCATATACATTTGGCCTTATAGTGTATAATTCAATACACATATCGCACATCCCCTGCTGTGAGAGTAATATATACTAGCTAATCAACTAATGTTAATCTGTATGAGATTTTCACTTACCAGTTGTAACGATATCAGGCTCCTTTTCTGCAATCTCAGGTGCCAGTCTGCCAGGATCAGAAACTTCAGCTTCTGGCTTTTGATGATGTGTTTTTATAAATTCCAAGAGTGTTACTTGTTTTCGTTTAATTTCATTTTGTTTCATTTCTTTTAAATTAATTTCAATATCCAAATTTTATTTTAAAATCCCGAAATCACACAGCTGCAGCTGTTGCATGTGTACCCACTCTAGCTTCTGAAATGTGCTCGTTGGTGCTCAGGGTGAGTGAGGTGGGGGGATGGGGGGAACTTCTGCTTAGTTATGATTATTAACCTATATTACAAATGCATGCTCTGATTTGTACAACTCAAAATAACTTGCATCAGTTTCTTTCTGCAAACTGCAGAATGCAAAATGCATTAATAGGCATGGGTTGAGTAGAGAGAGTTGGCTGAGAGGAACTGGTAAAATGGTAGTTTTGCTGCTATATTGAGAAATACATGTGTTATCACACAACATTGGGTTTTCCACATTTTTCCATGACATGAGAGTACAATTACTGTGGGGTATATAAGGGTAAGTGATCCGAACGTATAGGTACACACAAAGAAACACACACACACACACACACACACACATTGATTGTGCTCAGGAAGGGGAGAAGGGGGAAGAGAAGGCAACCCCCTGCAGTTGTGGTCTATCAGGATGTTACAGTTTAAGTAACTTAGATTGGCTAAAAAGGCAGAGTTCTTTAAGATTATATTAGAAGTATTTGGTGTCTAAACCTCTTTCAGATTAAACCAAACATGACTGTAGCCACCGTTTAGCCAAGGTGTCAGTACTCCCGCCCGCTAGCCGTTGTGTTTTTTGTTTTTTCTGTCCATGTGCTTTTGTTTTTCTGTGTTCCAGCCCTGCCCCGCTCCCCGCCCGGTCTCCGCCCGCCTGTTTCCCTCATTGCCTTCACCTGCCTGCCTGCGCACCTGTTCCCCAATCCCGTTATCAGCCCTGCCCTATATCTTCCCTGCGCATCCCTGTTCTGTTGCCAGTTCGTCTCGGTTGCTTTTTGCCCCTTTCGTCCCCGCTTTTGCTTCGTGCTTTATTTCGCTGTTTTTCCTGTTTTTGACCTGCCTGTTTTTGACCTGTTTTTTGCCTGCCGTTTCTGCCCTGTTTGCCTGTACCTCTGCCTGCCCGGTGTCTGACCCTGCCTGCTCCGTTACCCGTTTCCTGGATTTGCCCTTCGGACTGCCTTTCTGGTTTTTGACGCCTGCCTGGCGTCAAAATATCTGCCGGCATTCGTTGGTCTGCGACTGAGTCCTTGCCCCTGCCCTGTCACAAGGATTCTACATCTGAGGGGCAGATTCATGCTTACCAATAAACAAAGCGGGCGTGTCACACCCTGCTTCCACTTTTATCTGGCAAAATCAAATGTGAATCCAAACAGTCAATCATTAGTTTGAGGTTTTAAGTATCTGACTAGGTTTTAGGTGACTTCTTGCAATCTTAAAGTGATGGCTGCTTATTTTAAGTAGGTATGTGACCCGTGGTCACTGATTTTGGGGTATTTATGGTGGTAGACCATTCGCCCTCTTGCCTGCTATGTGTGTGTATTTGTTGACTTATCTTCTCTGCGCTTGTTCTGGTCCTGAGTAGGGAAAGGAATCCTAAAAACCCAGACCAGGGCAAATAACCATAAAATGCATGGTACCCTCCCAACAACATGCTGTTATACATGTTCTCTTTTGTACTTCAAGAATTACTTTCCCTTAGACAGCTGTGTCTTTAATTTTCCAATTTCAAACTACCTCTTCATACCATTTTTGTCAAAAAGAGTTGCTATAGTAACTATGCAAGAAGGTAGCTCAGAATTTTGTTTGCCACTTTTCACAGCTGAAGCAACGTGTTATTAATTTACACTATAATACTTACACTGTTATCAGACTTGGCTAAAAAGCTACTGCAGAAATAAGCTGGGGTGTTTATGCAGCGGCTCACTTCCCTTACAGGTAGGCTCACACTGAAAGGAGGCAGTGGCAGCTTCTGGTGGCGGTCCCTAAAAGAGTGAGAGAAATGGGAGAGGAGTAACTGGGGAGAGGCGTAGAAGTTGCAGGTTGCGACAGCAGCCCTGGGACAGCTCTTTTATTTTGACTGTTTTTGACCTGGTCAGTGTTTTTCCCAGAGGGAGACACCATCTTTCTTTTTTCCCCTTTATGTAATGTTTGTCTTGTCATGTGGTGGATGGTCTTCTTTCTTTGCAGTCAGGGAATGTTGTATGTGGGGGTTTTCCTTCTGGGGGTAGACAAACCTTATTTCCATGTTAGTGTGGTGTGCTGCACCTGCCTGTGTGTGCCTTACAGTGTTGAACCTTTACTCTAGCCTTAAAGAAAGCTATAATGCATGTGAAGTGGTAAGCTTACAGGTAAGCTTAACTGTAGTGTGGATGGGTCCCTGTGAGTGGGGTTGGTGTAGTTTGACCGGAGGGATAGCGTCAATGGTAAACTCTGTGTTGTATATGTACAACTTATGAATTACCATTACATTGTATTACATTACTTTACCATTAATGAAGTCTGTTACACCCAACCAATCAGGGTAACTGGTGAGGCATCTCACAGCTCCTGACACAAGCAAATCATATCACATTCTATGTTAATTCAACATTAAGTTTTTTTTACATACTGTAGGTGTCAAAAGCAATTACACTTTGAAAAGTGTATTTTCTTTATTTTGCTAATTACGAAAGCATCAAGCACATAAAAAATTAAAATACATGCCAGAATGGATCCAGGAAAGATGCGATTTTTCAACAGGGTGACCTGTATTACAAATGCATGCATCAAGATTGTAATGAAACAGACTGGGATCCAGATGCGGTTACAGGTATTTAATGACAGAATCCAAAAGGCGTGGTCAGGGACAAAACAGGTCATCAACGGGAATCAGAATCAATCCAAACCAGAATCCAAAATACAAGAGCAAGGTCCAAAACAACAGGCAAGAGGTCAAAACACGGAACAACATGGTGGAAATGGCAAAGGGCAGGCTCAGTAACGACTCGTAGAACCAATACCTCACAATGAGGTAACAAAACTGAGTCCTTATAAAGGCAGGGCTTGATTGAGGGAATGAATCACAGGTGTGGTTGAGCCAGGCTGAGCGGGGCGTGGCTGAGCTGGCTGAGCGGGGCGTGGCTGAGCTGGCTGACTGGGAGCGGGTGCGACAAAGATGCAAATGTCTGGTGGTTAAGTCAAAGCTTTTGTAAGCTGTTGATAGCAAGGTGAGTTTAACATCAATGGCAGGAAGGTCTGGTCCCTGCAGATCCTGAAAAATCCTCATCATCTCCTCTCAGGTATTAGTTTCCCTTACTAAAATCCTTCTTTTGAGGGGTAGCCAAATCACTGTCTATTTTGGACGATTGGGTCTGACTAAGTGTTGTCTTGTGAAAAAAATGTATTATAATACCACACTCTTAGACTATTCTATAACTCCTTTTCAGGCTTAGAGTCTCTTTTGAGACTAATGTGAGATTTACAGTTGCTTTGATGTCCAAGAAGAAGTCCAAGGTGCAGTGAGGTGGTTTCTTTCTATCTGTGTCTGTAACCTGATTACAGGTGTATCGGAAGAGCATTAATGTTTCCTTGAGTGATCTATTTAAAAAAAAAAAACATTTGAAACAAAATGAAAAGGTGTTTATATGTCCATGTGTCTGTGGAGGGCTTTTTTTTATTATCTCCATAATTCTGAAAATCTGATCAAGCTGAGAAGGATTAAACATTTAGCAACATATCACATTCTACTAGTTTTATTTCAAAACATTTGAATTAAATTAATATACTAATTGTTGTTTCTGCTCCAAAGAAATACTGGTTAGGTAGGTACACTGAGTTCATTTCAAATTGGACTAAGCAGAAGGTACTCTGTGACCAGCTCTTTAAAAAGATAACTCTTATTTGCCTTTGAAATATGTTATTTAACTGCCTAGATTCAACCCTTGGAAAATCAATTTCTTTTGTATTACTGCAGTAAGTTGAGAATGTGCAGAGCTTGCGGTAAGAGAAGGATGAATTTGAGAAATGGTTTTCATGTAAAGTATTATCATAGAACATCTTTTTTCAGTGTGATGAATTGGAAATTGCAGGGAAGGCAATTTTTCTAGAATACTGTTTGCTCTTTTCACATTGCTGGACTTTTGGCACAATTACTAAATTCTATTAGAATTCAAGGATTCTGATGCCACCACAGTGAGTAAAATGCATTTAATGTGAATCAACACATGCTGTCTCGGCTATTCAAAACCAAACTGGCAATGCTATTAGTAATAGTGGACAGTGCTCAGACTGAATTAAGGTGACTGAATAAAATGAATAGGGCACATACACGAGTTGAATAATAACATCACAATGTTTAATTTCCCTGAGAATACTACCTGTGAGAGATCATTATCAACCTGCTTTGTCCCCTTTTGATTATTGAAATCCTAGCCTGGCTACTAAATTAATCATGCATTTACTCTTGTCGGATTCAAGTGATTACATACACACAATATTAACATGTCAGCCTTTGATGATTCCTGGAGTTTTGCAAATGGTATTTCCTATTTTGTTTTCTAATTCCAGAGGACTCATAATGAACTTTATGTCTGTCAATTCCACATTTGCTGTTAACTGGCTGTAAAGTTTGACTGTAATTGGACCTACCTATTTTGAATGACCACAGTTTACTTAATTGTAGCTGTCAGGTGTGTCCATGGATGTTTCCTACATAATCTGATGTCATTCCCATCCAGTGCAACACACCACTATAGCATGAGAACCCAAATGTCTACACATCATTTTGATTTCCTTTTGCACCAGCACTTTGCACTGAGGTTAATCAAAAAAAAAAAAAAAAAATCAAGTCCTCGTGCCAGCTCCTTAGGTTTTTCTTTACTCCTTATTTTATTCTGTAATGGAATGCAGCGCTGCTCCATGAAAATTTGAATGTCTATTATATTATTACTAAAATGAAATCTTAATTTGTATATAAGTAGCCTCCATAATGCATAAAGATGGCATGATGGATGTTACAAATTTCTCATTTCTCATGAAGGAGAAGCTTCTTCATACTAATAGATTGTAAGCATATTATAATCAAAAAGTACAATGATCTTAGGCTAAGAACATGCAACAGTAAATTGTGTTTTCACACCACTGAATTATATAGCATGTACTGTAAAATGTGACTAAGTCTAATATTGATGGAGACTTTGGGCCCATGCCAGACAATAGCCACCTCTGGTGACAGAGGTCTAGTGAAAACTCTGATCCCTTTTCTGACAGATCTCATCAGTTATCCATTGACATTGACAAATATCTCTACACCTAATGGAGATCTGTCACTTTGCCAAACCCATCTGACTTGTTCTTGTTTGTACAATTTGATCAAAACTGACTACAAAACCTGCTGGTACAATCTGTGTTGTGCCCAAAATGATTTATCTGCCAAGCCTGACTCTTAAAGGGATTGATGTTTTGTTTTGAGTTGTACTTGGCAGTTTGCTTACATTGGTATAAAACAAGCTTTCACAGTGTTGGGGCTGCCCAAAGGCAATCATGAAAACTTCAGCAATCAGAAAATAGATCAGGAAACTTTGTGTTAGCAGTCCTCTTTTTATATGTCTGCTTGCACAATAACACTTTGTAAAACTTTTAAACAAAGTGTAGATTTTCAACAAATGTTCATATATGTTGCAGCTACTGATCTGGGAACATTGAAGTATCAACATATTACAAGCAGTACTTTGTCTCTTCTTTTTATTTAGCATTTTAAAAATATAATGAACAAGGAATCTATTATGGTCATCACTTTATACCTTTGCAGATTTGTGTGTTCAAGAGAAGTATGCAGTTATCAATTTGAAACTTCCAAAGATTTGGCCAGTAATCACACTTGTCGTATTTCAGATAGAGTCGCTGAATTTAAAAGTTAGTTATATTTACAACTGCCATTGTTTATGGTAGTTAACTTCAACAAGTCTTACTCCCACAAAATAAGGATAATAGGAAAAAAATACCAAAATACAGTGATCCACAAGTGCCCATTTGCTATACTACTACTACTACTACTACTACTACTAACAATAATAATAATGATAGCTGTATATCTCCTGAAGTCACCAGATCCTTCATCATTTCACCCAGTGTCAGTCAACAAATTATTTTACACGGAGTATCTCTATGAAATACCTAAGTTGTGCCATTTACACAGGGTTCTTGTGAGGTTAAGGGGCCTTCCCTTTGGCAGGTATTTAGAAGAACACAGAGCAGAGTCTTAGAAGTTTTGAAGAACACAGAGAAGAGTATTACTTAAATCAGACTTGGTATTGCAAAGAAGACTTGAAGCTTTCCAAAACTAGCAATAGTCTTTTTGCATGTCTTTCTGTTGTGAAATTAAGGAGTGAGTGTACTAGATAGCCTCCCATTTGGTTTGCTGCTGTTGTTTTTGGAATGTTCATTAAACTAATCTTCTCTATACTGTATACTTAGGATGACTAACTGGCTGCAATGACAAGGGTTGGGACTGAATTCTTCTTTCATGTTTATGATGTAAAAAGGACTTGGAAAGGATTCCTCTTGTGTTCTGTTAGATGAGAATAAAAAATATGCATCATTGCTCTGTAGAAAAGACAGGTATATGATGGATTTTGGCTGAAATGACATCATGTACGGGGGGGAGAAAACAAGAGGAAGTGAAAAAGAGAAATTTGAGAACAAACTGATTTACCTTTACATTTGTGTGGCATGTAGTTCCAAGAAGCTGTTCAGCTTGGATGAAGTTTCCACAAAAAGCAAGCTGCACTTCCTACGAGAGCTGACCTCTCCAAATACTTGATACTGGCCATTTGAAGCTTAACAGTGTATCTCATACATGGAGTAACAGGGTTTTTTAAACTTTGTGTAATTGAAATTTGTTCAGCCACAGCCAGGTTAGGACCAGTATGATTAATACCTTTACCATACCTACTCCTGCAGTTGTCCCATTTTCCCAGTCACCTGCACAACAATGGCTAAGAAGCAAACATGAGGCTGCTTGGTCATGTAGACAACACGTAAATCTGGCTATGTCAGAGTGTGAGTCTGAATGTGTGTGTGAGAGTGATTTGTATGTAAAAAGTCATGTCTTCACACAGTCTATTGTTATCACCAAGCATGGACATTAGTGTACTCTACACCTTGTGAACAGCTTTAGCATACAGAAAAGCAAGAGGTATACAGGAAAACAAGAGTTAGAGACAAAGTGCTACAATAAAATCATTATGTTAATGTGAAGTATGCAAGGACTTTGGGTAAGGGGAGACGTGGCAGGCTGTAAAGGTTTTGGCATTCATTCTGTGCCAGAATATGGAGAGCAATTCTCCATATGCTGTTTTGACTGTTGCAAGAAAACTCAGTCCTTCAACATGTAACAATTTTTTATAATATATTCACAGATTTAAAGAAACCTGCAATGAAGCCTATCCTGTTAGTAACAGAATATGTGATGTTTCATTGCACTTTTATAGACACTGAGGACATTGCCATCCAGATTTGTACCATTTTGTGTAGCTGCAAACCCCAGGGTTAATAGGGAACCCTAACAGCACCACTTTTTTCTGTAAATGGCTGCTAGCTCTCTGCACCTGTTGCCACCTTGTCTCTCACACATTAGTCAGAGTTCATGGGAATTTTTTGGTCAAAATATTGGAAATAGCTAAATTTGAAAGTACCATTACTATAATTTAGTACAAAAATCTTTTAAAAACCTGTTTGAAAATGTTAACCTTTGACATTATGATGTTAGCATGTCAGGTCTCCATAAACATGCATTAGTTAAGGTGGGTATAAGGCAGGGGGTAACCTTTACTATTTAAAGAGCCATTTTTGGACAGAAAGAAAAAAAATCTGTCTGGAGCCATAAAAAATATTTGAGCCCTTTAAATGCAGGTACCACAGCCTATTAGTCTAAATTAGCCTATTATAGGGGATCAAGCCTACGATTAGTCTTCCTTACGTGGGGCACCAACTATGTAAGGAATAATTAAATTAAACACATGGAGGCGCCATACAGAATATGGCATCTACCATAGTGGTTAAAGTAAAATATTGGTCTCAGTTTCGTATATCAGTCTCATAAAATATACTAAACTATCAATTTGGAACTTCAATTAATAATTAAATTAATAATCATAATCAAAATGACCACATCAATAGTTAATCTTAATCAAATCACAATATTATCTATTTAGCTAACTAAACAAATAACACTGATAATTCAACTAAGAGGTGAAGGCATTTAGAATTCTGATCAGCAGAGGTTGGCGATATTCATTCCACGTGCAATATTAAACACAACCTTGGAAAAATAATGCATTTATTGAGGTATAAAATCAAAATAGTAAGGCACACGTGTCATATGTACAATGAGTGAACATGTATATGTATTTACACTTATGTATAGATATGAGTGAATGTCTTATGCTAGTGTGTGCGTGTCATAGGGTGTGTGTTCCTTTGTTCTGAGTCGTGCGTGTGCTGCGCGTGCGCGTGTGCTGCGCGTGCTTGCTGAACACACGTGTTCAAAGAGAACAAAGGAACATGCGTGTGGCGGCGAGTTTGAGTTGGTTATGTGCATGTGTGAGCGAACATAACGTCTGTCTGGTACAGGATATGTTCGCACGATTGATAACGGCGGGGTTATTTTGTGCGGATTAAAGCAGGTACCGGGGTTAGCAAGAGGATACGCATGCAAAGACCCTATGTCTCTGTGTGGTATCTTAACTAACGCTGCGCGGTGAATAATGTGTGTGACAAATCAGCTAGGAACAACGCAACATAGCTAGTTACATTACTCGTAATGACCTGAAACACATGGATGTACAAACATTCATAAATGTAGCTAACAATTGGTTGTTTAGCTATGCATTGTCCTATGCCCAGAGTAAATAGCCTACTGTAGCTCATGAAATGAGGTCCAAATCTTGCGGTTCCGTGGGTGGTTTCGCTGGCGGTTCCGTCGTCTGGGAGCCAGGGCTGGTCTGGATGAGTGTTTCCTTCGGGAGACACGCTGGGGTGGATCTGGTCGCACCTCTGTCTCCGGCTGGTAGCGAGTTTGTGCTGCTCTTCTTGCGGGCGCTGAAACTCGGCTCTTGCTTTATTGATCTCCGCTAGCAATTCGTCGCCAGCTCGGAGAATCTACGCCAGGACGGGGCCTTCGGCTCGACTGTCCGTGTCCCGTCCGCGTGGTGCGGCCTCCGGGAACGAGAGGGATACGTCCGTCTTGTTCGGACGTGTGAAGCAAGAGAGATACGTCCGTCTCCTTCGGACGTATGGGGCGAGAGAAGAGAGAGATAGTAAAAGGAATGCACCCAGTTTTTAGTGGCATCGCTGCAGGGGGCATTTCCTGTTTACTGTACTGGTCCTTGGTTGGGTGAGAGGTCGTAAAACTGCAACATCACTTCCCGTGAGATCGCGTTTCACGTTAAAAGCGATTTATGCGTTATTGTCCGTAAAAGTTGAACAAATAAAATGAACAAATCTATCTGTGGACGGCACTGTACCTACACTATCAACATTACTACTAGGTCTAAATGAACATTCATTCATATGTTTTACCACAAGGTGGCTGCGTTAGGCTATTTATGATTATTTGGACTTTAACTTGGCATTTCCTATGTTTACAAACATTGCGGCGCATGAGCACAAGCTGGTGACAGAAAGCCACCAGGCAGTAACCAGTACCAGCAGAAAATTGACCATTCTCAACACTGTTTTATTGTGTTATCATCATGTAATCTTACATTTTATAATTTTTACATGATCTATCAGATGTATATTAAATAATATCTGTCTACAGTAATGATTATGTGTGCCTACAATTTAAAAAAAATTGTAAAGGTAACGTGTCCGATTCAGGGACAACCATATGATTCTATGGGGAAACAGTAGGCTAGTAATGTTACCTAGCGTTAGCAGCTAGGTAGCAGTTTAGCCACATATCAACGGATCCCCCGTAATAGTAATAGCGAAGAGTTGTGCTGTCAGGTGTAATATTAATAAGAAAATGAAATGTGAAGTTTTATGTTTTATCTAAGGCTAGAGACAGTCAATTAGTTAATTTACCTCGAAACTAGCCCAGACGGTCAGTGACTGTTAAAGTGCTGGCTGACACATGCATTCGGTCAGCTATCTTTACGGGAGAAAACCCGTGTTAAAATAAATCTCTAAAATTATCATGTGATCATGTTGGTGGGAATATATTTTATAGTATGTGACTGCAACAATGCAAAATATATATATATATATATATATATATATATATATATATATATATATATACCAACATTATAGAAACATGGTAACGTTATTTAATAACATTGAGAAAGTCGTGAATTTTGCATGTAAGTCTACAGAAGCCAAAACCACTTTCTGCCACCAGCCCCCTGTGTGACAACACGGAAGTATTGAAGTGCGAGACTTCAGGAAACAAGCACACAGTTGTTGTTCTTTGTTTACCGTAGCGTGAGTTTGTGAGTTCTTGCGCTATTTTATCGTTCTTGAAACAAATAGCATGCAATAAATTTTAAACATGGGATAATGCAAGGATGACTTTAGGCCTACAACAATGATAGCAAAATGTAAAAAAAACTGTTATTCATTTACATATTTTTTTGACAAAGCTAGGGAGCCACTACAGAGGGGCTAGAGAGCCGCATGCGGCTCGGGAGCTGCAGGTTGCCGACCCCTGGTGTAAGGGGATATTCTGATGCAGGAAGTCTTGTTACCTAAGGCATAACCGCAACAGCTCCAGAAATGGTAGCAAACATGAGGGAGTCAGCAAGTGGCACACACAGACAGGAAAATGCTCAATTTGAGTGCTATAGTCAACCATGGGACTTTGGTTTAATTTATATTATTATTATTTTGCCATTACTATTTTAGATTGTTGTTTTATGCCGAGAACCTGTGATATGGAATTGCCAATTCAATGTACATAAATAAATTAAAGTTCTCATTTAAAATAAACATCTGTCAACCATGGTAACACTTTTGATTTGCATTCTTATTATTCCTTGGCTAGCACACATATGGCAGGTGACAATTTCTTATTTTAAACAATATTTATCTAATATTAGCGCAACTACTGTTGCTTGGTATGCGATTGTGAAAGAAATAGCTTATGTAGTCTACACGTAATGTTTGGAATGATGTGCCAAACAAAGTCAGATAAAGAAACAAGCAATACTGTTAGGATGCACCATCAGCTAGAGACTTGAAAGACTGGCTGAGACTTAGACTTGGAGTCACCAAGGATTTATGATAGTGAGTGATGTTCAAAACGAAGATCACCATAACCCATCACTGCTTTGTGTAAAGTTCAGATCCAAGTTACTGAAATTCTACTTCAGACAAGGTTGCTACCTAATTATGCAGAGAAATTAGAAAACTCTTCTCTAATGCAGTATAGCAATGGAAAAAAAAAACTTTGTCAGCATTTAAAAAATGCAGTTATATCTTCAGTCTTGCTGGACTTTTTTCTTCCTGATAGGTCTGTTTGAAACTGGGTATATATAGTGGTTGAGCATTGGCTTCAAAAGAGAAGGAGAGTTTAATGAAGACTGCTTTCCATTAGATGATTGAAATGATCAAAATGCCTGGGGTCCAGATAATTACCTGCAGTAATTTCAAAATCATCACCTGGAATACAAATAAAGCTGCAGCTAATCTGCCAGAAATCAATTTCACTAGCTGTGGGAATAAAGGTAATGTGAAGGAAACAGACATGCAAAGCCTGTGGAGATGTGTAAGGAGTGTGATACTGTGGTGTCCTCTAACCTGCACCAGTGCACATGTCATTATGAGATGCCTCAGTCAGTCCCATACCTGAGGTCCACCCTAGAGTGCATGTTCCAGATGCAGATCTGTAGAACACTGAAAGATTCCTGATGGGCCTGTCTTCTTTTGTCCACAGGTTTCACTGTGTAAGGCTGAGGATTTTCCAGATGATTATATTATCTTTCTATACATGAAAGTCTGATATGAAAAACATGTGTTGATCATTGACAACTTAGTTGAGAAAAAAATAATGATAGCAGCAGTTTCTATTGTGTATTAAATTCCATCTGCTTGTTGTAAATTTCTCTTGATCTGTTGTCAACAGAATCCAGGACTCAATACATTTAGGTATTTATGAAAATAAAATACAGTACAGGATTTTTTACTTGCCAGATGACCATATACAAAGTTGTTTACTGCATAAAGACACAATATGCAGTCATCTATTTTTTTATTGCTGTTTGTTATGTGTAATGTGTCATGTGCACTGCCAGGATTAATACACAATTTCGTTGCACTCTGTGCAATGACAATAAAGGAATCTTTGTCTCTCTTTATCTTGCTCAAGAGTGCAACAGCAGGGTCCTTTCCTATGACTCTGAGCTGCAACCATCTGGTCACAATTCAAGTTCCCTTACTAGGCTTCTTGGCGGTGATATAACAGGTGACTGTAAATCTCCCCAAAGATAAAACAGAAGATGCCAGTCAGTAAGAGAAGAAAACATGTTAATCAGGACAAAGCATGAACACTGAAAAATGCATTTGCCATTATATGATTGTGTTACAGTTACAAGTCCTGAATTGGAATGCAGTGGCACTGCAGGCTGACCTTAGTGTGAAATGCCACCCCTTTGCCCAGTGCAGCTTCTGTGCTGACCTGCTGTCATCTCCACTGAGAGCCCACACGCAGCACGTTTGAAGATCTAAATGCTGAGCCAAACAGCACAAAAAGCATTGAAGTAAGAGGTCAACAGGGCTGGCCAAAAATCAAACAGATTCACCTCTTTGTCTTTCACCGTAATATTCCACACTTTCTAAAGCCTCTTATAAACACATCCTCTCTCTTTCTCTGGTCATGCGAGTAATAGGGGTTTCGGTGTTTATGCAACAGATTTTGAGAATGGTATAGATTCAGAGATCACAGGAAAAAAAAGAAATTTATTTTTCACCTTTTTCATGTACTTTATTTTTTAAATTCCTTCACATACAAGGAAGAAATACATTTTAATGGCCTTTCTGTGGCACACTACCATCAGAAGCGGCTCCAGAAGTGATCTAATTTAAAGTTAGTCTGATGTTCTGATGTATGTACTAGATAAAAATGATGTCTCTATTTGATGTTTCTGTTTTTTCCTTTGCTGCATCTGAAATATCCCTTTGAAGAAGCCTTCTATCATCTACCATAATCTATCAAGAGTCTGCTGTTATTATTGCTTTTATGTTGGTTAGTGTTCTGTCATTACCTTTAATCAACATGACAATCCTCTTAAAAGTCTGGCTACACCTAATAGCATTAAAATTGAATTAGACATATAATGACTCAATATAATTTTGGCCCATTAATCTGACAAACAGGCAACAAATGTACCAATTTAGGACCATTTACTTGGGAACATTGACACTTGATATCAAAACTGAAGACATGTCTGACATTTTGTGCAAAACACTATAGCAATGTCTAATCATAAATGATGATAACAAAGAAGTAAAATTAATTAATTTTAAGTTTCTCCAGAATGGATTGTAAGATACTGAGTGTGCAAATATCTATGGATTTAAATCAATATGGCTCATATGAGGCAATTATTGACAAATCGTTCTAAACAATGACAAATCGTCGTTTTTTATAAAACCATCTCATTTGCCTCATCCATTCTAACATAGTAGTTCTATATATTTTGATTACAGCAGACAAGATCATGTCATAGAATTTTATTACTGAGGTTGTTTGAAAGAGAGTTGTTCTCTGCCCCACACAAAACATTACAGAGATTTTGATCTCAACTGTAGAGTTTTACTTAAATCACTTCTGCAAGCACCATGTGGTCCAGCAGTTGTGCATTTCTTAAATGTCCCTGACACTGTTTCATTTTCTGCACAAGAACATGCTACACGTTTGGCTTTGCAAGTTGTTTTCATCGTTAGTGAGCAGTCATACAGCCAAGCTTTAATACAGAGGCCATCCAGACAGGTAAAGAACTTAAGGGATCAAAGGTTATCATCCGAAAAATAATCAGAAAACTGAAGACAGAATATACATTACAGTGAAGTGACCGTCTGGATAGATGAATGAAAAGCAAAACAGACCTTTGACTGTTTAATGTAAAGTGATTGTGGACCATTTGGAATGTCATATTGTCACACACAGACATCAAATATATTGTAATATACTGAGAAACATGTTGTTCAGCCCAATAATATATCAGAAATATAATAAAAATATATTAACACAAATCAGAAATATATCGCAATATCAGAAAAATGCAATAGTATGTGTATTTAAATGTCTTTATTGAGCTAAAATACATGCTCAATGTCTGAATTCACATTATCATTTCTGTTGATAGTAAATTGAAAATAATGCACTGCTAGTGCTACCATATGTATTATGGCAGGTAGAAGAACCAAAAGATAGCCACCAAGATAGCGTATTTTGCCAACAGTCATGTCAAATACATTAAAAAAAAAGTATTACTTAAGTTTACTGTGACATTGGAATAGTATTCTAACAAAAACACTAACACTAATATACACTAATAATAATATTTGATGTATCAGTGGGTTTAGAAAATCATTTTCTCAAATGATAAACATCCTGTGGCATACTCCTTGACTATGGAGACGTTTTTTCTTGGCAACCACCAAAAAGACAATAATTCTGAGGTAGCTGAACAACCTCTGTGTCTTGGCATGGTCAGGAGATTTAAATTTATATTTTAGCTACTATTTAAGTGGAGCATCCCAGGGCTGGAATCCAAAAGTGCCAAATTGCATTCTCTCATTGGTTCCTACATCCTTACATCCACTATGACCCCAAAATCTGGGTTGCCATCTTAAGTACTAATCCAGTTCTATCGAAGATATCTGAAGGAGACAATCTGAAAAGAAGGACACTGTAGAAAGTTGCCTGAATATAGACATACACATACACATGATATTTTATTGCCAATGTTCCCAGTGTTTTGAACACATCTGATGGGGACTGCATGTTTCAGATATTGGCCAGAGCTTTACAAAGCAGGAGTTGATCAAACAAGATTAATTAATTTTCCTGTTCATCGCAGACCCAGATAATGATCAAAAGTATTAGTGCTGCTATACTAGCAACCAGCCTGCCCATGTTCAGCTTCATATCTAGAGCCTTAAGCTGCTGTTCATTCATTTATTTGTTGGGGGCAATTGATTCTGCTCAAGGATGCCTCATTTAGCAGTGCATGTATAATGTGTGATTAATTATTGAGAAGATTTTGAACACAACACTTTTCCCTGGACCGCACAATGTTTATGAGATGATTGAATCAGAAAGTAGTACCGGGAAGTGACCAGCTGATTCTAGGAGCACCTACTTGTCATGGGTATAAATGAATCTATACTGTGAGGAAAAATGTTTACAATGGATTAACTGAAACTGCAAGAACACTGTGTAAAAGCAGGTCTGTTATTGTATTCTCAGTTCTCACACCTTTACAGTAAATGCCTTAATTGAAACTTGAATGTCATTAATCTCCAACAACAAGTACTGATAGCTTCTTTTGTTGTTTTTTCATTATAAAACACTTCTACGTAATTGAGTGGATAGCTTTTTTATTTTCTAAGGAATGACAAAAATGTTTTTTTAACCATTTCAGTCCCTGACAACCCATATTAGTAAGATTACTTTCTTTGCCAGATTAATGAGATTACTTTGCAATGCAATGTGATCTCAGAAGATGTGATGTCACCAATGATGATATATCATCATTTCCTGCCTGAACCATCTGCAACCCCACGGAGACCATAACTGCGTGCCAGTGTCCCACTATTGATGTATCCAAACAGCTACTGAGAAGAACTTCACTCCCACATTGCTTCCAAGTAGTACACACATTTGAGTAAATTTGGTCAGAGACCCCCAGTGGTACAAATGTACTAGAATACTACTTGAATGAAGTGAATATTCAAAAATGTTTCTACTGTAAAATAATTCTTCTGCCTTCAAGGGATAAGGGAAATATTTTAAGCAATCGGGCCTATATACATGATGTGCTACTACAGGTGTAAAGTATATACATTTCATCAAACTTTAACTGATATTCAGTGTACTCTGCTCCATTTAGATCTACATTTCAGCTAAGGATTGATGATAATGGAAACATTTATAAAAATAAGCTCTGTGATAGTAACATAGCCTGTTTTGTTCTCTCTTATTTTACAGCATTCTAGTTGTGGGTTTTGGGAGAATGGAGAGGGTGTCTATTTTATTGATTCAGGGAAATCTGTTTTGCAGAATGAGCAGAGTGTAACAGCCTGGAACTGCTGAGATTTAAAACGTATTTCAATTTCACAAAGTCCAGCTCCCAGCTGCGCAAGTCACACACCAAGGTAGTTTGTGTTTCCTGTGGGGAAAAGTGGAATAAAAACCATTCAGTGCAGTGCTGATAGCTTGTCCCTTGGAAATTACATCTCCAGCTTTGCATTGGTATGCGTACAATGCTAATTGTCTGCAGAGAAACCTATAGTGCAGTCATGGTAAGCCAGCAATGTCATAGTTACACCTCAGCTTAAGCCTATGCTTAAATGCCATGTCCAGATACCACTACTTTTGCTTCTCTGTCATATCTATTTTCACCAAGGACTCATTCTACATATGTCATGGTATCATTTATTACTTTATATAACGGACAGCAACTAGGCTCTGTGAGGTTGCACTTTAGCCTAGTTGCTGTTTTGCTAGCATCACTGATCCCATGACTCAGGGTCATAGGTGAACCGTGAAGTTCAACGGTTTTGCCTTTTCTACATGTGGCAGTTCTCATATGTTCCCCTCCATCCAACTACGTTTTGCCTTAAAGAGCCTTTGCTTTTTTACAGAAAAAGAAAAAAAAGATTCAGTGGCACTGAAGACAATAGTAAATCAGTTCAACTTTACTTCTGCATCTGAAGTTCTTTGAATCTTCTTGTTCGCTATCTGTCAAATTGTGCTAAGAAAACACACAGTGGGGACAGAATAACATGCATCTGTAATGGCTGTTACCTAAGTCATAGTTAGAACCTCCACACAGTCAAGTGTAGATGTGTCACTCTCAGCATGTACTGTGTTATTTTTTTATTATTATTTATTTAATCAGCTAAGTCCTGTTGAGATAGAAATCTTTTTTCCAAGTCTCTTTCCTGGCCAAGAAGGCAGCAGCTCATAGTTACAGACAAAACAAAACCATTCAATACAAAACATCAAAAGGCCATCACAATATGCCAATAAAAGCCTTCAAGAGAAAGAGCACACATAAGAGAGAGTGAAAGAGAGATTCATAAGAGAACACAAGAAATGGAAGGAGAGAGGGTAAGGGAGGGAGAGGGAGAGATAGAGAGAGAGGGAGCAGACAACAACTTACTCAAAGCATCTGCAGTCTCCAATAAACTCATCTTCCATAGCCGTAACAACAGCTTCGAACTCAGAGAGAGAGAGAGAGACCAGTTCCTTCAGTTTCAAACCTTTAGCAAGATATTCCATGCAGACAGTGCTGAGATCCTGAAGGCTTTCGTGCCCTCACTTAATATACTCTCTGACACAAAAACGAGTATGTAAAACTAAACAGGGTATGGTTTAAATTTTAAACCAAAAACAGTAGGTGTAAAGGAAGTACATATTACTGTTGTGTTTCTATTATTATTATTATTATTATTATTATCATTATTGTTGTTGTGGTAGGTCAAGCTAGATTTAGTTCTTTTATCTGTCCACATTCAAACACATATATGGGTCTTATATCACTATTAAGACTCATTATATTACTAGAAAATAAAAACAGAATAGAACATAACAAAGGAAGAATATTTCCACAAGTGATCAGAAGACTTTAACAGGAGGAGCTGAACAGAGATTGAGATGACTTCATATACATGCACTGTGGATATACATACTTAATATGCCTTTTACCAACAACTTACTCTTCTAAATTGAAGTGCCTTGTTTTATGTTCAGCTGCTGGGGTTACTTAAGCCATATCTAAACATTGCCTGGGTTTTATTAGAAAATACACATTTTTTGATAGAAATGAGGATTATATACACAATACAAGTGAAAATTAAACACTGGCACATATATAAAAGAAACCTTCTGATGTTGTTACCATGAACTAAATATTGTACATTGAGGTTGGATGTTAAACAGATTACATTACAAAGATTGAAATTGCGTTACACTTCATTCACTCAGGTGCTATTCACAGGGAGTCACAGAAGTGATCAGATCACAAATGACATTCTGAATATATAAATAACAGCACACAGAAGAAATAAATGTCTTCCAACTTCATTTCCAGACAGAAGAGTTTCAAGTCTTTAAAGAGCTGTAAAAGGTAATTCATATTTAAATGTGAATCATTATATAAGTCATGGGCTAAGGGAAGTTCAAGAACTCATACTTTCCATGACATCTGTATTATTGAGGACAGAAATCTCCAATAAAACCTCAGTAAATCAGTCAACAATAAAGCACTGCTTCTGTTCACATTTAGGGCCAGATACCACCTTCTACGGATTGTGACTGACAATAGTCATTAGCCCGTAGACAAGTAGACAAAAATAAATAAGGACCTTTAATGGAATGCAATAATTTCATGTGTTCATTTAGTTATTTGTTTCTCTTTATTTTTATTTGTATATTAATAAATACATTCATTACTTTTTATTGGCAAGCTCTCCAGAACACAACACTTAGAGATAATGCATGTGCAATATTCTACACTACATTGCCCATTATGCCAAATGAAAATGGGGTTGGCTTTTTTATATCAGCTTCAATTAATTTTAGTTCTGTTTTTTTAAGTTCCATTTCTGTTGCCTTCACATACAGACAAACTTCAGGTGAAGGTGAACTGTAGTGTTGTCCCTGGCATGAGGAAGAAACTTATATATATACAGGTATACCTGTTCCATGAAAAACAATGCTCCATCAGTGACAGTGCCACACATTCACACTATGCCATTTAAAGCACCTAGGAAGGTATCGACAGATTGTTTGTATGTGCACTTCAGTGGGAAAATGGACAAGACAGTGTCTTAAAGTGTATACATCTTTGAACACAGCATGGCAGTGAGTGCCAGATGTGCCAGTATGAGTATATCAGAAACAACAACCCTGCTGGGGTTTTCACACAGGACAGCATCATGGATGTATCAAGAATGGTCCAACACCCAAAAATGTACAGCCAACAGTGGTCCTTTTGTCAGAAACAGACCATTGATGAAAGGCTGACATGACTTGTGCAGAGTAAGACTGGCTACAGTCAGTCAACTAACAGCTGAGTACAACAGTGGTGCTGAAAGAGGCATATCTGAAAGCACAGCTTGTTCTTTCTTGTCATGAATGGGTTATGGCAGCCGAGTTCCACTCCTGACAAAGAAAAACAAGAATCAGCTTACTGTAGTGGCCTCCCCAGTCACCACATCTCATGCCAATCGAGCATCTGTGCAGAAAACTATTCAATGTAGAGATCCACCACCAGCCAATTTACAACAAATATGGGAAGCACTGGAGTTGACACAGGCATGCCTGTGGCACTTTTTTCTGTCAATCATTTTGTCTGTGCCATGCACAATTAATGAATCCTGAAAGCACACTGATTAGTGTAAGTGTTTTCAATAACCTTCTGTGTTGGACATGTATAACATAAAAAACAATACTGTGTATTACTGTCATTGTAGCGAAGGGCGAGAGCAGTCACCCCACCCGGCCTTGAACCCAGGTCTACGGGGTACCAAACATGCGACTTTGACCGCGACGCCACTCCGCCCTCCCCTTCGGGAAGTGCGCCCATGTGCTTCACGCACAGAGGCGTACCTCACGCATTCCCCCCGTACTTCTCCCATCCCAGGGTGCCCCACTCACTCGTGCTTCACCCATCTAAGGGGTCCCTCACACTGTGCTTCACCCATCTCTGGGGTCCCACACACTGGGGTGAACCTAACCTGGGGAGTGCCGTCACTACAGTTGAGTATGTGCTCTGACTGCCATACCAACGAGCCTGGCTCTTTGGCGTCGCAGTCAAAGTCGCATGTTTGGTACCCCGTAGACCCGGGTTCAAGGCCGGGTGGGGTGACTGCTCTCGCCCTTTGCTACAAATGGTGTCAGAGTGGGATGGCTGGCTGTGAGGCCATCGGAGGCGTGCCTGGTGTGTGAGCTGTACGAGGGACCCCCAGGTTAGGTTGACCCCAGTGTGAGGGACCTCAGAGATGGGTGAAGCACGAGTGAGTGGGGCACCCTGGGGTGGGAGAAGTATGGGGGGAATGCGTGAGGGACGCCACTGTGCGTGAAGCGCATGGGCGCGCTTCCCAAAGGGGAGGGCAGTGTGACAGAGTGCTGTCACTACAGTTGAGTATGTGCTCTGACTGCCATACCAATGAGCCTGGCTCTTTGGCGTTGCGGTCAAAGTCGCATGTTTGGTACCCTGTAGACCTGGGTTCAAGGCCAGGTGGGGTGACTGCTCTCGCCCTTCGCTACAGTCATGCACTGGGCATGTCTTAAGACAGATTTGAACATTACAAACCATGCTTAAAAATAAAAAGATTGTGAATTTACATTAGCTGTTAATGTTCTGTACTTTGTATATGCATGGCAATGTAAAATATATAAAGTTTTTTCAGTGAGAATTCCTGCCTTATCTGTTCAAAACCTCTTTTTCCTCCATCGTCCACTTACCATATTCAATTTGGGGTGTACATACTGCACTTTAATTGAAGCAAGTTATCGTTTTGTTTAATCACAATGAGGTGATGCAGATTTTGTTCTGGGCTTTTATCCCACCTGTTTATTAACAACTACAACCACTTACAGAGCAGTATGACAAATGTAGAGCTAAGGTAATTACGGTCAGTAATTTTATCAGGGGACGGCTGACAAATGCTGAATGCCAGGCTTTTTATCTCTCTCTCCATTTTTGTTCGGTGGCCCTGCATTTTAATTAAATGTGGCCTGAAGTTGATGTTGATTCTTCAGATGTGCCCCGTGTGTCAAAGCCTTTGTTTTTTGTAATCAGAAGAGGTTTATTGGCCTGTGAAGACATCAGAGGCTTCACTTTCTTTGGCAGATAAAATCTTTTGTTTCTGTTTTTTGTCTCATGCTTTTACAGCATGTGCCATATGTTTGTTTCACAAAATCTGTTTCCATCCGAACGGATCATATACCACTGCTAATTGATAAGCAGCTACATCTTCTTCTTATGTAGTGAGGAACATTTATTTTTATAATCCTCAAAATTCAATAGTGCTTGGTCATCTGAATAGTTTGTTAGAATTTAAAATTTAAAAAGTATGTCATGCAGATGCCTGGCTCTGTTATGGGTGGAAATACCACAATAATATGGAAACATGGTAGAAATCAACAATCGAATGTGAGATATTATATATTACATAGGATTTTGTTCCCAAAGCAGTTTCATTTGCATTGCATATTCAGTCAGTATTTTGGTACAATAACAATGAACTCTTTAAGCCAGGAGACAGCTGCCAACTGTTCAGGCTTTATTACACAACTCTGACCAGTTAGCCTGTCAGCCAAGAAGAAGCAACAGACCTTTAAATAGGAGGTCACTTGGTCACAGATAAAAGCTGCACTTGAAAGAGCTTTAATGTAGGATGTTATATGTCTCCTCAAGTAGAAATGGCATGTTAGAGGTGCAGGCTGTGACCTACCACTAGTCACCAGCAGCTTTGTTGTACTAAGACCATACCAGTGATTTGGCGTATTGCCTTCCAGTAGGTAAGGTGCTGGAAAACCAGCAGAGTGCTGTTTGTGCTAAAATGCTATGCAAATGGATTTACCATCAATGCAGAAAGAATGGAGCCAATATCAATATCACCAAAAAGACAAGTACCTTTAAAAATTGTATAAACCATAATTTACACAAATATCACAAACATACAGTTTTCTCATCTCATGTCACATAAAAGGTAAACACCTAGGCTTCTGAATATCTGTTGCAATCCATATGTAGCACAATATGTTGCAATAATCCATCTGCTTCACTGAAATGGTTCATATAAAACCTTTAACTTTCAGAAGCTATATTCCAGTGCAATTGCACAATTAGGCAACTTCAAAACACAAAAATAGCAATCTGAATGGATTTAGTGCCCTCTGATGAGCTTATGTGTACTCTTGTACTTGGGCAATACATGGTCACTTGAGGGAAATATAACTGAAAAAAAAAATAATTTGCTCTTTTGCTATTTGCTGTGTCTCACTTGATTCTTACAATTACATTTACATTTATTCATTTGGCAGATGCTTTTATCCAAAGTGACTTAGAAGTGAGGTAAGGTACAACACAAGCAAAAAGCGATATGGACTCAACAATATTAGCACTTCATGACCAGATTTCAATGGTTGGCTAGGCAAGGTACAAACTAGCAGGTAAAGCTAACGAGTGTGTTAAACAGTTAGATTACAGATTACATTTTATTTATATAATTTTATTTTATAGTTTAGTAGGAGAGCATTTTGAGACATGAGAAGTTGCTTTAGAGGGTAGTGTTTCAGGTATTCACGTGAGAGCGGAAGAGTTGTGTCTTAAGATATTTCTTGAAGACAGAGAGGGACTCAGCAGAACAGATGAAGTGTGGATGTTCATTCCATCATTGGGGGACAATGGCAAAGAAGGTCCTGGATAGTGATTTTACGCTGTGATGTGATGGGACCACCAGACGCTATTCAGTAGCAGAGCATAGCAGTCGGGAGGGAACATAGGGTTGCAGTAGGTCTTACTTGGTTGTCCAACACAAGCAGGCTTTGTTTAACTTTATTTCTGCATGGTATTACCACCACTCATCAGTTGTGTACTCTGGGCAAAATTCTAGAATTACTGAGGTGAACATTGCTGTCACTGTGTTGCTCTCATTTGTGCCAAGTACAATGATGACAAGAGAGCACACACAGCTGTGCTGCAGACAGTGCAACATGACTGCACAACAAAAATTCGGCCAGAAGTGTAAACCAACTACACTGATGGACATTTATGCACACGAATGAATTTGAATTATGTCCCCAACAGTGGTCTGTAGCAGTGTCTCCCTTCTTGGCCATTTTAAATGAAAGCTGTCAGGAAAACAAATGGGTTGCCAAGCACTGCCATGCAGGTAACACATAAAGCAGGGTCAATCTGGTATACTGATGTTCTCTGGTGGCTATACTTTGGCACAATGGGAGAGACTGTGTCATTTCTCTGGTGACTTTTCCTACAACTGGAGGTCACTTCTTGGCTCTATAAGCCATACATGTAGTTATAGATGGTGAACAGTATTTAAGGATCATACACATATTGTAACTGTGACTTTTATTGCACTCTGGTATATGTGAGCTCCCAAAGTAACACCTTATTCTGTGTTCTTTGTAGATGTCGATAAAACCACTTCAGCTGTTGATTGATCTAACTTAGCAGTTTGCAGATGCGGAGGACAGCAGAGCAAAAGAGCCATGAAAAGAACGCTTCATCTTCTGATTTCTGATTGGCTCACCCCCCTCTCCCCGCTCTGCTCTCTCACCAAGTGCAAATTGGTTTTGCAACAACACTGACTGCAAGAAGTGTTGCAAAAGTCAAGGCGCGCAGATTTGAAGTTGTAGGGACCGATTCGAGAGGTTGTAATCAGCGAGTTGTGGTTGTACTGGAAAATGTATTTATGTAAATATCAATCTACACATTTGTGAATTTCAACATACAACTTCACATTTTTTCTGCAAGTGAAAATTTAAACATACGAGTTCAGATTTTTGTTCTACAAGTTCTCACATCATATTCTACAAGTTCTCAAAATCAAGTCTACAAGCTCTTGCATTTTGCAACATATTTACCTTCATAAAAATACAGAGGGGTGCAACTGCAATCCACAGGGGTGCACAAAAAGTCATAAATGCTATGTAGACATCGGGATATAAGGAGACAACTGAAGGTGCATGAGGTCTGTCTGGGGGTGCAACGCACCCCTAAGCACCCCCATAGTGCTGGGCCTGTAGTCAGCACTATCAGAGCAATTTCAGGACTGCATAAACAATCAGTCTGAATTTAATTTCTCTACACAGCCAAGTTTCAGCAGTTCTGCTACTCTGTTTCTATCCATTAATTTTTGGAAAGTTTAAGAGCTGTAACCATGGTTGCTGTAATCAATCTTCTAATGCTCCCTACTGCCTCTATTAAGTGCTACAGTTAATTTAACTTTTGTTGGTTATCAGTCTGGTCTCACCACCAACATGTCAATATGTGACTCTTGAGGAGGATGAATACGTCTCAGTATAACACATTAGGTAGTTATAACTGTGTGTGTATGTGTGCGTATGTTAAGCTAAGGCCTGTGTTATTTTATTTGATTTGAAGATATACAGTGAACAGTTTTGATGCCATTTGACTACAAGACTGTTTACTTTAAATCCACAAAGGAAGTTTGTGAATAATTTCATTACTTTTAACTGTAATGAATTGGCATGTACCAGTATTGCAGTTCTGTGCTGTCTACCATTACCATCCTGATTGGCCAATGTACAGTGACACTTTCATTACATCTATTGTAAAGACTTACTCATTTTCTTGGGACTTGTCTTGTGATAATTTTTCAAATCAGTGATAGAGAGTTACTACATTTTAAGACACTGTACTTCCCATGAAGTAATTTCAGCCTAAATTAACTATATCCTGTCTCATGCTGATTATGCTGACCTCATATATTAGAGATGTGAGTGAGACTCCAGTGAAATCAAAATTTGCTAAGAAACCTAAAGGCAGCAGCTTGTTGATTTTAATTTGAAAATTTTGGAATCCACAAAGGACATTAGCAGGAGTAATCCAACTATTTGTCTGGAAATGAATTCATTTCACAGCTGAATGTTTACTTGTGTTTAACATGCATTTTTAAATAACTAAAGAGACAGTCAAAAATAACTGAAAAAAGAGAGTCTGAGAATGTTTAAAGTGTGAACATGAAGGTGTAATGAAACAGACTGGGATCCAGGAGCGGTGAGCAGGTTTAATCAGGAATCATGGTCAGGGACAAAACAGGTCAGTAACGGTGGCAGCAGGTACACAATCCAAGATCCAAAAACACAAGCGAAGTCAAGAGCACAGGCAAGGGTCAAACACCGGGAACTAACACTAGACACTCACAGCAAACAGGCTTGGTATCCACAGGGAGCAATACCTCACAAAGAGGCAACAAAAGCAGAGTCTTTTTATGGGCAGGGCTTGATTGCAGAGAGGTTACAGGTGTGTTTGATAGGTGGTTGAACTGGGCGTGGCTGAGCAGGTTGAACTGGGCGTGGCTGAGCTGGCTGATTGGGAGTGGGCGTGACAGAAGGAGCTTCAATTTAATATTTACAAATCAAGTAGAGAAGCATAAGTCCTTTTTTCCAATAAAAAATACCATTTGCACATTGCTGGTAAATTATAGTCTATGTCTTTCCATCTGCATGTATTACTTTGTACTTATAGATACACAGAAACTCCAGAAACCTCTAAAAAGAAATGTATTGTGTTATTCATTTATCTGTCTTTAAAAATGTTTTAGATAATCCAAACCCTAAATAATCCCACAGTAAACTTTACTGTTATATAGCTCACATTTGTAAGGCTAGGAGCTATGATCAGTGTAGATTTGTTTCTAATATCTGTTATATGCTTGACAAGAGTTGGAACTGTTTCAAATGTGTATTAATCTGTGGGAGCATTGAGCCATTTTCTTTGAGCGTTTAAAGCTATTTATAAATGTATGGCTGTGGTTTAGGTGTCTGGCTCTGCTGATGTGATGGAGGAAACTCCTCTCTAAATGTGCAGGACATGAAGATATGAACATTATTATCATATTTGCCTGGCTGGGTTACTCCTGTGAAACTGAAATGAAATTAAGTGTTCTACTGAAATGTTCAACTGTTTACATCTATGTTATGCTTTGCCCAAGCAGATCACTTACATTTATGTAGACTTAAGTACAATAATTGCATTGGAGTCATTCTTTCATAGCACACAAATAGCTCAACATTGTTTTGGACTGCCACTTTGATTGTATGTTTAGAGTCAGTAACATTTTTTATTAATTATCTGATAGCATTGTAGTTATTAGTAGTACATTTAGAACTTCCTGTTTTCATGTCACAGAAGGCAATTAAAAAGTGAATGCTGCTATTTGTGCATAATTAATATGTGGGTCACAGAATTATAATTATGATTGAACTTTTTTTTTTTCAAAACATTAATGTTTGATAACAGAATAATAAATCTTGGGAAATCACACAACTTCATCAATCATTGACATGGGTGAAAAACACCTCAAACGTATTAACATAAAAACTCAAAAAAGATGCAGTTAATGGTTTTCTTATTATTTTCTGTTCACTTTGCTGTGGAAAGGCCACTGATTTCTGTTTCCTCAACTGCTCTTCAGGCAGGACATGGAAATATTCAGTGCCCACTTTGAATCCAATGAATTACAAAAAGGAGACAAAAGTAATCTCCATCTGGGTTAACGACAAGTATAGAAGTTGAACATTTTTTGTCACCGATTGCACTTACTGCACCAGCTCAGCAAAGCACTGCAAGAGGACAGGATGTAATAGGTGTCAAGCTATCAAAGAGGAAAGCCCTGGTAGATTTAAAGATGTAATTCACTACTGTAGGATTAGCTAACAGAGTAGAACAACAAGAAAGTAATATTTTCAAAACTCCTTCAAAGAAATGAGTGATTATGATATAAAATTCTTTTAGAAATTGAGAGCACTCAGTGTAGGAACATATGATACATATGATATATTGAAACTAAACGTTATAAGCAATTTTGAAGGTAGTCATAATAAAATGGCTTCCATAATATTGACTACCACTTTTGACTACATTTATCTTTAAATAACTTTTGAAAGAGACTTCTTAAAGAAAAAAAAATATTGAGAGTTGCATAATTAGGAGGTTGTTGAAACGTACCATCTGTAGCACATAACATCCATATTAATTGCCAAAGCGGGTCAGATTTATAAATTTATTTAGACATGCATTAGGACTACTCTTTTTTGGTTCATATTAATACATAACACACAATTGATAATAAAACCATCCAAGGTCAGAGGTTGAATATGCCTATATTAAATCACCGCAGAGACACAAAAGGATTTATGGAGGGGAATGACTGTCAGCTTAATGTTGATAGATACCAATGAAAAATGTTAATGAATAGTAAGTGGGGGACAGTGGGTGAATACCTTTGGAGAAATTTGATAGGGCAAGCACAAGAGTCTATTACATGTTTTAAATGTCCAGAAATGTGGCAAGTTTCCTGGAATATTGGATTCAGAAACTTCAGGCAGGGATATGCGTGGTCCTATTAATAAAAGGCAGAAGAAAAACATCAGGGTTCCTAGATTTTCTGGGATTAGACCCCTAATGGAAAAAGGATAAAACCAAAATGAAAAACAACAGGGTTTCAAAAAAATGTCCTTGGTATGTAAATATCAAGATAGAAAGTGTCTGCAAAATGGCTTATTTCCCACGTTTGGGAAAGATGGTAGTGTTTATTCCTTGACAGATTGCTTACCCACATTAATTGAGTAGAGAAAAAAAACGACTGAAAAAGTGCTTCCACTTGGATAAGAATGTTTGGATACTAATATCATGAATTACAGAGAGTAATACAGTTCTTATTTAGTCCTTGTGGCTTTCAGCTTCTTTGGAGGATGGAATTTCAGTCCAATCACTTACATTTTGCTTCTGTGGTATGTGGGTTAATGTAGTAATCGCAGCTTGTGGGATTTTTCACTACTGAGGCACTGAGCCAGGTCAAACGATATTGGTCTATGGCCCTATGCAGCACAGTGACTCTGTGTGTAACTGTGTTCATTTGTTGTACTCTACTCTGCATATTACTCTGCAGGTACTTGTGACTCTAGTGATTTTGCACACAGCCCACTGCAAACTGAGGCTGTGGACTATAAGCCTTAATGTGTGATAGACAAATGCAATGACTGCATTGAGATTTTTATACTTAGATAATATTCCCATCGCCATACAAAGAAGCTTTGTGTCAAGTAATAATTATACATTAGATAAATAAGCAAATGTTTGGAGTAAGCATTGGAATGCAATTTGATAGCTTGCTAGCTATAATCCTTTCTTCAGCTATGCAACAAAAATGTCTTTTGAAATGAAGGAATCATTTCTTCTGTGAGGTTACCCAATCCATGCGGCTAGCTAGCTATTTAGATACTCTACATTAATACACACTTTGTGTTTCTTCTGGTAGTTCCTGGTGATGTAGTTTTAGCAAGAGCAGCTGTAGTGTCTGTGGTGTAGCTGTGGTGAATGAATTCTTGATATATTATTCAGAACTTGTGGAAGCGCGTGGAAGTGAGAGTAGATCAACAGCAAGTACAGAGTCTGACTTTAAAGCAAATTATGTGACTGCCTACATTCTGTTATGTGCATAATCTTGAAAAGAGTGTTTTTCATCAGATATGTAATATATAATCCATTAAAAATACCATGTTTAAGACCTTACCTCTGTCATCTACATAGATGATGCAAGGTTGCAAAATCTAGACAAAGACTGGATTAAAATAAGTAACTAAACAGCTAAACACACGTTATCATAACACGGTATTAAATCAATTCTTAAATATTTATTTTTCATTGAGGTAACACAACAGCGTTAATAGATGACAGAAAGTTGAAGTAGAGGTAAATACACAAAAGTATGTGTGAAGCTGAAATTATCAGATCAAAAGTTATGATATGGTTATCAAAAGGGTAAACACTGCAGCTGATGATTATGTATGTCTGGTGGTGTGTGCCAGGGATGCAGAAGATAAAGGTTTATCAGTGGCTGTCTTGATATTGGTGGAGCTGCATCCTTTAAACCTGTAATTCACAGTCAATTTCAAATACACATAGTCAGTAAACTACAAATTGTGGAGGCAGAGAATGACACATTTCGAGTTAAAACCCATTTCTAATCTCTTTGTTATAATCAAATCTAATATTTCCAATATAACTGCAATTATTTCATGTTATGTGCATAAAGGTACTGTGGTGCTAAAATACTAGACTCAGTTAAATAAAAAGCTGCAAATGGGTGATCCTTCTTCAAACTGACAAGGTTGTTAACAAGTCAAATGAACAATTTCACTTTATCTTCATATTAGCACTAATGTACTTCCAACATTTCTGTCACAAATAATTTATAGCTGATTATGTGCAGATGTCAAATAAAGATCACCTTTCAGTTAACAGCTCAGTCAAGCCTAATTAACAGAGCACTCAGCTGGGTTGAAACCCAGCATACATGGTGTTTTAGAAGCATTGGATTGACAATCTTGTAATAAGTCAACAAGATGTATAGATTTGGTCTGTTTGCAGCATATCATAAGGATTAGAAAAATGCTCTAACCCCATCATATGTTTTGTATGAGGTCAGCAGGAGGATTGAAGGTGATAGTAATGGGTAAGAGTCATCAAAAGAGGTCCAGGTCATAATCATGGAAGTGTCTTTCAGCACACTTCTTTCACTCATTTTCTATTGCCAAGCAGTTAAGCATTAATATCATGGTATATTTATTTTCTTTTCCAGTACAAAAGAGCAATATTTGTATGAAATAACTTTGACACATCCCTGCCCTCATATTCCTGCCCTCAAAGTTTACTAAGTTAAAGAGAATATACACTTTGCACACAGAAATTCTCTGAATCAATGTCAATACATGCACAAATCAATATGGTATTAAATTAAAATCATCAAACCGTCTTCATGAGGAAAAAATGCAATTCAATTAAAATAATTAAATTATTGCTGTTATTGTTGTTGTTATGCATCATCATCATGACAACAGTCATATTATAAACAGCCTCAGGATAAGGATCAGCCTTAAATTCATAAGGGCTTAAAATCCAGCAAAAGGGGTGACATAAAATAAATGATGATAAGGCTGGAGCTTTGGCTAATTACCAGGCAAGTGACAGTTTCTGTCAAAATTATATATGTGTATTTAAGAGAAGAATTGCCCCCACTGGCTGCTTGATTTGACCTCTCCATAATTCACTCAGTTTCAGATTAATCTCACACAATTTGTTTTCAAATGAATTCCACTTTCCCTTAAGATAGCACAGTGATTTTGACTGACTCCAAAACCTGTCCAGGTTCAAAACTGTCCACAAAGATGTCTGTATGTTTATTGTCTGCATGTACAGATATCTGCATATTTATTCCTACAGTGCATCCTCTATGAAGGTGTATTTTTTCACCATATTGGAGACAATAAACCAAACAGTAACATACTGCAGGCAGTGTATCAGCTGTTTGAATGGGCTGAATATCCCCTTTCATGTCACCTATATATATGCCCATCTGATCTCTGTATGTGTCTCTCCAGCGCCTCCACCACCATGTGCAGTGTCTAACGCTCATCTATAACACAGAGACATGAATGACTTCAATGAATAAGATCAATTGTGTTGGACAATTTATACAATTTATATCTCAGTCATCTCTGCATACATATATTCAGTTTTGGCTCATGAATCAATTTTTGCTGAATTATGCATTTGGATTATGTATATATACACAGCATCTAAGAGTGTATTTTTGATCAATCATTCTTATGTCATTTGCTTATCAGCTCATTAGTGGAGCCATCGGCTGTGAAATAGCTCATTCATTTGTACTGACAATTGCCAGTGTGAATCTACCACCTTCAAAAGCTATTCTGTGTTTGCTTGTTAGGTTATATTTTTAATACATAAGTGCAGTATTTTCCTATGCTGTTGTGTTTCAGGATCAATTTTTTTTCTTTTTGACTGTGCATTTCTCCTTTACCTTGGCATTGATGACAGGGCTCCCTTGGACTGGAAAAATCTTTATAAATGTCATATGTATATGTAACACATATTTAAAATGAGCTTGTTGACTTATTTTCCTTAATGCATTGAGAGATTTATAATTATTCTCATGATTACTAATATACAAATAATAGTTCAATGTAGTATAATGTAAATATTCTAACACAAATGCAATATGTTTTGCTGCTCTTTCTCAGCCAAAAGCTGGTCATCACTATTATGTATTATCACTTTATTCCTTTGAATGGGTCAGCTATCCTTATTTCATCAGTAGTTGGAGCTTTTATTGGCCCAAAGTGAAAGGAATTGGGTTTCTGTTTAAAAATGATGGGGGTGTCAAGTTCTACATATTAAACTGATTAGTTTCATTCTAATGAGGAATGACAGAAATGAGCTGAGACTAGCACTTTCCAGCTTTATTTACTAATGTTACAGGTTTTGCTGCCATATTGTTTAATGGTGTGATTTTTTACTAATGCCTAAATCTTCTGGTTTGGATTGGTATTTAAAATCAAGATTACAGTTTAATACCCTTGCAAAGCTAGGATTTTAGAACAATCTGCTTCTTGACTGCATGGAGACATACTAATGCATCTACTTTTGTTTTAATGAGATGAGATTAAACTTTGGAAGCCAGTAATGAGATGCCACTTTGCAAGCGGATATGAAATACCATCTGCCTCTCTTATCAAATCCATCTGCTCCAGAACGCCAACGTCCTCCCACATCAGGTCATAAAGCCGGTCTTGTTGTGCTATACATTCAGGAGGGTGTGGGTAGATCAGGGAAAGTGAGCAGATTATTGAAATAGCCTCGTACAAAGTTTTCAGTGGGCCTGATTTGAAGATGTTTTTCTGTTTTTTTTAATTATCCTAATTATCCAATTATAAACAATTTTTATTAAATTTCTTCCACTGTGCTTTTGAATAACTTTAAGATTAAAGTTAAGATGGCTGCTACTCCAAGATAGATTGAAAATAATAAAAAATACATCATCTATTTATAATAGATTCAACAGACATTATAAGTGGTAACTAAAATAATTAAAGAAAGATGTATGATATCCAATCCTTCCTCTAACTGAAAAATAATTGAAATATATTGTGAGAGATCTAATGCAAAAGAGTTTGTAGATTCTAAATTAACCATAAGTAAAAACTGTAGCATTACCCAGATTGATTAAGATACACAGATGACTGTCCTTGACATGAAGTGGTTAATTCTTGCCTTTCATGTAATGAAATGTGTAACTGTGTGCCTTGTCCTTGGAAAAAGAGGCTCTGTATTTGGTGCATTGACCAATTGACTGTAAATTGATCCAGCAATCCTAGTCAATCATAGCTTTTTCTCAAGCCTCTGGAAACTGGAAAAGGAGATTCTGGTGTATGTCCGATTAGGTGGTGCTCAGGAGCAGAAGCATCCCAGCATCTCCCTGTAAGGAACTTGAACACAAAAGGGTAATCACGTGCATATAGCAGATTAGATTGTGGGTAAATTTGAATTCATCTTCTTAATTTGCATATCCACTTTGATATGGGTGGTTGTTACAGACGTTGACAGTCAAATGGTTAGAAAAGGCTGCCATTCATTATCAAGGCTATAATATTCTATTTCACTGCTGAGATACATGTTAATTGTTACTACTAATACTCACTTAAATTATGTCTTGTAATCTTGAATGTGCACTCCTACTTCTCCTACTCCTATACTTACTCAGGAATAAATCTACTTATTGGCTGATTGCTGCATAAGTGAGTTTGGATTCATTTGGACATTAACAAAATCTAATTACATTGGGGAAATTGTTAAATAGCAGATAACTTAGAGCAGATCATAATTAATCTGCCTAATGTTACATAGCTTTAATCCCTGAATACCCTTATTACTGCTGCACTGGTTTGAGTGTGGTCTGCACATTAGGGCTCATGTCGATGAACTGATAACCTCAACTCAAATGTAATGTCTCTCACACTCCAAAAATCATCATGGTGCAGGCACCTTATAATCTTCCATCCATTTTCTTTAAGGATAATGGCATCCCCATAAACACCCCAAAGACAGAAACACTTGACAGCTCCACAAGTTTAATATGAGCTCCCTCCCGGACACCCCGCTGATTCTACTGGGCGACTTCAACATCCAACCTGAGAGCCCCTCAATGGCTAGCGTGCTCTCACTCCTGCACTCCTTCTCCCTCACTGTCTCCCTGTCTCCTGCAACCCACAAAGCCAGCAACCAGCTCAACCTTGTGCTCACAAAGAATCGCGCCATGTCCCACTTCACGGTGACTCCACTCCATGTATCTGATTACTACTTTGTATCTTTCTCTATCTCTCTCCCTGCCACCCTCAACTCCTCTGATATTTCCACTACCACATTCAGGGGTAACCTCCACTCCCTTTCACACTCCACAGTCATCTCCACTGTTCTCTCCACTCTCCCTCCCCTCACCTCCTTCTCAAACATGCCTGCTAATGCTGCTACAACTGTTTTTAACACATGTCTGTCTCAATCTCTAGATGCTCTCTGTCCCCTTATCTCCAGGTCATCACGGCCGACGCCCTCCTCCCCATGGTTGACTGACACCCTCTGCTCCAATAGAGCTGCACTGCGGGCTGCCGAGAGGAAGTGGAGGAAATCCAGATCCTCTGACGATCTAGCAGTCTACCACTCCCTCCTGACAGCATTTACGGCTGCAACAACAGCAGCTGAGTCCTCATTTTTTCATAACAAAATCAATGCTAACATCACTAACCCCCGCAATCTCTTCTCTACATTTTCCACTTTTCTCTCCCCTCCTCCTCCCCCCTCCCCTTCTCTTCTTTCTGCAGAAGACTTTAAGGTTCACTTCGAGAAGAAGGTGGCCAGCATCCGGGACTCCTTCACTCCTCCAGCTACAACCACAACCACCGGAAAGGCATCCAGCCACCACCTGTCCTCCCTCTCTACATTCAGTGATTCAGAAGTCCTTCAAGTCATCACAACCCACCGAGCTACAACCTGCCCTCTCGACCCCATTCCCTCCGCCCTTCTCCAGTCTGTATCCGGTGAGATCGCCCCATATCTCTCCTCCATCATCAACCCATCTCTAACTACTGGTCTTGTTCCCACAGATCTTAAATATGCTCTGGTTACCCCACTGCTAAAAAAACCTACTGCTGACCCATCTGACATGAACAATTACCATCCAGTATCCCTCCTGCCATTTGTATCCAAATCCCTTGAGAATACTGTACTTAACCAACTGTCTCCCTTTCTCCACAAGCACAACATCCTGGATCCCCACCAGTCCGGATTCAGACCCAGGCACTCAACTGAGACAGCGCTCCTGGCGGTGACAGAGGCTCTCCACACAGCTAGAGCCTCCGACCTGTCCTCGGTCCTAATCCTCCTCGACCTCTCCTCTGCATTTGATACTGTCAATCACCAGCTGTTCATCGCCAAGCTCTCAGAGATTGGCATCTCTGGGACCGCCCTTTGGTTCAGGTCCTACCTGACTGGTAGATCTTCCCAGCTCTACTGGAAAGGCTCCACCTTCACACCCAGTCCCCTCACTACAGGTGTCCCCCAGGGCTCTGTATTTGGACCCCTCCTCTTTTCCATCTACATCAACTCACTTGGTTCAGTCATAAACTCACATTGTTTCTCTTATCACTGCTATGCTGATGACACTCAACTAATCTTCTCTTTTCCTCCCTCCACCCGCCAGGTCAACGAAAAGATCTCTGCACGCCTGGCTGACATCTCCAGATGGATGGCCTCCAACCACCTAAAGCTGAACCTGGACAAGACCGATCTGCTGTTCATCCCGGCCAAGCCCTGTCCTCTTCAAGAGCTCTCAGTTACTGTTGACGGCACCATAGTAACTTCCTCCACATCTGTGAAGAGCCTGGGTGTCACCCTCGACAACAGGCTGGACTTCAATGACTACATCTCACAGACAACACGCTCCTGTCAATTCCTCCTCTTCAACATCAGGAGGATTCGCCCTTTTTTGAAAACCTACTCCACCCAGTTGCTTGTCCAGGCCACCGTGCTCTCCCGCCTGGACTATTGCAATGCCCTCCTCGCAGGCCTCCCAGCCTGCACCATTCAGCCGCTGCAGCTCATCCAAAACACAGCTGCCATTCTGATCTACAACCTCCCATAGTTCTCCCGCGTCACCCCTTCACTGAGATCCCTCAACTGGCTCCCGGTCGCTGCCGGGATCCACTTCAAAACCTTAACTCTCACCTTTTCTGCTGCAAAAAAGACTGCCCCGACCTACCTCCAGGACCTTATCCTACCCTACGCACCCGCTCGACAACTTTGCTCTGCTACATCCGGACGCCTTGCTCCTCCCACCAACAGAACAAAAGGCCTTGAACGCAGACTTGAAGCAAACTGAACTTGAAGCGAACTGAACTGAGACCACCTCCCGAGGTGGTCTCAGTTTGGTTCGATTCAGAGGGGTCTGAGTTCGTTTGGAGTGTTAACATATGTGCAAAAAATGCTGACTAATCGCTTTGAGTTCATTTTGAGGGCTGAAAGGGACCAAGTGTGAAAACACCCTGAGGTGGTCTCTTCAGGGTTGCTTCAAGTTCGTGTTGCAGTATTTTAGCCCTCTAGGCTTGCCATCTTGTTCCAAGTGAAAGCTACCCTTAATCCAAAGCAGTAAAGGTCTGAGAGCTCCAGAGGAACTATAGTGTGAACAGCAAGAGGACTGAGGCCCCATCAGAGCTGAAGTAGACCAGAAAGAGAACTGAGGCCTCTTCCAAATGAACTCACAATGTGAACACAAAAAGAACTGAGTCCCTTTTCTGTTGGTCCACTTTTTGGTCCACTTTAAGAGGATTGAGTTTGGTTCGTTTAAAAAAGGACTATATGTGAAAACACCCTCAGTTAGATGGTTCAGAGGGGTCTGAGTTCGTTTGGAATATTCACATATTCGCAAAAATGCTGGCTAATCGCTCTGAGTTCATTTTGAGGGCTGAAAGGGACCGAGTGTTAAACACCCTAAAATTCTCAGTAACCTTGGTACATTTTCCTTGTTTCGTTGTCTTCTAGGATGTTTTTATTGACACTTCTTTGCAATAATTACGCCCCTTTATTCATGCAAGGAGTATGTTGTAAAAGCATAGAGTTGTGCTGATGAAAGGACTAATTGCCTCTCCACACCACAACCACAAAACTCTTGTCCTCCGTCCTCCATTATGTTTATTCTTAGTAACCCAATGCATCCCTCAGCAGCTTTAAAGCTCTTCTCAGTCTGCATGAATTGAAAAGCTATAGTGTGGGGGTAAAACAAAGCAAAACAAAAACATTCCTATGGTAAGGGCTTCTGACTAAGGAAACTACCCACAATACACTTCAATGCAAGTGACAGATAGAGCTATGGAAAAGGTTGAACAGGAAGGTTATTTTGAGCCAATGTTCTTAACCTTTAAGATGGCAATTCACCCCCATATAATGTATAAGGTTTTCAATATTTACAGTGCATGACTAAAGCTTCCTTACAGAATACAGTCATGCTCTCAGGTTCTGATATTACTCTCCACTGTTCTAATGTGCATCTGTGGCATTAAAATAAACCTCTGGCATTAAAATGTTATTAGATTTTTCTTGCTGAGCTAAGCTCCTCCAACAGGATCAGACACAGCATGCACACAGCTACTGGAGTGTACTGTAACTCACTGTAGTGTAAAAACTACAAGGATTCTTTGACAGTTTTGCCATTCATACCCCAGAAATATTACATAAAACATGAGAAGCAAATTTATTTACATCTTTGAGTAAAACAGGCCAGCACATATCTCACATGCAGGTAACACAGATAATGTACAATCATGCTTACATTTTAGACACCAGTGCAAACACCATTTGGCAGTGCTTTGCATCCGTTGCCATCATCCATTTATTTCCCCTTAATTGAAAAATAAAGAGCGGGGCATATATAAGCAATTTGATGGGTGAGACCTACTGTATGGCTACATGATGACTCGTAATAGTTAATGGCATTCTGCCCATGTGCCTGAAAAGGATGGGTAAGTCTGTATTGTTGAGCATCTTTGTAAAGACCCATGTTTACTTGCAACTGGATTGATCAGGGACCACATATTGGTTCAGTACACAGTTCCTTTAAACAGTCATCGGATTGGGCTGAAAGGCCACTGCTATGCCTGCTCTCCCTGCTGATTCATCCTCTCTGCCCTTTTTGTGATAAAGGACTTTGTGATAAAGGCCCCTGCAGCTCTCCCCTATACAGGCTGCTGCTTCCTAAGTCTGTGCCCTCTCATAATCTACCCAAATCAATTGAAACAGGAGAAAAAAAGAGAATATGACGACAATCATATTTTTCTATGAATTTGTCTCACTCTCCTGTGTGCACTTGAATGACCATACCTCAGAACACTTGCACTGGTTTCAAGAGCAGCCATTCGCTAATGGTACCAGGAAAAAGAATTGTTCTCTATCTAATATAATGCTGTGCCTATTGATTCCCAGCAGCCATGGCTAATTCCTTACTATTTTTAAAATGGAAAAATCCTCATGGCTTGTTCAACAGGTCTTTTTAAATTACCAGCAAGGCTCAAAAATGAGATTTTATTAATAAATTGTTGAATACATTATCAGAGAATGGGCACAGATGTAGCTCCTTTTTATCCAGCACAGTGTAATAGAGAACATTAAAAAACAAGCCTCAGAATATATAAGAATTTTTTTTTTTTTGTTAATTAAACCTAACCTTTACTCCAAAGTATTTCTTTAAGTCTTTGTAGCCTTTAAGTCTTTTAGTCTTTTTTAATAATAAATGTGTGAAAATCAAGTTTATGCACTTCTATGACAGTTTTCACAGGGACAAGGCACAACTCCACTCCCAGAAACAAAACAATGGTTATTAGATGGGCCTTTAAAATTGCAATACCCTTGCAATCTTTTTTAATGGATATGAATGCATTAGCAGTTAGCATGTTCACATATGTCAGTACAAAATTAGCATGATTCCTTTTTTGGTAATCAGAGACCCCCTGGCTGAGATTGTTTTCTTCTAGGTATATGTAATTGAGGGAAACCCTTGGATTTGTTAGTAGTAAAAGAAAACATATATTGAGCAGTGCACCTTTTCCGCTGAGTGAAGAAAAACATGACATCCACTGGTAAAATGTTTGACCTTCCTGGTAAGAAGAATTCATCCCAAATTGCAGACCAATGAAACACGTATACAGAGGGTGCTACACACTGATAAATATTTATATTTGTTGCCAATATCTGTACTGGTAGCAAAAGTCCCACTTCAAGCCACTTCAAGCAGAAGAGAATGCTCTCTTAGAGCCTCTTAAAACAATGGATTGCTACAAAATATAGCGGTCAGGCTTCTCTCCCTATTCTATATTATTAACAATTCACTGTCAGAAAGAGAAACTGGATATGCTGCCAATATACACTTGAATCTTTCAATAGCTGCTATTTGAAAGACCAGGGGTGGAGGGATTTCCAAAGTTTAAGGGCCAAATAAGGGAGCTTATATTGAATAGAAGGGCCACAAAAGAAAAAAAAAACTGATTAAACTACATTCAGTTAAAACTATGCCTTTTCACTTACTAAACACCCACAATGTCTACTCTTCTGACAGTAACAAAAGGATATTCCAAACAAGTTATTCTGAGGTTACCTACTACTAACTACACTAGTAACAGCAGTAACACAAATCTTGACTGCTGGGCTTGAATAATGCCACATACCCTTTCTTCATGGGAAGTGTTTTTGTTTAGTGTGATGGGTGTCTTGCTCCCCATAAAAGCAACAAAAAAAATCAGCATTTCTGCATCTGGAAGCTATAGCATGAATTCTGCTTCTCCAACAACAGCATGGGTTTTACAGATCTGGTCATATATTTGCAACTACCAACTAGCTAAAAAAAAATGCTAGCTATCTAATCAGCCAGCTAATAACCATGTCTAACTGAAGCCAACTGACTGAACCACACTCTGGTTGCAAGATACCAATGATTTCAAAAGGGACCCTAGCCAATAATTTAAAGGGACGTGTGTCAGTTTTAATGTAAACTGCAGCTTTGGGGGCCACATGGAATGTTCTCAGGGGTGTATTAGGGCTATGGACCACACTTTGGGAAAACCCGCTGAAGAAGGTATGAAGGGAAGTAAAAGTTAATATGTGCCTTCCTTTATGTACAGTAAGACATTTTTATTTATCTGCAGTATTTGCTCATTTTATTTGTTTTTCTCAGGCTGAAATAAGTACATTAGATATACAAATATCTTATGGTGTTTTTATTGACAGATTTCATGAAGAGGACTGGTGAGAAACAGTGGAATTCCATTATGAAACTTGAACAGAGCTAGCAAATATTCTTGAAGAAGTATATATATATATATATATATATATATATATATATATATATATATATATATATATATATATATATATATATATATATATATATATATTCAATAATATTTGCTAGCTCTGTCCTCCCCAAGGCACCTGTATTCAATTTTCTCCATTTTCTATCAATGATGTAGCTTGTGTCTCACATACACATGTCTGTGGAACACATGCATACATGCACACATTTGTGCGTGCACACACACACACACACACACACACACACACACACACACACACACACACACACACACACACACACTGCTCAAAAGGAAGCCTGCAGTGACATGTTGGACTGAATTTAAATTCTTTAGTTACAAATTATTATTGCTGCATGTCTACTTTTGAACATCAGATTTTTGTTAATCCTCTGACAATAACCTAACAATAGAACTGACAATTCAGAAGAAGTAAGAGCATCATTGGCACTCTTTCATGTCCAATTTCTTGACAATACTTTACTAATGAACACATTTTAATCAAGCATGAGGAAAGTATTTCCTGTGACCCACAGAAAAGACCTGCACTATGTATTTACATTACCATGTATTTGGCAATATTCTTAGCAGCAGTGCTTTAAACATACCACACATGGGCCATCACCTGAGAATATATGAGCTTTCACCCACTATTAGAACTATCACATCCTACTACTGTCATACTCCTACTACTGTTGATTACAGAAACTGAGATCTGTGCCAGACACATCTGATTCAAGTATGCCTCCAGACAATTGTAATTAATATTGTGAGGATGGCCCTGACCCCTTCTATTTCCCTCACTGTTTGTATTACTCTGGCAGGATATTCTGTGGTCTGAACTATCAATCAGTTGAAGCAGTTTAGTGAGAGCTTTAATATGACAGATCCATGAAATCCATTAGCATTGCTTTAGTCATCTCAGAAATCCCAATTCATTAGCGTTTTATAAATCCATTCATTTATTTTCCAAAGTGAAATTGTTTATTTAAAATCTGAGTATGTTTGTAAGACATGGGAGGGTGGAGGACATCTTGTTAAATGAAGCTGGAAATTTTCTACAGTGCTTCATTGTGCAGTAATGTTCCTGCCCTGCCATTTTAAACCCCACCACCCCTAAGAATAGAAATGCCAGCACATGTGATATAAACTGGAACTAATGTTCTTTTCAAAACATGACAATACAATGCATAAAGCGATAGGTGATGTAAAATCCTTTTTTTTGGCATATCCAAAAATTTCAGATTTTTGGAACATCTAAAGTGAGATTAATAAACTATAATATCAGAGATCTGTTGAGGATGGCTACATTCACACATGCACATTGTGCCTCAACAACAGTAATAACAAACCTGCCTTGATGTTGGAGTATGCCTGTTCACAAGCACAGACTAGTTTGGAGCAAGGATGCCTGACTGTGTGAACTATGAAGAGAACTTGTTGACATATTTTAGAGCTTGCTGTGAGCTACAGTAATGTGAAATTCTACAATGAAAAGAACTCTTGCATTTCAGAGTATCCCTTCAGTTGATCTACTGTGAGACTGCAATGTAAGCAAACATAGAGGGAATGTTGGAAAGATGATTGTTCTCTGTGAAAGGATACATGTTTGGAAAAGAAAGAATATGTTCATTTAAGTCACAGTTTATTGCCTTTTATTGTTAAGTTGCTAGAAAGCAATGTGTTAGTACCATCTGATTTTCTAAGCAGGATGGAAATGATTATTTCTGCATTTGTTCATTGCTCAACTACTGCCAGAAGTCAGCCCTTGTTGCTTATATGCACAAGTAAGATCATGCTCATTACCATATAACTGGTATTTAGCTATTTCTTTTGCTACCTGTTTATTTCAGGACAATCTATCCCCTTTATGGCTACCTTTTATCACTCTCTCATGTGTGAATTTGACTATACTACACCAGGAAGAGGGTGTCATAACCATTCCTAGCTTCAGTGTAAATTCCTACCTTCAGTGTGACTTTGAAAAGTGATCAATAGATTATCTTAGCTATCATTAACAAGCAAATTAATTACACCTTGCAAATAAGATTAATCATTACATTATTGTCATTTATTAGAAACCCTTATCCAGAGCAACTTACAAATTTTTATCCATTCATACAGCTGGACATTTACTGAGGCAATTGTAGGCTAAGTTCCTTGTCCAAGGGTACAACAGCAGGGTCCCAGCAGGGAATCAGACCAGTAACCTTTCAGTTACAAGCCCTGCTGTTTACCACTATGCCACACTTATGCCACACCATAATTGTATTTTAAGAAGACACTTAAAATTTTGTGCTAGTTTTATTTTGTGCTAGTTTTTGTGCCAATAGGCAGTTCTTAATCCTAATTCTTAGTCCTAATCGTACCTAATCTCACAACACCCCACCACTCAAGTTATATGGTATAATGAAAGTCACTCCAAGAAGTGGGAAGAAAGCAGTTTGGCTAGCATTACACACTGCACTCTGTAACAGCCTCCACTCTTCTGGGAAGGCTTTCCACAAGATTTTGGAGTGTGTCTGTAGGAATTTGTGCCCATTCAGCCATTCAGCCAAAAGAGCATTTGTAAGGTCAGGCACTGATGTTGGACGAGAAGACCTGGCTCGCAATCAACGTTCTAATACATCCCAAAGGTGTTCAATGGGGTTGAGGTCAGGGCTCTGTGCAGGCCACTGGAGTTCCTCCACACCAAACTCGTCAAACCATGTCTTCATGCACGTTGGTTTGTGCACAGGGGCACAGTCATGCTGGAACAGGAAAGGGCCTTCCCCAAACTGTTGCCACAAAGTTGGAAGCATACAATTGTCTAAAATGTCTTTGTATACTGTAGCATTAATGTTACCCTTTGCTGGAACAAAGGGGCCTAGCCGAAACCCTAAAAAATAGCCTCAGACCATTATCCCTCCTCCACCAAACTTTACAGTAGGCACTGTGCATTCCGGTAGGTAGCACTCTCCTGGCATCCGCCAAACCCAGATTCGTCCATCAGACTGCCAGATAGTGAAGCGTGATTCATTACTCCAGAGAAAGCTTTTCCACTGCTCCAGACTCCAGTGGCGGCGTGCTTTGCACCACTCCAGCTGTCGCTTGGCATTGCGCATAGTTGGGCTTGATGTTGGGCTTGTGTGCAGCTGCTCAGCCATGGAAACCCATTTCATGAAGCTCCCGACACACAGTACTTGTGCTGATGTTGCAGCCGGAGACAGTTTGGAACTCTGTAGTGAGTGATTCAACAGAGGATAGGCAGTTTTTACATGCTATGTGCTTCAGCACTCGGGGGCCCTGCTCTGTAAGTTTGCGTGGTCTACCACTTTGTGGCTGAGCTGTTGTTGCTCCTAGATGCTTCCACTTGACAATAATAGCACTTACAGTTGACCGGGGCAGATCTAGCAGAGCAGAAATTTCACGAACTGACTTGTGGCAAAGATGGCATCCTATGACAGTGCCACGTTTAAAGACACTGAGCTCTCCAGTACGACCCATTCTACTTCCAAGGTATGGAGATTGCAAGGCTATGTGCTTGATTTTATGCACCTGTTAACAATCAGTGTGGCTGAAACACCTGAACTCAATAATTAGGAGGGGTGTCCACATACTTTTGGCCATATAGTGTATAGTGTAGTCCCTTTTATCCATGTCATCACTTGGATCTAGGCCACTAAATCTAGCCTTGACAAGATGTAGTGTGAGGCAGGACGTCTCATGGCTTTGGATGGGCTATCAATGATTGTTGCCATAGACACTGAATATGTTTAGCATAGCCTAATAATCCACTGTGTCTATAGGTTACAGAGAAGTGTGGAGCTAGACAATTTATACTGCATTCCCATCTTTTAGGTGGGGTTTGCAGAGTTTATAAATCTGGGCATGAGAAACAGTCTGCTTAGCTGGAAGACAGAAGGAGACGAGTCAGACCCTTTTGCAGAAAGAGACTCACCCTACTGCCAGATGCAAAATAATATTTCAGCTGTGTTTTTTGACCTTTGAGTAGTGAATTTAAGCAAAGGACTCAACACTAAATGCACCAAACACTAAATGCATCATCAGCAATACATATTCTGTGAAATTATACTTTATATCAAGAATATATATATAGGTCCAAATGTGCTAAGGTTACTATACTAATCAGTAAAGGTAGTTAATGTTGCATATATCTGTGATGATGATTAAATATAATACAAGCAATTCAGTTATTAGGGAGAGCCACAGTTGGGGGGGATGGGACTGAGCTATAAAGGCTCAGCAGGATAGTAACAGGATAGCAACTAAAGGTTGAACAACAGTCACGCTCACATTCACACTTTCATTGTGGCAAAATAAGGCCCTTAACCTCATCTGTGCAGTTTAAAAATGGAATGTGATTCATTGCCTCCTTACAAGCCCTCTGAATCGAAAGACATCTGGTTCAAACGCTGAAAATTGAAGAAAACACAATCAAGGCCCTGGGTTTACATACAGGACACAATATGAATTCTAAGCAGTGTGCATAAAGATAATATGCATATCAGGGATGGGCTGCAGAGAAGCGAACTGAATGTCAAAGCCTCCAGAAATGAGCTGAACTGTGAAAACATGGCTTTAAAGACCATGCAAAGCACAGGTTTCATGACAATAAGACCATCTGGTTACTCCTGAAAGCCTGAAAAGAAAAAGCTTAACAGTATTGAGACACTGTTGAATGCCTTCTCAGTTTAATATATGCATTGCACCTAAAATCATTTTATTTTTGAAGACTCAAAAAATATATTCAGCACCAGTGCAGATTGTCATTGTGATGGTAAGGGAAACTATTGCACTCTGATTATTCACTGATGTCACTTTATCTCATTGCTGTTTTGGGTCTTAGCCCATATTTCAAGAACTAATATTTTAGAGCCTTTAAAAAGCTGCATTTCAACATAATGTTGCATACCCATGAGTAATTTTATTCTGTTTTTAAAATCTTGAAAAACATTTATTTTTTTTCATCCACAATTATGAAATATGACAAAATCAAATTCTAGATAGGTACGTTTGTTTCTTCAGTGAGTCTATTTTCAATGAACATGGTTTAAGGGCTGTTGTTTCTCATCAACCTATATGTACAAGGTGCATTTAAGGTAGACTGTCAGGGCTCAGGCAAGGACACAGTCGCTGACCACGACAACGTCGTATTCCGACGGATTTTATTAAGTCCACAGGCAAGATCGTAATCGCAGAAACAGGCAGGGTCAAAACCAGAAAGGCAGTCCGAGGGGCAAATCCAAACGCAGGTAAATGGAGCAGGCAGGGTCAAACACCGGGCAGGCAGAGGTACAGGCGAACAGGGCAGAGCGGCAGGCAAAAAACAGGTCGGAAAAACAGGCAGAAAAACAGGAAAATCAGCAATAAACACAGGTAACAAAACGGCGAGGACGAAACAGGCAGAAGCAACTGTTACGAACTGGCAACAGGATAGGGATATGCAGGGAAGATATAGGGCAGGGCTGACAACGGGAATGGGAAACAGGTGCGCAGGCAGGCAGGTGAAGGCAATGAGGCAATCAGGTGGGCGGAGACTGGGTGGGGAGCGGGGCAGGCCTGAAACACAAGAAAAAACAAAAGCACATGGACAGAAAAACCAAAAACACAACGGCTAGGGGGCGGGAGCACTGACATAGACTGGCACTTTTTTTGAAAGGTTAAGGTGTGCCAGACATTTTTGGTTTCCAGTTGGCAATACAATGTACAGTATACTGTAAACATATATATGCATGGACAATGCAGACACAATTTTAAATGCTCAGGATAAGGCATAATCATGTCTTTTATTTATCATATGTGCTAAATTATCAATCATTAAGAACAGGTAAGGGCTCATTAAATAAGTAAAACAATGCCAAGGATGGATATTTTCTTATGGCTGCTGTGTCCTGGACATACCAAAAAACATTATGGTTTAGCAAGTAATTTGGTTTACTGTTTTCAGGAAGTTAAGGGCAGGCAGTGTTTGGCTCTGTAGGATTCTCTAGAGATTAGTGTGCCAATACTACTGGTACCAAAATCTAATATCGCTACCTGTTGCTCGCTACCTGTTGCTCGCTACCTGCTTCCTGTTCCTCGCTTCCTGAACACCACACACAGACGCCGATCGACTAGGATCCAAACTCGGAGTGTTTGCGGTTTCCAACACCTTAACAAAAAAAAGTTACAACAAAACAGAAAACTACAATGCGAACTACAACACTTATCTAAAGAAGGAAAATATATACGTAAGTAATCTCTGAGCTAATGGCTTCTACCAATACCTCTACATATTCTTCCGTCTCGCCTATTGTTAACTCTCCTCCCTCTCGCTGTCTCGCCTGCATTGTGTGTAACATGTATAGTTACTCCTTCTCCGCCAGTAGCGCTAATTTCACCTGTTGTAAATGTGAGTTAAATGAAAGGTTGACGGAGAAGATAGCTGAGTTAGAGGAACGCATCCGCACCTTATATAAGATTAAGGCTAGCAAGGAGTTTATTGAATCTTTTTCTGTACTGGATGCGTCAGGTAGCCACTCCCCTGGCTCAGTCCCGGCAGAGCTTTCGCAGCAAGGCGAGTGGGTTACGGTTCGGGATAATAGATGAAAACATAAGCCTTCGGTGCACCACCAACCCCCGATTCACGTTTCAAACAGGTTTTCCCCCCTCAGTAACACACCAACTGAGAAACCTGTTGAAAGAGCCCTGATAATTGGCGACTCTATTTTGAGAAACGTGAACGTAGAGACGCCAGCGACCATAATTAATTGCGTTCCCGGGGCCAGAGCATCCGACATTGAAGCAAATCTAAAAGTGCTGGCTAAAGGAAAAAGTAAATTCTCGAAAATAACTATTCATGTCGGTGCTAATGATGTCCGTATGAGACAATAAGAAATAACAAAGTTAATGATTAAATCGGTGTGTAAACTCTCAAAACATATGTCGGAGTCAGTAACCTTCTCTGGTCCCATCCCTATGTGGCGCGGTGATGAGATCTACAGCAGATTATTGTCACTAAATCGTTGGCTGTCTGAGTGGTGTCCGTCCAATAAGGCTGGCTTCATAGACAATTGGCACACCTTTTGTGGGAGGCCTGGTCTTTTAAAAAGACATGGTATCCACCCCTCGAGGGAGGGCGCAGCTCTTATCTCCAGAAATTTGGCATACAGTCTAAATATCTCAAAACCTTGACTCATCAGGGCCAAGGTCAGGCAGCAGACTTTCTGTCTTAAACAGATCTCTGCTTCATCCCGTGAACCACCACTTAAATTTAGTTCCATAGAGACGGTGTCTGTCCCCTGAACTTCGGTCCCATACTGTTTAAAGAAAGCTGTTAGGGGCATTTGCCCTGACAACTTGATAAAAATTAAATCTGGTGAACCTAAAATTAATACCTTCAAACAAATGGTCCTTAAGATTGGTTTATTAAATATAAGGTCATTAACACCCAAAGCAATACTAGTAAATGAATTGATTACTGACCATAAATTCGTCATCCTATGTCTGACTGAAATTTGGCTTAAACCAAATGAATTTATTGCTTTAAATGAATCAACACCTCCCAGTTACAGTAACTACCAGGTCCCTCGTGCAGCTGGTAGAGGTGGTGGTGTTGCTGCTATATATAACTCTAATCTTTGTGCCACTTTTAAATCTGGCCATAACTTTAATTCATTTGAATTGCTAGTACTTGGCTTTGCACATCCTGACAAGACTGCATCTCAGGTATTTACGCTTGTAATTGTCTACAGGCCACCTTATGCTGTTTTCTTATCTGAATTTGCAGACTTTCTATCCAACCTGGTTGTCAACACAGAAGAGGTTGTGGTAGTAGGTGATTTTAACGTTCATATGGACAATGAACATGATCCATTCAGAACAGCATTTTTGTCCATTATTTACTCCATTGGATTCTCTCAGTTTGTGCATAAACCCACACATTGCTGTAACCACACACTGGATCTAGCCCTCACTTATGGCACTGAAATTAACAATGTAGTAATTATGCCACACAATCCTGTACTGTCGGACCATTACTTGGTGACTTTCAACCTTCCTTTAGCTTTTTACATGAACTCAGAGCCTGTATTTTCTCTCAGGCGCACCATCTCTACTACTACTAAAGCCTTTCTTGATGAGCTCCCTGCTTCATACAGTCTGCACAATGAAGAATACTTAAACTTATGCTCAAACCCTAGTTCGGCTAAAATAAATCAACTCACTGAAAATATTGAGTCCACACTACGTAATACCCTAGATGACGTTGCACCCCTAAAAAAGAGGAAAGTCCCAGACAGAAAGCTTGCACCTTGGTATAATGACCAGACCCATGCTATCAAATAAACTGTGCGGAAACTTAAAAGAAAATGGAGCTCCACAAAACTACAGGTCTATCTTCTGGCCTGGAAAGAAAGTCTTGCAAGCTACAAGCATGCGCTCACAGCTGCCAGATCTGCATACTTTTCTACCCTAATAGAGAAAAACAAGTACAATCCCAGGTATTTGTTCAGCTCCATCTCCAGACTAGTTAAGAGCCCTGCATCAGCCAACCCCTACACTCCAGCAATTCATACTAGCGATGACTACATGAATTTTTTTGACAGCAAAATCATAAAGATATGTGACACAATTCAAAAAATCTCCTCTAATTCTGCCTCCAGCCTGGCCTGTCCAACCTCAGATAACGTAGAGATGTCCAATAGGCCAGCGACATGCCTAGACTCTTTCACACCCATTGAATTTAGCGATTTCTCCTCCCTAATAAATTCATCTAAAAATGCTACCTGCCTACTAGACCCCATTCCAACAAGATTCTTAAAACAGCTGCTACCTGAAATTGGCACTTAGTTATTAAATCTTATCAATGCCTCCCTTACGTCCAGACATGTACCTCAGTCCTTCAAATTAGCAGTCATTAAGTCTATCCTGAAGAAGCCCACTCTTGACCCAAATGACTTGTTGAACTATAGGCTCATCTCAAATCTCCCATTCCTTTCGAAAATCTTAGAAAATGTTGTAACAAAGCAACTTTGCTCCTTCTTACAGTGCAATAAGATTCTGGAAGTCTTTCAATCCGGGTTTAGACTGCATCATAATTAGATGGCGGCGCGTACGGACGCAGCGGCTCGTGGCTCTCCACTACTGTGCGCTCTTTTGTGTTTTTACTTGTTGTTTGTTTTGTTTTGTCATGGAAACATAACGTACAGTCGTCAGGAATTGATAGGCATTGGACTTCAGTTTAACACCGAAGTCACAAGTGCCTTCACACGGACTCGTAACATCCCACTGGAGTTAGTGAGACCGCCGGGAGCTCCATGGATTGTTGTCGGGCCCTGCAGGCGACGGAGGCGGCGCAGAGAGAGGAAGCAAAAGCGGGGGTGCAGAGTGGGACTGCTAGCTCAGCTAAGGAAGCAACCGCGCAAAACCTCCGTTACCATCTATCTTCCTCACAAACGCCAGATCCTCAAAACAAAATGGATGAGTTACAGTCACAGATTGCCTACAACTGCCTCATCCGTGAGTGTTGTCTGATGATTGTGACGGAATCCTGGCTGCCCCCACAAATCCCAGACGCTACGGTGGAGCTAGCAGGAAGGACCATCCATCGCCACGACCGGAACAAAGCCTCCGGTAAGAGCAAAGGAGGGGGACTTTGTGTTTACGTGCATGAGGGTTGGTGTTCAAACAGCAAAATAATAGACAGCCACTGCTCACCGGACCTAGAGGCCATGTCTGTCCAGTGCAGACCGTTCTGCCACGGGAGCTAACTGTAGTCATTGTCACTGCTGTTTATATCGCGCCGGATGCTAACATTAGCACGGCGCTCAGACATCTTCAATGCATCGTAAACAAACAACAGAGGGCTCATCCTGACGGCGTCCACATAATCGCCGGGGATTTCAACCAAGCATGCTTAAAGCATGCCCCAAACTCCACCAGCATGTCAAGTGTCCTACTAGGCGGGGAAATACACTTGATCATGTCTATACCAACATTAAGCATGCTTACAGAGTGACGCCCCTCCCCCACCTAGGACAATCCGACCATCTCTCTCTGCTCCTCATCCCGGCCTACACCCCTCTCAGAAAGCAAACAAAACCGAGCATACAAATCATCAGGACCTGGCCTGAAAATGCTCTCCCTCAGCTACAGGACTGTTTTGCTTGTACAGAATGGAGCATCTTTGAACAGCAGGACCTGGAGGCACACACAGAGACTGTGCTTTTCTACATAAAGAGCTTTGTAGAAAATGTCATAGTGGACAAACACATCCGGGTTTTTCCAAACAGGAAACCCTGGATGACGAGTGAAGTCCAGGCTCTGATCAGAGCTCGTAACTCTGCCTTCAGGACGGGAGACAGCTCACTGTACAGCATTGCCAGAGCCAACCTGAGGAGAGGCATCCAACATGCCAAGGAGGTCTACAGGAGGAAGATGGAGGGCTACCTCATGGACAACAACCCCCGGCAGATGTGGAAGGGCATCCAGGCTATAACAAACTACAAAGGCCAGAGCCCAACGACCACTGGCAGCAGCAGCATGCTGGCAGAGGAACTGAACAGCTTCTTTGCCCACTTTGAGACCACCACACGCCTGCACACACTGCCGCCTCACAACTCCAGCACCCCCCCTCTCTCTCTCCAGGAGCATGAGGTGAGGAGGGCACTGAGAGCAGTGAACCCCAGGAAAGCTGCTGGACCTGACGGCATCCCGGGGGCTGTGGTCAAGGCATGCACAGACCAGCTGGCAGGGATCCTCACCAAGCTGTTCAATCTCTCCCTGACGCATGCCACTGTTCCTTCATGTCTGAAGTCTGCCATCATCATCCCCATTCCCAAAAAACCGGCCATAGACAGCCTCAGTGACTACAGACCCATAGCCCTCACGTCTGTCGTCATGAAGTGTTTTGAGTGGCTAGTCTCTCAGCACATCAGGGACTGCCTTCCTCCCTCCTTTGACCCCCCACCAGTTCGCTTTATAGAGCGAACCGATCTACAGAGGATGCCATCGCCATAACACTTCACAGTGCGCTGAACCATCTGGAGAACCGGAAGAGCTATGTGAGGATGCTCTTCGTGGATTACAGCTCAGCATTTAACACAATCATCCCGGACATATTAGTTACCAAACTGTTCAAACTACAGATCCCCCTCCCCACCTGCACCTGGATTAAACATTTTCTCACAAACCGCACACAATCTGTTAGACTTGGCCCCCACCTTTCCTCCACGCTCACACTCAGCACTGGCTCTCCTCAGGGCTGCATGCTGAGCCCCCTACTGTACGCCCTGTACACTTATGACTGCACTCCGTCCTTCCCAAACAACGCCATCATCAAGTTCGCAGATGACACCACCGTGGTCGGGCTCATCTCCGATGGGGATGAGACGGCATACAGGGCTGAGATAGGGAAACTGTCTGTGTGGTCCTCAGAAAATAACCTGTCACTTAACGTCCTTAAGACAAAGGAACTTATTATGGATTTCAGGAGAAACAGACAAGACCACGCCCCTCTCCTCATCAACGGAGAACATGTGGAAACCGTCACCACCTTCAGGTTTCTGGGCACCCACATCTCTGCGGACCTCTCCTGGACACCCAACACCAAGGCCTTAGTGAAGAAGGCTCAGCAGCGACTGCACTTCCTGCGTGTCCTCAGGAAGAACAACCTGGACGAGAAGCTGCTGCTGGCCTTCTATCGCTCCTCTGTGGAGAGCATATTAACATACTCTCTGGGGGTGTGGTATGCAGGCTCCACAGCTGAGGACAGGAAGACTGTGCAGAGGGTTATTAACACCACCTAAAAAATTATCGGCTGCTCTCTGCCCTCCCTGGAGGACATATCCAGATCCCGTTGCCTCAGTAAAATTAAGGCCATCACAGGAGACCCTCACATCCCGCCTATCACCTGTTTGACCTGTTGCCCTTGGCCGGCGCTTCCAGGTCAATCAAGTCTCACACCACCAGACTAACCAACAGTTTCCTCCCCTGGGCCATACGGACTGCCAACAAACACTGACCCCCCCCCCGCCGCCATCTACCTCAATACAACTGTGCAATTCCACTGTGCACTTTACATAGTTTATTTAAAAGGTCATATTTATTTTGCACAAGTTTTTTTTCTCTATATTGCACAAGTTTTTTTCTCTATATTTACAATGTGTGTTTTCTTTTTAAATTTGTACTTATTGTAAGTTATTGTATTTTTATACTTAATGTCATGTGCCTTATTTGTTTTGTGTTAATGTAAATGTCATATAGTGCACTGCTGTTGCAGACCACCCACAATTTCGTTGCACCCCACCGTGCAATGACAATAAAGCCTATTCTATTCTATTCTATCACAGCACAGAAACCGCTCTCCTAAAAGTACTTAATGACCTACTTCTCTCCTCTGACAATGGCTGTATCTCCCTACTTGTGCTCCTAGACCTAAGTGCAGCCTTTGATACCATCAATCATCTTATTCTATTAGACCCACTTGAGAACCTGATTGGCAGAAGCGGAAAGGCTCTATCCTGGTTCAGGTCTTATCTCTCAGAGCGACATCACTTTGTCTTCATTAACAATAAGTCTTCCAAACTCTCCAGAGTAAGACATGGAATACCACAAGGATCCGTGCTTGGACCTTTGCTCTTTTCGTTATACATGGTCCCTCTTGGAAATATCATTCGTAAAAATGGCATTAATTTCCACTGCTATGCAGACGATACCCAATTATACATATCGGCCAAACCTGATGTGTCCTTAGAAATATCAAACATGGAAGCCTGCCTCAAAGACATAAAGACATGGATGGCCCATAATTTTCTCCTTCTAAATTAGGACAAAACAGAAATATTGGTTATCGGCCCAAAGTCTATCAGGAGCAAACTCACCAATATTACATTAAGTCTTGATGATGTCTCTCTGGCCTCAAGTGCAACCATCAAAGACCTTGGTGTCACAATTGATCCTGATCTTTCTTTTGACACACATATAAAAAACACCTCCAGGACTGCTTGGATTACACGATGCTGAAAAGCTAATCCACACTTTTGTTACTTCCAGATTGGACTACTGTAATGCCCTCTTGTCAGGATGTGCATATGCCTCCCTAAAGCCCCTTCAGCTGGTTCAAAATGCAGCTGCTCGTATGCTAACGAGAACAAAGTGCTTTGAGCACATCACTCCAGTATTAGCCTCTCTCCACTGGCTACCTATCAAATACTGCATTGATTTCAAAATACTTCTCCTTACATTTAAAGCTTTAAATGGGCTTGCCCCTCCCTATCTTACGAACCTTCTTCACCCATATTCTCCAAAACGAACTCTATGTTCCCAAAGCGCAGGACTTCTCATTGTTCCAAGAGTGGGTAAAAGTACTATAGGTGGTAGAGCCTTTTCGTACCAAGCCCTTCTTTTGTGGAACAATCTACCCACTGAGGTTCAGGGAGCAGACTCTCTCTCCGCCTTTAAGTCTAGGCTAAAAACTTATCTTTACTTCAAATCCTTTAGTTGAGGGACATGGCATGGTTGCTGACATTGATCGTAGAGTCTCTGGTAGACTGAGTGGTCATTGCTGTCACTACATCATGGCCTGGGTACTCTGTGTTCAGCTGATCCAGCTGTGATCTGGTGTTGACTGCCTTAGGGTCACCCTCATGATCGTGCTGGCCCCTTTGCCTCTCGTCCCCTAGGTATGCTGCCATAGTGCGTATCTGCTGGGATTTTTTACACACATACATTTTATAATCACTTTGTTGCTAATTCCTACTGTCTATCAGACTCAATTGTCTTGAAAGTACATTGTACAACTTTGTTTTTTCTCTCAAATTCTATCTGCCCAGTGCCGGCCAGAAGCAGATGGGATCCCCCTCTGAGCCGGGTTCTGCTCAAGGTTTCTTCCTGTTAATTAGGGAGTTTTTCCTTGCCACTGTTGCTTTAGGCTTGCTCTCAGGGGGTCTCAGGCCTGGGAACAATGTAAAGCTGCTTTGTGACAACTTGTGTTGGAAAAAGCGCCATACAAATAAAATTGAATTGAATTGAATACCGAAATAAATTTAAGGCAGAAATCCCCATTTGATGCGCGCACACACACACACACACACACACACACAGAATTGGTTTCATCAGCATTTAGGATGCTCACATTAGCTCACATATAGTATCAGAGGTCCTGGGCCATGTTTAAAAGCTTGCGTTGTACATAATTTTACTCACTCAGATGTTGATAATTCCAGATCACCAGAGATCTCGATGAGGCCTTGTACAAATTGGCTTACAAAGCCTACCTTACGTAATGCATGTTTCAAGGTCAATCCACACAAAAGAAACTGTCATGGACAGTAAACATGGAGACTAAACTTTCTTCACAGATATGCATTTACATTTACATCTTCTAAGCAACTAAATGTATCTTATTCCTGTGTGCTAACTAGCACTTCTCAGCACTCTAACCAGTGCATTGTAACCATGAGTTTCGGCCGGCTGTGCGAGTTTCGGGGCAATCAGGGAGCGTGACCGAGTTCATGCCCCCAAAACAAACCTTTTGTGTTGCTAATCTCAAAGGGCATACTCACCTTGCAATCAGAGTTGAGGCGTGAACAGCCACGTCTAATTAAGGTCATGCTTACCACTAGGGCTTGTCGCTGAAGCGTCAGCCCTTGTGTTCAGCCCTCCTTGTGTTAAGACCTACTTAGGTAAAGACCAGCGAGTCTCCCTGTGCGAGTCCACCGAGCAAGGCCACTGAAAAGGCAATCTGTCCTAATTGCACTGGGCACAAAAAAACGTAGGCACCACAACCTTAACTATGTGCCTCCTGCCCATTCCCATTATCTCCGGCAACTGCAAAGCATACTATCGTGCTAAAAGGCAAAGATATCTGGCTAACCTCCAGCTATTACAAAAATCCTCACCCACAGTTGCCACCTTCTCTGTTGGGTTGTGGAACTGCCAATCTGCAGTTAACAAAGCTGACTTCATTACGGCATATGCCAATCAACTGTCTCTTGAGCTACTTGTGCTACCTGAGACTTGGATCAAACCTGAAAACACTGCTACCCCGGCTGCGCTATCCACTAACTACTCATTCTTCCATACCTCCCATCCATCTGGGCGAGGAGGTGGGACAGGCATTCTAATTTCCAAGAAATGGAAATTCACACAACTGTTGCCTCCCACCAAACATGCCTCCTTTGAGTACCATGCCATGAAAGTTACAGCCCCGATCCAAGTCTCTGTGGTTGTCATTTACCATCCACTAGGACAATTAGGCGATTTTGTGGTTGAGCTAGACACACTGCTATCCTCCATTCCTCAACATGACTCTCCGCTAATCGTCCTAGGTGACACGAACATCCACTTTGACAATCCTAACTCTGCTGACTTCCTGTCCCTGATATCCGCTTTCGATCTGGAACGGGTTTGCAGCCCTCCAACTCACAAAGCAGGCAAAGAACTTGACCTGATTCTCACTCAAAACTGTGTCTCAAATGGCCTCATGGTTACACCTCTGCACCTCTCTGACCACTCCTTCATTCAGTTTACTGTATGCCTCCCTGAACAGTCTGCTGTATGACCTCCAATGGTCTCCTACCACCGCAACCTCCGCAACCTGTCTCCCACCCACTTCTCTGAAGTGGTCCTGTCTGCATTGCCTCCTCTCAGCACTTTTTCCTCATTAGAGGTCAATGATGCCACAGAATCTCTCTGCTCTATGCTGAGCTCATTCCTGGATAGCCTGTGTCCTCTATCCACTAAAAAGGCCCGCTCCAACCCGCCTCATCCATGGCTAATCCATGGCCCTCCGATTGTTGCGTTCTGACCTCGGGTGTGCTGAGAGAAGATGGCGAAAAACCAGAGATGCCACTGATCTCAAAGGTTATCAAACTCTCCTACTCTCCTTCTCAACCAACATCTCTGCTGCCAAAACGGCTTACTACAATGACAAAATAAGCAATACCACTGACTCTCAGAAACTATTTTCCACCTTCAAAACACTACTGTGTCCGCCCCCACCTCCACCTGACACAACCCTTTCAGCAAACGACTTTGCTTCCTTTTTTATTGAAAAGGTGGCAGCCATAAGCAGGCAATTCTCCAAGCCCCTCAGAGATGATCAGTCTCCCCCGGTTAAGGGCGCAGTACATTCAAACAATCCAAAATGTAGCAGTCCTACTACATGTCCTCCTCTGTCTTCCCCGGAAAATGGCGTAACACACTCAAAGCCTTCATGTAGCAGTCCTACTACATCCCCAGGCAACAGCACTTCATATGTGCGTGGCAGTCCTACTACATCTCCTCTGTCTCCCTTGGTCAATGGCGCATCACTTTCTTCATTCACCCCTCTCACTCTGAGCGAGGTATCTAATCTCCTGACTTGTAGCCATCCTACTACATGTCCATTGGACCCTATCCCTACAAAACTCCTCCAGTCCATCTCTCCCACAATCGTGGCAGCATTCCCTCATGTGATAAATGCTTCATTTGCCTGCGGAGCGTTCCCAACTCTTTTCAAACAGGCTAGGGTAACACCTCTACTCAAAAAGCCTTCTCTCAACCCTGCTCATGTTGAGAATTATCGGCCGGTCTTGTTACTTCCATTCCTATCCAAGGTCATTGAAAGGGCGGTATTTAAACAGGTCTCAGAATTCCTCTCTAAGAATGACCTCCTGAACTCAAACCAATCCGGTTTCAAAAGTGGGCACTCCACTGAAACAGCTCTGTTGTCTGTGACAGAAGCCCTAAGACCAGCTAGAGCTATGGCTCAGTCCTCGGTCCTCATCCTACTTGACCTATCAGCTGCCTTTGATACGGTCAACCACAACATCCTACTATCAGTACTGTCAGAAATGGGCATCTCGGGTAAAGCACTGTCTTGGTTTGAATCCTACCTCACTGGGCGCTCGTTTAACGTGTCATGGCAAGGACAGACGTCCTCATCCCATCGCCTCCCTACAGGGGTACCCCAAGGCTCAGTGCTGGGGCTCCTCCTCTTTTCAATGTATAATACCTCTCTGGGCCCGGTTATCCACTCGCATAGCTTCTTGTATCACTGCTACGCAGACGATACCCAGCTGTATCTGTCGTTCCTGCCTGATGACCCCACAATGTCGGCGCGGATCATGGATTGTCTTGCAGACATATCCTTATGGATGAAGGCACGCCACCTTCAGCTAAACCTCTCTAAGACTGAACTCTTGGTCATCCCAGCTAAGCCATCCATGCATCACAGCATCAATTTAAAGCTTGCCTCAAATACTCTCAAACTTTCTAAGGTTGCAAGAAACCTGGGTGTCATGATCGATGACCAATTGTCCTTCTCTGACCATGTTGCCTCAGTCTCTCGGTTGTGCTGCTTTGCACTTTACAATATCCCCAAAATCCGTCCCTACCTGACTCAATATGCTACCCAACTTCTGGTACAGGCTATGGTTATCTCCTACCTTGACTATTGCAATGCCCTCCTAGCTGGCCTCCCAGCATGTGCAGTGAAACCACTACAAATGGTTCAGAACGCGGCTGCGTATCTGGTTTTCGATCAGCCCAAAAGGGCCCATGTCACCCCATTGCTCATTGAGCTCCACTGGCTACCCGTGGCTGCCCGGGGTATCAAATTCAAGTCTCTCATGCTTGCCTACACAGTGACCTCTGGGTCTGCTCCAACATACCTGAGCTCAATCATACAGGCTTACTCTCCTTCTCGGCCATTACGTTCCTCCCAGGAACGTCGTCTAGCATTGCCATTCCCTACACACAAGGCAATCTCAGTCCAGACTATTCTCATATGTAGTTCCCCAAGGGTGGAACAAGCTACCTTATGCTATCAGAGCAGGGGCATCCCTCTCTATCTTCAAGAACCTCTTGAAGACCCAGCTCTTCCGAGAGCACCTCCTTTCCTAACACTTCTAACTTCCTAACACTTTTTGCCTCGCACTTCTTTCTCCTGTCACTATTTCTTTGTCTCCTCTGCCTGTCTATCCTTGTGTTTTCACCTTGTTTACCTTTGTTTTCTACTTTCCTTGACTTACTTAGTTGAGTTTAGTTGTTTAGGTTGCGCTTAAAGCTTACTCCAAGGTCTCCTACACTAATGTAGCTTGCTTGCTGTTCCTCACTTGTAAGTTGCTTTGGATAAAAGCGTCTGCCAAATGACCTAAATGTAATGTAAATGTTTCTTCACAGTAAGCAATTTGAAAATCCCAGTGCAAAAGCATTCCCTCCTTTCAAACATAATGTTTCCATTCCAACACAGTTTATCCATCAGCATGCAGAAAATGCAGTCCGCTTTGAAAATGTAAAATTAAAACGAGAAGCGGCAGGAGTCACAGAGATATACAGCAGGGAACATGGTTTGACACTGGCATCAGTGAAAAGAAGGCCATTGTCTGGTCCAGCAGATCTCCCCTCAAACTCATTCTGCACCAATGTTTGTGATGAAACAGACTAGGATCCAAGTGCGGTCACAGGTTTTAATCACTGAGGCCAAAACGTAGTCAGGGGCAAAACGGGTCGTAAACAGAAGGAGCAGAACAATAACCAGATACAAAAGCACAATCAAGGTCCAAAGAACAGGCAAGGGTCAAAACACAGGGATACCACGATCAAAATAGCAGAGAGCAGGCTTGGTAAAGTCTCCAGAAACAATACCTTACAATGAGGTAACTGAAACTGAGTCCTTAAATAGCCAGGGCTTGATTGAAGAATGGATCACAGGTGTGCTCCAACACAGCTGATTCAAATGATCAGTTTGTTGTTAAGCAGCTTCAGGAGTTCATAACGAGTTGATCATTTGAATCAGCTGTGTTGGAGCAGGGAGAGATCTAAAACATGCAGGACAAGTGGTACTCCAGGAGAGGTTTGAGAAACGCTGGCTTAGTGTACTCACTAGAGATGAAACGGTATGAAAATTTAATATCACGATTATAGTGACCAAAATTAGCACAGTTATCAGTATTATCAGTATTGTTAAAATGTGCTGACAATGTTCAAAAAGTACTGATACACAAACTAAAATCATTTCATTTTTTGATGTGGGTGCATAAGCAGCCTGTCTTTTAAATGCATACTCGAGTGTCTGTGTCACTGTAGATGAGGACAAGGGACCAGTAGCATTACTGGGTTTGCCTGCTGCAGGCCCACTCTGTAAACAAGGGAATAGCAAATGTATTGTTATTATTATTATTATTATTATTATTATTATTATTATTATTTTCTCTCTCTCTCTCTCTCTCTCTCTCTCTCTCTCTCTCTCTCTCTCTCTCTCTCTCACACACACACACACAGTCTACCTTCTGTGTTGCATTTGACTATATGCAATGACCCCATGAAAAATTTGCATAAATACAAATGAGTCTTAAAAAGACAGTGATAGTAAATGCAATGAGCCCAACAATTGACATACATACAGAGGAGGATAGTGTTTCTCCTGTTGGAACACTTTTACAAACCAATTCGATGACTGTCGAATTTTAAATCAAAAAAAGCGTACAATAGTCTACTAGGACATTACTTTCTCAGGCTACAAAAAAACTCAAAAATGGAGTGCAGATACGTGCTTTTAAATGAAAAAATTAAGCTACCTGGTCCAACATTCCCATGCATGGCTACAGTTGCTTAAATGAGCTTGTAAGGAAGACGTGAATTTTCAAGTGAGGACACTAAGGATGTGTTATTCATCGCAAATCAAGCACAAAGGGAAGAGTCGAGTCTGCTTGTGCATATTGTTTTCTAAAAGTCTTGGTATAATATAGGCTAATTTGTCGGTCATTTCAGAATATCATGATAATGCTGAAGAGAGCAAATTAAATAGCAGTGTTTTCCAATGTTCAGTTCCCCCTGACAGCAAAGTAGGCTAATTGACTTAAGACTTCGGAAGAGTTCAACTATTTACTGAACTTCAGACAAATACAAATAATGCTGTCACATCGTAGTTACGCCGGAAAATCCATACAGAAGAAGGAAATAAACTGGTCTAAACAGTGTTCTGTTTCAAGAATATGCAAATATAAGGAATTACACGGTACACAGAATTCATTGTTAATAGCAAATGGGCATTCAGCTAGCTCTGAGCCTGAGGCAATAAAAACTACTGGCTCCACTACACCACTGACAAAGTGTAGTGTTTTTACAAGAGTAGGTAACACTGAAAGCTTCAGTTTACATTACTGACAAGTTTTACCAAGTTAGACAAACCATGACATTTTCCCCCATTCTGAAGTCCCCACATCATGCATTGAGCTAAAAGTTAACTAGACCTCTTAGAAGGCTGAAAAATCTCCAGAGAGCTGTCACTGCCTTCTGCAATGTTTTCATTGACACAAAACAAACCCACATTGCATGCTGCACCTGCGCGCCTGCGTCTGGGAGACTTGCTAACTTTGGTTGATGCTGGACAGTATTTAACGTGAGTTTCTCAAAGCGCGGCGATCAACCATGGTTTTAACGATAATTAAAATTTGAAACGGTAATACTAACTGTCGGGAATTTTACCGTGGTTTACCATGAAACCAGTAACCGTTTCATCCCTAGTACTCACACAATCAAACACTTCCAACACTCAGGTGAAAAAGTGGCCTGGTGATTCTATACGCCATGGAACCACCTCATTTGGGTATTATCAATGCCACAGTGTGATTTCTGTAGGTAACATTCATGGGCCCTTAGGGAAGCAGGGGAGAGCTACAGTAGTTTATTCATGGAAAACTTGTGCTATCAGCACCCTCTGAACATTGGGCACTTAAATCGACAAGTAGAGGTTGAATTTAATTAACTGAATGGTTAAACACAGGCTTTCTGGAAGCCTGGTAATTATAACAAAATGAATGAAAGAAAGCAGTAAATTAAAAAATATGAGCAGATGAGAAACTACATCAAGACAGATTGGAATGAACACACTCATGCCTGGCCTTGCCCCCAACCCCCCTTGGCTGAATATTGAAATTAGAGGCTGGTGCTGAAACTCTATAGAGGCCTTACCTTAAAGGGAATATTACATGTGCTCACTTTTCCCATTTCCCATGTTTAGTGCTCATCTTTCTCCATAAAATGAGAAAGCTATGTCTATACACTTCTTCTTCTATAAACTACATCAGTTACCACATGAATTTAATATCACTTCATAAAGTTGAGCTTGCTGTTATGAACATAACAACTACACTACTACAGGATAGTATCAGTTTTGATAATGCCAACATCTAGCACTTAGGCCTCAATATCTTTTTCAGCATGCTTGGCTGTAAATGATATTACTTTTTGCAGTTTGCATACATTATCTGCTGCAGGACCTATATTCTCAGTACGTCTGTGTGCTTGTCTTTGTGCTGATGGTGAGAGCTGACTTTAGGAGATCCAACTGTCTGGTGCAAAATGCTCCAGTGCTGAAGTGCCAGTGCAGTGTGTTTCTTTACAGCAGGAAGGTGGAGCATAGCACAATGCAGTCATGGGACGACAGATGGTTCTCTTTATGGTGTTGTGTCAGAAAGCTGGTGTGGCAGCAGGAGGTTATGACCATGTTACTGGTGTCCAAACACTTATTTAGGAAGTTGTAATGATGTTATGAAACCAGAGCGATTGGTATGGCTTTTAAGAGTCTACTAAATGCGATAACAAATCATTTTCTCCCTAATATCCACTATAACTGTAGTCATAACACTGCACTGTACAAAAATAATGATGTACCTACCTATGTTTAGCATGCTGCAATTCTGTGAAGACCATGTGAACTTTCTGATCATATTTCCTGAGAAGTGCCTTGGCTCATCATCAATGTCATAGATTTGTGGGTCTTTTTTCTACTTCAAAAATATAGATCCACTTTAGATAAGACATCACTAGGCACAGATATAGATCTGTATCACTAAAATGATGAGGCTGCATAGAATCATGGTGATTCCCCAAAACACAAGCAATAAAATAAAATCTAAAATCTACCTCCTCATAGTCTCATCCAAAGTGAATTATCTTTATTACACAACCATCTTCGTTTCTTCACAGAGACAATACCAGTAAGGCTGTTTCAGTTGCATTTTGAAGGATGACATTATTACATATTTATTCTCCAATATTTCTCCACTGTTCAATATGTATGCTTAATCTGTCTAGGGAATAAACAATAAAACATCACTATAAAGGGAATTTATCTTATGTTGCTGAATATTAAAATCCTATCTGAGGATGTATTGCAAAATTATTTACCAGCATAATGCAGAAGGGTCTATTTAGGCATTGAGGTTCAAATCCGGAAATATTACAGTTGATTTTTAAATTGAAGATTAGTAATGTTGAGTGGACACAGCATTTTTATCACATCAGTGTTCCATACTTGTCCCATTGCAAGTTCTGTATAAAGAAGTATTGATTTTTATGGTAAGTAAAATCAACCCAGAAGATTTAAATGTAGAGAATCCCTCTCAATCACATCTCTAGCCGTGTATCAAGGGGAAGAATGTGCAATTTGATAGGTACAAAGAATAAGGAGCCAATATGACAAAGTCTCCACTGAATGGACGTCACCTTTTTTGTTGATTATCAAGTATCATGTGCTAGTCAAAACTCCCTGTTGTGCTGCAGCTTTGTGTATAGCTATTCTATTTTAATCAGTAAACAGAATTCATTTGGTAAATATCTATGCTGCTGTTTCTCATTGACAGCTGTCTTCTTTCACAGTCATTGTTTGGTAAATGCTTACAATAGCTGTGCTTGCAGATTGTTGAATCATTCTTACTGTATCACTTTTTGATCTTTTTTATTGCATAGATTGTATAGAATATGATCATTTTGCTGTTTTCATTTGATCTCATCTTGAAAAATTCAGACATAGCACAACTCTGTTGTCTAGTTGTGAACCCACAACCTACCCCTATTAAGCAGGTTATACTGTATGGTATGTCTAAAAGGGCACTGTGAAAGTTCAGCAAACTCCATTTATGTTCAGCATCGCTGTGTGACGTATGATCTATGATCATGTGGAGTGATGAACTGTTTGAGCTTCCATGAAATAAAATGTATACATTAAAATGCAAATGTCCAGGATAGACAAAAAATGAATGTGCATGCAGAGGAAAGTATAAAAGCCAATATTCTGAGCACCTTCCTGTTTATTAAAAGGTTATATAAGGTAGCTGGATGGTGGCGTGTATACCCAGGTTTTATGATACAGTCAGTCAATGGAGTAAGTGGTTTTAGACTGATTGTCAGTGCTCTGCCCCCCTAGCTGTTGTTTTTGTGTTCTCCCTGTCTGCCATGTGCTGTTGTTTTCCTTTCGTTTCAGGCCTGCCCCTATCCCCGCCAGGTCCCCGCCTGCCTCATCACCTTATCGCCGCCACCTGCCTGCCAGCTCACCTGTTGCCCTCATCTCGTCAGCTCTGCCCTACTTACTGCCCTGCTTGTGCCTGTCTCGTCGCTAGTTCGTTACAGCCTCTTGTGCCTGTTTCTTCCCCGCTGCTTCTTGTTTTGATCACCTGTTTTTTGACCCTGCCTGTTGCCCCGACCTTGTTCTGCCTGCCACCTTGCCCTGATTGCCTGCCTGGTTCCTGACTCTGCCTGTCCCTGTCGTTGCCCCCCGGAATGCCTGGTCTCTACCCTGCCTGTTTTTGATTCGCGATTCCGTCTAGCGATTTCAATAAACCGCTCGAAACCTCGCGTGGTCCGTTCTTGAGTCCTTGTCTGAGCCGTGATACTGAAGAGGAAGGAGAGGTACTGGATTTGGAACTCACTGGAGATTTTTGTTGAAGACCATTGCTGGTTTCAGCTCCTACACTCTCATATTTAAATGTAATGATCTGCCATGTCTTCATGAAGGCATTGTTTAAGGTATTATTTTCCCATTTGGAGAGTAGTCATATGCTTTTTGTGCTTGTCATGGGGTAAGATCTGTATGTGGGACATTTTATATGCAATTTAAATGAAAATGAAGCAACGTCTGCCCTACAGGTTATGAAAAAGTTTAAATTCAGGAGGGAAGCCTCTTATGTGATCTTCTATGACAACACCAGGTCATTTAATACAGCTTAAAACATATGAGTTGTATCTTGCAATACATTGTTGAAGCTATTTCCCTTCTCAATCACTGGTAAGGTCAACTCTCCCAAAATGCAATCTACAGCTGTGATCCAAGAGATTTAGATTGATGAGATTCAGAATAAAGAGTTATAAAAAGTGAAAAACTGAACTACTTCTTTGTTAAGTAGAATAAAAATAGTTTGTTCCCATTAGTAATGTACAAAACAAGAGATATTTATTTGATTACAGTTTATACATCAGCATGACTGTCATAAATAAAGAATAAAGAATAATAAATATTATTTTTACCACTGCAGTTTCTTTATTGATAAGAATAGCAGTGAGTGGATGAGAATCATGTAAAAACAGATTTATTCTTGACTATTTGAAAAACATAAAAGTTATCTACCATGCATGTGTGAAAACTGCATTTTTATAATCTGGAAAATATATAGAAACAATACAGATGTTGAATGAGTTCTGGCTGAAAGGTGGTGGTGACCTGCTTATAAACATATCAGTACACAAGGCTACATAAAGGCTATCATAAAACACATTAACTGTGTGTTACAGGCCTACAGAAACATAGGAATAGAACAGCCAGTAACACCATGGATGAGAATAAATGCAGAAGGAATGATATTGCTGGTACAGTGCTCTTTGTAGCATAAAAAGGTAATCATAATACAGTTACCTTTGTGTATAATTATCTGCATAACAAGGTGTTCACATGATACAAAATGATACATAAGTACAACATGCCCTTCCATAATCACATATTATTAGCATGATATATGTACTAATGCATTCTGTAACTGATTTTAACAAGTAGTAGAGAAACATTCCATCACTCTAGAAACCAATTAATCTTAATTCTGTTCAGAAATACTTAAAGTATCTCAGGGTACATGTCAGGCAACAGAATGATTAAACAAGTAAACCATTGGCTCATATTTTAAATTTCACATTTAGTAACTGGTTGTCTGATGGCATGATTTGAATACTTTATAAACTACAGGGTATATGATAATTTAACTAGTCATTTCTACCCAACTTCTTGTTAGTCATCAATGTCATTAATATGCATTTTCTCTGCTTATCACAAGATGGTTGTGTTTCCTGAAGAGATTCCAATTCATTACAGCGACTGTTGCCAAAGCACATGTATTACATACTTGAGTGCTGGCTTTCTGAAGAGATTAATATGACTATATTTAAACTGTTTATTATTAAAAATGAAAAGATGACCCTTTTCATTTTGATTTATATCTCTCCCAGTCATTATTACAGTCCTCTGCTGTTTCAGACAAAGCTGTACTACTAAGCAGAAACAGAGAATCTTTCGTGTTATTAAATTACTGGAACATGAATGGGTGCTTCATCTCATAAATCTTGTTTTCATAGTTTTTTTACAGTGTACATCTGTGGATTAACCAATGGATAATCATCACAATGTGATGATTAAGTAATGATCAGAATGTGATCTGAAATGTTTTAGATTAACTGTTATTAGTAAGGTAATAATGGAACACGCCAGTCAAAATATGGGATAGTACCATTGTGAAGGATGCCTGCAAGGATGTCTTCACCTGCCTGCAAAATGTTTTAATTCTGTTTAATTATTTAAATGTGTGTTTAAGGATCACTATCTTCCAGTTGCTGCTTTTTCAACAACTGATCTGATGTCAACCAATTCCATATAAACCAGTAAATTTTTTTTCATTGTACTTGCTTCATTGTTTGTGTCTGTGTCAAAACAGCCACACCTACTTAATTTGAAGCATATTAAATTCAGGCTTGTGGCTAGAGAGCAGGCCTGACATTGTGCTGGGAAAACAGATACTCAATTGTGAAGACATTATTTGAAGATTCTCTTCACATTTATGTATATAAACTGGGCCCCTCGTCACTATATACCCACTGTATAACTGGGCCCCAAATATTCTGTTCAATCCCAAATAGAAACTGTACCATGTGTGTGGCAATGTCACACTGAATATCAACTATGAATAGCTCTGAACTGTTTGGCAGGATGGTGAATAAATCTAAGGATTTACAGCTGTTTCTGCAGGAGTTCAGCTTTATAACACAAAGGCACAGAGAGAGAAAATTGTCTAAATAAATAAGTCTAATTAGTCACAGGACAAATGAATCATAAATCACAGAGGATATGTTCATATTATCATTCTGTTAAGAAAGAAATCAGGCATGTTTCTTAAATTTCTTCTTGGGCATATATTTCTTGAGCATATATTTCGGCTGGTCTTTTCCTTTTCTTTATGAGTAATGTGTTAATGCTAAGTTTCACTCCTTTTTTTCTCATTTTTCCATTTTCTCCCCAATTTGGAATGGCCAATTCCCTGAATTTTTGGAATGTCCAATTTGTCGTTGATGTTCGGTCCCATTGCACAACCCTTACTGTCAATCCGGGAGAGCGTGGACAAGCACGTGCCCTCCTCTGAGACACATGATGTCAGCCACTGCTTCTTTTCGCTCTGCGGTCCACAAGCTAAGCTAACACAGAGATGAGTCGGAGGAAGACATATCATATGCAGCTTTGGCACGTGGACCACAGACGCCCGATCGACCAGCAGGGGTCGCTGTTGCTAATGGGACCGAAGCCCCTGCCGACATACCCACCCCTATCCCTGGCAGAAAGAAGCCAATGTGTTCCGCCTGTGAGCTCCCAGTCACTGTTGGCTAGTGACACGGCTGGGAAAACCGGGCCGTAGCGTTCAGTCTACACTCGGAACGAGTGCTTTTACTGACTGAGCCACTTGGGAGCCCTTTCATTCCTTTTTTGTTTCCTTTTGTTTTAAGTTGGGGGGAAATCCAGGGAGGGAATTGAGGAGGACAAGCAGCAAACATCAGCGTCTGGAGGCAGCAGTCTGGACCAAGAACACCAGCAGCACTCCGTCCTTTTTTTTTCAGGTTTTCTTTTTTTTTTTTTTTTTTATTTTGGGATGAAAGTGAGGCCCAGCATAGAGGCCTGGGCCGAGTTGCGTCCCACCCTTTTTTCTTTGTCTTTGTGCGCGTGTGTACATGTGCGTGAGGGGACCTACTCCTCCTTGGTGTGCGGTACCCCCCCTTGGGCGGCCGAGAGGGGTCTTGCTTCTGTCACGAGGGCCGGTGTGGGAGACGAGTTGGAGAGTGGTCACTGAGTGGTGTGTGTGTGAGTGTGTGGCGGGGGTGGGAGTCCCACTCCTGGTGCTTGGCTCTCATGGTGGGAGGACGAGACGAGGGAAGGGCTGCCGTGGTGAAGGGGGGAGGAAGGTTAGGAGGGGAGGTCTGCAGAGCATGAACAGTCCATTTATGAATTGTGGCACTTTTAACAATAAAGATTTCGTACCTGTACTTCTGGTGTCCTGGTTGTCTGTGGTACCTGTACTTCCGGTCTCCTGGTTGTCAATGTTGGCAGCTCCCGATATATACATATATATATATATATATATATATATATATATATATATATATATATATATATATATATATATATATATATATATATATATATATATATATATATGTATATGTATATATAGCAATTAGGAAGCACATGATTGTGTCTGTGCTCAAACCTAGACTCAAACCTAGTTCAAGTGTGGGAAGTTCAAGTATCCTCCAAAATATTGGAAACACCCAGAAGCTAAGGAGAGTAAATTGCAAACCCTTGCTGAAAGCTCCTTCACTGTAATTGAGCTGGTCTGATGCTTCATCTCTGAGAACTTGTCGGACCACATGGAAGACAGTCCAGGTTCTCTTCTGAATAAGGCATGTTTGTAATGTGTTGTGCTTAAAAGCGAGTTGGGAAGTGGGTTAGATTTCCGAGACACTTCAATTCTAACCATAAATGTAGCAATCATATAGAAATGCTTTCTGTCTAAGAAAAGCAAGCCTTTTCTGAAGAGGGTAACTGTCCCATTTTTGATCTTGAAATCTTGAATTCAGCTACATGTCAGCCTAGTCTTCACGTTGGTTACAATTATGCCAGAATTTTTTTTTAGCATTTTAAAATCATTGTGAGTCACTATATGTGTGATGGTATGATGCAAGTTCAATTTTCCCTTATGGATCATTCTTTGGCATCCATGTAATTACAATGATTTAAGTTACTATAGCTTGCATCTACATTCCATTTGGTCTTGTGTAAATTTTTTTTATTATTATTTTGTATATGTTTAGTACTGTTTTTTTCCCCTTGATGGCAATTTACTATAACAACTATTCGGTGACTGAATACTAATTCATTATTAAGTGGCTAAAGTAACATTTCAATGGGAACAATAATGATTTTCAGTCTTGCAGTACTTATCTTGTAAAGATGGATACAAGAGGTTATTTTTGGGCCACCTCAAGGGAAACATTTGTGCCACCGGCAAGGAGCATGTTCAGGCATTTCAGCTCTGATGAATGCTTTATGACCTTCTATCTTCACTCCTGCTCTATGTTGGTTGCCAAGATGGTGTGCCCCTTTGGTTCAATAAGCTAATTCCTTACCAGCTGCTGCCTTTGCCAAAATCCAGCAGCTGTACCAACAGTCCTTCCTGAAAGCTGGAGAATACCCCAAGGGCACATGCTGATGAATAAAATGAACACAGTTTGCAATACACTTCCAAACCTCTGGACAGTAAATTTTTGGCAACTGGACACACAAGTCAGTCTGAACCAGCATCAGATAAGGAACTTTTAAGTGTGTTTCCATGCCCACCTCAGATGAAAATTCTGAAATTGAAACTGGATTTCATTGTGACTGGACCCAAATGAAGTTCAATTTAATTTCCCCAAGCCTCAGGTAGTGGTACTGGTACCTGGTACTCAGGTACTTTGAAAAGCAGTTTCAAAAGGTGCAGGTATGAATACACACTGGTGTGACATTTTGGAACAGAAAATTTGCCTACTCTCTAAATTGTTTATCTTGGATCCTTAACTCCAATATGAACCTGCAGCTTTCCCATGATGAAGGACCTGAAAACCCATGTCAATTAAATAGTAACAGTACAGTTCATTCACATAAATCCATCTTCTGGAATGTGCAAATACACTCTCATTAAAATTATTAGCAGAGCTGGCTGAATTGTAGATGGAAGAGAAATTTTAAAATATCAGGTATCAGATGAATCTTTTGAAATATTTAGCATCTACTACTTCAAGATCATCTGTTTTATGAGCATCTAATTTTCTTTGTCTTAGAAATATAATGAGAAGATTGAGCTGAATGCGATTGTGCAAGTGGATTGTGTTTTCAGCCCAAATTATGCATATTAGTTATTAGCTATCCTAATAACTAATATGCATCATTTTTAATGATGTTTATGCCATTACAGAAATGTGGCATCCCTTTACTCCTGAAGTGGTAATCAAACATCCATACTTTTCACCTTATGGTCATCCATAAATAAACATGGCATCACCTCCATATGTGGCATAAATGATGGCCTGATGGGAAACTAGAAGAGGTGATTAGTTTCAGTCTTCAGATAATCATAAAACAAACAAAATAACTTTTATTGCCTTTGAGATCATCTTATTTTCAGTTGATTTTACTTTTTACTTTTTTATGTCACGGTTAAGACCTGTTGTGCAGATCATCAGGACTTTTGCTTACTAAAACATCTAGAGACAAATGGTACAGACATGGTAAATGACATGATACATATGAAAATATGAAATGAAATTCATTTGGATGTCAGTTTAGACTAGAAATTATAAGGTGATTATGGGGGCAACAAGTTATAATGTAACTATTATGATTTATCCATCAACCCTTTTTTTCAACAATCCTTGACAATTAAATTCATTATACCATATTGTCATTTAATATGAAACAGTCTTGGCACAGATTTTTATTAATCTGAATTTTTTTAATGAGGCATGTTTTATGTTACACAGGCTTTAAAAGGTCTCAGAATTGGACTTTGTTTTTAAAACCACTATTGCTATGCACAGATGCCTGATGTGTCATGAATATTATACCAAACTTCTCTCTTTCTCCCCACTTGTTTAAACCAATTGCTTTGCATGAGTAGTAGGCCTGCCTGAATCCACCACATGAAAAATATAAATTAATGTAAACCTCTGGTGGGCACATAGACAGGTAGGCAGTCAGAGTAGCCCAGCAGCTTCTTGAGTCAGTGTGTCCAATCATCCAGTCTTGCTCTGTGGACCAAAAGGAGGGAGGTTTACTCTGAATTTGGTGATCATAGTGTGGTACATCCTCGTTCAGAGCTCTCTATTCCACTTATGGGGCTCAAGGGAAATGGTGGTGATGAACGTTGCATCTGTTGTGTCCAGTGTTCAGCACTGAACAGCTTCCATGCTACAGTCTGCACTGCACTGCACCGGGGAGATCCCCTTGCACTTAATGCATATATTCCTTCTTATGCATTAGAACATTCCATACATGGTTAGAAACATTTATGGAATGCAATATTTCTGACTGTTTCCAAAACAGTGTCTTCAAGCACTTTTCTTGTAACAGCCAAATGGAATGCAGGGGCAACAATCTTAGATGGCGGTTAACAGCATAATACATACCTTGGACTCTTTGAGTCCTTGGAAATGATTCATGGCACTCCTTCAATTTCAAGATTTTACCAAATTGTGTGAGACCCTGCCTGCAATTGCAAGATGAAATTTTGTAAATTTTGAGTATAAATATAAATATTATCAGGAGACAATATTAATTCAGCTCTCAGGATCTTGGTTCTATGGCATAATGTGATCTCAACCTCAATTTGAAAATGTGTAGCTTATACAATGATGTAATAATGATTGTAGCTGTACAATGCTTAGGACTGCCACTCTGGGCCACAGCTGTGCACATGATTAATATAATTAAATGTAAATTAAATGTAAATGTGCTGTTTACCTGGGGCTTATCAGGAAAGTACATGGAAACTGGTGAAAATAATGAGTAATTATTTGGTAATGTTATTTTTAGTTACAAATAAGTTTACTAGGAAACTCCTTGACAACAGCAGTTACTTATCTGAAGTAATTCCTGTGAAACCAATGAGTAATTCTATGGTATGATCATCACTGTTATAGGTAATTATTGACTGTTTACATGAAATAGCAAGAATTTGATTGACTTGCATTCTGAGTAATTATCTGTAATTCTGTAGGTAAGCTTTATGAAACTAGCATGTACCCAAACAGTACCCTTATTTCTGAATTACAAATAATTACAAGTATTTCAGCAATTACTGTGACCTGATCAATTTTTACATTTTAATTAGAAGGAATACATCTTAAAACTATGCAATTTCATAGGAATTGCACTGTAAAATAAAATGATACACAGTGGTTACCATTAACCTTCGATGTCCACTTATAAATATTGTTCTGCTGGTTTTACATGCTAATTTCTTGGGAAATATCTCAGCACTTATTATGTTATTTCATAGGATCTGCACTGTAAAATAAAGTGAATCTTTCATTTGGTTGTTATGCAATAATTACTGACTTACCCATTTACTTTCCATGTTCACCTACAAAACTTAAATGGCTGTCTGCCATGTGCATTTCTTAGAAAATGCCTGGGCAGTAACTATTTGAGAGAAATTGGACTATAACATGCAGTGATACCTTTTACCCCTTTATTATACACCAAATACCAACATTTTAGTATTTAAGATGTAAAAAAAAGAATATGACAATGGGTTTTGTCACATCAAAAGTTTTGAGGGTGTGCTTTGAGCTTAGTTATGAACAGAAAAAAAACTGTGTCAACTTAAATTAATTTTTTCATTTAAAAAAAATTCACATGTATGTTTTACAACATACAACATCAAAAGCTCACGGAAATTTTATCATAGATCTACAAAAGTGTGGCTGTTTTGCAGTAAGCCAAATACAATGAAAAATGCCACAACAGTGGGGTTATTGATTTTTTAAAAATCATTCTTTCAAAATTTTGCATGTGGACATCTCAGTTATGGGAGAACACAATGCAGGAGTCCAGTAATTTTATTCAGTTTGTAAAGAAAGCCTGCAAACCTGCTGGTTTAAAGCATTCCAGAAGTAATCATGGCACAGCTTATGGATGTGAAACATAAGGGCAAGAGTGTAGTTATTTTAATGCTCCCAAAGTGTTCCCAAATTAAAGTCAAATTCTCACATTTTCAAAGTGAAACACCTCAGGAATGAGAACTGGTTCCCAGCAGGATTTTACCAGCTCTTTTTAAATCTTGCAAATCATTTGCCACCCAGGGAAAATACACAATTGCAAAGAGCAGTCTTCAGAGCTCAGTGTGCTGGAGAAACGGGAATGTCTGCAGAGGTAACACAACATGTTGTGCTCACCTAATTCCTTCAGGGTCCTGTGTGTCCCATTACCATTCTCTGTGTCTGATGCCATAATCTTGTACCTGGGCATGCTCTGTCAAAGAAGGAGACATGGGGTGCTGTGGGCCCTGTAGAAGAATTGAACTACACTGACTTCTGTCAGTCATGCCCTCATCTCACTGTAAGATGAAGGCAACCTGTCTGAGTCACAGCACTTGATCTATGCTGGCAAGCCATGGCTTGTGATCACATTTACTCTCTGTTTGTGCTTCTCTTTTTGTGGGTTGCCACAGTTACTGTGGTGATTGCTGAAATTTCAGTTTTTCATGAGTGCTTTTGCCAGTATAAGTATTGGTTGTGGTTGTGTGCTTCACACTTATTGACCCATCTGTTCTAAAGTTGTTTCCAGATCACTGTGCTGTCTACGATCTATCAGGATCAGAAACATTGATACAGTGTCTGGGTACAGGGTTTTTGAGCAACTTTTATCCTTATTATAAAAGTTATAAACTTATCCTTATTGTTCCTTACTTACTTCATTAACTTATAGTATAATTGCTTGAGTCACATTTATTTTCTAATAACATTTTATTATTCTGTTTTATTTTTCTTCAAAGAGCAAATACATATATAGTTAATACATTACATAACTTCATCTGAACGTAATTTATTTTGCAAAACAGAAATACAGTAGGTTTCTATCCTCGGTAGTAAGGTACACAGCACTGTGTAGGCAAAAAATCTTATATTACCACAGTATTATCTTAATCACAATAGACAGAGTACTGCTTGTGTTTGTAATCCAGTAACACACTTTGAAATCCAATAAGCCATTAAAAAAATACGTTTTATGAGAGCAAAACTGAATCATTTATAAAAAAAAAATATTGCAATACTAATCAAACCTCTCTTGTTCAGGTTGCAATAAGCTGTCATCATTGAGCATACCCTATCACCTGATCACTCCCCTGCAATGCACTGAGGGATTTTCAGTTAAATAACTGTTGGCTGTAGGGGAGTGTGCCTGGTGTCTGCACTTTCTGTCTACATGTGTGGAGGTGTAGAAGCCATATTTAAAAAAGGGGGAAAATACAAATGACAAATCTGCTGAATGGTGCTTGAAATTCATCTAGGGGTGTCCCAGACTAGGGGTCGACCGATTATCTGGTCGTTAGATAATTGGGGCCGATATTTGCAAATTTTTGATTATCGGTCATCGGTATATTTTTATCGAAATTCCCGATAAAAATAAATAAATAAATAAATAAATAAATAAATAAATAAATAAAACTTTTAAAAGCAATGCGTGTACTGTCCCGACGCATCTCCTCTGTCAGAAAAAAATGCTATTGGCTAACATTCTTTCCACAAAATTCCGTCATTGGCCAAGACAGACGTTATCTGACCTTGAAAATCATACGTTTTCAGCTGCTGGAAACAAGGATGGAAGGTAAGTATCCAGTAAAATGGTTGTTGTGCTCAAACCATACCGTTAACCAAATTGCACTAGGCTAAATGGACCTTTTTGAATCAGTATAAGTACTCTACGCTTAAGCTAAAAAGCAAGCAGAATATAAAAGAAATAAGGACTTGTTATAAGGACTAATTGGTGCACTTATGCTATAAGTTGCAACAGTTTGACACTGCACATGTAACAAATAGTAATGTAAATTTATTCTTTCAAATGAAACATTCAAATAAATTTACCCTAAAGCACAGCCTTCTGAATTACAGTCGTCATTTAACCCTCCTGTTATGTTCAACTTTAAGGAACAGCAATAATGTTCCCGGGTCAAATTGACCCGGTGCATGTTTAACCATCCAAAAGTGGTTAAAAAATATTTTTCCTCCATAAACATTATCTTTAGCTCAATTAATATCAATTTAATCAATATTTAGTGTAATCAAGTTTTTAATCCCTTACAGATCATGGTTTACTTACGATAATTCACTCGTTTTTCATTAAAAAAATAATTTTCAAGCTGTTTTTTCTGTACATTGGCAAAACTAGACATTCAACACATTTGTTTTATTTATTCTTATTTTATTTAGACTTTTTCAACATTTTTGACATATTTCCTGTCATGGGGGCATGTTGATTAATACAAACAAAACATCTCTTCTGTTCCGAGTCAAATTGACCCTTTCAATTCAAAACGCACTAAATGAGTCATAAGCACTATTTTAAAATGGCATTTTATTTTTTAACAATGTTTACAATGTTTACAACAGGAAACCTGAAAAAGAAAGAAAGAAAATTGTGTGTGTCTATGAAGCACATGAGTGGCAGGATGCCACTACATGTTTTGTGCAAGTGAATTTTTTGCTCTTGAAGCATGTGATGCTAGTCTTGCTGTCGTCTTTGGGCTTGCAGACTTGGCACTTCTTCTTTTTTCCTCCAGCAGCAACCTAGGAAGATGAAGATGATGATTAATTTATTAGTTTGAACAGTACAGAAGTTTGTCTTTTTGCGCATCCTGATCCCCTGACCGACACACACATGCACACACACTTACCTCGGACACTGGTGGGGTAGGTGCGTCCCCCTCCTGGATCCTCCTCACCACGGCTACAGCGGCTGGGGTTCTTGGCAGGTGCTGCCTTCTCTCAGTGTGGGGTGTCACAAGTGCTCTCCAAAGCTCCTCGTCTCTTGAACAGCTTTGAAGCTTTCCAATCTGGGAAGATCTCAGTCCAGATGACAAACGCATTGTAGGCCAACACATCCACAATGTTATAGAAGATGGCCAAAGGCCAGCGTGCTGTCATGCGTTTGCACCTGTAGGACCCTGTCATCTTGTCAAGATTGTCCACCCCCCTTGATGGCATTGTAATCCAGGATCATCTCAGGTTTCTGGTCCTCTCTGGTGCTGATCTTGGCATCCTTATGCAGCGTGCTCATCACCACAACATTTTTCCCTCTTTTGGGACAGTAAGAGACCAGGGCTGTGGTGTCTCTAAAGGCAAACTTTGAAGATTGAGGGGCCCTGTTCTTGATTGACAGCAGTTCAGCAGGGAGCTCTGGTTTATTTTTCCTCACAGTTCCGACCATTGTAAGCTTCCGCTTCAGCAACTCCTGACCCAGGGTGTAGGAGGTGAAAAAGTTGTCGCAGGTAATGTTGTGGCCCCTGAGATGCTGGATCATGTCAAGAACCACCCGCATCCCCTGGTTTCTCTCTGGTGCTCCTCCAATAGGCTTACCAGTGTAAACCTGCATGTTCCATGCGTAGCTTGAGTTTGCATCACAAGCTGGCCAGATCTTTATGCCATATTTTGCTGACGTTGAAGGCATGTATAAAGGGGCAGCAACTTCTGAATGCCACCAGCCTTTCATCCATGGTGACATTAGGACCTGGGTTGTAGAGTAGTGGCAGCTGCTCTACCCACTTCTCCCACACTGTCCTAATAGCTGCCAGCTTACCTCTCTCCCGTCTGCCAGTTGGGGTCCAGGAACAAATTCTGTGTGTCTGTCTGTTTGTCTGTCTCTGTTTGTCTGTGTGTGTGTGTGTGTGTGTGTGTGTGTGGGTTGGAAGGGATTAGGCAATCACATTGTGTCTCCTATTTGAAAAGAAAACAAATCAGTTTCAGTCTAAATTTGATATTTTTATCCTTTGTAGCCTCCATTCTCACTGCCGGGTCAAATTGACCCGAACAGTATGTGTGTAATATAAACATGCGGGGGGTTGCAAACACGTTTAATTAGTCATCTTCCATTTACATGTTCATTACACTAATTAAGCCCAGCAGAAAAAGTTTCATGCTCCAAAAGTTATTAAAAATATTTTTCCTGTATTTTTAAACTTTGAAACGGGTCAATTTGACCCGCAACATAACAGGAGGGTTAAGCAACTGTTCACGAAATTAAACTTCAGCTCGCTTGTGGTTGCACTGTATGTCGGAACCTCGCGGAAAAGCTGAAAATATCCGTTTGCCGTTTTGATCATGGAATTATCATCATGGAAGTCGAGTTATTAAAATAAAAAATTGCAGCACACAGTTTGCACTTCACAGTATTTTCGCTAACTTTATCACAGTTCTTCCACACGGTACCCTACTTTTGTATGAGCTGTCCATTTTTCACATTAATGACTTATCAGCATATGGGCTCCCCGAATCTCCCCGAAGCTTCAGAAAAAGCGTGGACACACAGGCTAGTTTTAAGGTTTGATATTTCATACTTGAATGCTTGTGAAATAGCGATAGGCATCTGTTGCGTAGCCAAAATAAGATAACCATGGAGAAATTTACCAGCAACGTCAATATTACAATGCACATTTTAGTTATTGCAATTTTTAGTTTATTTTTTATCTTTGAGAAATAATTTTCATTTGATCTTTTTGCTCTTTATTTAACTTTAATAGTGGTGATGTATGCCTATTTCTTTTCACACCGAAAAAAAAAATGTTAAAGGCATTTAAATGTAACAGGTAGGGTGTTAGGACCCAGAGGATAATGGCAATTAGCGTGTGGTCAGTTTAAGTGTGACACCCGGACCCTTACACACTCTAGTTCTCGCGAGACCTCTCAGGTAGCGTTTGGCAGACACACGGCGTGCGGCATTAGAGTCTGGAAAAGTTAACCGAACAGACGTGTTGTAAGATACCTGGCAGGCAAAGGTCGATACGGAGCCGATTTACCATCATTGAGGAGCTGGGAAGTCTGGCAGCGACATCTTTGCTGTGACGGCGGCTGGGATTTGCCTATAGCCACTCGTAGCACCAGCGTTTTGGGAAGTACAGCAGGTTATTTTCAACACGCCATGTGCTGTACTGCTGGGAGCTGAGGGGGAGCCGCTACTACAAGGAACAGAGAACCAGCTGATTAGTGATGTCAGCCACTGTTTTTTCCCCAGGTTTTTAGTCTTTTTTAGCATTGTCTTTCTTTTTTTGCGGGTTAGCTGTTACGGAGGGGAAAGAATTCCAGGTCACTTTATTTATGTAAAGGGCTCCTCATTCCTCTTATCCCCAGGGCTTCAGGGCATTGTGCACCAATGGAAGTATAATTCAAGGCAGTGATTGTACCCTTAACGTGTGAGTGATATTTCCCACTGGCTTTTGAATGGGTTTTTTTTGTTCTTTGCATGTAGTGAATTTGATTCGCCTGCTTGTGAACACACTTAATTTGGCCTGGTGCAAAACCTTCCTTGTATTTTGGGGTGGGTTCCCCCCCCGTATTCTGGTGCACAGCCCTGGCCCCCGCCCCTTGGGGTTGAGGATTGAGGAACCCTAGTTTTAATTGTGATCCTTCCTCTCATCATCATAGTCTTTTTAAATTGTGGTACCCTATTTTGGGGAAGGTAGACGTTTTTAATTGTGACCTACTATTGTTTGCTTAACGTGTGGTCGCATTATTAAGGTTTATTTTTTTTGCAGTTACCCCAAAAAGGGTGCTGTACTGCTAATAGTGCCTGGTCTGTAAATGGGATTTGCTGTATGAATTCTTCACGAGTCCCTTTTCCATTGAAACCTGTGGAGCTGACAGTGGGCTGCCTTTGCCCCTAGCCTGATGCATGTTGGTACCTTTTGTGTGCGATTTCAACAGAGAAAAAGAAACTTGCTTTGAATTAAATAAAGACATTATATTTTTTGTACTTTTGGTCCTGCCTTCGTCCATTCATTTGGACACTCACCTGTGTAGCCTACGTTGGCCTAGTACTACATCTTAATAGGGTCTCCCACCCTTTTAATTTGGGAGTGGCGTAGTGGTATAAAGTCTGCTTCAGGGTCTAGCCTCCCGACCACAGGGCGGGGGCTACAAAAATATCGGCCTGAAATATCAGTTATCGTCCTCTTTTTGTCACAGATAATCATTGTCGTATTGGCCCTGAAAAAAACATATCGGCTGACCCCTATCCCGACTAAGAATTTACATGTTTTTTTTTTTTTTTTGCTCATTGATCCATATTCTCATTTGCGACATTGGCTTCCATTTTTTCCACACCAGACAAAAGAGCTGAAACACCCAATTAAACAATTTGTCGCACACAGAAACAACTTGATAATGAAACGACCAAAACTGAAACCAGGCCACTGTCAAGTGTCGGCATATCAAACATCAAACAAAGTGGCATATAAAAAATGACCATGACAAAATATAGGTTTAAATAACACAGGGGCTAACACATGCCTTGGATTTTTAAAATTTAAAGTTAAGGTGAATCCCTACAAGCTACAAATTAAAGGCAATACAGAATAAACATTATTCGTTAAATGACTCCTTTTAATGCCATGAAGTGCAGAACAATGTCAACGTTAATGTTTCTGTGCTTGTGAAAGCTACAGCATGAGATTGTTTAACTAGAAAAGTGCATTTCCTGAAGAAAATGCAGAGTGCGCTTGCAACCTGGCAGCGAAAACATGGTAACGTATATGAGATGATCGCTAGGATGTGGCTAAGTGGTTGCCAGGCTGTTGCTAGCTGGTTGCCAGGGCGTTACTAGGTGGTTGCTAGGCTGTTGCTAGGTGGTTGCTAAGGTATATAAGGTCGTTGCTAGGGTGTTAATTGGTGGTTACTAGGGCGTTGCTAGATGGTTACTAAAGTCTATGATTTGGTTGCTAGTGCGTTGTTGTGTGGTTGCTAGGGTGTTGCTAAGTGGTTGCTAGGGGGTTGCTAGGGCAAACAATATGCTCGTTGGGGCATTTGTAGGGCGTTGCTGTGTGGTTGCCAGGGTGTTGCTAAGCGGTTGCTAGGGTAAACAATAAGGTTGCTGGCCGTTGCTAGGTGGTTGCTAGGGTGTTACTACGTGGTTGCTAGCCTGTTGCTAGGGTAAACAACATGGTTGCTAGGAACACACCCACCTTTGGTGAGTGTTGGGTCACATGACACAAAGCACCATATCACGTCCTGTGGCTAGTGGTCAAATGGTGACCGAGTGGTAAGACTTGGAAAAATGAATTGAAATCAGTGAGAGGATGGCAGGATGAATAAATGAGTAAAAGACGAGTGCGGGTCAGTTTGGCTTTCAATGAATGTTGGGTGGCATGACCTGAGGCAGCATATGTGGTACAGTGGCTGTCAGGGATAAGGTGACCGAGCGGTAAGACTTTGAAAAATGAATTGAAGTCAATGGCAGGATGGAGGGATGAATAAATGAGTAAAAAAACTGTTTAAAAAATGACAAAAAGACGAGTGCGGGTCAAGACGGTCTTGGATGAGTGCTGATTTGTCCCGAGGTAACATGTGAGGTATGGTGGCTCTGGGGTGAAAAGTGAACGAGTGGGAAGGCCATGAAGGGTGAGGGGGGTGATTTTGAAAATGAATGGGAGTCTATGGGAAAAAAGGGATGAAGAAACGACAAAAACCGGAGAACGAGTGCGGGTACGGCTTAGCTGTATACAAGAAACCTGATTGGGGTCAAACCGGACAGGTTACAGTTGGCTTGGGGGGGGGGGTATCTCGAAAACTGTGGGAGGAGAAGCGGTCCAAAATTTGGTGGAATAAGAAGAAGAAGAAGAATAAGAATAGAAGAAGAAGAAAAAGAATAAAATTATCAGATGACAATAGTTTGCTTGCAATGCGAACACTAATTAACAAGGATGACAATTTTAATAATTAAGTGGCAAGTAATCCCAAAGCTTTCTCTTAAATGTTATATTATAGCTTTCTTGTGTTACAAAATTCAAATTACAAAATGGAGCTAATTTTAGTTAAATCGATTTAAAATTACTGAGAATAAACTTGTAAGTTAGGTTGAGTGCAATGAACAATAACGTTTCGGACACAGACCTCACAAAAGCTGTGATGTGTCATGAGCATTTAACGTAATTTACATCGATAAATGCCATCCTTGTTATATCTCACGTTGTCGCTTTTGCAAGCACACAAACTACAGACAATCTGCGCTGTTTCGCGAGCATAATAATCTACTCCATTTACGCGATTGGTGTCGATTATTGTGTGAATTATTTGTTTTATTGTTAATCAAAGAGGATAAAGGGGAACAGGTTGAAAGTAATGATAGATTTAAAGGTAGTGTTTGGGCTTCCCCTGTTTCCAGCTCACCAGCCGCCACTGGTTGATACAACTTGCATTTTTTTGGATCATCTTTGACTTGCTCAAAATGCTCCCACACTTTTGAAGTTTTTTTTCCTAGATATTGTGAGTTATTAGGTGGCTAAAAAGATTTAAAGAGCAGCCAAGATGCTGCTCCGATGGTCCCGCAAAATTGGATAGTGCAACTTAGTCTACCATGGCGATTTATTCAGGCACACTAAGGAGATTGATTAAAAGCACATGAGTTATTTTCCAATTTTTATTAACAGTATTATTAATAGGCTGATATTTATACCAAAATAGGCTATATATCATTATTTATTGGGAGAAACCAAGCAATTCTATGTAAAATCAGACATTCAGCACCCCCATATAGCCGTAATGGAATGATCCTTGTTTCATAACCACATTTTGCGATGATTCGACTGTGAGATTGGCAGTCGAATCAGGCTCCTTAGATCGAATCGTCAAATAGTGGACTATTTGGGGTCACCCCTAAATTCACCCTGTCATTGATATGGTCTTGGCACCAAATTTAGATGTCATCATGAACACAGAAATGCTGCGTTTGTAAGGAGTGTTTAGCTATAAATTGGTTCGTTCTGCCCACTCTATGCTCTTTTTAGTCTTTTTAGTATTTTTCTTGCTTTCCAGTATGGCAACAATAACAGTGTAAAACATAATTTCTAATGTAACAGAAAAACGCTGTATAGCACTAACTTGTTAAATAACAAAACCTCAGAAAAATAGACAGAGTAACCTCTAAATCAATAAGAACAGTGCAACAACAGCAATCACACTGATATTCTGTGCTCATTCCCATATATTACAAAAATGCAGGCTATGCAGTGTACCTGCAAATATAGCTCATGATTCATGTATTCCCTCATAACCTTTTACTCACAAAGTGGAATTTAGGAAGTTTAAACTCTCTGAGTGAAATAGGAAACAAACCCCTTTCCTGCTGCTTGTCTTACTGCTTTTCCACATTAACCATAAGTAAACTGGGAACATCATCAACTGCCAGTAATTAACTGCAGGTAGACTAAATGAAATTTGTTGAAAAGCCTCAATTCAAAAGTGAGTATTGATCTCAGATTGGCCTAATTCTAAAAAGGTACACATCAGTGACTGTTTTGAGTTGAGAGGACATTATTTATTTATTTTTTGTTCAGTTTTCACAACTTTTCTAACCATTGCTTGTTTAGCTGATAACATCCTTTGAATCTTACTTTGCAACATCACTCAATGATTTTGACTTTTTGATATTGTTGGTTAATTGCAAATACATGCCAAAAAGGCAAAAGTGCTACCCACAACATACAATAAACATGTTATCCAGTTATTTAACATTGAAAACAATGGTATTTGGAAAGTCAGTTTGAAAAAAAAAAGTGATATGTGGGGATGCTAAAAAAGGTGACATTGACTGCTGAGCTGATCTGTATTTGTACTTTTTTGGGCTGGTATTAGAGGTGAGAATTTGGTAGGCTAACAATGCAGTAGTAGTAGAAAAGTGGGGCTTCTTGATTTTCATAATGTGTGGAGCTACCAGATGCTGTCAATCAGCAATTTTGTGAAATTCTTTTCTTTTTTTACGAAGTGCAACATACTTTGTACTCCATGACACATCATTGGTTCAAATACACAAGTCAGAGGGTACAAAAAGCTTTTTTTCATTTGTAGCTCATGAAGTCACATTGTCCCTTTACTACTAAAAAATGGCAGATCTTGCAGATGATCTACCTCAGTACATATTGCATTAAGGTAAAATTGTTGTTGAATGTATTGCATAACCAGTTCATTAGTTAATGAGTTATTTAATGTAGTTATTGGGAATAAACTGTGAATCAGAAGTTTTCCTGTAAGCCCAGCTAGTAACACTGAAAAATTAAATCAGAAAAAAATAGATTAGAGGTCAACTTGTCAATGGGACAGAGGGGAGAGAGTGTAAAAAAGTAAGGGCTTGATTCTGCTGCTGTCTGAGCCTGCTACGCATTTCTGCTGCGTTCTTCTGTTTGAGCCTCTGTAATGTTCTGCTGTCAGCTGAGATCCTAGACACATTGGGGCAATTGCCCTGTTGTTAGCTTAGCTGCGGTTTAAAGTTTAACACGGTTTTAAACGCGCATGTTGCGGAAAAAGTCACATGGCTTCTTAAACCCCATTGCTGTGTCATCGGTACTTGTGGTTTAACCTACTGCTGAGATTTAGCTTGATCTCAGTTGCGCTATCGTCAAGAAATCTCATATCAGCCACTAGAGGTCACTTTTTGTGCGTATTTGCTTAAACCTGATACTGAGGTGGTTTAAGGAGAGACTAAACCATCTCATTTGCAGAATGAGACCTACATCACATCCTACACACAAACTGTAGTAATATTTTGTTAGCCTGATGTCTGCCCCCATGTAGGCCTATGTCGTCACTTACTTTGACTGTGTGAAATAAAAGCTATATAGGCATATCTCTTTATATAGTCCTATAATTAAGGCTTGCGGAGATAACATTCTACATCTTCTTCGAAAAAAAAATGTAGGCTGTTTTTTTTCTAATCACAAAGGCAGACAAAACACACTTAATCTAAATAGTGTATTCTTTAGGCTATTCATCACCAGGATTGTTGCGCCGTGCGGCACCGTCAATTTTCAACAAAAGACGGTCCCTTTAAGAAAAAGTGCATTCTGGGTAACGGGGCTGTTCGTTGGTTATTCTTTGAGCGGTGCGATTTTTGGGCTCACTCGTGGTGTGTGCTAAAAATAGAAATATATAAGCCTAATAACAATTACAATATCGTATAACATTTATATTACATTGAGGATCCAACTTTCAAAGAATCCTAAAATATGTCATTAAGTGGCATTCTTGTTAACTCTTCATTCTGGCAGAGAATATCTGTATAGACGGGCTCTGGTTCGGGGTAGATCTCCAGCTTCCGGTTTCCTGACAGTTTAACTGCAAGTCACCTGAAACGGTGCATGTTGTTACACAGCAATCGCTTTCACCAGGGCACCCATACCATCGGCTGAAGAAGCTGCTGGCCTACAGGAGGTCACCCGAGTGGGCAGCAACAACTCCACACGGGAGGCCATCTGTGTCAGGGAGACATTTGTTTCGTATTTCTCTGCAGAGGGAGCTGTCCCCTGGCAACCTGTGGCATAATCCATGGCTGTAAACGGCTCTTTTAAGAGCCACCAATTATTCAAAAAAAGCATGATTTCCATTTTCAGTACAAGATGAAAAGGTTGTGCACAGCTGTTCACAGAAAATTCAAGAAATTGTCATCCCTTATGACATCTTGTTTACCTTTAAAAAAAGGTCAATCTAAACTGAGACTTGGGTTGAATGTGTCAGATGCAGCAAATGGCAATAAGCAATAAGACAAAGACCTAAGGTAAATCAGCATTACTTTTAAAGACGGGCATAATTTCCCATATTTTTTGGAAATATGGTTTGTTACTTCGATATTCACTTAAGGTGTTAAGTTCAGTTCATATCTGAGTCCAGTCCAAATAAAAATAAATCTACATTCAGAATTAATTACACATTCTTATTTGATAATTCAATGTGACAGCTGACTTGTTTATTGTTTGTGACAATTTACCCCCTCATGGAGCAGGTTGTCATAATTTCACTCTTGGCTAGTAATTTTTAATTGAAATATTGTATGACAATCTAATGAACATGACATATGTGCCCAAGATTAAGGTGTATCATTTAGTATAACATTTTCAACATCAATGTGTTGTTTGCAGTCATTTTTAAAAAAAATGAAGTGTGACAACACCCACTCTTCCCTCCACTTTTTCAATTAGAATATGATAGATTTGAAAATAATATAAAACACATAACCAGAAATGTTGTAAAACATTTTATTATAATAACTTCAAAATGAAAAAATGGCAAGACACTTTCTGCAACGTGTGTGTGTGCGTGTGTGTGTCTGTTTGTGTGTGTGTTTGAGGGAGAGAGCGCAAGGTGCAGCTGACAAGACTGCAAGGGAAATAAGCTTACTAACACCCCTCACAGCCTTGTCAGCTACATCCTGTTACTCTCTCTGCAGTGTTCAGTGTTGTCTGTGTTTCCAGCTTCCAGACATTTTGCCTTGTAGACAAGTCTGTGTATGTGGAATTTCAAGTCCTGCCTTCTCCTATAAGAGAGTGTCCTGAAGTCCTTCAGGACGCTTTTAAAAAGAAGACTGTCGCTGTCTTCTTGAGGAGGGCTGGGAGGGCTACCTCTCCTACTAACAGCCTCCAAAGCTGGTAGCAGCCTCTCTTCAAAATCTGTGCCGTGTGGCCTCTTTGTCTTGTTGTGTGTGCGTGTGTGCTCTGCCTGGTTCTCTGCCTGTCCCTGGCTCTGGCTTGGTGTTCTCGGGCTCTGGCTCGCCTCACACTCTTGTGCTGCCTGACTGTACCCGGCCATGGCATCTTCTTTTTCCTCTGGGGTCAAGGCTTCCCCAACTCCCCCCACCATATTACTGGAAGTTGTTCTATCTTTCAGGAAGGGGTTGAGGAAGCCCATGACCCCACTGTAGCGCCATGGCCGGGCACTACTTGCCCCAGTCCCACTCCTCTTCCTCTCTGCCTCCTTCCTCCTCTCTTTTCTATAAGTGTCCCTCAAAGACTTCCACCATTTTTTGCATTCATCCACTAGTGAAAAGCCAATAGAAAGCATATTCTGTAAACACCTCATCACCCACATTTCAGAATAGCTTGTTTGCATGCTATGTCTAAAATGGTATAGCTGCATGTGCCACCGTACATATTTAAGCCTAATGCCATTCATGATTATTTTCTCCAGCTAAGCAAAGTCTATGTGAGCTGTTGGCCATGTATGATGTGCTGGTAAAAAAAAAAAAAAAAAAGGTTAACAATACCGATTACATCAACGTTGCTTACGTAGCTAAAGTTTAAAATGTGTACTTCAAATGTACTGCGAAATGACTAACTGTATGATATCAACACAGACGTATGATTACAACACAGACTTTGCAGCATGAAAAGCATTAAACTAGCCCATCTTATGTTATGCATGACCATGGATAATGACACTGGCGGTAACTTTTCTTTAGATTGTGACATTTGGCGGGCTGAAGTAGGCTATTTTACAGCTCTGCTAATATCTCCCGTTTGACAGCATCATCCATACAAGTCACATGTAAGTAAATAGCAGTATCATGTTTGTTCTAGTTGCACATTTAATTATGTTAAGAAAAAACTGATGTTATAAATTAGTAACGTTAATGTGTTCTCTAGAATTTTCTAGAGCGGAGGACTTCTATTCCGATTGGTTGCCGCCGAACCACGTCATAGCTCATTACTATAAAGTTGCCTGGACTTCAACTTCATTCTGACGCCCTCGCCACCCAAGTGTGCTGCCAACGGTCATGCCGCTGGTCGCCGCCGAGAGACGCTGGCTCACATAGAAAATGAATGACTTCCGGTCGCTTTGACGCTTTCGCTGCTCCCGGTGTGAACATACAGTAAAGGTGCTTACACATGACTAGCCTTGGGGCGTCAACGCAACACTCAGCTTAGGTTTGACGTGCCGCTCAGTCCTCCACATGACAAGCGTCCTAGATATGTAATCATGGAAGTGCTATTTTAAAAAGTAGAGAGCGGGAGGCAGCTGAGTAACGTTAATACTATAAACCCACGTTTGGATTTGGCACTTTGACAGAACAACTAAGCTAGCTAGCAGCTAGCTAGCTAATAAATGGGACGTAGCAAGCTTCTGAGTATGCCAGGTATGTAGCTAATAACTATAAATTATTACAGCCGAATCTACAAACCCATCTCAATGCTAACTTTGCGCCATGCATCGTTTTTCTTTTTTAGCGAGGTCTTGGTAGGCTACCACTTCGAAATGGTGTCATACAACTCTGAAAAGCCTGACACACACACTATAAGCTTCTCCAGTTTGTCCTCAATTTTGACTTTGACTGGATCTTTAAATTCTTTAAATGTGTATATTTTGCGCCGGTGTCGCGCCGCCCATGTTCCAGTACGTCACACTGTAAAATCATTGGTTACACTCGGAAAGGTCAGCGGCAAACGGGGTCGAAGTTCAACCAATTTGAACTTTGAGCAGAGCGTTACAACGCCTGGTTTGAACACTACGCTACGCTGAGGTCGGAACGGAGGCATGACGCTCTCTTAATAGGAAAACAATGGCAAAGCGAGCGTTGGGAGATTTTGACGCTAGTCATGTGTAAGCACCTTTAAGCACCTTCACACTCAGCTGCGCGTTAAACTTGTGATACTTCCGTTTTAGGTAGTACAGTTCTAAAGCGCAGCTAAGCTAGCTGACAGAGCAATTGCCCCATTGTCTTTGAAGATGTGAATATCCCCAACAGGACATGAAAAACACGGAAACAAGCAGCCTGAAGGCATTGTACTCTATATTCTGCCATATTTAGTCACAGAGTAGGACATTCCTTAAGAAAACTACTACAAAATGCATTGCATGAGAAGGCAGGTTGATGCTGATATTGTGCAGTCAAAGAATAAGACATACTTTATCTGTGTCAATGCATCAGTGGTGAATTTGAACCATAATACTGCTTGGTGTGCCTAGCGGGGAACACCCACCAGTTCGAGAATCATTGGAATGGAATCATTCAACTGACTAATTGCAAATTAAATACATAAATTAAAATTAATTTAAAAACAAGTTCTAATGTTTTAGTGTACTGACAATCATGCTGTCCATATGATGACACCCAAATTTGTCAAATTGCCTTTTCTCTTAAGAATTAAGCCTTTCTTGTTACAGACTTGTCATGGTATCTGTAGATGAAACCACCTTATTTATCTGGTGATATTTATAAAAGGTTTGGTCTCCCCTAATTGGTTAAGTTAAAAATCCCCAATTGAAATCTGATCTCAAAATGATATTCTCCCATCACAATAACGATCTGATTTACACTCCTAGTAATCACAAATGTTTCGCACTAATAATAGTTGTGTTAAATCTGTCCCATGTCTGAGTAGCCACAGGATATAAAAGGACACACATTTGAATGGTAAATGAATGATAGTCATTTGTTACCAATGGTGTGTAGATGTCATTTAAAATGGTCCTTCAGGAGGGGGATGTCTTTGTATCTAATCTGTACCTGTTGTGATCTTGATATTGCACTTTACTGTTATTATAATCAGTAAAGTAACTGATCACATCTATATTAACTGTTATATGTCTGCATGTATATTTTTCAGTGACAGTATCTCACCAAGGACTGGAACCAGTAATGTTGTAACTTCAATTCTGTAACATCAGTTCACACAAAAACTCCATTGATGGCTTACTGAAATGACTAAAGCAAAACTTCAGTTGTTTGAGCAATACAGTATACACCATATTATCTACATGTATGGACATCCCTAACAGAAGCACGAAAGCTGAGCAAGTCAGAGGGTGGTGATTGTATTTGCGTTGCTGTGGAAGAGATTTGGGTGATAAAGTTAAACATACTTTACAGAACATTACACAGCCAAAAGTCAGCCTTTCCTCTTATAGAACTATTTCGAGGGGTAAGTCTTTTGGCAGTGGCATGGGATGACATTATTGTATAGTTTGTGTGCTGCAACTTGTTTTCAGTATTCCCGCCCCCTAGCTGTTGTTTTGGTGTTCTTCCTGTCTGTCTATGTGGTCCATGTGCTTTTGTTTACTGTTCCCATGTGTTCCAGCCCTGCCCCGCTCTCCACCCTGTCCCCGCCCACCTGATTTCCTGATCATCTTCACCTGCCTGCCTGCCCACCTGCTTCCCATCTCCTTGTTAGCCCAGCCCTATGTATACCCTGCTTGTCTCTCTTTGTTGCGGTGTTTTCCCTGTTGCTTACTCATCTATTTACTTGTGTTGCTGAATCTTGTTTTGACTCCTGCCTGACTGCTGTCCTGCCTTGGTTGCCTGATCTGCCTGCCTACCCGGGTTGACCCAGCCTGTTTCTGTTTTTGATCCCTGCTCCTGTTTTGCCCTGCCTTGGACTGCTTTCCTGGTTTTTTAACCCTGCCTGTACTGCCACTACGAACTTGCCCTGCGATTCCAATAAAACCCCCTTGGAACCTGAATACCCTGGTCTGCGTTTGAGTCCGTGCTTGTGCCCTGACACTTGTATCCATTTTTTTCAAATTTTGCTTTGAATTATTTCATCTTGACAAATCCAGGCATAAAGTGTGTCCATTTTCTGTCCTGGTAGTTGATTTTGGAGAAATTGGCAAAGTTCTCCAAAAGATTCTTGCAGGCAACACACTTTTTACTGAATATAAAACTAATACTTTCTACACAGAAGAGGAAGAAGATGAATGTATGATCTTTGTAAGATGGCTGCCCTGAAATCACCCCCAAGCTCAAGCCTATTTTCTGAATTTACACTTCTCCCTGAATCTGACATCCTCAATAAACCAAGTACACTAATGCTTTAGAGGCCTGATTAATAATGTCACAGTGTTTCTCTGTAAAAGTTTTGTTCTGTAAAAACTATTCTTATTTGCATACTTGATCATGATTAAAGCACTAGCTATAAGCACTGTGGGTCCAGGTGTGGATGTGCTTTTGATAGACATTGACCTAAATTATGCAGTTTTGTTTAGTTCTCCATTTTCCTTAGCTGTTGTGCTAATGTTTTTGCCGTGGTGGCGCCCCCATGACTGAATGAACGCAAAGGAAATCCAGTGTCATTACGAAAACATTGCCTCAGGCTAAACTTACCATGTGTACATACAAATTGTGTCAGACAGGACTTGTATGATCTGGGACCTCCACTTTGATCTGTAGGCAGGGGTATGAAAGTCCAAACTCTCTTCCATGAGTTTGTGCTTCAGGACAATTGGAAACTCTGGTAGTTGATAAAAATGAGGCCATGCTGATGGAGCTGTTTCCTGAGGAGGAGAGCTGAAACATTATGTATGATCAATCTTACTTGTCTGTCAAAATCTGACTTCCCAACTATATGCATCAAGTTTCTATGGAATGAACATTATATTTATGAGTAAAACATGCCTTTACAATTATAAGCAAAAATTTACCTTCCAGTGAATTTGGGGAGAGTTTTTCATTTTAAATTAGCAAGTAATTTGCCGAATTTAACTTGTGTCTTGATGATGGGGAATAATTTGTCAATCATCCTCTCACTCAGGGAAAGGAGCATCTCACCATCAATTAGGTGCTCTGTGTGGCGAGTACAAGGGGGGAGTATTAAAAAGTATGACAAGGGGGGGTAGCCAACTACGCCACCCTGGGGGTTCTACCCAGGGAAATATATAAACGTGGGTCAACACTAGTCTAATCAACCCTAGGGGGACATACCAGACACACAGGTTCGCTCACTGAGAGAGGACAGAGACGCTGTTTCCAAATTACAAAAAAAAACAATTTTATTTGATTTTATTACAATCCCAGTTAAAAATGCTTTACTTTATTTAAAAAAGTACATTAAAATGCCAATGCGGAGAGGGCTTCGGTCAGCCTCGGGGAGGCAGACTACAGTAGCGTGTGTCCAAAAGTGAAATACTCACACAAGTGCTTCGATGAAGAAAACAAAGGTGTACCTTCTGTGAAATCCAGTGCAACCCACAAGCAAACCATGCAGTGACGGGACCTCACCACCGAGTGCCTAGCCTCCCCCCCAGGAGAACCTCAGCACCTACTCAAGGAAAAGAAACAAAAAAAAACAAATCAAAACAGATCCAACATAAAACACAACTCAGGCAAACTCAAAACAATCAGCTCACCGCTCCGTATTTGCAGGAGTTGCTATTATATTAAGTCAAGATTGTCATTGGGGGTATACACACAAAGTCGGAACCAGCTCGCCAAAGTAATTATCGTTACCACCTTTAGGTACCGACAATTGCAATCGCCGGTACCTAAATACTAGTTGCGCCGACGGAAGGGTTCCCCCACACACACACACTACGACACGGAGGGGATGAGCTGACGGACACCCCAGCCCAGTTGGTCTTAACCAATAACCAAACGGACGCACAAACGACCCCACAAGCACATATGCGGAAAGAAAAACAATAATACTGACGGACAAGGAAAACGAAAGTAAACCAACCAAACCGCACGGGCAATTGGTTTAAAAGATGAGCAGCCTAATAGCAATGGACAATAAAAAACAGGGCAAAATTTCAGGGCATACACTAACGGAAAGGCAAAGCAGCAGCGGCAGTCTTCCTGTTAAGGCAACGACAACAGTATTATTTACAGCTGAGGTCAAACGGGAAACGCCAGACAACTCACGATACTGCTGCCCTAGCAACTACCTGTTAGAATGCCCCGACTTGCATACAATTATAATTTTACCTGCCCAGTGGGCTTGGCTGCTTCTATGTAGGGAGGCAGTGGACCGGAGGGAAAGGAGCAACAGCCACCACGAAGCTCTTCCGACCCAGCAGGGAACAAGGATGCCAGCAACCACCTGTTAAGCGCATTACATTAGTTACCGTGGAATTAATGGGAGCTTGCCCGCAACACACAATCAACCAAGTCAGAAACCTACCTCAAATCAGGAATACTACGGCGCACAAAAAGGTATGCAAAGGAGCAGTTCAGCTCCGTGCATCTTACCTGGCCTATATACAGTATACCTGCTTTGTGTGACAAGTTAATTGTTTGCACAGCTAACTTTCGCAGCCGCATAGCAGGGGGCGTGACCGCAAACAAGCACTACGGTGGCTGCAATGGTCATTCCATTCTGCCGGTTACATCTGCAAATTACAGAAAGCAATACCTTTATACATGCAATAGGCATACTTTATGATTTCTGCATTTAGACAAGGTTTAAGCTGAAATGCTTTTTGTTTATGTCTGTACACGTCAGTAGCATTAACATAGATATAATTGTCTTAACTGACAAATTAAGTTTCATATTTTGAAGAACCTTTATATGCAGTGTCGAAGAGAAACTGTGAGTCTGCCATCCAAATTGAAGTAGCTAACCAGACCATGGAAAGCTAGTTCTTCACCAGGCAGCACCACTATCCAGTGTGGGTCTTCCTCAACTATGTAGCAGTGTAGGTGGCTGTTAAAACTGGAGGGTCTTAGTATTTTTCCACATAGATACCAGCTGCCCAAGTCTCCAAAAATGTGGTAGATCTTCATAAACACTGGGATACCCTCTGCATTTGCAGTTTCAATAACAAGACAGCTGCCTATCTTGTATGCCACATTATCCACAGTAATGGACTTGTGTTTAATGACATGGTCAGGTGTTACATTTTGTCCAAGTTTACACTGCAGAGCTCTGGCGAGGGACCCCGGAAGGGTATGCAGGGGTACATCGCGGGTATCAGCAGTGAGCATGAACTTTTTTCCTAAGCAGTTACCGTTTGCCTGTTCCCAACACAGCCGCATCTAATGTCTCCTGGCAAGTGTTTTGGCAATATTCTTAAAGTTACAGCTCGCATGTGCTATAGTTTTGAAATGTTGATGCTTGGCCTCAAACCGTAAGCAAGAGACATGGATCAGTGGTCCATATGCCATCAGAAGTCTCAGGTAGTGCATCAAGAAGTGCATTTTTGGAGTATGTTTCCCTGGAAATACCTCTTCAACAAGGGCAAGGAAAACTGTGATCTTCTCCTCCAAGTATGGTAACCAGCATTTTTTCACAATGGGGGCCATGATGATGTCACCAATCTCTCTCAGAAATAGATAAACATCCCATGCACAACATCCATGAATCTGATTCCTAATCATCTGTGGCAGTAACCTAAAGAGGGTCCACTTCTCTGTGGCAGTGCCTGGAAGACATCCACTGGGTCTCAGTGCATGCTCAGGTATGGGTGGGGGTTTTGATGCTCTGTCATTCACTCCATAAGGGAAATGTTGTATCTCGTAGTTGAGCTGGGCCAATTTGATTTGTTTCTCCCTCACCAGCTGTTGTAACACTAAAATGAGAATGGCAGGGATAATGCCTTCGAGGAAATCATGCATTATATCTGGTGGAAACAAATAAACAATGGGAAAAGTCACAAACTTCAACTTTGAGAAGCAGCATGCATTCCTAATTCCATAAATGACAGCATTCTCTGGATTTGCTTCCACTGCCTCTAATTGGTGACTATAATTTGCGGAGTTTCGCATGATGAATTCTTCTTCAGTGAATTTCTTGAAAATATCCTGCTTGGTGGTGTTACAGAACTGACAGATTCTCCCTGAGATAAATATTTTAGTCCAGCAACTGCATGTGCTGACAAGTTGTCTGCTGAGACGGTAGCTATGGTACCACGAAAGATCCTTTCCTCCCCACCACACTTCAAAGACACTCCCTGTGTTTCCAGAATCTCAACATCAGACAGGAGAGGTTGAAATACTTCATCATAATCAGTAAAGCCCATTTGAATGAACTTGTGTTGAAGAGTAGAGAGGTATGTGTTTTGTAGCTCTGATAAAAACTTGCTGTCCAAGTTTCCAATTTTGAAATACACTGCTGTCAGTTTGTGTTTTCCCTTCTTTGACCCCAGGGGATTTACCACCTCAAACTCATCCAAGTAAAATTTAAGTTTGACAGTGTTTTTTGACAAAGCAAAGGGTTACTCTTGCAGATATCGCCATCAGTGAAGTTTTGAAGTACATCATCATTGCTAGGGTCAACATCTCTGTTTAACATTGCCCAGACATCTTCATTTTCAGCAACTTTCTGTAAAATGTTAAGAAGCGGGATGTATTGAAATGTGGCCCTGCTAGTTTGATCTTTACTTTTTAAATGGATCTCAATTGGCTTTACCATCCCAAGTTCATGACAGCAATATTGTTCCTGTGTCCACTCAGTATTTATGGCTCTAATGCATTTCTCAAAAACCTTTGTTTGGCTTAAAAGTTCACTCAAATCATCATCATCGTCAACACTGATGTTGATCTTCTGGAGGTGAAACCTTATTGCTTCACTATGGTGAGACAAAAAGGAGTCAAAAATTGTCCGGAGATCCTTTACTATGCTTGTATGCACAACAGCAGGAACACGGTGCTTCTCTCTAACTTTAAGAATGAAAAGGCAGAGATTTCATTTTAAGCCACTGACAAGGTCCTCTGATTTGTGGCTCATAGATTGTACAACATTGTTTTTAGGCAGCTCATGAGCAACATCTCCAGCAGGATCAGCTGTATCATCCTCTTCAGTATAATCCATTCAGCCTTCAGAGTCAGATGGATTGGCACCTAACACTAAGTCTCTGTGCTTTCTATATATATGGGTTTGATATGAGGCAAAGCAAAGGCAGGATTTCATACATCCATTTAGACCACATGTTAATAAAAAATTTGGCTCATTTTGGTGATACAGCTCAATGTGCCTAATTTGTTTTATCAGTGAAAAGAAGTTTTTGGTTACATATAAGACAGTTAAATGAAGTTGCCATGATTTCTTCTAAAAACCTTGGAATGTTGATTGGTGATCCTCCAATCCATTAATCTCAAGCCATTGTATGACATCCTCGACAGTCCATTTAGACACGTCAGTCACACTAAGAACAAACAAAAACAGAAAACGGTGTAAACAATTGGGAAAGACTTTGTTGATTTTATTCAGCAAAAGAGCTTCAATCTATGCATTCATTACAACACAGATAAACCATGTTTGTAAAGGCACAGGAAATTTCTTACTTATTGAACAATGTCCCAGAGTGGAATTCAATTTTTCTGTGGAAAAAGAAAGGACACATTTAAAAAATGTAGTGTAAATGACAGAGCTGTTTTTAAGTCTTTCAGTGCAAGTCAAAGTCAAGTCTCAAGTCACTTGAGACAAGTCGAAAGTCAAGTCTTAATTCTTCATAATTGCCAGTAAAGATATAAGTCAAGGAAAAAAAAATCTCCATCTATAACGAAAACCAGGAATTTGCATATAAAAATGAATTTGTATGCTAGCAGCTGCAGTGCATGCTTAAATAAAAAAGACATCAAAGTCATGGAAGTAAATGTAAACTTGTCTACTCATTTTATTTAACTTAATTCACATAAATTTATTATTCTTATTTATTTTCTGAACTCAGCCACATTGGCTGTGTGACATTAGGCATGTTTGTTAACTTTGGGCGCTGGCAGGCCAAAGAAAAATGGTATTCAATTCAATTCAATTCATTTTTATTTATATAGCGCTTTTTACAACACAAGTTGTCACAAAGCAGCTTTACAATGATCCCAGGCCTGAGACCCCCTGTGAGCAAGCCTAAGGCAACAGTGGCAAGGAAAAACTCCCTAATAGATAGAAACCTTGAGCAGAACCCGGCTCAGAGGGGGAGCCCATCTGCTTCTGGCTGGCACTGGGCAGGCAGAGTTAAAAGGCAAACTTAAAGTTGAACAGAGTACTTTAAGATATTTGAGATTAGAAGACAGTGAATAATAAGGGCAGAGTGATCATAAAAATGTCTTCTAGGTTGTCCAGTTCTTGAAATGCAGCTTGCTTGATGGGCAGGGCGGCGAAGTAGCAGGACTCGACGTCGGGATGAGAAGCTTGGACTACAGCTCCAGGCAGGAGCCCAGAGCAGGAATAGGAAGCAAACAGAAAACAGTGATTAGTGGGTGATAACAATGGCAGGGGTGTAGAACAGGGAGGCAGGAGAGGAGGGGCATTGAAAGGTGCCAGTGTGCAACAAGGAAAAACCCTGGCAGGCTAACATTATGGCAGCATACCTAGGGGACAGGAGGCAAGGGACCGGCATAGTCATGAGGGCGACCCTAAGCAGTCAACACCAGATTACGGCACAGAGTCCATGATAAAGTGACAGCAATGACCACTTAGTCCACCAGAGACTCTATGGACCATGCCAGCACCAGGCCATGTCCCGCAGCTGAAGGATTTACTGTATAGATATGTTTTGAGCCTAGACTTAAAGTTGGAGAGAGAGTCTGCTCCCCGAATCTCGGAGGGTAAGCTGTTCCACAGGAGAGGGGCTTGATAGGAAAAGGCTCTACCGCCAATAGTGGTTTTGCCCACTCTTGGAACGATGAGAAGCCCGGCATTTTGGGAACGAAGGGCTCTCTGTGGAAGATATGGGTGAAGAAGGTCCTTAAGATAGGGAGGGGCAAGCCCATTTAAAGCCTTAAATGTGAGTAAGAGTATTTTAAAAATGATCCGGTATTTAATAGGTAGCCAATGGAGAGAAGCTAGAACTGGGGTAATGTGTTCAAAGCGTTTAGTTTTAGTTAAGATTCGAGCAGCTGCATTTTGTACCAGCTGAAGGGGTTTTAATGAGACATTAGCACATCCTGACAAGAGGGTATTACAGTAGTCTAATCTGGATGTTACAAAGGCATGGATTAATTTTTCAGCGTCCTTAGTTGATACAATTTTCCTGATTTTGGCTATATTTCTCAAATGGAAAAAGGCTGTCCTAGAGGTGTTAGCTATGTGGGTTTCAAAAGACAGCTCAGGATCAATGACAACACCAAGGTCTTTGATGGCAGCACTGGGCAAGGGAGACACCATCAAGGTCCAGTGTAAAATGAGTGAATTTGCTCCTGATTGAGTTTTGGCCAATTACCAATATTTCGGTTTTGTCTGAGTTCAGGAGGAGAAAATTTCGGGCCATCCAATTCTTTACATCTGTTAGGCAGGCCTCCATGTTTGATATATTCAGGGGGACATCGGGTTTGACTGATATGTATAACTGAGTATCATCCCGTAACAGTGGAAACTAATGTCATGTTTACGGATGATATCGCCAAGGGGCAACATGTATAACGAGAAGAGCAGAGGCCCAAGCACAGATCCTTGTGGTATACCATATCTTACTCTGGAACGAGCCGAAGATTCATTGTTAATGGAGACAAACTGATACCGTTCTGATAGATAAGACCTAAACCAAGATAGAGCCTGTCCGCTTATGCCAACCAAGTTTTCGAGGCGGTCGAGGAGGATACGATGATCGATGGTATCAAAGGCTGCACTTAGGTCTAGTAGCACAAGGAGGAGATACAGCCATCGTCACAGGATAGTAGGAGATCGTTGAGCACCTTCAGGAGAGCGGTTTCTGTACTATGATGAGGTCTAAACCCGGACTGAAAGACTTCCAAGATATTGTTAGAATGTAGAAATGCACAGAGTTGCTTTGATACTGCTTTTTCCAGAATTTTCGAGAGGAATGGAAGGTTCGAGATGGGCCTATAGTTTGACAGGTCATTGGGATCTAGATTGGGCTTTTTCAGAATAGGCTTGATAACTGCTACTTTGAAGGACTGAGGTACATGTCCAGACATTAGGGAGGCATTGATAAGATTTAATAGCGGTGTGCCAATTGCAGGCAGTAGCTGTTTTAGGAAGCCGGTTGGTATGGGGTCTAGTTTGCTGGTAGAGTTATTAGATGAATTGATGAGAGAAGAAAAGTCACTAAATTCAATGGGTATAAAAGAGTCAAAGTGAGAGGCGGGCCTAATGGACATACCTACATAATCTGGGACAGGACTGGCCAGGCAGGAAGCAGAAGTCGATGAAGATTTTTGTATATTGTCTCTTATCTTTATAATTTTGCTATCAAAGAAGTTCATGAAGTCATTGCTATTATGAATTGCTGGTATATTAGGGTTAACTGATGCGGGACTCTTAGTTAATCTGGCGATAGTGCTAAACAGATACCGAGGATTGTCCTTATTTCTCTCAATAAGGGTAGAGAAATATTTGGATGTATTAGCTGTGAGGGCATGCTTGTAGGTCAGGAGACTTTCCTTCCACGCCAGGAGAAAAACCTGTAATTTGGTGGAGCGCCATTTTCTTTCTAGTTTTCGCGTGGCTTGTTTGAGAGCACGAGTATGGTCATTATACCAAGGTGCAAGCTTTTTGTCTGTAATTTTCTTCCTTTTGAGGGGAGCAACGGCATCCAGAGTTTTACACAAAGTAGAGTCAATACTGTCTGCGAGTAGATTAATTTCAGTTAAGCTAAGGTTTGAACATAAACTGGAGGAGATTTCATTGTGCAGGTTGTAAGATGTAGGGAGCTCGTCGATAAAGGCATTGGCTGTAAGGGAACAGAACGTGCGCCTAAAAAAAGATCTGGGCTCCGAGTATGTCAAGCACGTTAGCGGTAAATTGAAAGAAATGAGATAGTGGTCTGATAACACAGGGTTGTGTGGCATAATTTCTACCTGGCTGATATCTGCTCCATATGTGAGGACCAAATCTAGAGTATGGTTACGGTAGTGTGTGGGTTTATCCACAACTTGATAGAGTCCAATGGGTTCGATGATGGACAAGAATGCTGTTCTGAACGGGTCATGTTCATTATCCATATGCACATTAAAGTCACCTACCATCACAGCCTTTTCTGTATTGACAACCAGGTCAGATAAAAAGTGAGCGAATTCAGATAAGAAGACACTGTAAGGGCCAGGCGGCCTGTAAACTATTACAAGGGTAAATAGCTGAAATGCAGTCTTGTCAGGATGTGCAAAGCTAAGTACTAACAGTTCAAATGAATGAAAGTTATAGCCAGGTTTAAAAGTGGCACAGAGTTTGGAGCTGTGTACAGCAGCAACACCGCCACCTCTACCAGTAGGTCGAGGGACCTGGTGATTACTGTAACTGGGAGGAGTTGATTCATTAAGAGCGACAAAGTCATTAGGTTTAAGCCAAGTTTCAGTCAGGCATAAGATGTCAAATTGGTGATCAGTAATCAATTCGTTTACTAATGCAGCTTTAGGTTGTAACGACCTGATATTTATTAACCCAATCTTAAGGACCATCTGTCTACAGGTACTACTTTTAGGTTTGACAAATTTAATTTTTATCAAATTATCAGCACAAATGCCCCTACTAGATGTTTTTAGGAGGTTTGGGACCGAGAGTCGTGGAACAGACACTGTCTCTATAGGATTAGCTATAAGTGGTGGTTCCAGGGAAAGAGCAGACATCTGTGTAGGACAGAGAGTCTGCTGCCTGGCCTTGGCCCTGATGAATCAAGGTTTGGAGCAAATTAAACTATGTTCCAGATTCCTAGAGATGATAGCTGCACCCTCCCTCGAGGGGTGGATGCCATCTCGTTTTAAAAGACCAGGCCTCCCCCAAAACTTGTGCCAATTATCTATAAAGCCCACATTGTTAGAGGGGCACCACTCAGACAACCAACGATTAAGTGACATTAATCTGCTGTAGATCTTGTCACCGCGCCGCATGGGGATGGGGCCAGAGAAAATTATTGTATTATAAAGTCATGGTTGGGTTTATCTTAAAAAAAAAGTCGCTGTACACCTGAATGAGTGACAGGTGCTGTCGGAGAAAAGCACAATTAGAAAAAATACGAGGAACTCCCGCACAGTCTCACTTGCTGCTGAAATATTTATTACAACGATTTTATCACAATGTCCGACCGTTGTATGTCCGACCAGCGTTCTAATAAAAACGTTGGACCAACGTTCCTCCTATTTTTTCTAACGGCTGCAATGGGTTTATCAAAATTATAAAGAATGGCCTAGTCCTTCACACATAAAAATGGCTAACTATGCTATAGAAATTACAGCTCAGTTGAAAAGAGGAATACAAACACAATACAAAATATCCCAGCTATAAATATCATCTGCCGGGCAACTCTGTAGCATTTTCAACTGAAAACGAACTTTAGCTGGCTAACTAACGTCTTTAGTTAGCTATACTAGCTATCACGTCATGATTTAACATTTCATTTTTAACATTTTATTTTGTGACTAGGCATGTATAAGCTACGTTTTTATGTTTCCCACGAACATATTGTTTCAGACGGATTCAAAACCAAACTCAACTTATTAACTAATATTAAGTTGTGGCATATGCTAATAATGGGGGGGTAGATAAAACAACCCACTATCACCTAGACTACGCCACCCTTACATATAGGGGCAAGGGGCCCTCACAATTACCAGAATCCGGGTTCCCCAAAAGCAGGCGTCCAGAATGACCAGGACAAGAGGCAGAGGTATCAAAACAATTTCCTTTATTTTATTACAATTCAAAAAAAACTAGAAAGAACCACCCTGGGACCGTAGGTAGCAGTCTAGAGATTGTATAAAAGCGTTAAGGGTGGGCTCGTACTAACCGCCAACCCGTGCGCGGACACCATACAGGGGAACCAGCTGTTACACTCTACTTTGGACTGGGCAAAGTGAGAACACAAAGGGCCCACTCTCACAGAAAAGGCATTTCACACAACACACTATATTCAAGAGGCAGCAAAACACCCACCATAAAGCTCCACTGTTCTCCTGTGATTATATATGGGAACCCAATCCAGATTCCAATTTCACTGCACACGTGTTAATTTGGGCCTGAATGTCCACACTAAACCCAGTATATGAGAATACAGTTTTTTTTTGCTAATCCACCTACAACTGACCTTCCCTACAGCGGCCCCTGTATCAGTCATGCACTGGTTACCAAAAGTACAATAATTCCAGCAAGTTTAGAATACTAGCAATCACTTAAAAAGCTATAGTGAAGCAAGGCCATGCACCACAGCTAGGCCCTCACCTTAGGCACCACTAATCCAGGGCAGATACCATTTAAAAAAGATACATATGTAGATACCCACCAGCCACACCTCCAACCGTGGGGCCAGCCCAATGCCTAATGCACAGCAATCAATTTGAAGAAACTATCATGGGCGCCACTTATAATTTAATAAAGACTACAAAATTAAAAGACATCCACTAACCCCACAGTCAAAGGCGGGCTGATACAACACTACCAATATAAAAAGTTTACCCCTCCAAGTCCCCGTGTTCGCTATGTACTCACGAGTTTGCCTAACAATTTAGAGAAGCTACACAAATATAAACCCGCGTGGACCAGCCACGCGCGAATAACATGCACAGCTAGTTATCTCCCGTATCGTGGGAAAAGCAGTGGCAAATGAGGGGGGCCACCTCCTTCACAGAGACTGTCCTGGGGGTTATTTTCCTCATGCACTGACCCTGTACTAAGGAAAAAAATACATTCAATCTTAAAACCCAAACATCACAGCCTTCACTGCCGGCATTAACTTTTAGAATCAAAGTTTGCTACCTGAAACGACTGTCCACTCAAATATCTCCTGAATGCTCTCCCTTGGGGAGGAAGCTCTCAACTTGCAGCTAGAACACAAAGTACAGCAGGTGAGTAATCCAACATAATACAGAGAGCCTACAAATCAATATAAAACTCTCTGTGCTCACCGATTTACTGCATGCACCGCTTATCAAGCTGCACCGTCCCACACAAGTTGCTTACAGTTGGAATGCTACAGGAAAAACATTAAACATCTATCACTGTCGTAACCGTAACACACAATGACTCCGCTTTAAACCACCATATCCAAAAAGCTTACAATAATGTTAGCTAGGCAAAGAAAATTTCAAACATACCGGGGAGTAAAATTGTACGCCACCTTGCCTGAAGCACTTCCGTACAAACGAGAGCTTGCTGCTCTCGCGATATGCCCACCAACGCAACAACGCCAGTGTCAGCTCTTGCTCTCCTCTTATTCCATCCTGCCTCTCCCCTGGGTCCTAAGACTATGCCGATTACATTAAGTTGTAACGTCTTTAGCTAGTTGTTAAACTGTGGCACTCACCTTCGTTTCCGTCTCCCTGGAAACTAACACGGGAGCACCGCTCCACACATCTCATCTCAAAGATTCCATGCGCGTGGCCAAACAATCCACAACTGGAATCCACATTAATCAATCATCATCTCCGTGCTAGCAGGCAGCAGAGGGTCTGCTCCTCCTCACCCATCAACAGTAGCCTCGGTGGTACAGCATTGGCAGTGCTGCTGCTAACTGGCTGAACCACCTCCCACAGTGGGCTCGTCAGTGAGCCTCAGCAATGTTGTTATTCTCATCCTCCATTTGAATGTTTTTGAAAAAAACTGGAAATGCGAGGAACTTGATGTAAAATATCTGCTTCCCTTGCTTATTTTTCTTTTCTTAGTTTTCGTTTTGCTGCTCCAGTATCCAAATATAGTTGGTTAAAGATCCTCTAGGAACCTTAATTCAAATGGGTTGTTTGAGGAACCAGTTTTCATACCGAGGAATCCCAAAAGTTCTTGCAGGCACCTCTAAGAGCATTGAGGAATGTTTGAGCTCTTGGAGGAGCCCCTTGGTTCTTGGAGTAACCAAGAGGTTCTTCAAGGAACTACTCTTTTTTTTACAGTGTGGGGGGGGATGTGTTGAGCTGCAGTACAGCTCTGGGGAAAAAGCTGTTCTTCAGTCTGGTTGTGCAAGCTGAAATACTTCTGAATCTCTTGCCAGATGGGAGGAGATTGAACAGGTAGTTGCTAGGGTGAGTCTGTTGTGCTTTCCCTACTATCACAGAGGTGCTGGTGGTCCAAGAGAGGTCCTCTGTTATGTTTACTCCCAGGAACTTAAAACTGAAGACTCTTTCCACAGCTTCTCCATTTATGGTTAGTAGTGCATGTTCATTCCTCCGGGTTTTCCTGAAATCGATGATCAGTTCTTTACATTTCTTGATGTTAAATGAGAGGTTGTTGTCAGTACACTATCCAACCAGGTTCTGAACCTGTCATCTGCAATGTTGATGATGGTGTTGGATGCATGAGCAAGTGTGCAGTCATGGGTGAAGAGGGCATAGAGGAGTGGGCTCAGTACACATCCTTGAGGTACTCCGGTGTTCAGGATCAGGGTGGATGACAAGTACTTGCCTACTCTGACTTTCTGGGGGCGGTTTGTTAGGTAGTCCAGGATCCAGTTGCAAACTGGTGTACTGAGACCCAGATTGTGTAGTTTGGAATGCAGTTTATTTGGAATTATGGTGTTAAATGCGGAGCTGTAGTCGATAAAAAGCAGTCTGGCATAGGTGTCCTTAAGTTCCAGGTGGTCCAGCACGGTGTGAATGGTAATGGAGATGGCATCCTCAGTTGACCTGTTTGTCTTGTAGGCAAACTGGTGCTGGTCCAGGGTAGCTGGGATGACACTCCTGATATCTCAGCATGTCTCACTGATATCTTGGGTGGGATGAACAAGCAACACCTCAGACTGAACATGGACAAACCTGAGATAGTCCATGTCGCAGCAAATATGTCTCCTTTGAGGAACTTCTCAATTTGCATCGACAATGCAAAGGTAATGGCAACTACAGCTGCCAGAAACCTACGGATAAATTTGGAGAGTAATCTGTCTTTCAAGGAGCATATTGCAGCCACAACCAGGATTTGCAGATTCCTTTTGTTCAACATCAGGAAGATCAGACCATACCTTTCCACATACAAAGTGGAGATCTAGGCTCTCATCCTGTCACGTCTGGACTACTGCAACTTGCTGCTTGCTGGCCTCATCTGATTGCCGCCACTTATCCAGAACGCAGCAGCCCAACTGACGTTTGTGACGGACCCGCCCTGAGCAGTACCATCGCCCTTTGAAGGTGGTCGTGGCCACAAGAAACAAGGACAGAGTGAGGGTACAAAATGGCAGGGTTTTATTAAAGCTTGTGCAACTAATAACAAAAATTGGAAACCCAAATAAACCAAAGTGGAACAAATGATGAAAAAAAGACAAAAAATTTTTAAAAAGTCAAAAGAAGTAAAGATAACAAAAGAAGTCAAAGTCCTTGCCAGTCAAAGCCTCCACAAAAGAAAATTATTACAGAGGCCTGAAATCATCAATAAATAACTCAATCAAAAGGGAAAAGTCCCTTTTTAATTATATCTGATCTTGCCTCTAAAAGACTACACAGAGGTCAACATCAACAGAGCACAACCCAGGACAATACCTATCACACCTGACTCTGAACAACACTGACTTCCATTAGACACAACACACACTATATCAAGGTGTCCAGCGCCATAAACACACAAAGAGGGGGGTACAAATATAACAAATAACACAAACACCCACGAGACATGTCCTGGAATGAACCATGTACTTTGACAAATATTATAGAACCCATTAATCATTACTAAACATATTCATTAAGTAAAAGAACACATTTTAAAGAACACAGCTCGGCCGTAGCTGCTTCCCCAGTCCCGTGGCCAAGAACAGTTGGTTTGCTCGGCCCTCCCCCTAGGAACCAAATAAATGTGTCTTGTTTCCTGCCGGCACTCCTTTTGATGCTGGACTCACCTGCAACAATATCACTCAGTACAGGTAACCAACATTCCCTTTTACCAGTAAAATTAGAACAATTCCTATTTAGCCATTCACATTGACTAGGCCACAGCAACAATGATCAAATGAATGGTCCTAAAAACAATGATGGAAGTATCTTCCTTTTACTAACTTATATATAAAGGTTTATACTAACATATATAGAAAAGTTTATATATACTTATGTGGGGTGAAACAGTGAGAGCAATGCAGCCTCCATGTGTGGCTCACACCGCGACCGTCACAACGTTCAACCTCCCCAGGTAGGCCCATGTGACACCTCTCTTTGAGTCCCTCCACTGGCTACCAGTTACAGCAAGCATCAAGTTCAAGACCTTGCTACTAACCTTTCAGGGACTCAATGGATCAGCCCCCTGTTACATACAGGACATGATCAAGGCACAAGCCAGTAAGAACGCTGTGCTCTGCTACCTCAGGTTATCTCCTGCAATACAAGGGCAGCATCTCTCGGACCCGTCTCTTCTCAGTACTTGCTTCACACTGCTGGAATGACCTTCCTGCTGAGATTCATAGAACTGACTCTCTGGGTGCCTTCAAGAGAAAGCTGAAAACTCATCTCTTCAAGCTTTATGTCTAGTCTACCTTCCTCTCTATCTGTCCTATCTATCCATATTTTCTATTCAAAACTATACACTACTTTAACACTTAACTCAGTATTTTACTGACCTCTTGTAGTACTTTTGGATAACTACTCTTAGCATTGTGATGCACTTATTTGGAAGTCACTCTGGGTAAAAGCATCTGCTAAACAATATAGTGTAACGTAATGTAATGTTAAATGGACAGAAATGATCACATCAAAGCATCTTCTCCCATAGAAAACATAATAAAAACTGCCTTTGTCATGGTATCATTTATTACTTTATATAACACTTAAGTTTCTGTGAGGTTGCACTTTAGCCTAGTTGCTGTTTTGTTAGCATCACTGATCACATGACTCAGGGTCATAGGTGAACCGGGAAGTTCATCAGTGTCAATCCTGTCAATCAATCCATTGGTGTCAAGTTCATGGGTGTCAATCCTTCCGGTTGAGTGAACGCTCTGCGTGCCTGTCTGCCGCTGCTCACCGGTGTCTCTCCTTCTTTGCTATTGTTTTCTGCTGTTTATTGAACTCTTGAAACTTTTGTGGACTACCGCATCCTCATCCGTTGTTTGCTGAACTCTACTGCCTTTCGCTGGAGGTTTGTTGCTGTACTATTGTGTCAAATCCGGATTTATTTTTTGCTACAAACTTTGCTCCGCCAGTTCTGTTGTTACCGCCTGGCGCACCTGCTGCTTTTTCCTGCATGAGCCCTCTACCTCTCTCCCCTCACAGTGACTGCATCAGTGGTGAGTGTGTCTCTACCCTCTTGCCTCGTTGTTGTCCCCGGTTGGTTCTGTAATTAGCGTACTAAACTGCGTCGATTGCAGTACTGGCTGGGTTGTGTTGTGAGCCTGGTTGGCTAACATGTAGTGTAGCGTAGCGTGGTGTCGCTGTGTGTGGCAGCTTTTCTGTCGGTTTCCGTATGTCTGCTGCTGGCATCTGGATTAAAGCCTTCTCAGCTCACTGTTCATGGCCTCGCTTTGTGCTGTGCATGTGTGCTTTCTACCATTTGGCAATGCAGCCTTTATACACCCCGGCTGCTCTCAAACTTTTACGCTGTCACACCCCCTTGGATCCGGCGTTGTATAACCTATGTCGTTCGCTTGGAATTACTCGTCGTCCACGCTATATCCATCGCTCCAAAAGAGGACCGTCACTCATATACGGACATGATGCTCAAATTCCAACTCTATCTACCTCTGGCCGTGCTCGACAACCCCATCTAAAGAACAGGGGAATAAACTATGACCACCTTCGTGGTCCCCCTTTGCTGCCTGCTCCTGCCTCGTCGTCTCGTCGGAACTTTAACATTGCCCACCTGAATGCACGTTCAATCACTAACAAAACGGCCTTAATCAACGACCTCATCCTCGGAAAAAATCTGGACTTGTTTTGTCTCTCAGAGACTTGGCAACAAGCTGGTGACTATATTCATTTAAACATGCTGACCCCCCCTGGCTATTACCATTTATCTAAACCCAGATCTGTAGGGAGAGGGGGTGGGTTGGCTGTGGTGTATCGCTCAGATCTGACTGTCAATGAACTCACACTATTCGAAGTAACATGCTTTGAATACTTTGCTCTGAGGATTGTCTCAACCCGCCTCTAATACTATTGTTAGTCTACCGCCCCCTAAACCGTTTGGAAATTTTCTGTCTGAACTGAATGAACTTCTCACTGTTATTTCATCTTTCTGTCCTACTGTGATCATGCTAGGTGATTTTAACATTCATGTCGATACCAATTGTTCTTACACCTCTGAGTTTAACTCTGTATTGGACTGTTTCAGCCTGACACAGCATGTTGACTTTCCCACTCACACTCTTGGCCACACTCTGGATCTGCTCTGTTCTTCTGGTTTAAAATGACATCACTGTCTCTGGTTCCATCTCTGGTGTCTCTGATCATAAGCTCATTGAATGCAGTTTCCATACTATCACTCCCCCCCCCTCTTCTGAGAAAACAACAGTCACAGGCCGTAACATTAAGGCCATTAACCACAGCATGCTTGCAGCCTCTATACAGGCCTCGCCGCTGTACGACCTAGATCAGCTCTCCTCCCCTGATAATCTGGTTGCCATATACAATGACACTCTTACTAGTCTGCTTGATGACTTAGCCCCTGTCAGGACTAGGCTTGTCCCAGCAAACCGCACATGCCCTTGGTACACCCCTGAGCTCAGACAATTGAAGGCCACTGGCCGCCGTCTTGAACGGCTATATAAGAAAACTGGCCTCACGATTCACTCCTTGCTCTACACTGAGCACATTCAAAAATATAGGGATGCCCTTAACGCTGCCCGTTCAAGCTACTATTCTTCACTTATAAATTGTTCCATGTCCAGGCCTAAAACATTGTTCAGGACTGTGGACAAACTCCTCAAACCTCCTGTCACTGTCTGTCCCAAGACCCCTGAACAGTGCCTCGCCTTCTTAAACTTTTTTTGAAGATAAAATTAGCCAAATCTACTGCAGTTTCACACCCAATGCCATCTCTCTCTCTTCCTCTTCTCCTTCTCTGGGCCCTCAGCTCACCCATTTCACCACTGTAGACTCCCTTACTGTCTCTGACATCATCACTAAGTCTAACTCCTCTTCATGCAAGCTTGACCCAGCCCCTACCCCACTACTTAAAGCATGCACCATGGTCATCTCTGAACCCATCACATTGCTTGTAAACTCCTGCCTCAATTCTGGTGTTGTTCCTGCTGCCCTTAAAACTGCTGCAGTGACACCTATTCTTAAAAAGACTGATTCCGATCCAACCTCCCTGTCCAACTACCGCCCTATCTCCAACCTACCCTTTTTAGCCAAGGTACTGGAGAGTGGTGGCCTCACAACTACACACCTTTCTCAGCCACCACGACCTATATGAGCCCTTTCAATCTGGTTTCACACATCACAGCACAGAGACAGCCCTATTACAGTGGTCAATGACCTTCTCCTGTCTGCTGACTCTGGTTCATTAAACATCCTCATCCTCCTTGACCTAAGTGCTGCTTTTGATACTGTCAATCACAAAGTTCTCATCTCCCGTCTGTCTGCTATTGGCATCTCTGGCACAGCTCTCACATGGTTTCAGTCATACCTCACCAATAGAAAGCAGTTTGTCACACTTGGTCCACATAAATCCCCCATGTCCCCCAGGGTTCTGTTCTTGGACCTCTCCTCTTCCCCATATATATCCTCCCACTTGGCCAGATTATTCGCAGCCACGGCTTAAATTTCCATTGCTATGCAGATGACATTCAATTATATCTTACCACTTCCTCCTCTACTGACCCCCCACCCAGCTCCCTCACTGACTGCCTTTCTGACTTAAAACTTTGGATGCATAGCAATTTTCTCAAACTCAACACAAACAAAACCGAAATTCTTCTTATTGGCCCTAAATCTTTGCTTTCCAAATCTCCCAGTTTCACTCTCAACATTGATGGTACACTTGTCAACTCCACTCTTGTTGTTACAAACCTTGGCATACAGCTTGACTCCACTCTTAGCCTCGATCCCCATATTAAAACACTCACCAAGACTGCCTTCTTTCATCTCCGGAACATTGCTCGCCTCCGACCCTTCCTCTCTATCAGCGATGCACAAACGTTGGTTCACTCCTTCATTATGTCCCGCCTAGATTACTGAAACTCACTTTTCATTGGTCTCCCCACTAAATCCCTACAAAGACTCCAATATATTCAAAACTCTGCAGCCAGACTCCTCACCCATACCAAACGGTCTGCACACATCACCCCCATTCTTCATCAGCTTCACTGGCTACCAGTTCGGTCCCGGATTAAATACAGAGTACTGCTTCTCACCTTCAAAGCCCTCCATAACCTTGCTCCTCCCTACATCCGTGACCTCTTGACCCCCTACTCTCCATCCCGCTTTCTTAGATCCTTTGACCAAAATTTCTTAGCTGTCCCCCGCACCAGAGTCTCCACCCTGGGTGGCAGGTCCTTCAGTGCCATGGCCCCCAAACTCTGGAACTCTCTCCCTCAATCCCTTCGTGACTGCCCTTCTCTTCCGTTCTTTAAAGCACATCTCAAGACCTCTCTTTTCAATGATCATTTCTCCTCCACTGCATAGGTCTACCCTTTTTTTTTTTTTTTTTTTTTTTTTTTTGATTACCATGTAAAGCGACCTTGGGTATTGTGAAAGGCGCTATATAAATGTGACTTATTATTATTATTATTATTATTATTATCGGTCTTGTTTTGCTACATGTGGCATTTCTCATGTGTTCCCCTCTATCCAACTATGTTTTGCCTTAAAGAACCGTTGCGTGTAAGTTTTTCTACAACAATTGTTCTTTCTATAGCACATTTTTATCAAAAAAAAAGATTCATTGACACTGAAAACAACAGTAAATCAGTTCAACTTTACTTCTGCGTCTGAAGTAAAGTTGTCAAACTGTACTAAGAAAACTCACAGCGGGGACAGAGTAGTCTTCCCTATATGCCAATACCACACATGAGTATAGGTGGGCTCCTACAGCTGGAGCAAAGCCATAAAAAGGCCTCATCCCTCTGCCTCTTACCCTGACCTGCCTTAGATGCTTACTTTTTCATTAAATATGTCAGATCTTGATTTTTTTTCTGTTTGAGGTGCCAAATTATGTTTGCAAATGACATATTTATTTCTTTTTTTGGTAGAATGTAATTCGAGAATTGTTACCTGAATGCTTATGTAGGGGTAAAATTAATGATGTGGTATATGTTGTAATACAATAACAGGTAAAATAAGTAGAGAGTCTTGTTTGTGATACTGATTATCTTGGGTATACATGATTTCTCATTAAAAGGACCTATGTAACCCAATGTTAATGCAAGTGGGATGTGTTTAACCAGGTGATGGCACATCTGTAATCAAAGGGTACCATGCGTAGAATAAAAAGCGCATTATTAGTACAGCGGCTTCTCCCCTTTCTTAATTAAGGACCAAGTTCCAGAAACCAGCTATTTTAAAGGTTCTTGAAATTTTGTCTAAATGTTACTTTTATACATTGAAGTGCTTGTTTCATTTCATGAAAAGAAGGAAGGAAATCTAATAGATTTGGTGTGGATATGTCCATTCTGCCAACACATCCCAAAAAACAACAAAATAAATTTAGAGGAAGTGTGTAATTTAAGGGAGGGTACGTACATACAGTATATGTCAGAATGTGATATGAATACCACAGAGCTCATTTCCTTATGATATATAAAAATGAAAGGTCTCACTCGCTCATCTTTTGTCTCCACATACACACTGGCATCCAATACTGGAATGTGACAAATTAGAGCTGACACCTATTTCATTTTTCCCTGATGCAGAAAATATGCTCCTTATGTGGATTGGTTACACGCAAACTACTGAATTTATGAAGGAGTTTTGCTAAGCTGAGGGGAGGCACTGGACTGCAATTCCCAGTGGTTGCAGTCATGCACAAAAGCAATGTGGTTTTTCTGTGGAAAAAGGTGGACAAACAATTGTTTATGTGTATATCTCATCCTGTGCAGATTGCCATATAGGACTTAGCCATGCTTAGATATGTTTCTTCCATCTGAAGTTGAATAGCTTTGTTGTGTAGTAATAGGCTACATGATTTAATCAAAAAGTTAGAAATCTCTAAATAGGGGATGTTATAAAATGGGCATGGATAGATATAATTTGAGAAAACAGGTAGATCTTTTGGAGATAAACATCTCCAGAGGTGTAACCTAAGCATTGCAGAAAACTGGAAGCATCAATTGGAAGCATTGTGGAAGTTATCACACAGGTTTGAAAACTGCTCTGAAATTATGAATTCCATCTCACCATGTTTGTTGTCTGTAAACAAGGAAGAGATCTGGCTTCCTGCTTGCTAATTACATATATTACACTGAGGACTCATCCTGCCTCCCTCGTCATTGGGTGTGCATTAACCCCTGATTATTTCCTTCACTAAGTCTTAACTAAGCACCCACATTGTTCATAACGTGTCCCAGTTGGCTTGTGTTTAATTTCATTTTACTTAAAAAAATGCTTACTGAAGAAGAGAACAAAGCTTACAATGTTACAGGGAAACATTCTGACTTCTGTAACAAAAAGGAGGCAGTACAGTAGAAATTTACTGGGCTTGCAACAAGCAAGACTGTAACAAGAGACTGAAGTTGAGAAAGATTCTGGACATACATAAAGGCTCTGAACATTCATAAATATCAAACTCTATACATGGATGATAAATGAAAGAAAACATCGGGAAATCTCAACAGGGATGTGAAGGTTCAGGTTCCATCAGCCATGACAGCAATTATCACTGAAATTGAATCTGTGCATTGATTAGCCTTAAGACTGGTAAAATCACGTCTTCTAGACAACACAGTCCCGTCACACTGATTTGATAGCAGTACACAAAAGGATAGTATAATGTCATACCAAGGATGATTATTATACAGCAAACAGTATGACAAAACAAATAGTTTTTCAAGAAAACCTACATTTTAGTGGATTTAAATATTGGTTGAAATTATTATGAGTTAAATTAAATCATCAATTGAAGGGGATAATAACTGTGCCTGTCAACTTCTATCTAATCATCTGGACTCTGTGTTATTAGGAAAAATTTCTCATGAAAATGGGAAATTGCTGTACTTCCAGCAGTTCAAGCAACTCACACATAAGCAAAAACAACACATGTTGATCTTATAGGTTTATATGATAGGCCATTTCACATTTGTGACAAGTCTTGGTCCATTCAGACCTCATACCATTAAGTACTGGATGGAAAACACGTAAAAGCTAGGAGCCAAAAGATAATAGAGGGGGACTCAATTTTGTTTGTCTGTGTGCTTATGTTTGTTTTCAATGGTAATCATTTCTTTAGGTACAAAGCTTAACTATGATATATGTACCATGAAAAATGGAATTTCAAAGGAAAGCAGCATGTAAGCACTAATTGACGGTTTTGCTTACTTAGGGGTGGAAGGGGATTCTCTCTTTTAAAGCCCATGTGGGTAATCCTGCCCCAGCACATAATGTATGTCTTCACAACACCAATCATGTGCTCACCCACCAGACCACAGGGCCCTTGCCATCCCAAGATCAAAGCCTCTCATTATGTTGTATCAGCCAAGTGTGCTGAGCCACAGCTTGTCTCTGTCTCCTAATTACTACTAGAGTCCATTCAATCCTATAAGTGTCCACTCCATCTTACAAGCTCTTTATTCCTCACTAGATGCCTGGTGTGCCAGTGCAATCATAGATCTCCAGAAGAAATAAGAACACTTAAAGTGAGTGCTGAAGCTCCTGTCAAAGAGCAAATGAATGAGGGGGTTCTTTCCTTTGAGGTGAATAGATTCTTGATCTGTGACTGTGGTTGCAGTGCTGTCATTCATGGTGTATAGAATTTGTAACAGGATTACAGCTTCCTCTGCTTGGAGCGACATGCATTCTGTGGAATGCTCTACTCTGTTCCTATATTATATTATACACTATTTATTTTTGAATCCTAGGTATAATTTCATAAGTTCATGTACAATGACTTCATGTGTAATGCTTGCTAAATACTTAAACCTAAAATTTCAAAATTCAATTTAAATATAATTGCTGTACATATTATACAAAGGCTAAATAGATAAGTTAAATAATTTATGACGAGTTTCTGAGTTAAACTATAATATTCACTCCAGCATAGCTGAAAGTATGTGTTGGGACCTCTTTCAAAAGTGAGTAAAAATATTTAGCAACCCACCACATGCCTCTCTCTGTGATAAAACATAGTGCAAAAAGCATTTATGCATACATTATACTGCATATATGTAATACATCCACTCTGCCTTTCCATGATTTATGGAAATCTTTAACTGATGTCATTTCATCAATACTTACAAAGAAATATAAACCACCATGGTTTCTGTCACCTGTTGTTCTCTCCCCTCTGACTGTAAATGCATTCAGTATGCTTAGTATGCATTTATTTTATGGAATATGTTGTCAGAGTAAAGGAATTAAACCACCTTTGATTACCCTAAAGTTGGATTCATAAAAAGATGGACACTTCTGCATAATGAGAAAAACGAAATGTCTTCCCAGGACCACAAAAGATATTTAAGTAATTTGGTGGCATAACGTGTAGGACCCTGAACAGAGTCAAAAAATTATGCTATCCAGTTTTTTGCAGAAGGACAAGAAAGGGCCACCAGAGGTTAAAACTGGCAGAAACACCTATCTGGTATTTATCCAGGTTGTCTGACTGATGTGCTCCATTTCTATGATGATCCTTCTTAAACATTAATTTGGAAATTCTTGAATACTTACTTTCAAGGCAGATACTGACTTAGAGATATATTACAACCAAGCCTCTCTAGCAGCTATGGATTGGGGCCTTAGACAAATTATAATTTTCATAGTGCAGAAGTACAAAATGTGAGATGGGTTCTGACTTCTTCTGGAAGCTTTTGGGAGGGTGATGTTGCCAGCAGTAGACAGCGTACAGTCTTTTAGAGCTGCTAAAGAGGAAGTATCAGCCCCACACACTAAAAGCGAAGTTCAAAGCTTTATCTGCCTGCTCTCTGGGAGGCTGGCACACCCATTCTGTGTAATATAGGGAGACACTGCCAAGGCAGCAAGCTTAATTGAAATTCAAGAGACATGATATTTCATTCAGTATTTTATACTCAGAAAAATGGGTCTGTTAATTTATGCCAAGTTGTTTAATTTAACCCCCACATTGAACATGGGTGTCATTAATATTCTGTCTGCATACATCATAAATAATTACATCCAATCTGCCAGTTAGCTATGGAGACAGACACTGCTGATGTTCTAGGTCAGATATACACCAGGCTAGCATGTCCTACAAAATGTACATTAGGAGATATATTACCATTATAAAAGAGAACAAACTTTGAAGAGGAATTTTGCAAATCAATCACAGATATACTTACAATTGAATTTGAATTGGTTTAGTATTTTATGGCACAGATCACATTCACATACCGATTACACATGTAAGAGATGCTGAAGTGGATTTCATGAAATTTCATTTTATGAAAGGTGGTTATCAGTCAACCCTGAATAATTATAAATCTAGTTCTTGGTTAAGCAAGCTAGATACAGTTTACCATGCAGCACTGCGGTGTGTCACTGATTCCACCTATCACACCCATCATTATCTGTATTAAAGAGCTGGTTTGCCTTCATTATGTGCCTTCAGGAAAAATTATTATGTTTATACTTTCTTGGCTTGGCAACCACTCAGTACAGGATTTGTTTTTGTTCAGCCCTCTTTAGAAACATACTGTTTTTGGAGAGAAAGCATTTTGCTACTGTGCCCCTTGGTCATGGAAACTTCTACATATATATATATATATATATATATATATATATGTATATATATATGTGTGTGTGTGTGTGTGTGTGTGTACGTGTGTAGATGCATTGCAATCAATCAATCCATAAATCCATCAATCAATTTTGTTTATTAGAGAGCATTTTATGATCAAAATTGTCAAAAAGCACAGAATATGTAGCATAGTACATTTTGTGGATAAAACAAAAACAGAAAACCTGGAAATTCCTGGGGAAATTTTGGAAAAATATTCCCTCGCCCTTAAATTAAAAATGGTCTCACTCCCCTCCGGAGGCAGAGAGAAGCTTATCTGTCTTATTATGATCGCTGTCTCATTTCCCATCGCATATTTATTTTGAATGAGCAGTGACACAGTAAAGTTACAGACTTTATTCACTGTTCAGTGTCGTTGTGTAAGTGTACAAACAGAAAAAAATACGCCCTCTGTTCGAGTCCCAAAGCACGAGCTCGGCAATTGTGGGCGGTGTTGTTTCATTTCAAATCGCATTCTCTACCTACCGAGCCGCGATACAATAGCCTCACGCCCCTCTGAAAGCCAATAGAAGGTTAGCAGCACACAGCCAGCATTCTCCCAGGGTGAGAAATCTAGCCAGGGGGTCGGTCGAAACCATTAGGACCTCCGTTCGAGTCCCAAAGCACGAGCTCGGCGATCGCAGGCGGTGTTGTTTCATTTTACATCGCATTCTCTCCTTATGGAGCCGCGTTATTTAAAATGGTCTCACGCCCCTCCAGAAGCAGAGAAAAGCTTAGCAGCAAGCAGCTAGGATCCTCCCAGAGTGAGAAACTTAGCTATATATTTTACCCCTCCTCGCATCACTGGTGCTTTACAAGCATTGCAAATAGCAATTTTGTTATCTCTTTCAGATATTTTGAAATACTTCCATGCAGCTGGCATGTTGAAGCTTGTTGCTGGCGCTCATAATAAACATTAGCGTCATCGCGTGCGCATAGTTAACGCCGCACCTTATCGGCCAGGCACATCGGCAGAAATGTTCATATCTGCCGATGCCGATAATTAACTTAAGTTTTTATCGGCCAATACACGATATCATCGTGCATCCTTTTATATATATATATATATATATATATATATATATATATATATATATATATATATATATATATATATATATATATATATAGTCGCTGTCGGCGGAAACCTCGTATATTTCGTTATTTTAATTTTTTTCATAAATCAATGCTATTAGTGACCCTTTACGTCTGTCTGTGGTTTTTACAATTATTTAACCAATGAAAAGTATTAAAAAGAGCTTGTGACTAAATCTTGTAACTCCATTGGATCCTCAATCTGTCGGCAAAACCTCATAGCCCCACCCCGCCTCCATCTTGAATGAAGCAGAGCTGAAGGTAAACGATGACGAGGCAATTTCGTCTGACTTTGTCTGAGGCAAATAGCTCAATGAAATGTTTTCAAATTAGCCCTAGGTTGCAAACTCAGACTAAAACTATGCAGTGTACCTATTTATCAAATTTAGCTCTGGTGTTAACATTGTGATTATAGCAGTGTGCAAAATACCCGGTGGCAATCGGGGCTCCCCCCTACCCATACTTGCCAACATTTAGGTTTCAAAATACGGGAGGTTTTTTCGGCGGCGGTGGGGGCGGGGTTGTAGATAGTAAATAAGTAGCCTAAATAAATAATTGTATGTAGTGTGTGGATTGTGTGTGTAGAATGTGTTTCATAGACAATCTGGCAACTTTGGGTAACATCAGACAAACGCACAAAACTTACGGATCTGTGTATAGGCCGTCCACATATAAAGTGATTCGCTCGTTGCCCATCGCTTTGTAGCTGACAGTTGGTCGCTAGTGGACATTCAGCCCCATACACACAGGAAGAGACTAATTGATGAGAGACCATGGAATGTTAATGAAATTCGGTGACTTGCAGCGATGTCAGGTGAAATGACAGTTGGCGATTCGAAGTGGGAGGGTTCCAATGGGAGTGAAGGATACCGTTGACTGACAAGGTATCCTTCACTCCCATTGGTAGTCGCCTCAATCGCGTCGCCTCAAAGTTGAGATTAGTTTAACTCGGAACCCTCCCACTTCGCATCGCCAACTAGTGGTGTTCAAAACGATGATTCGAATCTTTGACTCACTGATTCGTTCATTTCCATATCCGGTCGGGTGACATACACAAATCTGTAAATAGTTTTATTGCATTTTAAAAGTTACTGTACATTGTTCCAAACATCATGTCCATTATTAGCCTGCTCTGCGGCAAAACAGCAGGGGTGAAACCAAATGTCAATGAAATTAATAATAATTAAATCGTAATATTCATTATGTGAAACTGCACCATGCTATTCAAACAATCATGCAACTGCAAAAGGTAATAGAACCCCACATTTTAACGCATATAATAGCCTAAGTACATGTCATTTGCTAAAACAAAAAAAAAAGCACTGAGGACAAAAGAGCCACGCTTATATCCAAAGCAAATAACTTCAGTTTACAAGTTTTGAACTAACCCAGCCCAAACATTTTAATATACTTGTAGGCCTAGTCAGCAATGTTGTATTTTTATTTGTTGTTAATGTAGACATAGTACGCTACAAATGTGATGCATAGGCTTATGCATCACATTTCTGTTTTGTTTTACAGCCTACTATGTTGATTTGTCAGTATTTATTCATAAATAAATCAAAAATACACCGGGGATAGGGGTGGGTACGTCGGCAGGGGCTTTGGTCCCATTAGCAACAGCGACCCCTGCTGGTCGGTCGGGCGCCTATGGTCCACGTGCCAAAGCTGCATATGAAATGTCTTCCTCCGACTCAGCTCTGTGCTAACTTGGCTTGTGGACCGCAGTGCGAAAAGAAGCAGCGGCTGACATCACGTGTCTCGGAGGAGGGCACGTGCTTGTCCACGCTCTCCCGGATTGACAGTGGGGGTTGTGCAATGGGATGTCAATCTTATTGAGAATAAACTCTGTATTGATAATAAACATTTTAATAACATTTTCAATTTTTTGGTGTCATTTAGGAAAGAAGCATCAGAATCTGATGAAGACACTTCCATCATCAGTGGGCACAGCTACATTGACATCAACATCAACATCAACAACAACAACCAGCAGTGGAGTGGAAGCAGCCAGTGTTGTAGCAACAGAAGTTGCCCCTCTAGCATCCACAGGGTCCTCTACTCCACATCAGACAACAAGCAAGACCACAACCACCATAAAATCATTTGTTAGCTCTAATCCAACACTTAAAGCAGAAATATGCTGGGCAACAAAAGTTGTAACTAGCCACTATTCCTACAAATCATGTGAGAATACAGGGGACATTTTCAGAGCCATGTTTCCTGACAGTGACATAGCAAAGCAGTTTAGTTGTGGGGAGAGAAAAGTGGCATACCTCACCACATTTGGGATTGCTCCCCATTTCTCTTCCCTAATGAAGGCCAAAGCCAAGAAAGAGTCTGGATATGTACTTCTGTTTTATGAAAGTCTAAATAGGGAAATGAAGAAATGGAATGATAACCAAGTGAACTCAAGGTACCTGACATCATTTTTCATGGGTCATTACACTGCAGAACAAATGTATGAGAAGATTGAAAAAGTGTGTTCAGATACAGGCTTTCAGAACCTGATTCAGCTGTCAATGGATGGTCCAAATGTGAATTGGAAGCTCTCCTCACTGGCCCAGCAGAACATTGATGAGCAAACAGGCAAGAAGATGTTAAATGTTGGAAGTTGTGGTTTGCATATACTACACAGCTCCTTTAGAGCAGGGTGTGCATCCACAGACTGGGAGCTGGGAAATGCTTTGACAAGCCTTAAATGGCTATTCAAATATGTTCCAGCTTATAGGGAGGACTACACAGAAGTCACAGGTTTCACATCCTTCCCTCTTGACTTCTGTAGTCATTGGTGGCTGGAAAACATGGAGGTGGCTGAACGTGCCCTTCAGATTTTGCCCTCTCTGAAAATGTACATCAGTGCTGCTAAAACGAAAACTGTAAGAGAACCATTTACAAAGTCTTTCAAGACTGCTGAGATGATTGTACAAGATGACCTCTTCCCAGCAAAGCTCAACTTCTTTCTCATGGTGGCTACGGAAATCACACCATTTTTGAAGTTATACCAGACTGACAAACCCATGCTGCCATTTATGTGCAATGGTCTCACAAATATGTTGAGGACCCTAATGGAGAAGTTTATTAAGCCCAGTGTCATGAAGAATGCAACTACCCCTGTAAAGCTTCTTCAAGTTGACTATAATGACCCAGTGAACCACATGGATATTACCAAACTGAGAGTTGGATTTGTCACAGAGTGAGCTCTAGAGGAACACATGAAGAAGAACTTGGCTGAGAAGCTGAGGTTGGAGTTCAGGCAGAACTGCAAGCTGTTTTTGCTTAAGATGGTCTCCAAGCTTTTTGAAAAGGCACCACTTAAATATCCTATTGTGAGAGGCCTGTCTGTTCTAGATCCAAGGGTGCTCCTCAAGAGCAAAGAGATGGCAAAGAGGTTGGAGATGGCAAACAAAGTCTACTTACAAACAGGTGACACATTTTAAACCAGAAAATGTACGTTTTAATTTCTTGCCCTTCTGGTATTTGCTTGTTTATAGCATAATAACATCTCTTTTAATGTAATCAAGTAATCAGTTTGAGTATGTATGTATTTGTATTAATATGTAATTTAGTACAGTTGTTAGGTGCTGGAAAACCTTGAAAATAGACCTGTTACGACACAGACGAGGGACCCAAGAGCAGACCACGCACGATCAGGGTTAAGTGCGTCTTTATTAAATACAGCAGGCAGAGATCGTGAGCCAGGAACAGGCAGGGTTGGAAACAGGTAAGCAGTCCGTGGGCAAATCCGGGGCGAAGTCAGGAACAGGCGGGGTCGGCAACAGATAAGCAGTCTGAGGGCAATTCCGGGAGCGAAGTCGGGCAGAAGAAGAGCCAGGGACGGGGCAGGCAGGCGCACAAGCAGACAGGGCAAAAACGGCAGGCAGAAAAACCAGGTCGGGGCACAGGCGAGATCGAAAAGCACAGCAAAGCAACCAGGTAACAAACGGCGGGGACGAAAACAGATCAGGAACAACACTGCTACGAACTAGCAACGAGACAGGAACAGGCAGGGCATAAATAGGGCAGAGCAGACGAGGTGATGGGGAACAGGTGAGCTGGCAGGCAGGTGGCGGTGATGAAGCAATGAGGCAGGCAGGGACAGGGGCGGGGCTGGAACACAAGGAAAAGAAAAGCACATGGACAGGGGAAGAGAACAAACACACAGCTAGGGGGCCGGGGCACTGACAAGACCTTAAAAGTACTTGAAAAGTGCTTGAATTTGATCTTGGAAAAGGTATACGAACCCTGATGAACGTACTGCTGATACAGTTTTGTGATAGGCTGCTTCGTGGACAGACCGCATATCTAATATCCACTGGAGGGAGAGTTATAGCTGCTATGCCAGCTAATCAGCGTGCATGTTTGCAAAGAGGAAGGAACAAATCTTTTAGACTAGGGATTCAGTACACCCAGTTCACCTCAAAGATTCGTTCAAAAGGATTCGTTCGTTCATGAACTGCACATCACTATCGCCAACTGTCATTTCACCTGGTATCGCTGCAAGTCGCCAAATTTCATTTCATTGTAACTGTGATTAAATTTGATGTAAATTCAAAATTATTTTTCTCGCCAACACTTTGTCACATAGACAAGCAAGGAGACTAGCATGGCTAGCTAGCGATGTGACAAGAAATGATCAGAATTTTCATAGCCTTTCTCTCGCTAGCTAGATCAATCTGTACTTCATCGAAAGTAATATTTATTAGAAAACTCAGTTAAAACTCTGTCCATTATTGCAACGGTGATGATAAATGAAGTATAGCAGCTAGCTATACTGTAGAAGAATACACAGCAGTAGCCTAGCAGGCAGTTGTTTGAAGACAGTCTCTGGTTGTTTGCAATGCAAGAGCTGCAATGCAAGACTAAATAAAGAACTGGTTGTTTGAATAAGTACCGTGTTTTCTTTACTCAATAAACACTAAGTCTATAAAGGCTAATGTTTTATGTATTTGAGGCCTGAGACATGGAGCGGAGAAGAGTGCAGGCAAACCACGGTAGGTTGGAATGCAGTTTAGTCTAGCATTTGCCGTCTAGTCATAGCCAATACAGTCTTCAATAGCCTGTTCATAGCACTTAATATTTAATGACAAGAGAGTTTGGCCAAATGTATTCAACGACAGGAAAAACACAGGGTTTTTTTTCATTTCCTGAAAAGTAACACTTTTGGACATACAAGGTTTCCACCCGACAGCGACGATATACTGTATAAATACAGATGGTGTGTGATTGCATGTATGGGTGAATGTTGTTTGGGAATGTGATCAACCAGATCAATGTGACATTCAATAAAATTAATATCTAGTTAAGAACGGATGATGATAAGATTAGAAATAAGCAGTGATTAATGATGAATAACATGACTGACCACTCCAATGGAAGATGCAGGAGTGTGGCCACCAAAGATGCCTCTGTCCATATGTTCTAGAGAGGAATCTGAAGTCTTGATTGTCTTGCCAGCATTCTCTGCTCTTGCTGGGAAACTACTCAGAGTTGCAGTCAAAGTTTTTAGACCTGACCACTGCAACTTGTCTGATGTTACACTTTAACAACTGATGCTTATAAAATATAAGCATCAAAGAGATTGACATTGTGTCTGTATTGTTTTCTTTAGACCTAAGCAGTGCACCTTGTCTCATCAAGGAAGGTATTATTTTTTTCTGAGTAGTCTAATTTAGAGTGAAAGGAGGCAATAAAACAGGAAGAAATGTACTTTTCCCCCAACATAACAGGGAAAATAATTCTGAACTAACCTTATTTTTCTCTCAAATATATGATCAAATATAAGATCAAATATAACATTTTGTGTCACTTTTTAAAATTTTGCCATGAAATGTTGACATGAGAATAAGTACAGCAATTAAATAAATATTTATTTAAGTATTTATAGGTATTTAAAAGTACAGTATATCCAAGTAGTTCTTGTCAGAGGGAAGTGGCACTGAATTAGAAGCTTTGTGATATTTTTTTCTTGACCATCTGTGAGGGCGCGCTCTAATATAAAGAATTAATTTTATGAGCGCCATACCACTCATTCTTGAGCTATCCAGGCCAGGTGTGCTGAAGTGCTAAGCTGCCAAAAGTTCTCACAGATCACTGAATGGTATCACTGAGTGTAGGTCGGTACCTGAGAAAAAATAAGGCTTGAATTGTCATGCTTTGTGCAGCACAATGATTGACCCTTTAAAAAGTAAGCAGATGAGTCTCCAAAAAATACGAGAATATTTGACATGTCTTACAAAAATATTTATTCTGGCAGCTACTGACATTATTATCCTAATAATACTGATAGAAAATAGTCATTCATTTAATTTGAAGGGCTCGTTTCAGCTGTCCTCTTCTGTCTTAGAAATGTAAAAAAAAGTAAAGATTTTCCAAGGCTGCAGTAGCCCCCTCTTAACCTCTTGTCATTGTGAATTACAGTAGTCAGTGGAATCTGATGTTTTAGTCACTGTGATGACAGTGCCTATTGAAGTCAAGGCTGTGGGGTCAAACTTTAAAGCCCACACATTAATGTTCAAATGCTTGTTCTCTTGGTGACTTTAGTCTTATAATTACTGTTTACTTGGAATTATGCAGACAGACTGTTTGAATGTAGTTTTCAGTGGACAACCTCACCTTGAACATACATCCTGTTGGGTCTCAAACCTTCCTAAGTCCTCTCCTGATTCTATTATTCCTTGGTATCCATAGAGACTTAAATAAGTTTTTTACTGATTTACAATGCCCTTCCGTGGTAGACTGCTGTGCAAAAAACAATAACTTGAGCTTTAGATCAGCTGTCAGTTAGCCGATGACTCCGTTAGTTTCTTCAGAAAAAAGTGGGTAAAGACTACTAGTGCATTATTTCCTAATCTATTTGTATTCCTGAAAGGTCATAGGTATAGCTTTTGGTGAATTACATAATTTACAGTGCTAGATTCCCTTATTCTAGATGTATGAATCCCCAGAGTCCACGTGGATGCTAACTTTAGCCACTGATTGAACAGAATATGTGATTGCTGTGTTACAGCAGATTTAGGCCATCAGTTCTACAAGATGAGCTTTCTGACTGTAGTCTGTAGACACTGGACTTCATAAAGTTGTCACTATCCCACTGCTTCAGTGTAGTTTCTCCCTTTCATAGTGTGTCCTACACAGAAGGCTGACCTTGTGTCCATAAGAACCTGCAACACTTCAAATCTCTTTGTTTTTCCCTCTCACCTTTCAGATAACTGCTTTTAGTCCTCCTCTATTCCTACTCTAAGGCAGTTCACATAAGTTAGTCCTCTCTTCCTCCCCTCCAAAATGTGTTGCTTGTGTTGAACGAAGCATGTTGATTGGTCAGGAGTGTGACATGATCATTCAGAAGGGATGTAGCGAGATCCGACCAGTTAGTTAAGATTGAACGACGGTGCTCACAACTCATCGCATGAACAGTGCTAGCTAGCTGTTCTGTGCCTGACCCAGAGACCGCACCCTTGAATAACCACCTTCATTGATGTGTACAGTTGTATGCTCTGTACTCACCTGCCGAAGTTCAGTAAAGTCCACAAGTCCTTGTCGTGTGAAGTGATTTCCACCCACGCCATCCAGACGAGCAACATAGCTCATGTCAAAAGGTTGAAGCATGGCACTATTTTCCCTACCTATGTGTCCCCTCTTTCCTATGTCCACACCAACTTTTACTTTCAGTTACAATCCTCATATGCTCCTTACATCCCTTTGTCCTTTGTTTACTCCTCTGCCTGCACCCTTTCTCATGTAGGTCATGATTTATGGTGATTTATGCATTGAGTCAAATCATGGTCAGCAGAGAGCAGGTGGGGTAAAAAATCAAGGAATGCTATTGAATTCTCTGCTGTTCTCTCCAATTTTTCATCTTCCATCACTCATGCCAAAATACCTTACTTGCAGGTAAGAATTTAACCTGAAACTATTAAACCATGCAGACTGTTTTTTTTCTGTTCTCTTCCATGTCAGCCTCACCCCCTTTCCTCTGTTCTGTGCTGTGGTACTGTGTCCAGCACGAAGCTGCTGTTATCTGTTGGGTATGAAATCCTCAGGCTATGCAGCCAAGAAAGTTTCTGCTACCCTACTCTTGTCTGGTCCTCCCGTCTTCACTCACTGGTTTAGTATCTCAGCTTCTCATTGCCACCAGTCTGGCTCCTGTCCTGTCTATTACCTGCCTGCTTTTGAGAAATCTATTCTGAGCTTCTTTCCCCTTGAACCTCCCTCCCTTTTGTCTGCAGCTTCAAAATGGGTATGAATCACACATTGACACCTATTCTGAAAGCGTTCTGGACATTTTTGTTCAGACCTATCACCTTGCCTCACCCTTTCTTTGTCTCAAATACTTACATATTCTGTATTTAATTGAAAGTCTAATTTTGTCTTTACTAAAACCCAACTCTGCAGCTCTAAGTTCTCCTGTCTTCTGACACTGAATAAAATCCCACCTCTTCTGAATTTACCTTGGTGCCCATAAACTTGATGCTACCTACGCTTAGCATGTACCTGATCACAGCACACTATCATATTCTGTTTGGAGGGTCATTTAGCTTCTATCAACCATTATTTTTATTACTGTATGTTATTGTATTATTTTATGTTCTTATTATTATTTTTTCCTTATTATACGTTTGATGCACAGTATTCGCCATCTGTGATGTGAATTTCTAGCTCTATATGCACTTTAATATTATTCCAGTAAGTGTCCTTTAAGAGTATGTGTACACTGAAACAATTACTGTTGTATGCTTTGATTTCAATATTGTTTTTAATATGGATGCAAAATAGCTGTATTAACTCTTCTGTATCTATGTTTGTTGCTCCAGTGATACACATTCATTGTACTTTACCAATATACCACCCTGGGCAAAAAGATCAGCTGAAAAAAAAAATATATATATAGCTGCAAGCAGCAATGAAGGGGCCAAGCACCTTGGGGCCACCAGGGGCTAATCAGACTAATCAGAACAACCCCTGAACAAGACACCAGTCCATCACAGGGTGAAAAGACACATTAACACCCACTCTTACACTCACACCTATGGGCAATATAGCATGTCCAATTGACATTACCTGAATGTGTTTGGACTGTGGTAGAAAACCAGAATATCCAGAGGAAAGCCACATGAACACAGGGACAAGGTACAAACTGATACACACTGAATAAAACAAGGCACGGTGATATATTTCTACATCTTTTAGTTGAAATTGCCACATTTAAATAAAAATACAATGTAATCACATTTTCAAATGTATAAGTTATTTAAATAAAAATAAAAATAAACTAGTCTAGTGGGATTTGTAATAGCACTCAACAATCTCAGATAAATGGCACCATCTGCTGTTCTTAATGTATAATGACATTTATTAGTCTAGTCCTCCCAAGTAAGACAACCCCACATATCAGATGTAATATCTGAAGAAGGAAAAAAAACCCTGTCTTACATTCAGGCCAATATGTAAAGTCCAAGTGTTTCTTCAACACTATTTAGTGTATTAATTGTGGCAATAGGTCAAAAGGTGCAGGAGATGTGCCTATTTTAAGTGCTACAATCTGATTGTATCTTAGCAGCCATGCCATTTGGACATTGAATTATGTGTTCATTTTCCAGTTAGGACATGTGATGATGTAATGATTGGTACTAAAAATTGGTCGCAATATCTGCTTTTCTTTGTGTGGTTTGTGCCTTTTGATGTCCATTAGAACAAAATGTCATTAAAATCTAAGTACATGGATGCATGGGTATTTAAACCTGTTTTTCAGTATAGCACCCCAAAGTGGCCAAATTTCACTAAACTTGGTGTATGCCACCCAGGCCTAATTGTAAGCATGTGTATTGACTTTTATGCCAATGAACAAAAGCATTGCAGATATAAGGCCACTCTTCCTTTATGGCGACTTCATGGGCGAATTTGTGGGTACAGTGCGGCCACATTGTTCAAACTGGCAACTATCCTTTAACAACTGTTAAAGGCAATGGTCCAAAGTGGCAATACACAAAAACTCATTGTGCCATAACTCTAGGAGGAGGTGGTTAAATGTGTTTTTGACAAAATAAAAGATGGATGAAACACAAAAAGGCTGATGTGGAGGTTTGGTAAGTTCCCAGTTAGGATTCTTAACTTTGATGAAGTGCAAGACATTTAGTTGAAATATCTGCTTTTGTGCTAGAGTAATGGGGATTTAAATGATTTTTTAATGGTATAGCACCCCCAAGTGGCCAAATTTCATGAAACTTGGTGCATACCCAGTATTGCTAATACCAACAAAGAGTACCAAGTTTTGCATCACTCCAACAAAGCACTGCTGAGATATGACTCACTTCCTGTTTTGGTGTCCTCACCATGGAATTTCATTGGACGACAGCAGCCGTATCATTTGCCCTAGCAAAATTCTTTGCATAACTTTTGGTCAGACCCCTCTGTAGATGATACGTACCAAGTTTGGTGGTGATAGGAGCAATGGCCTAGGACTAGTTTGCAAAAGTAGGTTTTTTGAAAAATTCAAAATATGATTTTTTTTCCAATATCCAATACAGTGGATGAGTCTATTCAATTCATCATGACCCAGGGATTCAGGGGAAATGAGGATCACAACTTTAGGACAAACGGTTCAAAAGTTATAAGCAAAAATTTGATGCCTGGATACCTTGGACTGTGCTCTATGAGGGTGCCAGATTCCATCAACATCCACTTCGGGCTTCTATGGCCTGCCATAGAAAACCATTGAAAAACAATAATGCCAAGATGGCCGACAAACAAAATGGCTGACACAGAGGTTTCATGCTTTCCCAGCCAGGGTCCTCTACTGTGATGATGCACAAGAAATTTCGTTGAAACATCTGCTTTGGTTCCAAAGTGATAGGCATTTGAATTTTTTTTCTCTGTTTTTCTGGTATACCGCCCCCATGTGGCCAAATTTCATGAAACTTGGTGGGTACCCAATAATCCCCCTGCCAATAAAGTATAGCAAGTTTTGTGTGACTCTAACCAAGCATTGCTGACATATGGTTCACTTCCTATTTTGGTGTCTTCGGCATGGAATTTCATTGGACAACAGCAGCCATATCATTTGCCCTAGCAAAATTCTTTGAATAACTTTTGGTCAAACCCCTCTGTAGATGATATGTACCAAATTTGGTGGTGATAGGATCAATGGTCTAGGACTAGTTTGCAAAAGTAGGTTTTTTTAAAAAATTCAAAATGTTGGAAAATCCAATATGGCAGACTTTAAAGCCAATGCTTTTGAATCAGGATGACCCAAGGATTCAGGGGAAAAAAAGATCAAAAACCGTAGGACAAACGGTTCAAAAGTTATAAGCAAAAATGTACCTTGAAATTTGGCCTGTTGGTGGCTCTACAGAGATGGATGGATTGACCCCAAATTTGATGCCTGGATACTTTGGACTGTCCTCTATGAATGTGCCAAATTTCATAAAAATCCACCAAGGGGTTCTATGGGCTGCCGTAAACTCCCATTGTGGAAAGTATAATAATAATAGTGAAAAATTCTAACAATTACAATAGGTGCCTAGCACCTTCGGTGCTTGGCCCCTAATAATAAGCAAGTTTTCTGGGAGGAAGCTTTCCTTCTGGCCGCCTCTTTTGCAGTTGTATTCCATTAGTTGATGTGAAACTCCCCTGTGCACATTAGATAAGGTAAAAAGACACATTCTTGATATTATCTACAGTTCCATCAATCAGATCTCATAAGTGCATGTATTCAAGAACTCACATCGCCTTGACACTCTCTCACAGCCTTTTACAGGACTTTAAGGTTTCTAGTTTTCTAGTTGAGAGAGAAACTTGTGGAGGAGGAAGATCACTTAACTAAAGATCTTCTCTCTATAGTTGTTAAGTTAAACTGTAGAGTTGTGTGTCGAGATATTTATTTATTTATTTAGAATCACATATTCATTCTGCTAAAGGATTTGAACCTAATTCACCTTTCTCTTGCAATCCTGTGTCTTTCAGGTTTGGGAGCTTTGCTTTAATGGCATATTGGTTTTTAAGGTCAAATAAGACATGAAAACCACTTACACTTTTAATCGTAATTGGACTGATTTGAGGAATTTTCACAATTACGGCTTTTCCTATTAACATTGCTCTGCTCTGCCTGCATAATGCAATTTCCACCCTGGTCCACAGTTCACGGCCTGATTTTCATTAACAAATGCAGGATCATTTGAAAGGAGAGAATCTGAATTTAAGAACTGAGGATCACCATTTACACAGGGTAGGCAAGAGGAACCAGATCATCACTGGGGCAGTTGCCCATCCTAGTCTGCATAAAGCCTTCACTCCCTTTCAGTTAACACATTTGAAAATCCAATTAGGGATTTCAGGACTGTAACCCAATTTAAACAGGCCCTCTAATCTCATTGTTTGTATGAGAATTAATCAATGGTCTTACTGAATGTTTACTTGAGTTAAATCTGTTTTTTAAATAAACAAAGCCTGTCTACAATTAAAAATGAATCCAAGACACAAGCTGATGTACTTCCCTATAAGAACACAGCTAATCAGGCCCTGCTTAATATAAATTAATAAACAGAGAAGTTGGTCCTATTTATTTATTTTTTTCCTCAAGCATGCATGGTTTTCATGAATACACTGGTGTATCTGTCTTTCCTTATACTTTTAAAAATCATTTGACTATGTAGTGCTTATATGCTTATATGCTCATAATGTCTTGAAGAGACATGTATACAGGATTTACACATAAACCACAGACATGTCATTCAAAAGACTTCCAGATGTGCACATCACTATAATATAAAGATAGTCATGTACACATGGTTAGCAAAGAAATCTTTGAAGAATAAACAGTTACACTTATTTTTTAAATGCAAGTACATGGACATGTTTATTTGAAAGTAAAAGTAAGGAGAATGAACTCACAGAGGCAGACACACTCAGTGCTTCAGTACTATTCCAACCAAAACTAGTATCATTTTCAAAATAACATGCCACAGCCACATGACTGTATACAAATGATTGGGGTTTACTTCTCTGGTTCTGCTGTCCAGGTTCTGCTGATGTGAGATCCAGTGACTGCTCTTGCAAGAGTGCCAAAGATAAGGCTTACTATTTCCTGTCTTACATGACTGGATTTTCACTTTGAGCACTGTGAAATTGACCTTGAAACAGTAATTTAATTTTAAAATTTCAACAGAGACATCCATTAGGTAATGTGTTGATTTATTATTTTGCTATTGTAATTTCTATTGCAAATAAAGAAATTTAACAAGGCTGGGTTCTTCGTTGTTATTGCTTGATAGAGGACACATTAGTGTCACTTTTACTGGATCTTAGATTTTTCCACTGATGTTTTTATGTCTGGCCTGCAGCATGCTACAGTTACACAGTGTTTCGCCTTGTGCACAGTTAGTGAGTTCTGAGTGGGCACCACCAAAAACATGAGCCAAGAGAGCGATGAATTTACACACATTTGTGTTTTGGAGATTGCTGGCCACAAAAAACAGAGAACACAACAGAACAGTTCCTTCTCTTCAAAAGAAACAAGAGTATGTTTCCCCCCACCAAAAAATACATAAATTAAAATACGGATCTGAGTTTCAGGCTCCTCCATCATTTGGCTGATAGTGTTCACCACCTTCCAGCTCAACACATCACCACATAGGCTTATAACCAGAAGGTAGTAGGGTCTAATCCCAATTTGGACACTGCTGTGTGTTTGCAAGTGTAGCAAAAGGAGAGAGCAGTCACCCCACCCAGCCTCGAACCCGGGTCTGTGGGGTACCAAAGCTGCAACTTGACCGCAATGCCAAAGAGCCTGGCTCGTTGGTATGGCAGTCAGAGCGCATACTCAACTGTAGTGACGGCACTCCGTCACACTGCCCTCCCCTTCGGGAAGCGTGCCCATGCGCTTCACGCACAGAGGCGTACCTCGCACATTCCCCCACCATACTTCTCCCATCCCAGGGTGACCCACTCACTCGTGCTTCACCCATCTCTGGGGTCCCTCACACCATGCTTCACCCATCTCTGGGGTCCCTCACACTGGGGTGAACCTAACCTGGGGATCCCTCATACGGCTCACACACCGGGCACGCCTCTGATGGCCTCGCATTTGTAGCTACAGAAAAAAAGGTTCAGCAGCAGGACTAAGGCTTACCTTGGGGAGGCAGACTAATTGGAGGGTGTGCCCAGGTCCCAAGCCACATGCACACACACGCACACACACACACACACTGCAAACAGTAATGGGTGAATCAAACCATGGTGCTCCTAGATACTCCACACTGTGAGGGGATCCCACCATCTGGTGACCACCCTCCCCAAAGGGGCACTCAGCCACAGCTTTAAATAAAGAGAGAAATGTGTTAGCTGGGCAATAGGCACACTAAACAAAATATTATACCGGTTGGTACCAGGCTATATTTCCAACTAAACAAAAATCACAGTTCCAAATAGCCAATCCACAAACCCATACAAAAGACAAATAAAATTTAAAAAAAGGAAGCACAAAGTTAACTAAACATGATCACCAAAAGTTACGCACAACATAACCCTGCGCTATGTACATGTCAAGGCTCAGGCAGGGACTCAGGCGCAGACTGGATGGCAGGATGCACAAAGCGAGTTTATTAAATCCCAAGTCAAAGTCCAGAGCACAAGGTCAAAAACAGGCGAGGTCAGCAATCCAGTAAAGCACAGCAACGATAACAAAATCAGATCCAAAAAACGTGGTCAAGAGGAACAGGCAAAAAGTCGGCAAAAACAGGCAGGCAGAACAGGAGAAAATGGCTTGTAGCGAAACAGATGAACTGTGACGAACTAGCGATGATAAACGAACCAAACAGGGAATATATAGGGCAAGGCTGATGAACAGATGGGATGCAGGTGTGCAGGCAGGCAGGTGGAGACAGTCCGGTAATCTGGTGGGCGGAGACAGGGCGGAGGGCAGGGCAGGGCTGGAACAGAGGGAAAAACGGTAAACAAGAGGACATGGACAGAAAAACAAACCAGGCTAAGAAGCTGCAGTCCTGACAGTACAGCACACGGCCGGCAATACTGAGCACACTGGGCAATACTGAGTACAAGCTAACACTGAAAGAAAATCACGAGCAAAACAATGGCAGAGACAAAACAGCAGCTGGATCGGAATGCGGCATGCCAATACCGATTCCCCAGAACAATTTGCAGGCCTAGTGCTACCCACAATGTGGCAAACGCACATCGAAGGTGAACACCAAGTAGTGCTATGGCTTGGCAGATGAAGTGAAGGTCAGTAGCAGAGGAATGTACTGAAAATTGCAGCAACTGCAAAATCAAACTGTCTAACAATGGAGGAGCAGGTGGCGAAAGGGGCAGATATCCCGGAAGCAGACATTGAGGTAGCGTTTACCTGGGTCTTTTGTACATGGGGAGCTTGTTAAATATGCTAATTAATTACTGGCAAATGGAACAAAAATAGATCCGAAAAAGGGAGGATGACGCTATCCGGCTACACATGGCTTTTAACAAGAAACACTTCAGTAACTATAACATACATAAAGAACACATAGAAAATTTTAGCAAATGCTCAGAATTTTTATTATATACACATTCATAAATGTTTGCAACAGATCTTCTGTCAATAGTGTGATAATTTAGGGTGTCAGCTACACTGTGCAATGAGAGTGGATTTACTTTTTACAGCTGCCAGCCATTCTTTCAGGGTGCTGTTAACTTATTCTCTCACTGTAGTGTAGCACAACATGGATATCAGTGTGCTTAAATGAATAGCAATCATTCTGTGAATGTTTGCCTTTCATTTGTGTATTAATAACCATGTCTTAATAATAGCTGCCATGTTTCCTGATAAATGCTCTTGAGGTAATTTGTGTGACTCATCTTGGTAATTTGTAGTTGTTTCAGGGTGCTATTGATTGGCTGTCTTCTCTACCTTGCACAGTTTAAGCCTTCTAAGTGATTATGCCTGTGTGAAGTGTCTTGGATCTCCTCACACACATAAAGTTTGGAAGAAAAAAGGTCCTCACCAGAAATCCCTTACTAATGGATGAAAGAACTCAAAACATTTGGCAAATTCCGCATGATGTTCAAACAGATGGGGTTGAAAGCAATGGAAAGAACATTTTGTTCAGGTTGATTCATTAGTAAAGAAGCAGGTAATGTGTCAAAATACACCGTTGGCATTTCAGAACCAGCTGCCATTTACTATTAGATAACAATTTGATAATAATATATTTGATATATGATAACAACCTTGTGCATGTATGTATAGATATACATATATGTTCTTGGGGTGATGCTTGACAACCAACTGTCCGCCTGTTCACAGGTTGCGGTGGTGAGTTGGGTGTGCAGATTCTTTTTGTATAACATCCAAAAGATCTGCCCCTACTGTGTATTGTATGCAGCTCTTCCTTGAGTTCCTGGTCCTTTCAGGCCTGGACTACTATAGCTCTCCCCTTGCTTGTCCTCCTGTCTGTGCCAACAGACCCCTGCAGTTAATCCAAAATGCAGCTGTATGACTTGTCTACAACCTCCCTAAATGTAATCGTCACACCCTCCTCACCTCACTTCACTTCCTGTTAGCGCTTGCATCAAGTTCAAAACATATGCCAGATCACTGCGCTATGCAACCTTGGAGCAACTAACGGCCCCATCCTCTCAGCCATGATGCTCCTCTGTACTGGTTCCACAGTGGTGGAATGAACCTCCCATGGAGGTCAGGACAGCAGATTCACTGGTCATCTGATACTGACAGGGCTCGGGCAAGGACTCAGTCGCAGACCAACGAATGCTGGCAGATTTATTACAAGTCCGACAGGCAGGAATCGTATCCGCAAAAAACCAGGCAGGGTCAAAACCAGAAAGGCAGTCCGAGGGGCAAAATCCAGGAACGGGTAACGGAGCAGGCAGGGTCAGACACCGGGCAGGCAGAGGTACAGGCAAACAGGGCAGAAACGGCAGGCAAAAAACAGGTCGAAAAGACAGGCAGGTCAAAAACGGGAAAAGCAATGAATCAAGCACAAAACAAAAGGCGGGGACGAAACGGGCAAACGCAACCGAGACGAACTGGCAACAGAACAGGGATGCACAGGGAAGATATAGGGCAGGGCTGATAACGGGAATGGGAAACAGGTGCGCAGGCAGGCAGGTGAAGGCAATGAGGGAAACAGGCGGGCGGAGACCGGGCGGGGAGCGGGGCAGGGCTGGAACACAGAAAAACAAAAGCACATGGACAGAAAAAACAAAAACACAACGGCTAGCGGGCGGGAGTACTGACAGATACAGACTGAAGACCCACCTCTTCATACTGCATCTCGGTTCCACCTTAATCCCCACCCCCTAACACCTGCTGCTTGTATTACATGCTTATTTTACATGTAGTACCACAATGTGTTATGGATACTGTGATCTAGTAAAAGTGATGTATGGTAGTGTATCTACTTGGCTTTCCTTAGTTTTCAGTCTGCCTAGGTTCAGGTTAGCACAGGTTAATCTGTAATTGTGCTTGAATGGTGTTGTGCTTACATTCACTGGTTTGAGAGTGTTGTTAGCCTGGTCTGACACTGTTGCTCTTTTAACTTGAATGGGTACATTTCTGTTCTTGTGTGCTGCAAGTCATTCTGGATAAGAACTTCTGCTAAATAAATGTAACGTAATATAATATAATATTATTTCTTATGTGCCATATGTATTGATTATTATTAAAGCTGTTCGGGGGGTCTCAGCAGTTTTGCATTCAAACTTTTTTTCCTTTATATAATCACAGAACATTGAGGCATGAGATTATATCAAATTATACTGAACTCAAATGTATAGTTGGTATAATTGTCTGCTCACATAACAGTAAGATTACATTTCACATGCAGTTTCCTAACTGTAATGTTCTGACTACCACAAAATGTTACATACACAAGGAAAAAAATTGAAATTACTTTCAATAGAACATAATTTTCAAAATAAAACCTTTCATTACAAATGAAAGAACAACTCATGAGAATGATTTGCATTTCCACATTATGTTTTAATTGCATCAACTTTATTTTTCATTTTTTGGCAATTTGCATTCCCATGATGAAATGTTAACTGTTTGTAAACATTAGTAAGGCCAATGATTTAGTGTAAGGACAAATATATATATATCAGTAAATGGTGCAGTATTTTCTAGGTGCATTTAAGATATAAGCCTTGGAATACAGGTGTTGTTCATGCTCCTCTTTTTACATACTGCTGGTGACTACTACATTTATCTATTTGGCTGAACTGTCCAAAGTAATAACTTTCACAAATCAAAGCATGCACAGTATGATCAATATAAATAACTTTGGGGTCTGAAGTATTTGTTAAAGGAATTGAAGGTAAACTAATTTATGCACCATAAAGATGTCCTTACCCAGGACCACCAGTATTTTTAAACCTGTGATCTCCCATCTGATTACAACCAAGCCATTCTCTACTTAGCTTCTGTCATCAGACCGGGGAAGGCAGCAGCGTGGTATTGTCAGGATCTGTGGAACACCACATGGATCACCCTGACTGCCCTTCCCCATCCTGGTATCCACCACCAGCCCACCAAGCAGTTCACAGACACAGAGATAACAATTGGTAACAATATTTACTGAATCACAATTCATGAGTTGTGCATTATAGATTGTCCTGTAGATCCCAGATGATGTTTCCTTGATGGTCACCCCATCTGTACAGCCACAACAACTCCCCTCCAAGAGACCCACATTCACTACAAGTAATCTTGATCATGCACACGCTTATCATGCATTAAAGGTTTTTATAGGGTTTGTGTAATTTCCCCACCACCACAACACCCATGCAGCCAGGTGCAGTACACCGCACTACTTTAAGGCACACACAAATAAGGCCTGTTTACCCTGCACTAAGCCCAGAGAGGGAAACCTCCACATCCAACATTTGCTTATTGCCAGCAAAAAGCCCCAACAACCACACAACAAGACAACTTTAAGGCACACACAAATAAGGCCTGTTTATCCTGCACTAAGCCCAGAGAGGAAAACCTCCACATCCAACATTTGCTTATTGCCAGCAAAAAGCCCCGACAACCACACAAGACAAATGCACATAAAAGCAAAGAGAAAGATGGTGTCTCACCCTGGGAAACCACTGACCAGGATGAGAACATCATCAAAATAAAAATATCCAAGTGATGCTGTTATAGCCTGTAGCTTCTATGCCGCTCCCCCATCTCTCCCTGCCCTTGCATCTCTCTCTCAGTCTCTCTTTCACAGTCCACCACCAGAAGCTGCCACCACAGCCTCACCACTGACAATGTGGACCTGCCAAAAAGCAAGGGAACTGAGCTGCCACACAAACACCCCAGTTTTCACTCACACAGAGAAAAAGCACAGGATTTAGCACTCCCTTAGCTGGATGAGTAGTGAGCCAGTAATGTGTAGTTTCACCATCCTCCTTGTGCAGTCACTATGACTGCTCAGCTGGTCTCAGAGATGAACATGGCAGGTTTTCCCCATGCCAGTGTCTCCTCCTCTTCATTCTTCAGGTGGCCTGCTTCCTTGCATGTTTGCTCACACAAAACACAAAACACTAGTATGCAGACATGGTCTGAAAATATAGACAAATTAGGTCATCCGAGAAACTGAATTAGGTGCGGTAAGCCCGGCTGCCGTTCACCACTCTTTACCTCTCCTCTCTCTTCCGTTCAGCTACAGTCTGCTTAAGGAACTGGATTTCCCCATCTCCCTCCCTGCTACCTAATTCACCACACATGCACTGCATTAAGGTGAGTAGCTTCCCTAAGCCCTGCCCACCTGTACTTGCTCCATACTCCACATCCCCCAGCTGCAGACTTGGCTGCTGGCTGTGTATTTTAGGCTAAGTGAAGTTAAAGCTCATTTCTTAAGTTGTGAAAATCATTGAAGACCATTTTCTAAGTTGAAAAAATTATGGTAGGTTGGTGCCATTGGTGTACAGTGGTATCATGAAAATGATGACTGTCATATTGGAGTGTGGGATCAACTAGCACTCAAGGCAAGTGACCTCAGGTTACCTATTGAGGTTATTTACATACATTCACAGACACAGAGTACATCACCTATGAACACGTTTTGGAAGCCAAATTAACTAATCGCACTGGTTATTGTTTGTACATTCATGGGAATCCATTAGGTTTCCGATATTACTGGCTTTCATCTACAATCTATGTCTATACCTTTAAGACCAAAGAGAGAATATGATATGTTCAAAGCAAGTTAAAGAATAAACATACAAAATGATACAGGGTGATCAAATGTGATTACTTGTAATTACAAGTAATGTTGATGTTACACACATTTGCCAATATAGTTCTCTTTTTATTCCACCTTTTAGCGTGTGTAAGAGTTGTGAAAAGAGAATGTCAGCATCAGCTAAGAATGTGCATATCATGGTAATAAATAAGATACGCCCTTGTTTTGGGCAGCCCTTGCATTAGAAAATGTTAGGTTTGTCACATTGCTGCAACAGAGCCACACAACTCTCCTGAGAAGCACTTACATTGAGTTTACACACATGCATATAGAGGCTGCATGTGAAGAAGCTTTTCCTTTTCCCTGTGACAGCTTATCTAAATTATCATGAATTTGCTTTATGCTTCCAAGTGTATTCTGGAAATTATCATGGGTCCACCGCAGATTTTCACCTATTAGATCTCCTTAGCATCTGAAGTTCAACATTTAAGGGAATTAACCTGTCATGCTAAGCAGATTCAGGGTAACTTTTGTATGTGATATTTCATCTCACATATTCTTCACTTTTTAGTACAATGCTAGTAGTTGCACTTCTTATTAATTCGGAATGTTCAACTTGGTGACTGATTGCCCTTTTTGTATCTTGGAACTTGGCAGTGATTATAAAAGCTTTACACTTTACCCTTGCCTCATTATTCAGATCCTTTTTTGTATTCCTTAAACAAAACCACTGTTGAATCATAACAGAAAAGTAATAAAGGATTTGTTGAAGGACCACAATTAAAGTCAAATTATACCCCATATAATGTAATTTGTGATTTTTTTATTTTATCCCACTTCCTTTTGAAAAAATAAACTGTCCATCTTGTCTCTATTTTGAGTCTGGTAGTGTTCTGGTGCTGGGGTTACCTCGGAAACAGGGCAAATGGGTAAGTCGAGACCTTTCCAGCGGGATTACGTTAACCAAGGCGACTCTTGTATTGGGATGATATTAACAAGTGTTAAAACTCGTTTTTGTCCCAGGGAGATACTCTATTTGTGCACAAAATGTACAGGAATTTTTTTTTTAAATGTGTGAAAATCATAGTCCCATATGGCTGCTAATGTGTGGCATAGTGGGTTCAGCTCCTCCAGCTTAGTCAAAGGTCATAGGTTTGAACCCCAGTGCAAACTTGATATTGACTCTTGAACGCATGACTTGGATTACAGCTGGTTTGTTGAGCAAAGTCTTTTGACTGGTTCAGACAAGTCAGTGATTGACAGTACATGATAGCTTGAGCCATTAAGGAGGTTTTGCAACCTTACTGTCTGATTACAGTATAGACATGATAGTGCCCTGAAATGACTAATGCAATTTCCCCTTCTCTGGTAATAAAAGGACATCCTGCCTCTTGACTTTGTACCGTGAAACCTTAATGCATCTGTTTTTGTTTTATTGTGATGAGACTAAACTTCAGGAGCCTGTAATAAGATGCCTCTTTGCGATGTGAATATAAATTGCCATCTGCCTCTCTCACTGCATCCATCTGCTTCAATATCCCTGTGCTCTCCCACATAAGGTCAAAGAGACAAGAGAGTCTTTAGGTGTTCCATTACAGAAGCAGGATATTCAGGAGGTGGGTAGTAGATTTTGGAAGTGGTTATTGGTTATGTGTATTGTTAACTGCATTCTAGCTATCCTTTGACCATGCTTTTAAAGAGATACAAATCTTTGTTGCACATCATGCACAAAATATTTAATACAAAACTGTCTTCAACATCACTTGTTTATTTGATTACTTGATCATACATGATTGACTGCAATATATCTGAGTGACTATGACTGTTGCATATGCTCTACACTATTTCATCAGTGCTGACTCCACATCTGAGCAGAGATGATGAGGTCATTTAACCTGCTGAATGTTCAGTCTGATGAAAATCAAGAAGGAAAAAAAATAGGGCTTTGAAAACAACACAATCATGCCTTCAGTATAGTGGACAGTTAAACAACCAATCATAAAGTGACAGGAGTAGATTCCAGCCTATGAATAATTTAACACATTAACTGTAGAACAGCCAACCCCATCAATTTAACTCTACATTTTCTACATTTGTCAGGAGGTGAGCTGACAGATGCTGTGTTTGTTGAGCCTCTTGTTCGGGGATATTAATTGGGAACCGCGGGTGCATTGTTGAGCTGGGGGTTATTGAATGATTGCCCCTGGCGGAGCTCACGGCTGTTCTGAATTGTCATTATTACTGGGGGTGCAGGTAGGTATACAGATTCAGACAGTCAGGAGTTGGACGGCTTCGTTTTTTTTTTTTGCTTCTTTTTGGTTGGTTTCCATTTTGGTTTTGTTTTGCATTTTCGGCCGGTTGTCTTACGTTTGTGGTTAGTTTGGTAATGTTAAGTTTTGTTTTCCTCTTGTTTCCTTTTGGTTTGATTTGGGGGGAGATCCCGGGAGGGGATTTCATTTTATTTGCAGTGTGTGTGTGGAGTGAGTGTCGCCAGAGCGCTGCAGACCCAGACCGCTTCCTGGAGTGACGCCTGGGGCAGGCGATACAACGGAGGCTGGCTGGGAAGGAGAGGGGAAGAGAGGCTGGAGAGCGGCGGTGCGACAGAGCCCCAGGCTGGGCAGGAGGCTGAGTTGCGCCCTACCCTTTTTGTCTTTGTCTGCGTGTGAATGAGTGGACCTCCTCCTCCCTGGTGCGGGTACCCCCCTTTGGTGGCCGAGAGGGGTCTCGCCTCTGTCGTGAGGGCTGGCGGAGGAGAAAAGTCAGAGTGGTCACTGCGTGGCGTATGTGAGTGAGCATGGAGAGAATTATTTGCAGTGTCCCTAGGCTTGTGGTGTTGTGTGGGGAGGGGAGTCTCGCTCCTGACGACCGGGCTCTTGTATGAGAGGACGAGACAAGGGAAGGGCCGCCATGGTGAAAGGGGGAGGAAGGTTAAGAGGGGAGGTCTGCAGAGTGTAGCTGTCCACCTATGAATTGTCACTTTTGAAAATAAAGTTTTCATACCTGTACCTCCGTGTCCTGGTTGTCTGTGGCGGGCAGATCCATTGAGGGAACCTGTGCAGGGGTAGCGGGGGCCAATGTAGGCGGCTCCTGACACATTGTCTTATATGTAGTCCATAAATAGTTATTTACATATTTATACTTACGTATCTTTGTGTATCTAAGTGTAAATACAAACAGACATATATTAATTCATATTTTATATGCTTACCCTTAAGCATTTACCTAACAATACTAGTGCATTATACATATCCCAACTGTTTATCAGAAAAGACATTTTGATCGTTCAGATCTAATCTGTATTTTAATGAAAACTTTTAGTTATTATTAATTTTGTTTGCCAGTGAAATCAAAATTTAATTGGATTAAATGAAACTTTCAGTGTGCCTAGCAGTTAAAAACATGAGCAAATCCCAGGAAGTTCTATTGTCAGTCTCATGGGGATACATTTTGGATTTGAAGTGATTATGTGGATGTCAAGCTTCTCTTCTTCAATTTCTAGAGCTTGTTCTGCCAGTATGAATCCTGCAGTGTGTGAATTGAATGATTTTATTGTAAATTTATCCTGCAGACACATGCAATCTCTCTGGAGCATCCCTTTGACCTCTCCTAGCAACTCCAAGAAATATGAATGGGCAACAGTGGTTGCCCTGGTAGCCTAAACCAAGTGTTTCTCTCTGCTTTTTTTCTGTTCCACTTTGTTATACAGTACACAACCTGCAATGGCAACTGTGGGATGCTGTAATGCACCCTAGATCAAGCTGACAAATTCAGACCTTTGCCTGCTGATGCAAAATTGGGCTCAGGCCCGGACTCAAACGCAGACCACGAGTACTCAGGTTCCAAGCGTTTTTATTGGAATCGTAGGACAGGAGTGTAATGGCAGAACAGGCAGGGTCAAAACCAGGCAGGCAGTCCGAAGGCAGAGCAAGGATCAAAAAAAAAAAAAAAACACAGTGCAAAGAACTGGCAAAAAGACAGACACAAGTAGGGTAGATATAGGGCTGAGCTTCAGGTGAGCAGGCAGGCAGGTGGAGGTGATCAGGTAATCAGGTGGGTGGGGACAGGGTGGAGATCAGGGCAGGCTGGAACACAAGGAAAACAGTAAACAAAAGCACATGGACCACATAGACAGACAGGGAGAACACCAAAACAACAGCTAGGGGGCCAGAGTACTGACACAAAATAGTTGATAATATAATGGCTGCCAAATTCCTGATTGATCCTGCCATTGAATGCTTTCTGTGCCTTTTTCCATAGGTCACTGCAATCACCCCCAGCATCGAAACTCTCATTTCCTATTGCTCACTCAATTCTTTCATCCATGGAGTTGATTTAAACTGGAAAATAAAGTTAATTTTTACCATTGTGTAAGTCAAAGCACTCTCTTACTTATGTAACTCCTATTTTATTGAGTAAGTATGAATAATGACATTTGGGCTTGTGATTTGGAAACTGCATGTTATTTGCTGCACCTGCATTGATTCTCCTTGACAATACAGATTTCCAACCTTATTTTTTAATGCCATTTTCCTCAAATGACTTCTTCAAAAGGTCATTTTAATTATCAACTGTGCATAAATGCTAAACATTAGTCTGGTAATTTGCTTGAGTGCACTTAATGCCTGAACTCAATTTCAGGCACTGCATGCAAGGTCCACCCTGCATACTGTAGTTAACAAAATAGATTAATAAGCATTAAAATATAACGGTAATTCAAATTAAAACTTGATTTGTGTCAGTTAAACTGGTTTAAACTTTTTGATATTAAATTACCTGCCATGAAACTATTACTGATATTTTAATACACATGTTCATCTCCTTTAAATATATTCTTTGGCATTCTAGTTTCAGCAATACCCCATTTGGTTAATCTCAACATTTAAAAATGCTCTGTGGGTTTCCATGGTGAATGAAGCCTTTTATCCTCATATGTACATATCTGGACTGCCTTTCAGTGTTCTAGCCTGGGTAAAGCTACTGTTTAAATCCAGTCAATAATTGTCAACGCTAAAAATTCATGTAGCTAGTGTGGCAGATATAGAAAATGTGAAGGGTTAGTAGTACATTGCATTTATCTGTTCTTATAAAGAGTGGTTAATACTCCTGACCACTGGGTTGCCCTGCGCACCCCGTAATAGCACTGTGTAGCAGTGACGATCCACCTAAAAAAAAAAAAAAAAAAAACCCCCCCCCACACAAAAACCCAAAAGAAAAAGGGTGGGGTGCTGCTGATGTGTCTGGTCCAGACCGTTGCCTCCAGGTGCTGGTGTTTATCGCTGGTCCTCTCACACAGCTCCGGAGCAGGAGCTACGGCCGCACGGGGAAAGAACACAGTGCAGATCACCCTTCCCGGGATTTCCTCCCCAAATCAAACCAAAAAAACGAAAGCAAATGACAGCTTATCAAACCAAAATATCGAAAAAGAAAGAAAACCCGGCGAAACGTCCGACAAAACCGAAACAATCAATAAACAAGGGGGAAATTCCCCCCACTAAAACCAGCAGGGCGTTCCCTCTCCCGAGCCGTCCGACTCCCGACTGCCTAAATTGCCACCTTCTTATACCTGCAACTCCCGCTAATGACAATTCAGAACAGCCGCGAGCCTCGTCAGCTCGGCGGAGGCAATCATTCAATAATCCCCGGCTCAACAACGCACCCGCGGTTCCCAATTAGCATCACGAACGGAGGCTCATCACGGCGGCCGCTGTCAGATTACCTCCTGACAGCTGTCTCATTTGCTAAGAGACCGTCGCTGTTATGAAAGAATTCAATGTGAAGAGACATTATGAAACTGAGCATAGTACCAGAAACTGTCCATCTGTGAAAGGACTAACAAAGTGAAGCAACTGGAAGCTAGCTTGGCCTCTCAGCAACAACTCTTCTCATGGGCAAAAGATTCAAAGAAAAAAGGTACCAGAGCTAGCTACGAAGTGGCGATGCTATGATGCTAATTGCGAAGCGCGCTAAACCCTTTGCTGAGGGCGAGTTTGTGAAAGACTGTGTAATGAAGATGGTGGATGCCATTTGTCCTGAGAAAAAGCAGGAGTTTTCCAATGTTTGGCACAGAGAATAGAAGAATTATCTACACACATCAGAGATGAGTGAGAGGGGGGCATGGTTTGACTTTTTTCCACTAGCCTGCGACGAGAGCACTGACCAAACCAATACAGCTCAGCTACTTATTTTTTTGAGGGGAGTTGATGACGATATGAACATTACTGAAGAATTACTTGACCTTCAGAGTCTGATGGGCCATACTAGGGGGGAGGATTTGTTTCAGTCCGTGTCTAAAGTTGTCAATGACATAAAACTGCCATGGGCGAAAATGAGCGGAATTGCTACTGATGGTGCGCCTTCTATGATACGTGAAAGGAGTGGATTAGCCGCGCTGATACAGAACAGAGTCCGTGAGCATGGGGGCGATGCCATTGAAATTCACTGCATCATTCATCAACAAGTGCTGTGCGCAAAATTTCAGAAATTTGAGCACCTTGTGAAGCCAGTGGTTAAAACCATTAACCTCATTCATGCAAAAGCTTATTAAACACCTGTGTGTAGCAATAGTAGGCCTAGGCTGCAAACACATCTATAGTTGGTGAATCATCAGTCAAATTTATTTGTATTTTGAAATGCGTTGCAATGCAATTATGTCCTATTAAGCCTGTTTTATATTCATATTTCATTTATTTATACCAGTCCTGAATTAACTTTGCTTAAAACTAAAGGCACTATAAATAAATAAAATGTCTGACTTAAAGACTTGTTTAAGTATAGTAGGCACCTACATACACTACTATATGTTAATAGATTTGAATAAAAATTGATTTGTATTTTGAAGATTTTACAAAATGAATATTTTGAATAGAATACAATATAAATAACATTAAAATGGGTTGTTTTCATTGCCACCTTACTGTTTCATAATCCATTAAAAACTGCACAGTGCATTTTGAATTTTACTAAGAAGTCAGTGTAAGAAGATGTGAAGGCAAGGCTTGCTATGTTATTGATTACAGCCCATTTAATTGTTGATTTATTATTACACTGAAAATAAAAGCTTTTAGAATGCATATGTAAAATTAAAAACAAGGAGCTGGCCCTCGGGTACTTTCACAAGATCTAATCTGGCCCCCGTTGAAAAAAGTTTGGCCACCCCTGATGTAAATGACATGTACATGTCTGTAAACTACGCAATTGGGAAGATATTGTTAAGGAAAAGGGGGAAGTGGACGTTTTCCCTGTCAACTAACGCTGTGAGTTGATAGCATCCATTTCCTTATGAAGGTATTCCTGAGTTTGCAAATGTATCAACAACGTGTTTGAATTTGTAAAAAGGAAATTAATGTTTAAGTATAATAAATCCAGTTATACTTTAGCTATTGTTGAGATGTGTTAAGCTGATATTTTGTAATCAAATGTAATGCCTATCTTTTTGAAATGAGTCATGCAAACATGTGTAAGCAGTAGTAATTTTCTAACTGAAAATGTAAATAGTGTTAAACATTTAAGTGTTAACAGGGTGTTCTGAGGGCAATACTTATCTCCATGAGCAATGTTTTCCTGCTTATTGATACAGATGTTAATTGTATTGCTTCAGTGTAAGAAATTGGTTGAAAACTAAATGTTCCAAAAGGATGATAATTACCTGTACTACAATGAAGATAATTGCCTGTGCTGTGACAAAACTATATATATCTGTTCTGCAAGGGAAGACTGAAAGGGATACTTACCTGTAGTCATGTTTAAGGGGAAATGCTTACCTTTGTTCATGTTGAGAATTTATAGTTTTTGCCTGTTCAGAATGTTATATGCTGTACTGTGATTCTAGTTGTAATGGAACAATGTTAGGGAGAGTTTTAGCATGTATGTGGAAATGTACTTGCTGGATGTATGTTTATTTTTATTATTATACCTAAAAGAGATTGAAATACTGTGGAAATGCAGTTTACTGACGTACAGTCATGTAGTTGTTTCAGGAATATTGAGGCAATTTAGTGGATTGTATGGAAATTGTAAGACCTAAAAAAAATAGTGATTGTGAGCTGTAGAAGCTACCAGACAATGCCTGTGTCGTTGCATAGTTTGTCCACCAGAGGGCACACTGCAGCTCCACTGTTGGCAACACACGTGGTTGGAACGCCACAAATCACAACAATCTGCTGACCACTGTTGCCAATTTAGCGACTTTGTCGCTAGATTTAGCGACTTTTCGGACCCCTTTAGCGACTTTTTTTTTTTTTCCCAAAAAGCACCTAGCGACAAATCTAGCGACTTTTTGAACAAACCTTAGCTACTTTCCATAGAAGAGAGTGGCCAGTACTGCCCCGCGAGCGAGAGGCACACCTCTCTCTGCGTCTACTCTGTTCAGTGAGTGGCAGAGAGACGGAGTAGCACAATCAGCACAGCAGCTGACATAGACGTGAATGAGCTGCGCATGTGCAAACAATGTTGCCAAGGACCAATCACTAATCTGTATTGTTTTCTCCTTCTTAGTTTTAACTTAAACAATTTAATTTGATCGTTTTGACCGTTATCACTGTCTTATCGCTCACAAAAACTGAACATCCTTCTTGTGGTTTGTTACCCAGACGGAGGCTGTGCGCTGTGTGAGGAAAAAATAATAAAGATATTCTGTCGCTTCTAACTTTCTCCCTGAGTGATCATTTTACATGTAAATTTAGCCGAAATCACAGCACAGCCGTTGTCTTTAAATTATGTGTATGGTGATTTTGTCAGACGACTTTGCGGTTATAAAATCTGAATTTTAGCAGTGCAGAGCGGCAGCTTGGAAACTGCTTGGAAGTGACTGCTGGTTAACATGTAGTCTTAATGGGCCGTGTTTGAGTCACTATTTCATACTCGTCCCGTCGTCTGACAACAGAAACAGAAAAATATGTAAATGAGAACAGCTTTATTGGGAATTCGGCTGTACTAAAATACAGTATATGTGAGCACAGAATTGGAAGAGAAGCGACCTGATGTAAAGGGCTGACACCATCTGACACTAGGCAGAATGCAAATACGACACAATGACGTCACAAATATGCTAATTAGACATGATATGATCTAGCGACATTTAGCGGCTTTTCGAGCAGGCTTTAGCTACTTTCCATTGAAAGTAGTTGGCAACACTGGACCCAAGCAGAGTCGAGCAGAGTAGCCCACGACAGAGATCGTCTGTGTTCATGGTAAACAGTAATTGTCACAAGAAATACATTACTTAAATAATAATAAATATCCCCCATCACTTCTCCTCTTAGCCTAAACAAGCCTGACAACATTCATGTCAGCCATGCCTGGTTTTGCTGCAGTAACGTGAAAGCCGGTACCGTCAGTCAAACATCAAAATTACGTTTAACGTTACGGTAGTTGAGTGGTGTAGGCTAAGCTGTTGACAAACTTGATTGTAGGTTTATTTATGAAACAGTGTGGCAGTTCTAGCGAGTAAACAAACAATGGTCCTATCATTTCTCCCTAGTCACTTCTAAAAATTCTCCGGCAACATCGATTACAACAACTAATAACACTGTCCATTGTTCAATTAAGTTACCCACAAAGCTAGCTAATGTCATGTTTATCAATTGAAGACCGCTAACGTTAATGAGCGGTTAAACTATAGCGTTTAACGTATTCTGCCTTAATGAAGCAATGGTAAATATATCTGCGACTCGCACGTCTGTAATTACAGTCAGTGCTCTGGAAATTATTAACCCTTTCGCGCGTACCATCACACCGGTGTGATTAGCCGTTTAGCGCGTATGCTAAAACTGGTGCGATTCGAACACTAGAACACTAGGAAATTCTAGCTAATTTTAGTTTTGAGGAAACAGCGGTCTAATGTTAAAAATATAGCAAATGCTAACTGAAAACTATGAGAAGCTTAATAACGCTAAACATAACGGTCCATGTAAGGTAACACGCGCTACATGGCATAAGAAATAAGTTACGTGCGAAAGGGTTGAACCAGAGGGGACACGTAAATAAACGTGAGCTGAACAAGTATCTGACAAGTCCTTGTTGCAGACAGTCATGTAGTAGCCTATTAGATGCATTCAACAGCAGTGTTTACTCTAGGTCACTGTATCAGTTTACTGCAAAACTTTTTTGTATTTTTATACATTTGACTCTTATTTATCAAAACTTTAATATATTTTGTTGTACTTTTGTTCAAAGTACTATTTATGACAATACAGCAAGCTTATTTTTAAACTACATTATGCCATGTTATCTTGGTGAGAACTCAAATAACTACACATAACAAGTGTTAGGGAAAATCTTTGTTTATGGTATGTGTTTATGAAAGAAAAAAAAAGAATATCGGCCGATATTATCGGATTTTTAAATCCTCAAATATCGAAATCTGTATCGGTCTTAAAAATCCTATATTGGTCGGGCTCTACTTGAAACAACAGTAAAATCTAAAAATTTGTGTAGCTAACTTTACTGTCTGTTTCACTTCCCAGTTATATTGTACTTGTATATTGTACAAGTTGTGGGAATCTTTTCTGGCTCAAGTTTCATTCTTCATACTATTCAAAACATACACATATACCATGACACACAATCACAAATCCAAACTCAGTCTTCCTTTGGTATGATACAAACACACACAAATACACAGGCACACATGCATGAGCAGGCATGCACACACACACACACACACACACACACACACACACACACACACACACACACACACACACACACACACACACACACACACACACACACACACACACACACACTCACTCACAAAAATAACAGAAAATAGAAAGGGGAGCCAAGAAGCAGTCTGAAGACGTGCATGCTCAGTATGAGAGGGAAGATGGCCAGCAGCTCCATAGTCTCTATCATTGTGGAAAATATATTCTGCTGCCTATGGGCCAGAACAGACAGGGGACGTGACCTTGAGATGTGCCAGCGTAGGCGAGGGAGGGTTTCCCCAGGTTGCCAGGCAGAGTGCTCTGGCTGGTAGGTAAGATCTGATGAATACTCAGAGATATGCATGTGCCATTCCCCTTGCTGCCTAGTAGGCTGTCGCCAGCATTTTGAAACGGGCACGACCCATCCTTGTAGCCAGTCGGGTGGGGGGGATAGGAGGTGTGAAATGAGAAATATTGAAGACCATCTGAGCAGCAGTGTTCTGAATGAGCTGCAGGGGCATCAAACTATAACTGGGAGATCTATTTTTCTCCCTGTATTAGACACATAAACATAATTCTCTTAGTGGCCAGTGGCAGCAGGTTTTCAGAAATATTCATTTGTGTGAATAAAAAGTCCTTGAATTAAATTAGAGGTCCATTTATAGATACACATCCCTCCAGAGACATAACTACAGTCATTACATACCGGCAATATGTTATGATTCAGTGCTATCCTGAGTAACTGCATTGGGGAATTTCATTTCAGATTTATTAAGTGCAAAAATCATATTGCAATAGTCTTTACACTTCTTAGTGCCTTTCTCACTTAATTTAATTTGCAGGAACACCTCTATGCTTTAGACTTCTTGGCAGAGTTAAGGAACTATAAAACATGGTGTGTGTGTATACATAATAATGTATGTATGTACAACATAATTCCATCGTTTTTTCTTGTCAATGGATTTAACATGCTAGTTTCAATTTTAATTTTTATTTACAATGGGTAGTTTTGATATTATTATTTTTTTTTCACAGAACAATCTTAGATTTATTTCGAACTTTAAATATGTGCATGTTGAACTTTCTGACCTTCTCAAAGTACAACTCTGTTGTATTGACTTTTTTCCTGTCTTTTTGAGAATATTACAAATGTGCTAATTTGTACAATCTGATGACTGGAGGTCCAATCCCATAATTTGATTACATTCACAAACATTACTTAATTTGAACAAAAGCATCAGCAGCCAGATGGCCATGTGGAGGAAGCACAATAGTGAAATGCAACATGTGTTGTGAGTGTAGCAGGATGGATGGCGTTCCTGTTCGGTCTATTTAGGTGCATTGCTCTGCTTCTCAGCCATTCCGCAATTGCCAGCCAATCACTATACGTGGGTATCCTATATAAGGAAAGGTAACTGTTCAGGTCCAGGCCTGACGTCAAGTGCACGCCCCGTTTCCTGCTTACCTGATTTCCGCCTTGGTCGCAGATCCTCTTATGGTGGATCCTCTCCCCTGGAAACTACCTTCTCGCAGGTAACCGTGGCTAGTAGCTGAGTTAGCACCATAGGCTCTCCCCTTCCCTGAGCAAATAGACGCCGCCTGATCGGGATCGTAGGCCTGGGTTGGTGTTTGGGGAACTACGAGTGCTACTGTGTCTCCCCCTGCAAGAACGCTGCTGCTTTGCCTACAGCTAGCTTCTGTAGCTGCTTTGCCTACAGCTAGCTTCTGTAGCTGGCTTTGCCTACAGCTAGCTTCTATAGCTGGCTTTGCCTACAGCTAGCTTCTATAGGTGGCTTTGTCCATAGCTAGTTTCTATAGCTGGCTTCGCTTTTAGCTGCTGGTGTCTCGATTATGTTCGCTTGAACGTGCCTTCCCCTTTGCTGTGTTAGTTGCCTCTGTTAGTCTGTCATAGTCACATGTATGTGAAGGTGCATTGCGAGTGGGGTTTATTTTTATTTAGCTCCTAATTTGTAATTTTCTTTTCTTTTTTTTTTGCTTGTATTTGATTTCATCACTGGCAGGAGGCCATTTTACTACAGCTGCTGATAGCCAGTGTTATTGGTTCAGCATTTGGCCCACTGCAATTCCTTTTGTTTTGTGTGTTTGTAATTATTTCTTTTTTTGTTAGTTCACTGGCAGGAGGCCATTTTACTACAGCTGCTGAGAGTCAGTGTTATTGTTTCAGCCTTTGGCCTATGCCAGTTCATTTGGTTTTCTTCATTTTGTGTTGCACCACTGGCAGGAGGCCTTTTCTATAGCTGCTGATAACCAGTGTTTATTGTTTCAGCATTTGGTCAGCTGCAGTTAAGGTGTGTTTGTGGTTTTGTTTGTTTGTTTGGATGTGTTGCCCCACTGAATGTATGTATTCTTTCTCTGTTTTCCAGAAGCTGAGAGCCTAAAGTGGGGGGGGGGGCTGGTTTCTTCTGGTGGTGGTATCCCCCTTTCCTGTGTGCCGTCTTCACTTGTGCATCGTTAGTTTTGACCCTTCACCATTGTGTGTGGATGTGTGGGCACGTGTGATTTGGGGTGGCTCTTCCTTGGGATACCTCCCTTCCCCTAGCTAGCCTGCCTCCCCACTGGTAAGCCTCAGCCCTCGGTACTACCCTGGTTCTTTGTGATTTGTGTGGATGGTGTAACTGAAGGCTTTTTTTTGTTATCATTGCTTATTTTTCTTGTTGTTGTTAATAAAAGATCATTAATGGATGGAACCACGTCTCCTGCTTATTAGTATACGAACCTGGGTGCCTTTTGGGTTAATGGTACTGATTTGAGGTGAATATTTCCTTGGGTGAAACTCCCAGGGTGGTGTAGTCGGATCCTTTACACGGGTTAGTGCCCTACAATACAACCGCTTGCCACATGAGTTTTGATCCCAAGAGTGCTGTTTTGCTATGCAGCTGAGTTCTGCCTAATTCAGTTAATTGAGAAGGCTTGAAAAGCCCTGAAGAAATTTCTAATTATTGTGCCTCTGTCTCCCTCAATCATTGGTAATGTTTGGAGGCACACATTTCTGTTTATCACTGAAGGATATGCACAGCAATGTCCCTCAGCTGGAAATGGATACACTGTACAGGACTGGTTGCATGATTCCAAGTCATTTCAACAAGTAAAATCGCAGAACTCCACTGAAATAATCTTGTCGAGATCCTTGTCTAGACTGGCAGGGACACGATACACAGTAATCTTTTTCTGGTCAGCTTTGCATCTCAATCCCCATTTAAGCATTTGACCTCTCTGTAAGGACAAACCCCTCTCGGCCATGAAATTTGGAGTTGGTGTTCTAAGGGAAATCACATTCTTTATGGGAGAAATTGAGGTTATCCATCACACACTACATATTGCAAAACACGCTGATTATATCGGAAAAGGATTCAGATTAGTTCTTTTTGGCTTGGTACTGTTTTTCAGAGGTTGATCTTGATGTGCCCCTTTTATAACTGAAAATTGGGAAATAAGTATTTTTACTCATTTTGCATACTATATCCACTCTGGTGTCCAGACAGTGTTGAGAGTACTTCTTCTGTATCTTCTATGTTGAACTTCCTGCTAAGTTGAACTAATTGCTTATTTAAATTTATACAAGCTGTGATTCTCCCTGTTCCTAAAGCTTCTCATTCTTACATGCATTTGATATACATTTGACATGTCTCTTGAAAGAAACAAGAATGAACATTTTTCAGTCTAATTAATTCATGTGGACCCTGTTATATTTCTATTATTAGTGTGATTGCGAATATTGTTTATCCACCATCTTCATCCCTCCATCCTGCCATTGACTTCAATTCATTTTTCAAAGCTATATCACACGGTTACACTTAGGCCGTCAGCAAACGTACCTCATATGCTGGCTCAGGTCATGCCATCCAACAATCATTGAAATCCATACTGACCCGCACTCGTCTTTTTTGTCGTTCACTCATCCCTCCATCCTCCCATTCACCTCAGTTCATTTTTAAGGTCTTACCGCTCGGTCACCTTTGGTCCGACAGCCACCGTACCACATATGCTGCCTCAGGTAAAATCACCCAACACTCAGTGAAAGCCATACTGACCTGCACTTGTCTTTTTGTCGTTCATTCATCCCTCCATCCTTCCATTGACTTCAACTCATTTTTGAAAGTCTTACTGCGCGGTCACCTTTCGGCCTATGGTAGCAGTACCTCATGTGCTGGCTCAGGTCATGCCACCCAACGCTCATTGAAACCCATACTGACCCCGTACTCGTCTTTTACTTGTTTATTCATCCCTCCATTCTCCCATTCACTTCAGTTCATTTTTCAAGTCTTAGCCCAACACTCACCAAAGGTGGGTGTGTCACTAGCAACCATATTGTTTACCCTAGCAACCACCTAGCAACCACTTAGCAACACTTTGGCAACCACCCAGCAATGCCCTAGCAATGCCCCAGTGACCATATTGTTTACCCTAGCAACCACCTAGCAACACCCTAGCAACCACATAGCCACATCCAGGTTGCAATCACACTCAATTTAAAGCCCTCTGCGTCACTCCCGTGGACAGGCTGGCGGCTCTGGAGGCGACCCACGTCTCCTCCTCGCTAACAGCTTACGCCAACTCTGCAGGATCACTCTGAGGGAGACACAGATCAGTAGCCGGTCAGCCCTCTCGTTTCCACCCCGTACCAGGGACTCATGCGCACAGTTGCAGGTTTGCGGTGTCACCTCTCTCACAACTGGGGGATCCACCTCCCCTGGCATGCACTTTCACAGGGTGGGGGCTCTCCTCGGTGCCAGCTGCATCCTGAAACTGGTGATTGTTTCCCTTCTCCCTCAGGGACTCACCGCGTAAGCTCTTCTGGTCGCCGCTTTTCCTAAAGTTACACACATGCAGACAACCTCTCTCCCACGCACACCAAAACAAAAGAAAATTAACTAAACAAAACAACCAAAATCCTCCCTGGGTCGCGACTCCCGGAGCTCAAACCAAAAGGAAAAAAACCAAACAAACCGAAAATAACCAACTGAAAAACCGACGGCTGGCACGTTTAACGACAAATAAACCAAATGATAATTCCCACTGTAAAACCCCGTGTACTCAGCCTCTGTCAGCGTCTCCCCGTGCTGCTGCCACTCACCTGCCTAAACAGCCCTGCTGCACGCCGAGCCCCCTCGCTCTCCCAGGGAGTACAGCGCGACCGATTACTGCTGTCAAGAAAACCTCCTGACATTCCCATGTAATCCCTTTGTAATATCTACCTGAATAACAGTGCATTTAACTAATTCCATCATGTGTCAGATTCCAATGGAGTCAATAAGAGCAGTCTTCACAATACCATCTCAACAGTTCTTGTTCAAAAAGTGCTTGCTCAAGTGAAACTTAATGTGATATAAGCACCATGAATGAAAGGTTATAATGACAGGTTGTCATGAAGAGCATTAGTCACAGGATCACCCGGATCATCATCCTGATGAGAAAATTCATGAACAAAAATCCTAAATGGTGCAATATATGCTGGTATATTTTGGGATAGATAGGTAGTTTGCAGTTAGATTGATAAAACAGAGTAATCCTTCTGTATGTCTTTTAGCATGCAGTTTGAATAACTGTGGTTAAGAACATAACAAATTAATTAGGACACACATGGACCGAGACACATATCTTCTTTTTCTTACAGAGGAAATCTTTTGGGAAAAGGTTTGATTTTTTCCTCTGCAAATTGTAAGCTCTGTCCTTTGATAAAGGAAATCAATGTCCCTTTTTGGAAATTACTCATTTGAGAGCAACTGTGGTATTGATTTCTTGCATTTGCAATGTTCTTCAGAGATTAAAAAAAAAAAAAAAACTTTTACAGAATGGGCAGTTGCTATCTTACAGAATGGAATGTTTCTATTCCCATCATGGTCATGGAGTTGGATGAGGGTTTTTATGTCTAAAAGTTTGTATGATAAATGATTGGCTGTTCAAATCTGGATGAGATCTGAAAGACACTTTTTGCTTGTCATTGAAGTCTTGTTTATAAAGTAAATATATGAGAATATATTTGAACTTTTGGATTAATTGGATTTCTGAGGAGTTACCCCACAGTTTATCACTGTCATTGGCTAAACCTACACATTAAAGTGTAATCCCTTGAACTGTGTTATTTCTTGTGCAAAAACTGTGAAAGAAATGAAAGAGTTCAGAGTGCGGATATGAACATGACCTCAGCTGTACGATGACGATATCAGTACAATGGTAACTCTGCCCATTGTGCATCATGCTGTCCGTTATGTGACTATCTGAAACTGTTTCTGTGGAATCTTTGACCAAGAAGGCCCTGGCGTAGTTCAACAATTTTTTCCATTCCTGCCATTTGAATAGAAACTCTCAGAAGATGGGCTAACAGCACTGATTGTAGGGTATCTATCAATGACAGCCCCATTTCTAATGTCTCTAGAGACACTTTTAACAATGCTAGAATACAATATAGAGTGGTATCAGAGAGGGAGAGAGAGAGAGAGAGAATCTCAAGGCATCATTTTGGACATTTCCGCACCAGTGCACCTACCTCCATTTGGCTGATGTGCACAAGCACATAATGTGTTTTCAGTCAGAGAAGAGAATCGTGGAGCCCACATGCTGATATCAATCATCTCGCATAACGGAAAATCACTGAGCCGTAGGATGGTGTTTACTCTGCTGCTGTTGTGTGCCACTGTGTACCACTGATATGGCTTATGATATAGACTTCTAGGTTTAGGTCTACAATAGTACAAGCTTTATTATTCCATTCTGGCATTTTTACAGGGACTTCAGTGCTCTTTCTGGAAAGCTGGAGCCTGAAGCCTCTTTCAGACATGGATTGCAACGCTGAACTTATCTAGACATTACCCCAAGGAGCTGTAGGTGAGAACGCAAATGTCTGAATCAGTTGGTCTGGACATTAAACGGACTTTACCCGACCAGCTCCCTAGTACAAAGACCGTGTAATGTCCGATTGAGTCCATGTGTGAATAGAGCAGGTCAGTGTCCGGAGAATTAACAGCGAGAGAGTGGGCGTGTTGATGATGTTTCTATCATGCGACTGGTGCGAAACCGGAAGAATACAAACATCCGAGGGTGAAGAAAATGCCGAAATCATCAGACAAATTCAAGGAACGGCAAGAGACATCTTCGATGCGCTGTAAGCAAAACACTGCAATTTCTGCAGCGTACTTTTTGCGTCATGTCCTGCCTCCTGCACGCTCTACCTAGGCGCCACCGCTCACCTAACCCAAATGGAGTATTTCCAGTGGGTGAGAACGCATCTGACACGGACAATCTCCTGTTGTGTGCTACATGTGTGAAAGGGCAACTCCGGACAATGTCCAGACCTGATTCTCTTGAAAACAGCTTGACACTGAACAGAACAGGTTCCACTAAAACTGGTTCACTACCACATTGGGAATACATCAGTAGAATTCAAATATCTAAAATACAACTTGATCAATAGTTCTGGATATTTTCTTTTTGGCCCCTATAAATGGTATAGTTTGTATAGATATAATACAAATGAGATTGCTCATTGAGATGTCTTCTGGTCAGCAACATCTCAATCACACTTTCTCTCCAGATAATGTCTGTCATCTTGTTTCACATAACAGTCTGTTTTTAGAAATGATCATATTTTAAGACTACTGGAAAAACTGCTTTAAGCCTGATATAGCACTAGGGCAACTCACATGGAGCTGGCAAGGGTATTGAAACTGACCAATCGCTTGGCAAAACTACTGCTAATGTTTACTATAATACACACATTTTATTTTACTACTTAAAATCATTGGACGTTACTATTAATTACAAGTTACATCTACTAATGAATGACAAAGTCATGAAAAGCAGGTATCACTCACCACCAGCTAGTTTCAACTGAATGTGGCCTGCAGGAGGCTTTAGCACCACTCTCGCTATGTTTAACTTTAAAAGATCTCCTAGTATTGGACTACGCCACTTCCCTGATGAAGGGAGGGAAGAACCCTGATGTTAGGCAATTGGCCCCGCACAAGTTATTCTACTAATAATACAGGTGGCTGCTGATGTACAAAATCATACAAGGCTTTATTGATTATGCAAGTATTAAAACATGACATGCAACACACGTGAAAATATAGAGGGCTATGGGGTAGGGGAGTCAATAAATTAGTAAAAGCTGATTCCATGTTAAAATGACTGGAGGCTATAAGGCTATTGAGACGAGAGTCCGTACCAAGGCTAATAGCACACTTCACAAAGATATACCCCACACAAATAAATAGACCATGATAAAAGTATAAAATTCAAGTGCTACACCCCAATCAGAGTTCACACCTATTGCACAATGCCCATGGCCTCATATTGCACAGTATGAATTATATAAAACAAAGGGAAGACAAACTTTTACAAAACAAGAGATAACAGGAAAATAAATTAGAGCAGCCATTCCCAAACTTAAGAATGCCGTGGCCCAATTTGAAATCTGAAAGTCTTCTGTGGCCCACCCAAACCTTTAATCACAACTCTGATCAACACACAAGACTAAGATGAAGTATTTCCCTATATATTTTTTATTTCATAAACAGAACAATTCTATGTGAACGTGGGCCTACGGCAATGCAGTGCAAATTAATAATCCATCCACATACAAGTAACAATTTGTAAAGCAACAAATTAAGTGCAAATAGTGAATTGTTAAGCCTGTATCCTGGCTGTATGACACTAGATAATAAAATGCTTATGCATAAAATTTCACAATATCTAACCCAATATCAACATGAAGAAAAAACAGACAGAAAATATCATTTTGAACGTTGAATCAGGCCAACACTTGCATATCTTTCAACACATGCATTCTGATGCAGTTATTACAATCCATCACAGCTGGGCTCATTGCCATGTAATATTTGAGGCATTTAATAGCACAAAACAAAGCGCTCACTCTCACAAGTCCATAAATTGACATTAACACAAGATTTACTCCAGTTTCTGTGAGACCACCCACAAAGTTTATCTCGATACATTGGATATGAATCACACCTTGGGTAACATTACATTGCATCACCTGCAACTCACCTAATGAGAAGGGTGATGTTGCTGCATAGCAGCTGTCAAAGTCTTGATGTCTGGCTGAATGGATGTCAGCTTTAGGTGGAGATCAGTTTATTCCTGTACTTTATCTTGAAAGCCACAAGTGCTGAAAATCCAGTTTCACACAGACAAGTGGTAGCAAAAGGCATCAGAAAATGAATGCCTTGTTAGCAGTGTTGGGCAAGCTACTTGGAAAGTATAGTGAGTTAAGCTACCAGTTACTCTACATTAAATGAAGCTTCACTACACTGAAGCTACCCCCAGAGAAATGTAGCAAGCTAAGCTACACCAACATGGCAAAAGTAGTTTACTACATCAGAAGCTACTTTTTTTTTTTTTTTTAAATTTAACCAACTTCATACCAAGTCAATGCTCAGTGATCAATACCACAACTGTCAGTCAAACAGATACACAGGTAAAAAAATGTTCAGTTCAATTGTTTATTAAACAATAACCCGTGATCGTTACTCTCACTGCTACAAAATGGCAACATTTGGCAACAAAAACAAAAAAAAAGTGCTCCACATAATAACAAAATGCAGGTGTCGAGTTCAGTTAAACTCATGTATTTGTCAAGGTACGGCCATGGCGACGCCTTCTGGGTCAATTCCTCTCCGTCCTCAGTGTTACAGGTTACAGATGCAGAGGACAGCAGAGCAAAAGAGCCATGAAAAGAACGCTTCGTCTTCTGATTTCTGATTGGCTCACCCCCCTCTCCCCGCCCCCTGCTCCCCGCTCTGCTCTCTCACCAAGTGCAAATTGGTTTTGCAACAACACTGACTGCAAGAAGTGTTGCAAAAGTCAAGGCGCGCAGATTTGAAGTTGTAGGGACCGATTCGAGAGGTTGTAATCAGTGAGTTGTGGTTGTACTGGAAAATGTATTTATGTAAATATCAATCTACACATTTGTGAATTTCAACATACAAGTTCACATTTTTTCTGCAATTGAAAATTTAAACATACGAGTTCAGATTTTTGTTCTACAAGTTCTCACATCGTATTCTACAAGTTCTCAAAATTAAGTCTACAAGCTCTCGCATTTTGCAACATATTTACTTCCATATTCCCTCTGCCATCTTTCCATCAAGTAAACTCAAGCTCGTATGTCTGTATTCCCTTACTCCCCTGTTGTAGGCATCAGCCCAAGGATTGGTACGTGATGTTCGTGTATGGCGGTGGCGTCCCGTACTGATCCTTAGTTTTATTTCAGACCGCAGCAGAAAGATCCAAAGAGGCTTCTTGAAAGATCCGCTGTGTTTGAGCTTCGGAAATGCTCGGGAAAATGTAGCTTGTGTGGATGCTACCACACTACTTGATCAATAAAAGAGCTTCGCTACTGAAAAGCTATTTGATTCAGAAAATAGCAACATTACCACCACGCTACTGAGAAATGAGGTAAACTAGTAATGCCGCTACTTGTAGCGACGCTACTGCCAAACACTGCTTGTTAGACAGATCAGTATATTCTGAGTGAGCATGAATCCAGAAATATGCCAAATGCTGCTGTGTGAAGATCAGTTTCAAAGCAGTATCACACGATAACTCCACAAGGCTGCCCTGCTCCCTGGAACTGAGAACTGCGATGGCATCCTCATTATGGGGGGCAAATGGATTCTGTATCCAGCTGTGTTGCTCGCTGAGCACAGGGAAGTATTCCCAGAGCTGCCTCCTCAGGGTTTGCAGGTGCTCTCTGATGGCACCTGCCACGGAGGTCGGGACCTGCCTCTCCTCTTTGTTGAGAAATTCACACAGATTGTCAAAGGACTCATAGTTGTTCTGAACCACTCTTCTGTCCCACAGCTCGAGCTTCCTTATTGTGGCTTCTATCTTACTGTGGACATGAAACATGGTCACTGCTTTTCCTTGGAGGGATAGATTGAGTCCATTTAAGTGGCTGAAAATGCCAGCCAAATACGCCAATTTACAAAGCCACTTGAAGTCACAGAATCAATCTCACAGTTCAAACCTGGAGTCCACGAAAAATGTCCTGACTTCGTAACGCAGTTCAAAAAGTTGAGTGAGCACCTTACTACATGAAAGCCACTGGACTTCAGTGTGCAGGAGACGCTGCCGGTGGTCGCTTCCCATCTCTGCTCATAATATGGCAAACAGGCGTGATTGCAGTGGACAACCGTGAGTAAAATGTCACCATTGTCATTTGACCTTGTAAACTCTAAGATTCTTGGCTCGTACTTGTAGCACTATCTTTTATTTTGTATTCTGTAGTACATTGTATTTGTAGCACACCTTTGCCTAGGTAGTATAGCAGCACTTTATTGCCCCAGTGACTGTATTTGATGTATGTAACCTTAGATCAGATTAGCTCTGTCTCGCTACACTGACCTTGTGCTCAGCCTCAGCACTATCTGCATTGTATGATCTGTACACATCTTGCTCTTGTGCCTGTTTGCCCACTATTTGCACTTTTGTACGTCGCTTTGGATAAAAGCGTCTGCTAAATGAATAAATGTAAATGCAATAGGAAAGACAGCTATAATAATAAAAACAGTTTCCCTTCATCATGGCAGGTTCCCATTTGCTGCTTGAATTGGATGTGACTCATTCTCAGAACAACAGCTCTCAAAGCATTTCAAACAATTATAGAAGGTTGAGAGCCAGAATAAGCAGAAGCAACAGTTGTTTGGAAAGACACAGACTTGAGAACATTGAGCATTTAAAGTGATTAAACAACTGCAGGATCTGAATGTGAATTTTGAATGGCAGGCTCAATATTGTCGTTAATTTCCATAGGCAATGCAATTACAAACTACTGACAATGACAAAGTATTTTCATCTCCCTTAACTGAAAGAGGCATACCCTTGTGTGGAAAACCCTGTAACATGCCTATGAGATTTGGGATCACACACACACAAGTGTGGTTTTCATAAATTCTATTTATTAATTGTACATGCATAAAAGTCATGCAGTCCTTCTGCCTCTTGGAGTTTGTGAATTCCAAAGTGCATGTTGTACTAAAAAGGTAAAAACAATAATATTGAAAGGGAAGAACAAGAACTGTGATATTGCAGTGATATTTGGAGTTACATGATCAAGAGCAGCAATCCAATCTGCTAAAATGATATAAAACATATGATTCTTGAAATTGCACAAAAAGATATTTGTGTTAACTAACATCCTCACAAACAGATAGTATGCAATCACACACTGCATGTTCTGAGAGCTAAAGTTAAAAAGCCAACAAGAAGAACTATTTGATCACATGTCGTTTAGGCACATACATGCACAGACACAGCAAGAGCACAAACAACAAAAGGGCAAGCCACATGCTGCTCTCAAATTCGTTACTGCAATACAAAGCCCTTAACATTATCGAGCTGATTCAACACACAACCTGACTCGTTACTGCACCAATTTAGAACCCCAGCCGTGACTGATGATGGTATCTTTCCCAGAACACAGTGAATTGACCATAATCCCAGCAGGGCACCTGGCTTCTTAGCAATGTACATAATTATACAGGGTGAGTAACAGAGAAGGAATGGAGGTTAGTTATGGGTGAATGTATGAATATTACAGAGTAAAAATTGTGTTATGGCATGTCACGGTTATGCTGAAATTCCTCCGTTGTCCAGCAAACAATAAAAGTGCTAAGGAACTGTATTTCTTTAATAGGACAATAAAAACATAAAAACATGAATATTGCTCAGTAACAATGTAAGAACACAAAAAAGCAGACATTTGATGATCACAATGATCATTTGATGATCATTTGATGATCATGAGAACATTTATTCAAGTTATAATCCCAGAAGACGTTTCAAAATCACAAGAAACCTTCCTGAGGATGAAATCTGTTTTGCTCCTTTTCTCCCTAATCCAAATCTTTATTGAATCATCATTTCCCATTAGGTTTGCCTCAGTGCGGCAACCTCTGGATATACGTAGGATTGCTACAGCAAGACAAATGTAATTCTCAAATATACTCACATACAGCAAAGGGCATTTTTTACCACACAAGTCACGAAATGCACCAGAGTGAAGTGAGGGCCAATTCGCAGATAGTCGCTGGTCCATTGACATCATCCCTGCAACTTGTAGGTATCTGGCAAATCACAGGATGCCTGAGAGCAGAGAGACCAGGAAACCCTGGCTGTTAGGGGTTACTGGTTATTGTCTGCTTTTATTACACAGCTTTGTTGAATACTCGATTCTGATTGGTCAATTACGGAATTCTACGGTCTGTTATTTCTGAATAGCAGACCGCTGTTATGAATAACAGACCATTGCTATGGACGCAGTTCTGATCATAGACTCTGGAGGACCACGTCCAATCATATCAATCCGTAGAAGGAAGTCTGGTAAATTTTGTTGCTTTAATAATCAAATTTACAACGTCAGCTCATCCGCGACACTCTGTGGCAAAAAAAAAAAAAAAACGTTACTCCGTCAGAAAACACCATGGAAGATTTTTCTAATATTAATTTTAATATATTTGGAGAGCACAAAACTTTTGATTCATGGTTAATGACTGAACTGTCCCCAGTAAAGAAATGCAGAGAGGGCAGTCTAGACTTAACAAGAGACTCTTTTATTTTGAAACGGGATGAGAATGGCAATGACTACATTTCTCTTGCCCACAACACTGAGACCAAGAACTACAAAGATGCTAAAGATACATGTAAAGAAAATTACAGGGGGTGCATCTTAGCTGAGCCTGACAATCCAAACTGCCCCGTTGCCAGTTTTAAAAAGTATTTATCCCTTTGCCCTCCTGACGCTAAAGCTTTCTACCTTCACCCACTAAAAAAAGACCAACAACTACTGAACAGACAAGCAGTGTGGTACTCTTGTGAGCCCATGGGGCACAATTTCCCTGGGCAAATGTTACCCCAAATCAGCCAGGCAGGCTTTCAAGTAGGTACACCAATCACAGCTTGAGGAGCACAACTGTCCAACTCCTCTTTCAGGCTGGTCTTGAGAGTAGGGAGATGTCTGTGACTGGGCACAGATGTGAGGGCAGCCTGAGGAGCTACTGGGGTCCAACCATTACAGATAGGGAAAAGTGGAGCAAGGTCCTGTCCTCCAATCCAGGCAACAGCAGCAGATCTGGTGAGCGCCTCTCCTAGTTGCCTATCGCTACATACTAACTTAAGCGATAAGCGGTAGTGATAATAGTAATACTGTTACCAGTTGTAACATTAGTAACAATTGTGTTTCCAGGTGTGTCAACTGCAAAGCCCTGGCAAGAAGGAGACGTAGAGATGAATGAGGACAGAAAAGTCAACATCAATATTCCCAAAGAAGTCCCATTCACCTTGTCTCACTTCACCATCAATGGAAATGTTCAGCTGAAAATAAATTATAATGCTAAGTAGGATAATCTTAAGAAGGCTACAGAGTTTACGTTGATATGGATGCAGTTCGAACCATAAAATCTAACTGTTTTTTTAGCGGAAGCAATAAAATCATTTTTCAATCAATAAAATCTTTTTTAAATAATATTTTGTGTCAATTTATTGATTTCTTTAGTAAGTAGCTGTGTAATAAGCGGGCTAATGTACAGCGAGCCAGTCATGATTGCGAAATAAACCCCTTCAGGGTGATTCACGACCGCTCCACTTAGCATCGGGGTCCTGCATCACCCTGTCGGGGTTTATTTCGCAATAATGACCGGTTCGCTGTACATTATCCCTTACGTAACAGTTTGTTTGGAAACCATGCCATATGGCTCAGTCTGTGCTTAAGACAAGCACCTTGTCAACTGAGCCACCTCAGAGCCCTTTAAAGTTCCTTTTTGTGTTCAGTGTGAAGGAGTCATTTTATCCACACCTTCATAATCAGATAGCACAGAGACCAACTGGAAAGTATTGTACTTTGGTTAGAGCACAGACTGAAGACTGTGCCTTGCAGTCCAAAAGATATTTTGATTGTCTTTGGACAATATTTCTAAATTTAGATTCTCTCTGACTCACTAACACACACGTACACACATACACACAGATACACACACACACACACACACACACACAACACATTATTTTAATGTATTTACATTTACAAATGTTCTGATTATGTAGTGCATTGTGTAAATGGACAGCCATAATGAATTTTTACTGGGAACAGACTGATTTGATTATTTGGATTCTAACATTAAGAACCATTCTCCAATGCTTAGATGTGAACAAGGAAAAAGCTGTGTTACTGGATTTTCTGTGGCCACAATTAATCCTTTTGCACGTCACTTATTTTATGCTATGTAGCGTGCATGTCACGTTACATGGTTTATGTTTTCATTCGCGTTATTAAGCTTCTTATAGTTTTTCACCGCCACATTTACTATACTTTTTAACATTAAAATGCTGGTTCCTAAAAGCTAACATTAGCTAGAATTTTTCAAATCTAGTGTTCTAATCACACCAGTTTGACCGTACGCACGAAAGGGTTAAACTAACATCTTATTAAAAGACTATGGAGACCAATTAAATTAATCTGAGGTGGCATAATTTAGTGATTCTCCTTCATCTCCATTTTATAAATGCTCCGCAATCTCCAGCTGATATCAGGCCTTTTTGATCAGGCGACAATGCTTCCTTATCAAAGCATTTATGGTCTCCTACAGTGAAAAGAGACTGGAACAGCACTGACAAGATTTCATATGAGAAGAGTTCATTAGCTCAGGCCAGCTCATCAGAAGCTCCACTTATTGAGAGAGAGCAAGTTTGATTATTTTTAATCAATGAAATCTCCTGCTCTGATTAATGCATAGGTAATAAGGTAAATCTTGCATGTAAACGGAGGAGCTAGTGGGTAGGCTGGGCCAGAAAAATGAAAACTTTTAAAATCTAGCCCCAGCCTGAGTGCATTCCCTAGAGACGAGGGACCAATAACGTAGCTGGTATTGTTACATTTAATCTTTTAAAAGGGCAACAAGCAACAAATATGAGTTAACACTGATTATTTAAAATAATTCAAAGGAAATCATAAGGATCATTAAATTCAGTTTGTTTTGATTTATAAAACCCATTTTTTGAGCAATCAGACAATACAATTTGTAAACACAGTGTTCATTGGCAAATGTTCCCTACCCTTCTGCTCCTGAAGGTTATTGATTCAGCAGGCCTTTATTCTAAAGAGATGTCATGTTAAATATTGCTTGGGGATTTGTGTGACTTGCATTATTCCTTTATCTCCTGTGATCGGGGGCATGTTTATCTGAGGGCAGGAAATATCTGAGCTGTTTGTATCACATGGGGAAGCCAAGGGGGGAAAGGCAAAGGTGACGTCAGTGACCTCCATGCCCAAAGCATTTATCTGAACAGCTACCTCTTCAGCTTCACTTCCCTGGGTTACCCCCTCCTTCTATAAGTATGTGTATGACTTAAGAAAATACCATAATTCACTTGCGCCACGGGTATTTTCCTTGCTCGCAACATCAATACTCCTCTTTGTTAGAACCAGTTACCCAGTACCAGTATTACTCCTGGCAAAGATAATAGAATAACATTCTGGATGAGCACATTAAAATTCTGCAGTTAACCAATAATATGGCACCATACTTCAGAGAAGGCCTTGACAGATTGGGCTTATGCTGAATGGAAAATACAACTCTATACTTAATAAAATACAACCATATACTAGAAATAGAATAGTTTCCAGTTTCTAAAATTAGGTGTCATAATTTAGTACACTTTTTTGATCTTTTGAAACTATTTCTGTTATTTCTACTGAAGTATGACATGATTATTACTCAGTCCCTCTAGTATTACAACATTCCTGTTTCATTTCCTGTTGGTAAAATGATTTCCTCTCTTAAAATCCTGTATTATTTGACCCACACTCTCACCCACAGCAATGCACAATACCATCATAGTGAAATATGCTATATAAAAACATATCTGATAGAGAACTTCCCTGGTTGCCTTTGATGCTATAAACTCAGCCAGCATGTAAATAATAACCCCACAAATTCCGCTGGCCACAGTGGAAACATATGTATGTACAGGTCAAACCTCCCCTCAATGGCCTGAACTGTCTGCTCAGAGCTGAAGCAGAATCAGTTGCTAAAAACAATCTAACTTTTAATATGATTTTATAGGAGAGATGTTGAAAGAGTTTAGATGGTCTAATCAGTACCCTAGACTCACACTGCTCCAAAGTGCACCAGGTCACTTAGAATCCATTATGAGAGAAGAGTTTGTGTGATGTTCAGGGCCACGCTGTCCATGGTTCTGTACTGCTCACTTCCACAGCTGTCGTACTGTACACAGCATGAGCAAATCATCCTGGGTTCTCTTCCAGCACAACACTTAATGGCAGGTGCTTACTTTGGCTTCTTAAAAAATATGTAACAGTTGAGCAAGAGGGACCCAGATGCAGAGATCATACAAAACATGGAAGGGTTTCAAAAGATAAAGAATCTTTACTAGAAACAAGCAAGCTTGGGCACAGGAAAGCACAAGCTCGGGCACAGGGTAGCTCAAGACTGAGCAGGGAACCAAGCCACATGCAGGGTTTAATAGAGCAGAAAAACACAAAGAAACTAATTACACACAGGTGAAAACATTTCAACTAGATTAGGCACACACAGTTCAGGCACAAACAGGAAGACAGTCCCTCTGGTGGAAGTCTGAGGAAGCAGCAGGCAACCGGGCCAGACAGGCTATCACAAAGAACACAGGCAGGGAATTGGTTGAGCTGATGGGGAAATTTCACCAAAAGTTAAAATTTCTGAAAGTCACATCCAAATGGATATTGTATAAAATTTGATGATATATCTATATGATGTTTTTGGCTGGCCAAAAAACAATTGCTGTTGATTATGGGAATTCTAGACAAGCACATTGGCTCATGCAGGATGTACCAGTGAAAGTTGCCGTGTGTTGGCGTGTGTGGCTCCTGACATTAGCCATGAAAAGACCATTTATGGATTCGAAGACTGTCAAAGAGTTTGTGCTAGCATCAATCAAGGAGGTGGTTATGGATGAGAAAACTGAAAACGGCATGATTTGATGAAAAAATTAATAGACACATAGCCATACAGAAAGTGGAGGTCCTTGCATCAGATGTCTTTGAGACTGTTTTGGACAGACTGAGAAAGGCTGAGGTGATGTCCTTGCTGTAGATGAATCAACCGGCAACAGTGATGTAGCACAGTTGTGCCTGTAAGATCCTTTGATTGTGATTGCATGTGGTTGCATTTGGGAACATCTACTAGGACTAATTCCTTTGTGGGGATACACAACTGGTGAGGCAATTTTAAATAAAATTGTCATTCTTTGAGGAGAATAAGTTGGATATGGGAAACATTTATATGCTGGTAACAGTCGGTGTGCCTGCAATGGTGGGCAGGACACAGGGCCTGTCTGCTAGGTTGGCTGCTGTGGCTCCACAGCTGAGATCACTACATTGCTTTATCCACTAAAGCCTGTTTTGAGCTAAACTCAGTGGTGAGTTAAACAATGGACTCTGTCATGACAATTAACTTCAATGGTTCTACCTCTTTTGAATGTAGCAATGATTTATTTGTATTGATACAATGCCATACTATGCACTTGTGTTGTTGTTACAGTGGCATGCACAATAGTGAATGCGGTCTTTTAGTTAAAGTGAAATTCAAAATTTTTGTGATATGATATGGCTCACCTGGACTGATTTCTGAATAAGGTGTGTGTTACTATTTGAATGTAGAAATGATTTAGGCCTGTGTGTCTTGATACAGTATTATGCACTCCTATGTTGCTGTTTTCTATGCATTTACAAAATCCAATACAATATGCACCCAAAAAGGTGTTGTTGTGTCTTACTACAGTACAAGTGTATCTTGTAACTGTTAATGTGATTACCAAGGGTGTAGGTTTGATTTGGAAAGTGGTGGGGACATAAATTTGTCAGGGAGTCTGGGGGTCCTACCCCAGAAAATTTAGGAATTTTTCATTGCATTTCCTGAAATTCTACACAATATACTATAACTATATAGTGCTTTCTTGAGCACAATAAAAGGTGAGAAATTATCATTACAATCACAGCATTTTAAGTAATCAAAAACATAAATTACGCCCATGGTGATTACTCAGATTTCGGCCATAATTCACTTTTCAACCACATTTCCCTGGCCCCTCATTTGGGATCATTTTCATAATCTGGTGACCATTCCAAACTAAGGGCCGTATTCTTCCATTTGCGTGCAAGTCCTTTTTTGCATACCTCCAGTTACGTGTATTCTCCCCTCTGCACTTCGATCACGTCCACACCGCTTAACTTCAGAATGAAGGTGGGCTCATGAAAGAGGCGTGACTTATTTAAAATAGAAGTAGACTGAGTCACAACCTCGTTTATTTTGGCTGTTGGGAAAACGTGGAAGGTGGACTGGCTGTCGGGAAAACGTGGAAGGTGGACTTATGCATTTACCGTGTGAATGTCATTGAAATCCATTCAAACCATAAACCACACTGATTTTGAAAATAAATGCAAAGGGAGAGCTATATTACGAATTGCCTCAAAAGCATTTGTTTCTATGTATGACATAAACCCAAATATAAAGTAAATATACCAAATGACACTTGTGCTGGGCCTATGTATAAAGACATGTTTAACGTGTGGAGAATCATTAATAAAAACACGCTATTGAGGAAAAGGTGCAACAAAATGTTCCAATGTCCATGCTTGAACTCATGCTGAGTAGCCTATTATTAAAAATTCATTAGTAGTCACTCATCATGACTTTTCCAAAGTACTCTCTCTATTAGCTATTTATTAGCACCATTTACTGCACTGGTGATTTTGATGAGGACCGGTAGGGAATGCGGGTGATTACTGTGGCTGGAAAGCTGTTCGTCCAGGAGTCTGCACAGGTGGATGATGGCTTCACGGTCGATACAAAGTCACTGGAAGCACTGCGCGTTAGTGAGCCCCAGTATATCCAAAAGAGGTCGGAATACTCGTGGCCGTCTTCTTTGCACTTGGCAAGATTTTCTCTGTCTTTCCAACTCTCTCAGGAGCACAAGCACATGCAGAGCAGGCATTTTGGTTTAGGATTGTTAAGGCATACTAGAAGATTGGTCCTATTTATACTCATCTTAATTGATATTTCTGTTTTATTCTAATTGAACTAATTATTTACCAGGCTTGTTCACATGTGTTTTTTTTTTCTGTTTAACAATGTAATATAGGGTTACAAGAAATGTTATTGTAGTATAAAAATAATGACACACAAATATCGTAAATTTTGACCTTTATTTGTATATGTATAATAATGTTAAGCGTAGGCCTACCGCCGACTTAAAAGGCAATATGGTGTTTCACCATGTAGTGGCGCTTGACTTACTGCAGCCCTCAGAAGCGCGTAGCTGAAAAGCGTGTAAGTCAAGGGCAGAATACGCGTAAATGGTGTTTACATAAGAAACGCCCAGATTTTGGGGTTGCTCCCCCCGAAGCGTGTAACGGCATTCATGGGGCGCAAATCTTAGACTTAAGTCAAGGGGAGAATACGCGTAGATAATATGGCCCGTATTGAATAGCCCTGCTTTACGTAATTGCTCTGAAAGACAGAGAGTTACCTCAGTCATTTCTGTGAGGCTGAAAACATCAATGAGAGGAATATGGTGTCTGCAGCTGTGCTCAGTTGTTTCAAACAATATAATTTTGTTGACAAAGCAGTTGCATAACTTGTTGACTCCTTACAAGGCTAGGGTTAATTAGCAAAGCTAAAGGGGACATACGCTATGTTGAATTCTAACAATGAAGGTATTTGTAAAAGATATACAAAATTGAACCCTCCTTTCACATGTTCTTTTTCCTGACAGTTTTACTTTCAAGCATTTGCCCAATACATGAATGACAGGCCCTTTTTGAAATATTGGACAAAAAAGGTTAAGTTGTGATGGAAATCTTGGAGGAATTCAGTGAGGGACATTGATTGGTGAAAGAGTCAAGGAGGCTGCTGTCCTTTAACTCAACACAATCCTGTCAAAATGAGAATTGGTGTGCACAGGCCTGTAGGTGCCAATTTCCACAACAGCATATGTTTCATGCATATGGCCACTGATGTAACAGATATCTGCTGCACAGTTTGGTGCTTGATGGAGCCTGTCAAAAACTGGCTTCTCTAGCACACATTCACCTAAGTGGCTTTGGTATATGATTAAAAGGATTTTCCATTACCCACACAAGCTGCCAAAGACAATATGAGTTGACCAGTGGACTGTATAATGTAATTTCTGGTGTGAAAAGCTCAACCTCTCCTGATTCCTTTGCTGATTAAGCATACGTTTTTAAAAACTCTGTCTCCACTGCGCTGCGCACTGCAGGTAATGCTATTGAATAAAGGACACATTCAGACTTTTGCTCCAATGTGTGCTATCATGACCCATGCTCTACAGTGGAAAATGTTTATTAGTGTCTCCCAGTAACCTGATGCTTTATTTGAGACTGTGCACTTATAAACAAAATACTGTAGGTTATAATACTAACTAGGGTGCTGTTGTTGTACTCTTACAGAACTTGCTGATTTATGAATTTCTGTAGTGACGTTTCTAACTTGTTAAGACCTTACAGGTAAGGCCTCTTTGGTAATTAATGTGCTGTTGATGGTAAGAGTGCTCTGTTTAAGATTTTCATCCCTTCACTGTCTCCTTGAGAAGTCTAAAGAGACAAAGGTGAGGGTGAGTAGGTAATATGTAAGATCGCTAACAAGCAAGGGCTATGTGATAGAAGCATTATATTTCATGACATAAAATTTCTGGCATAATTCCAAACAGAGCGTAACATCAGAGAAACTTGGGCCTGATAATTTTAAGAAGTTGCTGATGACCTCTTCTCCTCTCTAATATTTGCAATTTTTCTCTGTGGTTGAAAAGTGATATTTATATAACCTAGGAGTAATGGGCTTAAACCACTCTAATAATTATGAAACCAACTCTCTGTAAATAATTGTTCAATTACATCACACGTTGCAGTGTTTTTGTCTCTTTTGATTAGACTTTTAGTGGCACAATTTCATAAAGCACTAAACCTGAATTCCACAATTCTGTCACAAGGTAAAAGAAGGGGAATTAGAGGGTAGTGGCAGTGATATGCAATACCTGATCATTTCACCCCTGTGGAGTCTTACATCTATCCCTCATCTAAGAATACCAGCAAGAAGAACAAGAATGAACAAAGATTTTCACTGACTTTCACTGATTTTCAAGCCTCACAGCATCAATGTTAATGTCTGGACATCAGTCAGTACATGCAGAGTAGACTATTGCAGGCAGCAGGACAGTGTTGGTGACCAAAAAGGCTTCAAAATCACTTCCCGAAAGGCACTGCTAAAGTTCTCTTGAGCATATTGTTCAGTTCTTATGGTCTCATAAGGCCATTATTTGTTTAGGTTTTGGCCATGGTTTGTATTCAAAATTACTAAGTGTAATCTTTAGTTCAACTGTATGATACCCGAGTTTGGATTCCCATGTAATCCTCACAGAATCATTTTAAAAAGAAAAAATATGGTGCAGCTCCAAATGTCATCCATAGGGCAGCAAATTCTTTGGCGGAGCTGATCATTTGCTCACATTGCTATAATGAAATACATGTCTGGAATTGGCCATTGTTTTAATTCCAGATTTCCATCCAGTAAATTTTCTTTAATGAATAAAAGTGTAAAACCATGTCTCACAAGAGCACCCTTAAACCTGAACAATGACCCTGTGCACCCCTAACACAAGTGATAGTTATATATTAGATTTATTTTTTTTGCTAGAGATACACACATCATAGCAAACACCGGAACTTTACATCTAAAGCTCAGACATATTTTCCCAACAAAAGAAAAGAGACAACCATATTGGAAGTTACAGCATATTATGTGAGGCTCTCTGAATCATTCAGCATTCACAACCATTTAACAGTGTAGTGGTCATTACAGTGTACACAGTGAGCCAACTCTACGCTTATTTTCAATGAAAAGCATGTAGCCGATTAAATGAATTCATACATTTTTGAAGAAATCAGAAAGCTGCTGCCTGAACCCTAATGATGGTGTTGTAGGCAGCAGAGAATAAGATGATGAGAGGTATCATGGAGCTAGCATATTAGGTGCAGGTACAGGTTGAGGAAGAGATGCATGCAATCTGCATAGTCATGTGAGACTGCGATGGATTCCCTGAGTTCTGAGAGCACAGTGTGAGCCAGGAGCAGCAGGGGAAGTCTGCGTAACTGAAAAGCAGAATAGATGGCTGATGATGATGAGGTTGCTCATGGCAGAAATGTCTGCCAGCATCCAGTTGATATGAGAAGGAAGGGGGCAGAGAGAAAAGTTTTTCTTGCTCCTTCTGTAGAAAAGCAATGTTACAACGGCTGCGGTTATGTGAATGTATGGTCACCCACTCTGAACTTCATTGTGTCCTTGAGGGTTGCTACTGATATCTGGAGGCTATTCAATGGGCAGGCACAGGAGTGGGCAGGAGGAGGGAGTGGTCAATGCACCTGGCAGTGACACCTATGTGCAGAGAGCTGAGATAATCAGCTTGGCTAGGCCACCACGCTAGGAGATCACAAAAAGAGTAGAAGTGGGAGAAATGGACAGTGAATTGAAACGTTTTTCCCAGCTTGCCTAGCCAACATTGAGTGCCATTGTTTAATTGATGTTTTAAATATACACTTATAACTTAAATGTGTATTAAGTTATTAAAGATGCATTGCCTTTAGTAGCAGTATTTTCACAACTGCCCATTTTCTGAAGTCCTAGAATACATCCATATGTATGCCATATTATTTATATCTAGAACACTAGATCATAGAGCTACTGCTCTATTTATGAATTCCATTATTTAGCACAAAGTTGTTGCATATTCAGAATATTAATGCATAATTATTTTAAACTTTAACTAAATTATTCTGCCTTTGAAATAACTTCAAAACATAAATGCTACAGTCAACCTAATACACTGTCCATTAAACTTAAAATGCAAAACAACACAGCTAACTACGCTTGTTCTTATTTCTCCAAATCCATGATTACTTTCAACCAACATGTAAATTTTACACCTTACTGAACACTTATCTGGCTCATTTGAGGGAGTTAAGAAAAAGAACTTATCTGATGGATTGCTCCTTTGGTTAATTATTATTTCATTGGAGAGAGAGAGAGAGAGAGAGAGAGAAGAGAGTCATGTAACAATATTATGCACAAATACTGCTTTTTATGTAAGCAAACTGTACGTCACCAGAATGAAGAAATCACACGGAGAAACTGTGCTCTTCATTATTCCTTTTATTTCTTATTCAATTAAGATTTATTTAGATGAGTGCCATGTCTAAATCCTTGAAGACTATTTTATCATTGTTTTTATCCAGTCCAAATGGCTGCAAACCGATGTGAAGTATATGGGATCTTTGCTGGGTGGCACCTCACCCCTTGACACAACTCCATATATTTTCTTTTCACAAATAAGACCTCCACCAGAGTCCCCCTTCAAAACAGAATTGAGATAAACAGCAGAAAATAATCCCTTATTATGTTTTATCTTCCACAAATGTTGTTTGTACTTGCAAATTAAGCCATCTAAAATGTAAAAGATATGTAATCCACTATATGTTCATTGTTGATGGACTGCATCTGGGTTAGTCTGTGCATGCCGAAATAATCAAACTGCCTTGAAAACTGAAAAGTGCTCTTACAGTTGGTATTTTGTTTTGATTTCTGACTGCATGGATGAATGCTTTTAAAAGGAAAAAAAAACAATTATATATATATATATATATATATATATATATATATATATATATATATATATATATATATATATATATATTTGTAGCCTTGACCTGTAATATTACATTGAATATTTCTGTTGAATTTACTGAGCTACAGTATAGGTGAGATATACATACATTCTATGCTGTGTACAGTTCAAAATTATGGACCACAGAAATTACACCAAACAGCAAGCATGCATTTGGCCATGTTTGCGTATACTGGATTACAGGAGTAATCCCTATAGTTCATCTTTGAATGTTACAAATTCTGTGTAAGTGTGTGCATTTACATTAACTTGATTTTCAGTGCCATACACCACAGACACCACAAAGTGGCAAATGAAATTTAAACAGCCACCCATAAAATGGGTGAACAGGTAAACAGTGCTAACAGTACCATTACAGATACAGTATATATTATGACAATCTGTACAGAACTAATATGACAAAAGTATACTTACATGGTGAACGCCACTGTCTTCTCCCTCAACACAAAGGTTGTCCTCAACTGGTTTCATTTTATTATCTTTGTAGGCTTCACAGTTACTAGTTTTTAGATCCAAGCATCCCAAGTTATGAGGAGGATCAACCGGTTTTCCTGAAAAAAGAGGACTTAAAATATGACTTTTGCACATTATAATTGTTCTCGTTAACAAGACCATATGTGTTTATCTGAGAATTTACCTTTTTGAGATATAAATGTATATCTCCCCCAGCCAGCCAATAGACACTGTTTTTCTTTAGCCAGATTTTTGCAATCAGCCTTACTTGGTAGAGAAACTTCAATGTCTATGTTTGCAGGGGTCTTCAGCTTAAGGAGCATTATATCATTTTCAAAAGTCTTATGCTCAAATCCTGGGTGGAAGATGTTGGTTATTTCAATCATATCTCCTCCTTTTGATAAGTCTGCATCAGCTGGAATGAGTGCAAACCTTTTCCTAGAGGTGAGAAATACATCATTGTTTGTGTTATAATACAGTAGTTGTGATTATTCTTATGAGAGAGAATATACTCATCAGTGGATGTGCAATATTGTATTGTCTCAGAAATCAAACTAATGTGAATTGCTATGCATTTTGAAGCTGTTTCTTTTTTGATGAAAAATAAATGATAAGATTTCCAGATAAGTGTAGTCATCTGTGTGACCCCTGACCCATAAGACTAATTCAAACAATTATAGGTTGCAAGCTTCCTCACAGTCCTTGAAGTCTTTTTATTGAAGGTGTGGAAAGGCTGATACTAATGTTACAATGCCAGAGGTTCACAGTTTAACTGTGACTGAGGGTGATGTATCAGCATGGCCACCAGAGAGTCATTTTGTGTGTTTGACCACAGTGTCATCATCAACATGAAGCATAGTATCTCTCATTAAAAGCTTGCCAATAGCTGTACAATATTTCTTGGAATTATCTATTTCTCTTGTCTAGAAAGCTAGAGGATAAAATAAAAAAAAACAGCAAATGCTACAGTATATTCATTGCAAAAGTAGTGAGAAACAGAGCACTTTCCTTACAAATTGGGCATGTCTTGGCTATGGTGTTTAAGAATTTTAAAAGGCAGAAAATACAAATAACAAAGCTAACAAATAGCTAGGCAGTTGCTTTCTCATTTTTGTTGCTGGTTAAAACATTTCACTGTTGTAAAGATAACTGAAACAAACATCTAGACATGCAAATGCACTTTCTCTTCACATGCTCAACTCTTAACTTCTTTAATTTTCATTTAACTTCAGCTTCCCCACATTCTGTTTCAGTGATTCCAACATCAACATGACACATCCATATATTTCGAGAGATACATTGACAATGACATATGTATGTTGAAATCAGTCCTGTCAAGAAATTTATATGTTGACAAAGCTAATCTTTGAAAATTGTTTGTGCTTTTTTGCTGTTCAAGTGTACATTAGGCTTGTCTCATCTTACTGTGCACTCATGCAGGAGTGGTGAAGTGAGGCAAATGCTTTCATTGATACACTGACATGCACTCCACTTACAACATGCAACACAGCACCCCACAGTGAATTCTGTGCTCATTGGAAGATAGGCACTGATGTCACCCAAAATCACAGGTGCCTGACAAAGCAGGTCTCAAAACTGTTTCATCCACAAATCAGTACTCACACATCAAGGTCTTCCTTGCAGTGAGCAGCAGTGAGAACCCATGACTTTGTAATCAGTGTGCCACCACATGAAACGAGAAAATTTTTACACGGAGCTGTGCACAAAGCCACATGGTGCTTCATTTTGCCTTTACAACTCTTGTCTTCTGAGATCCTTTTAAAAATGTCTGCTGCAGTAGCACCTGTTCAAATGAAAAGGAGAACTAGAGATGATTGGGTGAAGGACAAGCCTGCAGTATTGTAGAATACTGGTAAAAATTTGAAAATGCACCTTGCTCACCCAAGAATTCCTTACAGTAACAAAGTAAATGTCACTGGAATTAGGGTGTCAATCTAACTTCCATTTACATTTTGTGAATTAATAAGTCTTAAGGTGTTTACTTCATCAAAAAATAAATAGTGAGTTTTACTGTTGCACTTTAACACAGGAAGTTTAAATTTGTGCAATATGCATTCTTTGTGTGATATTTCCTTTTTAGAGTTATTTCCTTATATCTGATACTGTATAAATTCATACTCAGAGTGTAAAAAGCAGAAGCATAGAAGCATTCTTTTGGATTGCTTGATTGTGCATTAAGTATGGAAATATGGTAAAGGAAATTTAATGCTGTAAAATTATTATAAATATTAATACTGAATATAGTACAACTATACTTACCTGATGCTCCCAGAATGAGAAGAAAGAGAAGAATCTTCATGTTGATTTTACCTGTATGGCAGCTGTCAGTTTCACCTAAAGGTAACCTTTATACAGTGTAGAAACATTCCCACACCAATCTTGATGTATTCTGTCCAATGGTGCTTCAGTATAGTTATCTGAGAAATACCTGGCCACAAGTTCTTTGCATATACAAACTCCCATATAATGTATACATAGAACTTTGATGTATACTCAGGTTAGTAAATGTTACCTCTAAAATGTTAATTTAATAGCACTGGGTCTAGTTAAATTGTAATATAAAGATGATATAGCATTTATGTGGGTATTTCATGACACTGTATTTTGTACAGTTATACACAGTTTGTATCTACAAACTTAGAGTGCACTTTAGAGTGTTAGATTGCTAGAGTAATATAGAAAGTGGCTTTGGATATAGGGCACAAAAAGTATTTAACCTGTGTCTACTAAGAAAATAAAACAACAAATAAATGAATAAACTGACCAAAACAGTAGGCTTTCATCACCTTGGCGTAAAGCCTCAAATCAGCTACAAGCAGCTACTAAAGAATTCTGTAGTCTGTTGGATCATGGCTAAACAGCATGAAAGAACAACCCTGATGTAAAACAACGAAGCGTTGCACTGAGAATTAAGTCACACAAGTAACATCTTTCCTGTTGGAGGGGAGGTTTTTAGTTAAACCTAAAGCCGTCTTCTCTGACATGATCTTGATTTAAATGTTCATTTTACATTAAACTACATTATTGGCATTTAGCAAACGCCCTTATCCAGAGCAATTTAGATCAATTACAGGTTTTTACAATGTCATCCATTTATACAGCTGGATATTTTTCAGAGGCAAATGGGGGTTGAATACCTCAACCAAGGGTACAACAGCAGTGCCCCCATGGGGAATCAAACCAGCAACCTTTTGGTTACAAGTCCTGCTCCTTAACCACTAGGCTGCACTGCTGCCAATTTTGTGCATTTTGTGCAATTTTTTTCATTAGAATTCAGCAAATCAATGAAAAGCTGAATCAGAATTTATGTAATTCTCACTTGCCAACACTTGTACTTTTAGAATGTATAATTTTTAATGCTTTCAGTTAACAGGTGTTATAAATGGTAGAGACAGGTGAACAGAGTGGCATAACTAACTCTAATAACAAAAAGCCTTCATTGTATACCAGACATGAACAATTGCATGATCACACCTCTCCTTATCAAAGTATATCAACTTGCACTGCTGGAATATGATGTAAAAAAGCACCGAAGAGCCACATTGTCCTTTGTTTAAGGTACTCGTAGAGCTTTGAATAATTTTCTCTGCTGACATCGCCAATGTATAGATTATTTCTCTATCTGGTTAAAACAGCATTTTTCCCAGATAACATTTTCCCCTCTTCTGTGTGAATGATAATCTGCTGTTGGCTCTATTTATGTCCATGGATGTAAAATGGTGTAGACTCAAATATTTCCAAAGGAGAAAGAATGCAGAAACTGAAAATGTTTGGTTGATATAAGATTTAATATTCAAATTTTCATACTTATGGAAGGTTTGTATTTACTGAATTGGTAGAAATTTAATGGTATTTACTTAAAAAGTTAATGCCTAACATGTCATGGTTATTATTTTTGTATTTTCTGTGCTTCCTGAGAGGTGATCCTATGCGCTCGGATTATGTCGGTAGATTGTAATAACTTTTTGTAGTTATAGTTTCACAGTTTATTCTAATTCATAAATAAAGAAAATAATAAAGGAAGATGAATTCAAAAGATAAAACATCTGGTCTGACTCTCTAACACTTTAAAAAGGAGGGTAATAATATCCCCTACTACCACATCTGTACCACTGCCACATATTTGGGGTTATAATACCTCAGAGTGGGTGGGGCTGTATTGATTTCGGAATGTGCTGTTTGATTAATAGTTTTTACATGAATACCGAGTTTGGTGGCTGTACCTAACTGTCTTGTTTTTTACACTCAAAAACATTTAATTATTTCAACCATTGAAATAATTAAATAAAATACATTACTTAAAATTAAATTAATTACATTTTTTAAAATTAATAAAAACGTAAAACATTCAATATATAAAGTATATAGATTGTAGATTATTATTAATACTATTTTAATTCAAATACGATTAATTTGCTTAATGACTCATTATTTATAACTACATTTTTTGTCTTCACAGATATAAAATAACTATGAAGTTTTAACCATTACAAAAAGCCAAACGTATAACTTGTTTAGGAGCACCTTGTGTTTTGCCATGACCTGACACCCTGGTCTACGTGTCTACAGTGCCATGCAAATATAGATAATGAGCAAATGATTAGCTGATAGCTTGACTGTCATGAACTATGATGCAAAGTGCTGAGACATGCCTGTTAGGGTTGTCAGTATTTGCTTATCATTTCCCATTACAATGTAGGCTTTCATTCATATAGTTCATTCCTTTTGCATGTCTGAACAATTTTGAACAGTACTACACCGACCTTGTCTGATTTCGGTTTACATTGGGAAATTAAGCACTGTAGAAGTGTTCCACATATGTAATATTGGAATATTTTATAGTTAGTATAATTATAATTGGACAATAAAGGTAATATTATCATATACAGTTGTATGCAAAAGTTTGGGCTAAATTACGTTTTACACAAATAAATTACTGTTTTATTTTCTTCAGTTTTTAAATTCATCAAATATAAAGTAACTGTGCATTAACATTAGCAGAAAAATGTTATTTTTTTAAATAGTGGCCTTCTTTTCACTTCAAAAATCAACAAAATGTGTATATACTCACACACATATATATATATATGTGTGTGTGTGTATATAAAATTGGGTGGTTGCCAAATCAATTCCCCGCTGGGGCACTGATGCTGTAACTTTGAGCAATGTACTTAACCCACAATAGCCTCAGTAAATATTCAGCTGTATAAATGGATAACATTCTAGGGAAAAAACTGTAATCAACAGAAGTGGCTCTGGATAGGAGTGTCTGCCAAATACGAATAATGTAATGTAATATAAGCCAGGTTTAGATATATAATGTTAAATTAAATAGTTGACCACAGTCCAACAGATCAGGTATGATAGCTATGACAAAATTGTTTGATGAACTGGTAATTAGCAGTGCGGTGGCACCCTACACTAGCAAGGATATTCTGTTCCCATCTCCTTCTTGCATTGGAACTGCATCAGAGCCCTCAGTCACTGTGAATACCCAGGTCTGCCTTTTTGTTTGTTATAAAACTATATAAAATGCTGTGAAGACTGACACATTGGAATCATTTACCATCTAGTGGGAAAGAAGGGTAATGCAGTCCAAACTGTTGCACTGGAAATCAAAAACCTGGTCTGGGAAAGTCATGATAATCAATATGCAGAGGATGAAAGAAGTAAGTTGAGGCAGTGCTAATGATGTATGTTTTTAGTAGCCTTAGTCAACAGTTGGAATCATGTGGCTCCTACAATAATTCCACACTATGGCAATTTTAACTTCAATTTTATCTGGTGCTGTCGCAAATAATGGGATAGGGTCTTCGGCCTGACTGCAGATATCTGTTCAATAGTTATTTACATCTACTACCTGTTATGTCATCAGTCTTCTTTTGCCCATGAAATAAGTTTGCTCAAAGACAGTAAATATTACATTACATTACGTGCATTTAGCAGACACTCTCATCCAGAGTGACTTCCAGCACAACAGAACATAAGTGTACCCATTCAAGTTAAATGAGCAACAGTATCAGACCAGGCTAACAACATTCCCAGACCAGTGAGAGAAACAATATTCAGTATACAGGCCCTACCACAAGTTCACTTGTGCAATCAATGGAAGCCAAGCACACTACAATACATCAGTCACTAGAACACAGAATCCAATATACATCACAATACTACTAAAATAAACATCAAATATTAGAGGTAGCAGGTGTTAGAGGGTGGGGATTGAGGTGGAACCGAGATATAGTCTGAAGAAGTGGGTCTTCAGTCTGCATCAGAAGATGGCCAGTGATTCCACTGTCCTAACCTCTGTGGGGAATTCATTCCACCACTGACTACCAAAGAGGGAGTTACAGTAGTCCAGATGTGAGTGGACCAGGGCCTGAACTAGGAGCTGTGTTGAATACATAGTGAGGTAAGGGCAAATCCTTTGCATGTTGTACAAAACGAATCTGCACACAACTTGCCAGGAGAAGAACAGTTGGCTATCAATCATTACACCAAGTGCTATTGGTGATAAGGCTTGTAGAGTCTAGGCTTAGGGAGAGGTCTTGAAATGGGGAGGACCTGGATGGGATGTAAAGCATCTCAGTTTTAGCCAGGTTCAGGTTTAGGCGGTGATTCACCATCCATGGTGAAACGTCTTTCAGGAAAGCTGAGATGCTTGCAGAAACCTATGTGTCAGATAACACAGAAACATGTCAAGTGCTCATTTTGTACATGAAATTATTTTAGACCTTATTTTAGACTTATTTTAGTACCAATGTGCTTATCTGGGGCACTATGTAGAACATTTTCATCTTACAGATTATTGATAGGTGTTAGAGCCAAAGATAAGAGTTTCATATTTGTCTTATTTCTGTATTATTGTTATTGAATATTTCATTGAAGTCATATTAATGTCAGTTTATGTTAACAATAAGGCGTAATTTGAGGCCCCTATTTTGATAGAATTTTGGTATGACCCTATCTGCGTGAAAAGGCGCATATTCACTGGCAGTTTTAGTTAGAAGAAAGTTGAATGGAAGGAAGCATCGTAGAAGCACGAAGCAACACAGTTTTTTGACCAAGCTTGTCATAATAATAGGTTTTGGCATTTTATTGAACAATATTGGTACAATATCTAGTAAGAGGTCAACAGCTAGGCCTCTCAGGGGTTATGATCCATGGGCCATATCTAGAGGCCATGACCCTGAGTACTAACCCAACTTTTTGGTACCTTCCTGTGTATGCACATAGAAAAAATTGTTTTCACCCTCTCAAACTTCCTTGCAAAGCCATCTGTTTCTCTCTCATGCTCTGTCTGCTTTTTCACTGTCAATATGAGTCAAGATGTGATCAGTCTGCTCAAGCCCATTCTTTTTGGCAGGTGAAAAGGTGAGACAGGTAACCATAGAGGACAGCAGCAGGACACCCTTAAGCCACAGGAAAGACTCCTCCACACATGCCTCAGTCACTATGTACAATATGAGAACTGAGCCTGAGAACTGTTTCCCCTGGCAGTGGCAGTGGCCCATGAGTCAGTGAAGACTGGCTCAGCTGGTTGGTATTCAAGTGCACTTGCTGAGAGTAAGAGTGCCAGGGAGATGCAGAGTGCAAGTGAGTGCTGAGTAAGGATCAGGGGACCTGCCAGTGGCACTATTCTGGGGAAGCTCTCCAAATAACTCTATAGGCCCTGCTCTCCAATTCATCAGCTCTGTTTGTTTACAGCTTCATAAAGAAGTCTCTGCCTGTGCAGAAAGAGAAATGCAGTCATGTGCACTGGCAGAAATATAACTAGGGGTAACAGCTGGCTATTTAGGTAATGTTATATATATATATATATATATATATATATATATATATATATATATATATATATATATATATATATATATAATTAATAATTAGATATATAATCATGGATAAAATTTAGAAAAGGTATATATAAGTAGTAGAAGTATTAATAAAAATATTGTTTTGGCAATGTCTATCAAGAGTGGGACTCCTACATTAAATCAAACCTGTCAAGCCATGTTAAGGTGAACCAGATTAATCTGGGGAGTTTTTATTTTTATGATTACTTTTGAATGAATGTCACTTTTGCTTAAAATGACCTGCATTGAATCCAGGGGTATGTTTCACATTTCTCCTGTTTTAAACAAGATTTAAAGTGGTAGAGGCATTCCAATCTAATTGAAACTGAGCATCTACAACAGCCTAACTCTTGCATCATCACTGCTGTAATGTTTACTTGCACCCTATTTTTGTTCCTGAGGGGAAAAATATTTATTATCTAAAATATCTAGCCATGTATGCCTTAACAAATGTTCACCACCAAGAGACATTATTCAATGTTTAGTGCTGTATATGCTGTCTGATATTTATCTCATTCCAAAAACGTTGTCAAATATGGAGTCAAATGTTGAAAATGTATTCCCGTATCATTTAGATTGTGTTATCCTATGCTCTAATCTATAAATTTCTTTCTGCTCTATCTGTATCAGTTTATTTTTAATACCACACAAACAGAATACAAATAATCCAAATTCTCCTCAACTATCTGTAATGATGTATTTAAACTGTATATATTACATACAGAGTAGGCTAGATGTTTTCATCAAACTGTCCCATAATATAACCTTTAAAACATACGTTCATCATGATCCAATGGCAGGCTTTTGAATTAAAAGAGTACAATCTTATTTCTATATCTACACTAGTGGTTCTATGTAGCGTAAATCGAATATGTCCACAGTAGCCTAATATTCTGATGTATTTGCATTGCTTGTTGTATGCATACAACATTTAAAATTGTTTGTTTATATTCAAGATTCATTTCTTTGTATGTGCTCGTATTTATTTAGGTGATATTGGTTGTTTCCATATATTTCAGTTTTTTTTTTTTTTTTAACTACTGGTCATTTGTGCAAGATTGATGTGCACTGGTGTTCAAGGAGCAGCTCCAAGCAAAACAGCAGTAAGATGTGTAATCGCAGTCACTTACTTCAGGTCCGTGGACACGGGGGAAATAACGTGTACAATGTTGGCGTAATTATGATAAAACGCGTTTGGTGATCATTAATAGCATGAATACAGTATATGCAGCTCGAGTGAAGTATTTCGCGTTAACTAAAAAAAAGCAATATTTCTGCCTTTGTAAATCTGAAATGAAATCTGTGAGGCACAGTGAAGTCGCGTGCGGTTTCAGTATTAATGTTAGCGTTTCACTTCCGTTAGTTGTACGTTAACATCATTCTCCTATTGAGTCCCTAACTTGCCCTCAGGTGCAGCGATGGTAGCCTTCGTGAATAAACAGGTTGGTTAAGTCGATTACGGAAGCCATGTAGTGAAAGGACCAAAGCCTCCCCGCGAGAAGGATGCGTGTATTAAAAGGAACAAGTCTGGATAAATGTGAGTTCTCCAGGATTATGGCGATCGTTAAGGAATGCATTACATTACGATTTAGGTAACTAGAGCTACCGTAAACGAGAAATTCACCAACGTCTATATTCAATTCAGGTAAGGAAAGGTAACCTGCGACTGTATAGGGTTTGCTACTGCTAAATCTCTGCTTCTGCTAAATTATTTATTTATTTTTGGTTTTACGCTTTTCCAAGTTTATGCATGTACTGAAGCTAGGATGTTCTAAAGGACTCTGATTTGGAGTCGCTTGTTCAGCACGGTATTTCATTTGAACTCTTTAAAACAGCTTTATAATTCTACCATTTGCACACCCCCATTTGTGTTACTATTACATTGAAAATGCAATGTGATATTATGACGGACGAGAAGTGGTATGGACAGTATTGTGCAGAAAAGTCACGACAGATCTCTTGCTAAGGCTACAACTTGCGTATATTACGTCACGCGTCCCTCATAAATACTTTGGGTGTAGTTTTTGTATTTAATTTTCAGAGTTTCATTTTATATTTGTGATTACCATTTCACCCAGTATAATAGGTGATACAGGACAAACTGATGTGATAGGATTCCATACAATAGATATGTTTTTACAGTGGCATGTGCTGTGCCAGTTCAGTGAACCGGTATCTCATCTTCTGAGTGGACGCATTTTGGACACTGATTTCAAGTTTTAATTGCACTGGCTTGAACTGAGGTTCATTAGAGGTAATACAGTGACATGTACACAACCTAGACTTTGTGACAATACCTCTTCTGACTACTGTCCTGTTAGTCATAGATAAAGCATGATAAACCCTTGCTATAATATAAAAGCAAAATTACTTGCTTTAAACATCATCAAAAATGTATTCTAGGCCAGGTCAATATAATTTTTTTCATGTATGGGCAGTTGTATTGCTGCTATTGGCACAAAGAAAAAAGAAAACAAGTTTTCCATATCTGGAGCTTAATATGATTTTATTACTAATGTGGTGTTAGTTGGCTTACCTATGATGCCGACGTGTTTGAATGCACTGGAACTCTTCAGGGTCATCACATGGGTTACCAATTGATAACCCTCATGGAACTGATCATGAGTGTTCACATATACCCTCAGACTGATGGTATTGAGGCTGATTACCTGCATGGGGGGGAAGAGGAGATCCCATGTGGTTCTCATACCAAATCGTAGTGGCCTTAAACGTTGTATGCACGCTGGAAATGCATGGTACAAGGCATTAACTTTCATGTAGTCTCCATACTGGGGCAAAAGGACCTAGATGATGGGCCAGATTGCTGACATCTTGCACATCTGATACATATAAGTGGCAGCAGTGTGGTGTAGTGGTAAGGAGCAAGACTCGTAACCGAAAGGCGACTGGTTTAATTCCCTACTCTGGCATTGCTGCTGTACCCTTGGAAAAGGTACTTGACCCAAAATTGCCTCAATAAATACCCAGCTGTATAAATGGATAAAACTGTGAGGTATGTAAGTTGCTCTGGATAATGTTGTCTGTTAAATGCCAATAATGTAATTTAATGTTATCTGACAAACCGTGTGTCTCTGTCACTGTCTTTTTCTGCTGCTTTTCTATAGGAAATGTTATGTTGTTAATTAAACACAGACATGCCCGAAATTCTCAGAATGTCTTCATTAAATATCCAGCTGTATAAATGGATAACATTGTAAAAAAAAAAAAAAATTAACTGAGGTAAGTTGACAACAATATAATGTAATGCAATCTAATATCATCACCTGTATTAACATTCATACCTGTATATGTAAAACCATGGCACCATGACTACTTGTACAAGTCTTTTTTTCACCTTAAATACACCATGTAGTGATCCATAATGTATTCTGCATCCAAAGTAAAGTACTTTGAACCAAATAAGAAGACAGTTTGGTACAAACTGTTTTAGCCTTTACCATTCTTAAAATAGAGTATCAAAGCTATTTACATTTTTATCAAGCTCAAAGCACTTTAAGCTTTGACAATGAAAGACATACAAATTAAACTTTTTTTTTTTAAAAGCAGATCTGCCCATTAACTGACTTCTTTTCAGGAGAGCTTATTATGAGGGAGGCTTTATATTTTATAGTAAATATGACCTGGATCAGCTAAGTGGTCAAGTGAAATGTTCAGACTTCATTTCTGGAAGGCTTATATCGTGTGTTAGTTTTTGTTCCAACCAATTACCTTAGCTTTGTAAAAAAAAAAAATGCATACAGAATGCATTGCAGCATATGGGCTTCTCTCCAAGAAATCATATTCTGGAAACATTTGAAGACAGGAAATCTGATTAGTTAAATGCAATACATCTCAGTGAAAGAATGGAATGTGAACTTGGATACAATAGTTCAGGTTACACACACCAGAGAAGAAGACATACACAGCAGTCTGTTCTTTTAAAAAGAATAGTGATCAAGTGGCATGTAAATAGGATAATCATTTACAGTACAAACTCAATCAGATCAAGAGGTTTGTGGCACTTTGCCATCACTGAGTCTGTTTCATGTTGTGAGAAAGGTGATTTAAAAATGTGTTTATTTTGCATTTGAAGTTCTGGTGGTTTTTCTTTCATCTTGGTGAAACTTTTACACATTTTGAAAATGTGCAAGGTTGTTTTTGGCCCTAATCACATGTCCTGCCCTTCTAGGGGTGAGAATAATGCCCAGTCCTTTAGCTGTGCTGTTACATTACATTATCATCATTTTGTAGACATTCCTGTCCAGAGCAACTTACATAGGTTACAGTTTTTTGTTTAAAACATTTATACAGCTCGATATTTACTCAGGCATTTGGGGGTTAAGCAGAACAGCAGTGCTCCAGCAGGGAATCAAACCAGCAACCTTTCGGTTACAAGCCCTGTTCCTTATCACTACACCACACTGCTGTTTCTGTTGCCTACTGTGTCGTTGAAGTTTTGTCTGACTGAGTAAGTGTGATACAGTCTAACTTACATAAAAGATTATGACATCATGTGCAGCAAAGTGGTTGTTTGTTACAAGAACTCTTCACATTTGAGGCCACATTTGCAATGCTTCAAGTGCTCACCCCTCCGGCACCACCACCACTACTACTTCCAACCACTCCACAGCTTTGACATTCTGAATTCCATATACCAGTATTACATTCTACCGTTCTCATGTTTTTTTTACAAATTTTAATTTACATACACAAGAAGATTATAATGACTTTGTCATTCAAACTGTGAATTTGACAGGTTTAGGGATAAGATATATTCTGTCCTAAGGAGCTTTAAATTTCTCTTGCATTTTTGGGAAGGCTGACTTTACAGGAGTTAGTTTGTGTCTGATGTGCAGATCCAAGGGTGTCTTAAGGGACTCTAGTCAAGCTGTCTGTTTACAAAGATGATGAGAGGAAGTGGATGCCACCCTGCAGAGATCAGGGGCTGATGAGTCATTTAAATTCACATCTTTCTGAATGTTTTTTTAACCAAAATCTACATCTGATTGTACAATGATAAACTAAAATGTTCTTTTCACTGCTGCTGTTGTACTCATTGTAGTCATCCTCACAACAAATTAAAAGTGAGTAGTATAAAAAATGGAAACTTAACCATAACACCTCATTGTGTTGTCAGTCATCTAACACTCAGATGTTCTTATGCAATTGAAACATCTAATATTGATTGCTAGAATTGTGTTTACAAAAAAAAACCACAAAATTGGCAAGGTTCTGCAGAGCTTAAAGTGGACATGAAACACTAGATGTACTTAGCATAATTCACAAGATGGATTCCTACTCTAAAAATCCTTATAGGTTTAAGACTGTCAGTGAAACTGGATTAAAAATAATAAGTAATCTAAGTTACATTTTTGAAACAAGTGTAGCACCATCTTGTCTTATCGTAGAATGCGACATCATGAGATTGGTTGTCTTGGAAATCCTACATTAATTCACATTAGCTAACTAGTGACAGCACTGACAATCACTGACTCAATGGAAAATAAGAAAAGCCAAAGTAAAAAAGCGATGCAAGGGGGGGGGTCACTTTTGTATTGCCCCTGGATGCAGCAATGAATTTTATAGAGTCAAATACCAAAGATTGTCCACTTTCATACTTTGCCTCTTAAGCGGCAAGCGGTTCTTTATCGTTGGCTAGCTGCACTGAAACGAAAGAATCCTCCAGTCAGCCGTGATGCTAGGGTTTGTAGCAAGCACTTTGTAAACGAGGACTATGTGGACGAGAGGGTTTTTGAGTCAGGCGTACTGGTGGTGCCTTGGACCAACAAGCTGAAGTCAGAGGCTGCTCCCTCTGTGTTTCACTTTTCCTCTTATAAGTTTGTGTGTACAGACCGTCCGACCCAGTCTAATAGCAAAGAAGAACCTGTGCGCCATAAGGAAAGGGCCCAATGGCATGCCCATCTGGCAGAGCAGAGAGAGGTACGACCAGGGTTATGTTACATCTTTTCTCGTCAAAGCACAACCATCTAGTTTAAAAGATAATGACTAGAAAATACGTAGGGATAATGTACAGCGAGCCAGTCATTATTGCGAAATAAACCCGGACAGGGTGATGCAGGACGCTGACGCAAAGTGGAGACTCGCTACATTATCCCGCTTATTACATGGCTACTTACTAAAGAAATCAATAATTTGACACAAAATATTGATTTAAAAATGATTTTATTGCTTCCACTAAAAAAAAGTGTCCATAGCAAGTCTGTTATTCATAGCAGCGGTCTCTCCTCCTCACTGGCTCGAAGGCATAAGCCATTGGGTTTCTGGGAACCTCCTCAAAATACCTTTCAGCTTTGTCTTCTGCCATATTTTGATTGAAGCAACAAGCACTTTTCTCTCAAACAACAAGCAAGTTTCTCTTGAAATTCTACATACCACCGCCGCGACTGCTGTCTTCCTGGGTTGACTTGCCAACTAACCAACTTCATGACGTAGTCAGTGACGCAAAAGCAATATGGTGGCAAGCCAGAGTGAAAGCATAAGTTATTACCAAACATAAATCTATTTTAATTTAACATGTAATTGTTTTATATCTAATATTTTCTCAAAATAAATTCCAACACAATTATATCTGTACAAAACTCATCAAAACTCATCAAAATTAGGCTGTTTCATGTCCACTTTAAGTAGACAATTCCAGTTCTTAAAAATGTTGTTAATGGAAACAATGGGCATGGGATCCTGTAAAGCCAGGCCTCTCTGTTGACCAGAGTTTGGCATTCCTTATATGGATCCAGATCCAGAGTGAAGTATGCATTGTGAACAAGATCTTTAACAATGTCTTAGTGGGCTTGTGGTTGGAAAACTTGGAACTGGAATTTGTATCTGTGCTTGTGAAAGGAATTGAGACTGCAGTTATACCTCCTAGCTGAGCAAGTATAGGGAGACAGACAAAAGGCCTGGGTATGCTGCAACTGTGCTGAGGGCTGGCATTTGTCCTTCAAAGGTCAAATTGAATTAGCTGTTCTGAATGCTGGGGTTACTGCAGGGCTGTCTCTTGCATCAACACACACTAGGTTTTGTAGTTTTGTTCAGTTTAGACACAAAAGTTTAGTTTTTTTAAACACAAGTTTAGACACAAAAGCAACAAACTCCCTGTTCTATGATGGCAGTGTCATGTTTACCTCATCAGAGACCATGGATGATGAAATTATTTGTTTTCTAGGTTATGCATGGAGCTGTAGAGATGCATGCACACGTGTGTGTGTGTGTGTGTGTGTGTGTGTGTGTGTGTGTGTGTGTGTGTGTGTGTATGTGTGTGTGTGTGTGTGTGTGTGTGTGTCTGTCTGTCTGTACTAATGTGGTCTCCCATTCTTCACTCATTGGTTTGCTAAGCAAAACACTGTACAACCCAAAGATTTTGAGAAGTGTTTTTTATTTATACATTTTTAATCTTTAAGAAAAATAACAATAAGTTATTGGCATTTATTCATTACATCATGCTAAGACAAGCCAAGGAATCACAACTCTAATCTTTTCAAACTTGTACTTGCAATAGCCATAGTAACTACTGGGCAAACACATCTTTAGCTAACCAATAAACTGAGTTAACTGTTCCTAACCACTTATTTGAAAAGTCAAATCTGCTATTTTCTGCCCCCTGAGTAATGCAGAACAGAATGTAGAATAAAAGTAAAAATGGTCAATCCTGTGGTAACAATGATGATACCATTGTAGACATAATTGCAGGACTGCTGACATGTTCATTGAACGGGTTGACATTATTTGCATTTACATAGGAACCTGCATGAATTACTGTAGTGCCTGTTAAGCAAATGAAGATATAGTGTCACATTTTTTGTTTTTCTTTTTTTTGATGAGGTCATTATTATACAAGAAATCATTAGAACACAGATGCCTGTGTTATTCATTCCAGGTATTAGTAGATGAGGCATTTTTATATTTCTGTCAGATGTCATTTCTGAATATGTATCTCAGAAAATGCAGTATTTGACATCAGTGTCTTCATAATTTCCAGTTTAGATATTACATTGTCATGGTGGTTATTAACATTTAGAAATATATTTGTCCAGATGAATCGTTCATTGTATTATTCATCAAAGATTTGTATCAGAATGTATCTCTATTTACACCAAATTCTTCATGCTGAAAAAAATCAGCCTTATGGGGTAATACCACTGAAAATCTAAAATTACACAAAGTGTGAACTTTCTCCTTTAATAAAACTATTGTCATGTTAGCCTGGACAAATTGATACCCAAAACAGCACTAGCACTTCTTGAGGGGGGATCGAGCAAAGAATAGTTTCTATGCCAGTTGGTGACAAAATATTCGCTTTCTCCACATGAGCATGCACAAGCAAGAAGTCAATCCATCCCCAGCTGGAAGGCTATGAATGTGTGAAAGCCACAGTATGTGCAGGCAGGAAAAGAGTATGTGTGGCAGTACATACACCACCTAAAAGATCTCTGTGTGTTGTCCGTTGCACAGATCACAGGCTGCTTTTTCTCTTATTTTGCTCACTGCTCCATTTCCTACAGCACGTATGTCAATATCAAGGCCAGCGGGCCAGACACAGCCCTCCATGACTTTTAATCAGGCCCACCAATAAATTGTGACAATCAATTTAATGTGGCCCGTGCTCTGGTGGTTAAATATACGTCCATGACAATACAACATTGAAACACAGGAGGCGCTGCCGCGCTCCACTCTCACGCTTTTCAAAAAATTGTTCAGCATTTGATAAATATTATTTTGCTTTATTAATCAATGCTGGTAACAACAGTGGCACCCCAAGAAAATGTTCAGTGGGGTGGCCAAGTAGGGCCAGTGAAAATCTTGGGGTGGCACTAGCATGGTAACCACCGGGGGTGGGGGATGTAATAACAGCAATTCATTTTCACGAAAACAGGCTCAGATATTTCACTTTTAATGACCAAATGCAATAGAACAAACTGGATTTTTGGATTTAAACAAACTGAATTTATGGATTTAAATCTTTGGAGTTAAAACCTATGGATACTGAACGCAATATTTTTTTTCCTCATTACGAAACGATTCTGTATCATACGGGACGCTTGGCAACACTAAGTGACACAAGAAGGCTGTGGCATCTGGCATGTGTTTTTTTTTTTTTAATGTTAGCTAGCTACATACAACGCAATTGTGGGTAAAAACTATGTAGATAATTTGATTCTCCAAGCCTAAACACGATTAATGGCGATGACAAAATGTATCTGGATTGAAACAACAAAAACACGGTTAAGTATTAAATTGCAATGTATTACTAAATGATGTGATATAACCAACTGGCTAATAGGCTGTCCGCAATCAACGTAGCCAGCTAATTTATTTATAGTGTCCTAGGGAGACTGGACTTAAACACATCTGTCTTATAAGAGAAAAAAACAACAAACATCTGAAATCTGCAGTAAAACAATAAAATACACACTTTTCCCGTTCGAACTTGGACAAGTCCTGTCATAACAGATATAGTGAGTCAGTGTCTGATAATTCTGCGGAGTGGAGGTTGAAATTGTGGAAATGCGAAAATACCAAGTTAAAAATAGCCTAAATAAATGTAAAAATAATCTGGTTGGGGGGGAAGCGCCCTTGGAGGTGTCCCTGGGTAACAAAGAATTTATTTGTTATGTTGTTACAGACAAAAGTAGGCTACTGTGATGCAAATGTGGTTTATTTAATTGTGCAGTTATCATTTTATACAAAAACATTGTTTAGCACTTGATAAATACTATTTTGCTTTATTAATCAGTTTTGCTGGTAAGAATTACCCACAAACACAGAAAAACCATAATATTTGAACTGTGCATGCATGCAGTATTTTTTTTTATTTAATACAGTTACTAGCCTACTTGTATTTCTTCAATAAAAATAATCACTGTAAGAAATGTCTGGCCCCTGATTTTATTCACAACCCTCAGCATGGCCCTCAGTAAGTTTGAATTTGACACCCCTGTCCTACAGGGTCAAGGACCAGGCTTCCCATGCTTTGTAAGAAAATCAATGCTAAAACACCAAAGTGGAATATTCTAATTACCCATGCCCCTTTTCAGATCTTTACTACAAAGTTCCAGGTGATGGGGTATCTTTACTTCTCTCTTGTCTCCATACCAGCTAGTTACAGTCTCAAAGTTGCTTCTTTTAAATAAACTTTATGTATAATGCATTTTCAGATAAATCAACATTTGCAACAATATCAAACCCATTTCTGTGGTTCTGCAGTTAAACCACCAGAGACAATTCTCCTGAGATGAGAACCACTTCTGTGCTTTTGATGGCATTCTTATTTTTGGAACAGAGCAATTTTGAAGTAAATTGCTCAACAGCACATTATTTATGTTGTCTGGCAGTATGTAAATACCATTTTGTTTTCAGACCAAGGGGAATTGTCTACTTGTATGTTGTTTGTTAGAAAAGGGTTTTGAAAGTGGTGGAGGAGTTCAATTTGCCATAATGTATATATTTTGGGTAATGCTGACATGCTGTTCTCTGTTTATAGCAGAACTAAGACACTTTGTGGTACTTCATCCTTTTTTCTTTTGAAAGAACAGACAGGGCAAATTCAAATGTCTTTTGCCTTCCTGAAAAATAAGCAGCACTCAAATGGTAAATTCATTTTTGTCCACAACACTAGAAGGCTGGACACAACCATATATATTCCTTCATATACTTGATGTATGGGTTTCTGGCTCCATGTTAATTTTGTGAAATTAAGCTTTCCTGAAACTAAGCAGACTCTTTGTGAAAGGAAATGTTACATCCCTCCAATATTAAATATTAAACATACTTTGCCATCAAAGTTTACAGTCAGCTGATTAAGAAACGACGGAAAAACAATGACAAATGGTAGTTATTTTCCTCTTCATATTGTCATGCTATGAACCGATAGATAATGATAATGATAATGATAATAGATAATGATAGTATGATAATGTCCATACATATAATTCTAGGAGCATGGGGATCTGTAATGAACTGTGAACTTTCCCCTTGGCTGTCTCCATTTAAGTTACCACCATCAATTAACGCTGTAATAAGAACCATTCACAGTAAACACAGGACAGCCTTACTGATTGATAGACAGTGGAAATGCCTGGATCAGGAGTCATTTGGAACTAGAAGGGGGTTGCATGACAGGGAGCAGTGATTAGGAAACTGGACTTTCAACAAAATTTTTGCTGGATCAAATCCTACTGTGGGTGGACACTGCTGTTGTACCCTTGGACAACATATGTAGCTAGAATTATAAAAGCATAGCACAAAGTTGCACACTTTCCTTTGTTTGGATTCAGTTGTTCACCACCTTGAAAAATTTGACTCTACATTCTGCTCTTTTTGCCGCCATAAATGTCTCAGTAATCATTCATCCATGTGAAGTGATGACATGTAAATTCCTGGCTGTGTGGATTAGGATGTCTGCTAATCAATAATAGTAATTATGTGATGATTTATTCATGTGCTATTACCCCTGGGGAAAAATGTTGGTAATAAGAATAAGATTACTTTTTTTTGTGTCTGAGGACCCATGCACTCCTGTTAGATGGAGTGTACAGGACAAATCAGTTTACTGTCACAAAGCAAGCCAGCTTGGCTAAACTACTTTCACTACAGCCAGCTACTTGTAGTATGTTATAGTAGGCAGCTTTCAGAGTACGAGGACTGTAAATCAGGCAAATGAAGTTTCTCGGATAATATTTCCAAGAAAATTAATGATATTATCAAGCTATGTTTTACATATTACAAGATACAATGGGAACATTTGTTGCTGTATATAGTTTATCTAACTTAACTTAGCTAACATGTAAGTAAGTTAGCTAGCTAGCAATTGAGCTAAGTAGGCTTGCCAACAAACACGAGTGATAAAAGATTATGAGAATATAAATGCTTATATAAAGTGACAGCAATGTCCAGAAGAAACTGTACATCGTTTCATAGATTTTTTTCAAGCAGAAAAGTTGCTTCTGTTGGTACATGAATCATGTGTTAAACTGCAACTTAGTACTCTATACTACAGAGTTCAGGTTAGAATAGTCAGCTCCATGCAACGAATAAAGTGCTGATACACATGAATTTACTGTACATAAAAATGGGACATGCTTAACAATAACTGAAGTTTCATGTGTTCTTTATGCATTATTAGGTTTCTCTAAGATAGCTCTGATCTTCACTGGGGGAGAGACTGATTTAAGACAAGATGTGCAAATGTTAGGCTTATGCTTTTCTGAAGCTGTGTCTGAAGCAGCACTAAGGGAAGTGTGGGTATTGAGGGCTCTTCTTCAAAGAGCTTCTCCATAGACCCTACACATGTGCACTGTGAAAAGAGTTGTGTTCAATGTGTCACACCAGAATTGTAAGTATATAAAGTCATGTACAGAAAATTATTAGAACATTCCTGGAGAGCAGAGTGGCTCAGTTAAATTTTCTACATCCCAAGACATCACACCAAATTCTTAAAGCCACGCACATTCTGAACACTGTTATTTTCTTAGCAGAAGCCCTTATCCAGGATGTTGTTTTTTACCATTACTCTTTTTTGTTTTAATTTGTTCAAATGAAATTTGAAAACTTTGATCAGCATGAGCAGTTGTAAAGCAAAAAACACGAGGCAGCAAAGTAACAAACCAAATTTTGTGAAGATTAATAATACAATATTCATTCCTGTTACATGCACATTCTTTTAGGAAGGGTACAGCATAGTCAGGCTCTGATGATACACATATTTGTTCTAAGATCTCCTGTATATGAACATCTTAAAGAGAGACCTGGGTCTTTTGTCAACAGGAATAGTTTTGGGAAACAGGTACATAGAGGGTGTAAGGAGGATATCATAGCAATTTCACACAACTCCAGCCTGTCTGTATGTAATTAACAACATAACATTTCCTACAGAAAAGCAGCATGAAAAGAAAGTGACAGAGATTCAGGGTCTGTCAGATATTATTACATTACTTTATTAAATTATTGTCATTCATTGTCACTATCTTATCCATAGCTACTTACGTAGGTTACAATTTTATCCATTTATACAGATGGATAGTTACTGAGGCAGTTTTCAGTTAAGTATCTTGCCCAAGGGTACACCAGTAGTGCCCCAGGGAATCGAGAAGTAACCAGTGAATGTCAAGTGTATACCACTCATCTGGTTATTCACTAGTTATCAAAAGAAGGAATAATGGTATGTCTGGTTCAGTCTGACAGGTTGCTGTGTTCAGCTTTATCTATGTTACTTTACTCAATATGCAGTGTTTTTTTTGCAATTAATGACAACTTTGTTGTAACTTTGTTTGAAGGAATGAGTTGTTTGGTATTAGCAAATGGGCATTTTAATTGCACTTCAAGATTTCCTTGAGTGTTTTCATGAAGATGAGGTCTGATTTTGTAATCCTGCTATCTGTAAAGAAGTGATTCCAGAGCTTCTTCAGATTTGCACAACCCAGCAGTACTATCGCATATAATGGCACTGAGGAAATGGAATGGACAGCTTTTTTGGGTATAATCCATGGATACAGACAAGCCACAAAATGTTCCACAAGCTTTGCATATTCACCTAAGATGTTGATTGTAAATTGTTAATTGCATTTCAGTCTCCATTCCTTTTTTGTTTTTGTCAGCTGTGATCTGTTCTGGTTTTCATTCACTTTCCTAATAAGCATTTGTTGGAAAGGAGTGGAGATTTTATTTCTCATACTAGCAGGAACAAACTGCCACTTATTGCTGCTTTTGAGAAAAGCAAGGTCATGCCTCCAATATTAGATGGAAGGTTTTTTGAAGGGTCTGCCAGTTGGACAGTAATTTAAGGTCTCCATCGTGATTGTCTGAACAATGGCAGCACAGCTTGCAGTAGTGGGAACCAATAGATAAAGGTAATAAAATTAAGTCAGAGAGGAAAATTGGGCCAAATGGGGCAGGCTGCTAAGCAAATGCTCAAAATGCTAATACTGATATCTTAATGGCCAAATATTGCACATGGAGGCTCCTCCTTGTATTTAAAACCTGTTCTTATGAATTTGTACTTGTGAGAGTCTAAAACTATATGCTGTGTAAGCCAAGTGTTCCATCTCTGTCTCATCTGTTTTTTTAAGTTTTGATTATAAGGTAAACAGATAGTAGCAATGTAGCATAGTGGTAAGGAGCAGATCTTGTAACCAAAAGGTTGTCTGTTTGATTCCTCCCTGGGACACTGCTACTGTACCCTTGACCAAAGTACTTAACCCACAATTGCCTAAGTAAATGTCCAGCTGTAATGTAATGTAATGTATATATGTAATGTATAAAGTAAACAGAGACATATAAGAACACCAATGGATAGTGTCTGTAGAATTCTTCTCATTAATTCGAGCAGACGTTTCACATGTTTCTGTCCTCTCATATGCATGGATGTGTATATTGACCAGTATCATTGTCCCTTAACTGGTCTGTATATTCCCTGGGCTGCAGAACCACCTGCATCTCTACAATGGAGGTACAAGACAGGATGGCAAACACTGTCATCACTCAGTGTCACAGTACCCACAGCCTGTCACTCTGTGCTGCCGATCACACTGGATTATGGCTTCACTTACCAAAGATAAATCAGGCCTGACAGCACTTGTGACAACTGCAGTCTAAGCCTAGACAGTGTGTGCACAAAGGCAGAGCAGTCAGAAGCAGGAAGTGATTCACCCTCTCCATCAAACCACAGGTAGAATTATTCATTAAAATTTGAGGGCCAAGTGGCTTAGTTAAGTGCATTGCTGTCACAATGCACATGTAAGGTCTGTTGAATGTGGCAGGCCTAATGTACAGCTGGTAAGCAAAATTAATCTAATTCAAAGCCCTAAGGAAATAATTTGTTATTCAAAGCCCAAAGTCCAAAGCTGGCAAACAAAGAGGCAAGTCACATTCAGAGGTATATTTTAGTGAACCTTGAGAATTAAGGGGCCTAGAGTGGAGCCACAGTTGAGGGGACTTGAGGACTACATTCTGGAAGTGGATCAACCCTTGATATCCTTCTGTGAGATCTGTGGCATCTGACCACAGTCAAACTGGCAATGTGAGTGAACTTTATTGTACTTTCTGGTCATGACATTTGGACTAAATACAGAATGCATTTTGTCAGCATTTAGAAAGTAAGTCCTGGATAGATAAAAAAAAACAAAGGGACCAGATGCAGAATAAATTATGACAGCAAACTCTCTCAGCACTTTTAGAAAAGTTATAGCAATTCACTTTAGCAATTCGGAGCAGTAAAGGAAGAGGCTAACGCTTTGGAAAATGATTCATGGCTCAGAGGAGATTCTGGATTCAACACTATAAATTAGTTGGGATTATGGAATTTTTTCACCACGGGATTGGTCTAGCTCTTCTACTTATGTGTGCTTAATGCCAGTGCTCTACCCAATTTGAGGTGTACTGTTATGCTTTCTCATATTTCCCCTTGCATGTCAGGCACATATTTTCATAAATTTACTGCTGACAGCCATAAAGAGTAAGAGAGATTGCGTGAACAGCTCTATATCTGATCAAAACAATGCATTTTCCAAAAAAGCAGCATCTATATTTTGTACCTCTCTGCCTTAATTTTGATGTCAACTGAAAATTAAATGCACTTCCATCCCAGCCAAATTTCCCATTATATAACACATTAAATCAATACAATCAAATATTTTAATTCCTTCAAACAATAACTTGCACTGAATACAGTTAATACAAGGGAAATTATTTGTATTATGTTTATAAATAATGGCTTGCAACGTTTTGCTCTTCTCAGACATGATCCCTGTCTGTACTGGTCCCTCTGTAGGAGAATGAACTCCCCATGGAGATTAGGACAGCATAATCACTGGCTATCTTCCGACGCAGACTGAAGACCCACCTCTTCAGACTGCATCTCAGTTCCACTTCAATCCCTGTCCCCTAACACCTGATACTTCTAGCATTTGATACTTATTTTACATGTATTATTGTGATGTATTTTGTATTCTGCGTTCTAGGCACTGTTGTATTGAAGTATACTTGGCTTTTGTCAGAGTGAACAAGTTAACTTTTGGTAGGGCTCGAATAGTGCTATGCTCACACTCACTGGCCTAGGAGTGTTGTTAGCCTGGTCTATTGCTTATTAACTTGGATGGATACACTTATGTTCCATTGTGCTGGAAGTCACTCTGGGTAAGAGCATCTGCTAAATGCATGTAATGTAATGTAATGTTATGTTTTTCCATTGGCCAGGTAGTGATATGACACCCCCTCCCAGCCAAGCGGCAGGATTGTCTCCTTGCAGTCTGATGTCAGTGTCTGTGTTTATGTAATGCAGTATTACAGGTAATAGCAGAGTATGGTAGTACTAACAAGATTAGGAGTTACTGTAAGTAATTTCTATTAATATAGTTGTAACTTTAAAATTAAGTACAACACAGGAATCATAAGAGTTTTTTAAAATATTTGAAAAGTGTAATAATCCCTTGAACTTGTTTTTTGCCATGTTAATTGGAAACATTCCCCATATAATTCATGTTTTTAATGCTCCTACTCCCACTCTGCCTCAACAGTGTGGCTTTCTTTTGAAAAAGATGTCTGCATCCTCAAATTTTGGTTTTGAGTCACATGTAGGTTGAAAAGGAAGGTATTTTAACATGGATGGCAATGGATCCATAAACACATCAATTGCATGGGATTTATTGATTCCATGTGTTTCTTGCTAGCTACTAGCAATAATGATGATGTTAGTTATTCAAAGAGCCTTAGTATTTATATCAGAAAGTTCTCTGATGGCAAGATCAGCAGCAATTCATTTGATGATTAGTATTTATTACTGATTAACAAATAATAAATGTTTTGAACATTTAGGAACAATTCAGGATACCTTTTTGGTGATATTTTGAAAAATTGCTTGAAGGATGATAGTGAAGGATTGTGTTTGGAATTATTTAAGTGTCACTTTTACAGTGTACAGCATGTATCCCTCTAATATTTGGTTTTCTTTACAAGAAACTTCTACTGGCAAGATGCCAGCCCTGTTGTTTATTCCCAATGCCTGCTATTTCCAGAGCTGCAGGCCTTGCTTTGTGTAGCCCTGTGGCAAAATGCTAGTAGCATGCCACTTACTCTTCCAACTGCCACAGTTTGCAGTGCAGTGGCATAGTACAAACTGCTGTGGGCACTGAGCTGCTGTATGATGCTTGATCTCAGGAAATCACTTGCTATCTGGAAAGCCAAGCTGCCAAATCTACAGGGACTCTGTCCCCCCAGCTATCAAACTGACACCAGAATGTTGACGTATACACTTTATAGTTCTTTTACCTTTTTGTATGATGATGATTCCTCCCCTTCGCCCCCCCCCAATCAGCATTGGCTGGGGTCAGGGAAAGAGAGGCATGATCCTGGGATATTGGGGAAAGGGATTACATTACATTGCATTACATTTATTTGCTACCTGCTTGCTACCTGCTCGCTCGCTTCCCGAACGCCACCAGACGCAAATGCCGATCGACTAGGACCCAGCCAGGACCCAAACTCGGAGTGTTTGCGGTTTCCAAAAAGAAAAGTTACAACTAAGCAGAAAATTGCAACATGAACTACAACACTTATCTAAAGAAGGAAATTATAGATGTAAGTAATCTCTGAGATAATGGCTTCTACCTATACTTTTACCAATTCTTCTGTCTCGCCTATTCTCAGCTCTCCTCCCTCTTGCTGTCTCCCCTGCATGGTGTGTAATATGTATAGTTACTCCTTCTCCACCAGTAGCGCTAATTTCACCTGTGCAAAATGTGAGTTAAATGCTAGGTTGACGGAGAAGATTGCAGAATTAGAAGCATGCATCCACACCTTATACAACATTAAGGCTAGCGTGGAGTTTATTGAATCTTTCTCGGTACTGGATGCGTCAGATAGCCGCTCCCCTAGCTCAGTCCCGGCAAAGCCTTTGCAGCAAGGCGAGTGGGTTGTGGTTCGGGAAAACAGATGAAAACGCAAGCCTACGGTGCACCACCAACCACCTGTTCATGTTTCAAACAGGTTCTCCCCCCTCAGTAATACACCGACTGAGAAACCTGTTGAAAGAGCCCTGATAATTGGTGATTCCATTTTGAGAAACGTGAACGTAGAGACACCAGCGACCATAGTTAACTGCATTCCCGGGGCCAGAGCATCTGACATCGAAGCAAATCTGAAAGTGCTGGCTGAAGGTAAAGGTAACAGTAAATATGAGGCAATCAGAAATAACAAAGTTAACGATTAAATCGGTGTGTAAATTTGCAAAACATATGTCGGACTCAGTAACTTTCTCCGGTCCCATCCCTATGCGGTGCGGTGACAAGATCTACTGTCAAGGCTCATGCAAGGACTCAAGCGCAAACCACGTGAGCTTCAGGTTCCGAGCGGCTTTATTTATATCGTTAGACAGAATCGCAAATCAAGAACAGGCAGTGTGGAGACCAGACAGGCAGTCCGTGGGCAAATCCGGGGGCAATAACAGGAACAGGCAGAAACCAGGCAGGCAGGCAATTGGGTCAAGGCGGCAGGCAGAAACCAGGTCACAGGCACAGAAACACTGCAATGAACTAGCAATGAGACAGGGACAAGCAGGGTGTTATATAGGGCAGAGCCAACAAGATGATGGGGAGCAGGTGAGCAGGCTGGCAGGTGGAGGTAATCAGGCAATCAGGCAGGCAGGGACCGGGCGGAGATCGGGCTGGAACGTAAGGAAAACAAAAGCACATGGACGACACTGACGGATGGGAAAAATACAAAAAACAACAGCTAGGGGGCCGGAGTACTGACATCTACAGCAGATTATCGTCACTAAATTGCTGGCTGTCTGAGTGGTGTCCCTCCAATAACGTAGGCTTCATAGACAATTGGCACACCTTTTGGGGGAGGCCTGGTCTTTTAAAAAAGAGATGGCATCCACCCCTCGAGGGAAGGCGCAGCTCTTATCTCTAAAAATTTGGCTTATAGTCTAAATATCACAAAACCTTGACTAATCAGGGCAAAGGTCAGGCAGCAGACTTTCTGTCTTCAGCAAACCTCTGCTTCTTCCCTTGAACCACCATTTAAATTTAGTTCTATAGAGACAGTGTCTGTCCCCCGATCTTCAGTCCCACACTGTTTAAAGAAATCTATTCGGGGCATTTGCCCTGAGAACCTGATAAAAATTTAATCTGGTGAACCTGAAATTAATACCTGCAAACAAATGGTCCTTAAGATTGGTTTATTAAATATAAGGTCTTTAACACCCAAAGCAATGCTAATAAATGAACTGATTGCTGACCGTAAATTCGACATCCTATGTCTGACTGAAACTTGGCTTAAACTGAATGAATTTATTGCTTTAAATGAATCAACGCCTCCCAGAGGTGGTGGTGTTGACGCTGTATATAACTCTGATCTTTGTGCCACTTTTAAATCTGGCCATGACTTTAATTTGAATTGCTAGTACTTAGCTTTGCACATCCTGGCAAGACTGCATCTCAGGTGTTTACCCTTGTAATTGTTTACAGGCCATCTGGCCTTTATACTGTTTTTTTTTTTTAAATCTGAATTTGCAAAATTTCTATCCAGCCTGGTTGTCAACACAGAAAAGATTGTGGTAGTAGGCAGTTTCAGCATTCATATGGACAATGAACATGATCCCTTAAGAACAGCATTTTTGTCCATTATTGACTCCATTGGATTCTCTCAGTTTGTGGATAAACCCACACATTGCTGCAAGGATACGCTGGATCTGGCCCTCACTTAATACACTGAAATTAACAATGTAGTGACTATGCCACACAATCCCGTACTGTCGGACCATTAGCTGGTGACTTTCAACCTTGCTTTTGCTTGTTACTTTAACTCAGAGTCCATATTTTCCCTCAGACGCACCATCTCTTTTGCTACTACCAAAGCCTTTATTGATGAGCTCCCTGCATCATACAGTCTGAACAACGAAGAATATTTAAACTTATGCTCGAACCCTAGTTCGGCTAAAATAAATCAACTCACTGAAAATATTGCTTCCACACTACGTAATACCCTAGATGCCGTTGCACCCCTTAAAAAAGAGGAAAGTCCCAGACAAAAAACTAGCACCCTGGTATAATGACCAGACCCGTGCTATCAAACGAATTGCGCGCAAACTTGAAAGGAAATGGCACTCCACCAAATTACAGATCTTTCTCCTGGCCTGGAAAGAGACTCCTCTAAGCTACAAGCATGCACTCACAGCTGCCAGATCTGCATATTTTTCTACCTAAAAAAAAAAAAAAGGACAATCCCAGGTATTTGTTCAGCTCCATCTCCAGTCTAGTTAAGAGCCCTGCATCAGCCAACCCCTGCATTCCAGCAATTCATACTAGCGATGACTACATGAATTTTTTTGACAGCAAAATCATAAAGATACGTGACACAATTCAAAAAATCTCCTCTAATTCTGCCTCCAGCCTGGCCTGTCCAAACACAGATAACGTAGAGATGTCCAATAGGCCAGCCGCATGCCTAGACTCTTTCACACCCATTGAATTTAGCGGCTTCTGCTCCCTGATTAATTCATCTAAAAATGCTACCTGCCTACTAGACCCTATCCCAACAAGATTCTTAAAACAGCTGCTACCTGAAGTTGGCACTCCGTTATTAAATCTTATAAATACCTCCCTTACATCCGGACATGTACCTCAGTCCTTCAAGTTAGCAGTCATTAAGCCTATTTTGAAGAAGCCCTCTCTTGACCCGAATGACCTGTAGAACTACAGGCCCATCTCAAATCTCCCATTCCTTTCGAAAATCTTAGAAAAAGTTGTAACAAAGCAACTTTGCTCCTTTTTACAGTCCAGTAATATTCTGGAAGTCTTTCAGTCTGGATTTAGACCGCATCACAGCATGGAAACCGCTATCCTAAAAGTATTTAATGACCTACTTCTCTCCTCTGACAATAGCTGTATCTCGCCTTCGATAACATCAATCATCTTATTCTATTAGACCCACTTGAGAACCTGATTGGCAGAAGCGGAAAGGCTCTATCCTGGTTCAGGTCTTATCTCTCACAGCGACTGTACTGTCTTTCCCTCACATAAGAAGGGGAGCGGGCAGCAAGTGTCAACACCTTTCTTCCATTAACACTCTGAGGATGGTGGTTCATTGTCCACAGGTTTATTAATGTAGAAAGTGTGAAACTACAATAAAAGATGATACTCAATATCAATGGTCTGAAGAACTGTCATTACTAGTCTGACACATGTGTAAGCTATTTGCCACAACATCACAAACTTCACAAATCTTACGAAATGTCAACAAAAGTACATAAGTAAGTAAGACATAAACAATATACATACAGACGATGCCACTAAAGACGGAGGATGAGAACAGATGCGAGTGGATTGTAGTAACTTTCATCACGTCACGCTGTGCTAACTGAACAAACTTCCTGGTTATCTTACTTCCTGGTTATCTTTACTTCCTGGATCTGATTACCTGTGACATCACTACACATTTGCTTATGAATGTTTATCAAAAAACGCCACTAGGGGTGCTAAAGAGACAAAAAAAAGCTTTGTTGCAACTGTAACAGCACAGCGACATCACTTCATCTTTGTTAACAATAAGTCCTCCAAACTCTCCAGAGTAAGACATGGAATACCACAAGGATCCGTGCTTGGACCTTTGCTCTTTTCGTTATACATGATCCCTCTTGGAAATATCATTCGTAAACATGGCATTAATTTCCACTGCTATGCAGATGATACCCAGTTATACATATCAGCCAAACCTGATGTCTCCCATGAAATATCAATCATGGAAGCCTGTCTCAAAGACATAAAGACATGGATGGCCCATAATTTCCTCCTCCTAAATTCGGACAAAACAGAAATATTGGTTATCGGTATATAGGTTATTTTATTACATTAAATCTTGATGGTGTCTCACTGGCCTCAAGTGCAACCATCAAAGACCTTGGTGTTACGATTGATCCTGATCTGTCTTTTGACACACATATAAAAAACACCTCCAGGACTGCTTTCTTTCATTTGAGGAATATTGCGAAAATCAGGAAAATTCTATCAATACATGACACTGAAAAGCTAATCCACGCTTTTGTTACATCCAGATTGGACTACTGTAATGCCCTCTTGTCAGGATGTGCATATGCCTCCCTAAAACCCCTTCAGATGGTTCAAAATGCAGCTGCTTGTATTCTAACCAGAACAAAGCACTCTGCGCACATCATCCCAGTATTAGCCTCTCTCCATTGGCTACCTATCAAATACCACATTGATTTCAAAATACTTCTGACATTTAAAGCTTTAAATTGGCTTGCCCCTCCCTACCTTAAGGACCTTCTTCACCCATATTCTCCAAAACGAACTCTACGTTCCCAAAGCGCCGGACTTCTCATTGTTCCAAGAGTGGGCAAAAGTACTATAGGCGGTAGAACCTTTTCGTACCGAGCCCCTCTTTTGTGGAACAATCTACCCATCGAAGTTCGGGGAGCAGACTTTCTCTCTGCCTTTAAGTCCAGGCTAAAAACTTTGTTTCACATCCTTTAGTTGAGTGACACGGCACTGTGCTGACATTGATCGTAGAGTCTCTGGTGGACTAAGTGGTCATTGCTGTCACTACATCATGGCCTGGGAACTCTGTGTTCAGCTGATCAGGCTGTGGTCTGGTATTGACTGGCTTAGGGTCACCCTCATGATCATGCTGGCCCCTTGCCTCTCGTCCCCTAGGTATGCTGCCATAGTGCTTATCTGCCGGGACTTTTCCTTATTACACACATGCATCCCTCTTCCCTCCTCTGTTCCCCTCCCCCCCTTTGCCTTTATGCTTTTATGTTCCCACTCCTGCACTTAACATGCACTAATCACTGTTTTCTATTTGTTTCCTATCCCTGCTCTGGGCTCCTGCCTGGAGCTGTAGCCCAAGCAAGTCACATCTCGACTTCCAGTCCTGCTACCTCGCTGCCCTGCCCATCAAGCCAACTGCATGCCAAGAACTGGACATTCTAGGATAGATTTTGTAATTACTCTGTTGTTAATTACTGCTGTCTATCAACTCAAATGTCTTAAAGTACATTGTACAACTTTAAGTCTTTCTCTAATTCTAATGCCCAGTGCCGGCCAGAAGCAGATGGGCTCCCCCTCTGAGCCGGGTTCTGCTCAAGGTTTCTTCCTATTAGGGAGTTTTTCCTTGCCACTGTTGCCCCAGGCTTGCTCACAGGGGGTCTCAGGCCTGGGAACAATGTAAAGCTGCTTTGTGACAACTTGTGTTGTAAAAAGCACTATACAAATAAAATTGAATTGAATTTATTCATTTGGCAGATGCTTTTATCCAAAGCGACTTGCAAGTGAGGTAGAGTACAACACAAGCAAAGAAACATGAGGAGTCAACAATATTATGAGAAGCGCTGCCTGACCAGGTTTCAATGGTTGGACAGACAAGGTACAAACTAGCTGGTACAGCTAATGAGTACATTAAACAATTAGATTACTTTTTACATTTTATTTTATAGTTTAGTAGGAAACAGTTTTGAGACATGAGAAGTTCCTTTAAGGGTAGTGTTTCAGGTACTCAGGTGAGAGCAGAAGAGTTGTGTCTTCATATGTTTCTTGAAGACAGAGAGGGACTTGGCAGAGTGAATGAAGTGTGGATATTCATTCCACCATCGGGGGACAAGAGCAGAGAAAGTCCTGGATAGTGATTTTACACTGCGATGCGACAGGACCACCAGATGTTGAGACTGAGGCTGCTGGCACTGTTTGAAAGTGTGAAATTCAGACACTGTGTTTGCTGTGTGCATCCCACAGCTTGTCAATGTTTGGTTCAGAATGTAGCTTGGTTTCCATACCAGCAGAAACCTATTTCCTGATCAATGCTAATTCTGTGGTAGGGGCCACAAGTGTTCTTGCAGATGTTCTATTTCACCTGCCTGTTGTTTTTTTTATAGTTTCCTGTCTTGAAAGCCTACTAGCACTCAGACATGGCATAGGAGTCAAAACCAGAACACTGTAAAAAAATTCTTGTAAATTACAGTAAAATACTGGCAGCAGGGTTTCCAGCTGTTTACCATAATTTTTACAGTGTCTATACTGTATTTTGAATTACAGTTTCTTACCGTTGTTTTTTTTTAACATTAAAATACTGTGAATTTCAGCTTACCATTGTAATAAAATACATTAAAAATAATTTTTTCCCATGACAGCTGCCCACTGGAAGTATACCATCTATGAAATTACTTAACTGACATAAATCAAATTTTTAAAAATAGGCTAAAGTGAATCAATGCCAGAACAGGATTCAATAATGTTCAGATGGTATGTATTTAAGTACATCATTTATTAAATAAAATGACAACAAAATCACAACCTCAGAGCACTCAGAGTTGTCTGAACAATCTGGCAATCAATCTTCTTACATTCTCATTCTCAAAAATTAACTTGCAGTTTAACAAATGTTTAGGCACATAAGTAGACTTTTTTTCTGGGAGATGTCAGTAAAATCCAACTAAAACGTTCCTTCAAAAACCAAAATACAAAAGTCTTTTAAAGAACCATTTTTTTATAATCAAAATCCAGTATCTGCACACATACTACCAGTGAGTGCATTAATGTAAGTGGGTAAGAACTTGCTTGCCTAAATGAAGTCCCACTGAAAGTCCATGAGATTCTTTAGGAGTGTGGAGACACGAGGATTGACTGTGAGAGATTTCTTGACGATTCTACCCGTCTTCTTTGAGACCACCTTGCCCGGGCTAGTCTTTGAACCCCTCTCGGGGTTTATCCCAATGAAGAGCCTGAAAACACAGCAGTATACAACAGCAATTAGTTGACAACTTTTAGAGTGATTCAGGAAATGAGGCATGCAAAAGAACAAAAAGAAAGATCTAAGAGACAAGGTGTCTTACCTCTGAATGAAGTTCAAAGTACAAGAGGCCTCCTCCTGGTACTGTAAGTTGAACATGTAGTACATTGCAAACAAATTTGAAAGCCCAGTCAAGAATCTAGGTAGGATGCCCTCACAAATGACATGACCCTCAAGACTAATCATCTAGCTTTGAATGTCCAGCTCTGTTCCACCTGAGATTTGTACAAAAAAGTTTGAAGTAACAAGGACACACCATGTCAATAATGCAAAGCATCAGCGCTCCTTTTGGTTTTAGCCTGCTAAACAGTGAGTGTGAGTGAATGAGTGAGTGAGTGAGTATGTGAGAGTGAGTGGGTGTAAGTCAGAGTGTGACAGTGAGTGATACGTGGCATGGCCAGGTACATGACGTATTTTGCATCTAAAAATGTTTTCTACAATCACTTAATTTTACTGAAATATTACATTTAATGAATTACATTGCTTTGTTGAATAAAACAAATATAGTAATATGCAAAAGTCTTTGACAGTGATGAATATTCAACTCAAACACAGATGTTATTGTATACATACCAAGAAGTATCAGGCGAGGGTCCTCTCAACATCTGCTGTGGTGGCATTTGCCTGAAGAAAACAGTAAGATTCATATCCTTAGTATAACGCTGAGATTAAAAATAAATAAAAAACAAAAAGTAAACTCCACATGAAACATTAGCCCATTGGTATTCTTTCAAAAGTGCACCATAAGCAGCTGTACAACACAGAATGCTTCCTCTACATCTTCAGTTTTAGAGAGGACAGCCTTTACATTTGCTTCATTAGATTTATCTTTAAAGTATTCTGTAATGGCTCCTAAAACACCAAGAACACTTCATAAACGTAACACGTGAACAGTTTTCACACAATTATCAGTTTGTGTTACATGCTACAATGCCAAAGGTTTCACAGTTGTGTGTAACTGTGACTGAGGGTGATGTGTCAGCATGACCACCAGACAATTACTTAGTGTGGCTGAACACAGTATCATCAACATGAAGCATAGTAGCCATTATTAAAAGCTTGTCAATAGCTGTTCTCTATCTAGCAAGCTAGAGGATTAAATAAACAAACAGTAAATGATATTGTATATTCATTCTAAAAATAGTGAGAAACAGCACTGTCATGACTTGGGCATGAATTAGCTACATTGTTTAGAATTTAAAAAGTCAGAAAACACAACAAAGCTAACAAACATCTAGACATGCAAATGCACTTTCTCTTCACATGCTCAACTCTTAACTTCTTTAATTTTCATTTAACTTCAGCTTCCCCACATTCTGTTTCAGTGATTCCAACATCAACATGACACATCCATATATTTCAAGAGATACATTTGCAATGACATATGTTGAAATCAGTCCTGTCAAGAAATTTATACGTTGACAAAGCTAATCTTTGAAAATTGTTTGTGCTTTTTTGCTGTACAAGTGTACATTAGGCTTGTCTCATTTATCTTACTATGCACTCATGCAGGAGTGGTGAAGTGAGGCAAATGCTTTCATTGATACATGCACTCCACTTACAACATGCAACACAGCACCCCACAGTGAATTCTGTGCTCATTGGAAGATAGGCACTGATGTCACCCAAAATCACAGGTGCCTGACAAAGCAGGTCTCAAAACTGTTTCATCCACAAATCAGTACTCACACATCAAGGTCTTCCTTGCAGTGAGCAGCAGTGAGAACCCATGACTTTGTAATCAGTGTGCCACCACATGAAACGAGAAAATTTTTACACGGAGCTGTGCACAAAGCCACATGGTGCTTCATTTGCCTTTACAACTCTTGTCTTCTGAGATCCTTTTAAAAATTTCTGCTGCAGTAGCACCTGTTCAAATGAAAAGGAGAACTAGAGATGATTGGGTGAAGGACAAGCCTGTAGTATTGTAGGATACTGGTAATGTCAGGGCTCAGGCAAGGACTGAAGCACGGACACCAGGGCTTCAGGTTCCAAAAAGCTCTAACAAAGACGTCAGGCGAAGTAGCAAAACCAGAACAGGCAGTGTCAGTAACAGGCAGGCAGTCCGTGGGCAAACCAGGGTCGAAAACGGGAACAGGCAGGGTCAGTAACCAGGCAGGCAGATACTCAGGCAAACAGAGCAAGGCGGCGACCAGAATCAAGGTTGAAGAACAGGCAGGAACAAAAGCACATGGACACAATGACAGATGGGGAGAACAAAAACACAACAGCTAGGGGGCTGGAGTACTGACAGGTAAAAATTTGAAAATGCACCTTGCTCACCCAAGAATTCCTTACAGTAACAAAATAAATGTCACTGGAATTAGGGTGTCAATCTAACTTCCATTTACATTTTGTGAATTAATAAATCTTAAGGGGTTCACTTCATCAAAAAATAAATAATGAGTTTTACTGTTGCACTTTAACACAGTAAATTTAAATTTGTACATTTAAAACAGTATGCATTCCTTGTGTGATATTTCCTTTTTGGAGTTATTTACTTATATGTGATACTATATAAATCCATACTGAAAGTGTAAAAAGTAATCCAAGCAGCAAAGTAATTTTGAACCTGAAATGCAGTGAAAATGTACCTGTCAGCACTCCAACCTGAGCTGCTGGTTTCTCCCTATCTGTCTGCGTGGGTGTGTCTTTTGTTTGTTTTTTCCGTGCATGTGCTTTTGTTTTGTTCTCTGCCTTCGCCCCTCTTCCCGTCCTGCCTACCTGCCCTGCTGCCACGCCCAACACCTGAAGCCCATCCTGCGCACCTGTTCCCTGTTGTGTCATCACCAGCCCATGTATATATACCCCGCTGTTTCCTTTGTTCTTTGCCTGATCATCTCAGTTTGTTCTCTGTCGTTTCTTGCCAGTTGTTTAGTTCAGATTTGCTCAGTTTTTGACTCTGCCTGTTTCTGGTCCTCCCTTTTGGCCTGCTGTTTTGGTTTCTGAGTTTTCCCCTGTGGCCTTCTGGTTTCTGATTTTGGACTGGTTTTTTGACTACGATTTTTGCCTGTGTTTTTGGACCTGACGTTAAAGTCTCTCCTTTTACCGCCTGTTTTGTCTGCGCCTGGGTCCTTCCCCCCTGTCAACCCCAACAGTACCAAGCAAATTTCACATAGAAGTGTTCATTTGGATTGCTTGATTGTGCATTAAGTATGGAAATATGGTAAACGACATTAAATGCCCTAAAATCATTGTGAATATTAATACTGAGTATAATTGTATAATTGTCTGTTGTTGGACTAAAACTGGACAGTCTGGAGGCAGTGGTGGAGAGCAGGATGAGGGACAAAATCAGGACCATCCTGGGCAACCCCTCCCATCCCCTCTATGATGAGCTGTGGCAGATGGGGAGCACCTTAAGCCACAGGCTCACCTTCCCCAAGTGCAAGATGGAGCAATTTAGGCGCTCCTTTGTGCTGACAACCATCAGGCTGTACAACAACACCTGAGACCCCCAGCCAATGCCTTTTCCCTAGTTGTCGACCCCCCGCCAACCTATCACGCCATTTTGCACTACATGTACATTTGGACATTGCAAATACCTGAACCAGTTTTGCTCATTTGTTTATTGCTCACTATCATATATTTTGCTCATTTGTTTATTGCTAACTATCATATCTTTCTGCACTACATGTACAGTTCATTGTTTACTACTCTCTGTTCATCCATCACAAGTGATGACCACTTAGGTTGTACTCACACTAGGCGATCTGTACCGTGCCCGAGCATGTTTGACCCCCAAAGTCTAGTTCATTTGGCTAGCGTGATTGCTCCGTACCGCGCCCGGGCACGATTGAAGAGGTGGGCTCGGGCACGGTTCACTTGGACTCGGGCATGGTACGCATCAGTGTGATCGCAAACCGCGCCTGAGCACGGAACAGGAACATGACGTCAATGATGCGACTGTCCCATTTAACAAATATATCCGTTATAGCAACAGTTAGCCGGATATCTGTTAGTTACAAGCCCAGTCATAATTCTTTTAAACCATCATTTGATTAGTAAGCTGACTTCCTTAAATATAACAAGCTGGCTACCTCCAAAATGATCTTTGATTGCTTAGTTCTGTGTTGCATATCCATCTCTGAGCTGGCATTGAGGGCACAGTCATCTGCAAACTGGAAGTCCCAAATGATACCTGTCATGACCTTGGTTTTCGCTTGAAGCCTCCTGAGGTTGAACAGCTTACCGTCAGTGCGATATCTGATGTCAATTCCTACATCACCATTCCTGAAAGCATCAGTCAACATGGCAGAAAACATCAGGCTGAACAGGGTCAGTGCGAGCATGCAACCCTGTTTGACACCATTGGTGATGGGAAAAGGCTCTTGCTTGCATGCCGTCATGGAATTACCTTACCATGTTAATGAACTTGCTTGGGCAGCCAAACTTTGCCATGATTTTCCACAGTCCTTCCCTGCTGACCGTGTCGAAAGTCTTGGTGAGATCAAAAAAAGTGGAGTACAGGTGAGTATTCTGCTCCTGACATTTCTCCTGAAGTTATCTTGCAGCAAACACCATGTCAATGGTCCTGCGTTCTTTCCGGAATCCACACTGGCTCTCAGGTAGGAGGTCTTGTTCAAGGTGGGATGACAGGTGATCGAGAAGGATTCTGGCAACTATCTTCCTTACTATTTACAGGAACGAGATGCCACGATGATTGTCACATACCTGGCGGTTTCCCTTGCGCTTGTACAGGTGAATAATTGTAGCATCCCTGAAATCCTGTGGGATTGTTTCCTCCTCCCACATCTGTTGAAAGAGCTGGTAAAGCTTATCAATTAATGCTGGGCCAGTTTCCTTGTAGATTTCAGCTGGGATTGAGTCTGAGCCAGGAGCTTTGCTACTGGAGAGCAGACGTATCCCTGACTGAGTCTCTACAAGACCAGACCAAATCTCTCAGGGTCGCCCAGTTTGTCTGCACATCCTGGCTCTCCAGAGAGGTGGAATCTAGCTGCCTTTCCAGGGTGTTCACAAAGGACTGCTTCTGATGGACGTATTTTAGCCTTGCTAGGTGTAGCCTTTGGGAGCCTTCTTGCCTTGGGGGCGCCTTTTTGGTTGGATGCAGATGTTCAGTTTGGACGCTATGAGGCGGTGGTTGATCCAACACTCAGCACCACACATGGACCACATCCTGCCTGTCCCTCTTCCTGACGATGATGTAATCAATAAGATGCCAGTGCTTGGAGCGAGGGTGCATCCAGGATGTCCTGTTACGGGTAGGAAGGCACAGAAGACTGTGTTGGTGATCAAAAGTTCATGTTCAGCACAAGTCTGAAGAAGGAGAAGACCGTTGCTGTTGCAGCGTCCTACACCATACTTCCCAATGACGCCGTCCCAGATGATGTTGTCAGAGGGTTGGTCATGGTTGGTGCATAGGCACTGACATTGGTAGCGTGCTGTTTGCCTAGTAGCAGAGGGAGCTTAAGAGTCATAAGACGGTCATTCACACCTTTTGGGAGTCCAGCTAGCTTGCTAACAAGCATGTTCTTAATGGCAAATCTAACTCCCGCCTCATGTCTTTCTTTGCTACTTCTTCCATTCCAGAAGAAACTGTAGCCTGTGCCCCTTTCACACAGTTCACCCTCCCCAGCTAGCTGAGTCTCACTCAAGGCTGCAATGTTGATGTTATATCTGGCTAGCTCTCTACCAATCAAGGCAGTTCTCCTTTCCGGTCTGTCTACATCAGTTCTGTCCAGGAGGGTGCGCACATTCCATGTGCCAAGGGTGGGAGGAACAGTCCTCTTCTTCATCTTTCTAAATTGGTGACCGCTAGAATAGGGTTCCCACCAGCTGCAGTAAGCTGGTTAGGAAAGGATGGAGCAGGCAATTATTAGGGCACCTTTTCTAGCCCTTTCTTCTTGCCATGGAGGTGAGCATTGCATTCCTAAAGAGGGCTGCTCAGTCGCTCAGGTGGCTGCCGAGTTCCATTGCTGCTCCGGAAAAACAACCCTATGTCCTGAGCTGCCTGAGTGCAGGTCTGCGGCTACGGCTGCCAGTGAACCCACACCTGCCGCTTCATCGCTCGCCTATCGCCACAGGACTTGGAGGATGAAATGGAGTGAGTGAATGAATGGATGACTAAGTGACTTGCGTGAAGACTTGGATTAAAGTGAGGAAGAGTTGCGCAGCTCGTCAACCTCACTCTCTCGCCTGAGTCCATCTACATCCAGTGGCCAGACAAAAGTCAAGACAACAGGAGATGAAGCCAGGTGCAGTGGATGACCAGGGCATCCTAAGTGCCATAGAACTTCAGTGTATACTCAATTTAGTTATATAGTTATACAGTTATATAGTATAGTTGTACACAGTTTGCATCTACAAACTTAGTCAAGCAGGATGGGGAGTCATACACAAGTATCAGCCTCACCTTTTAACTTTTCTGTCACTTAATTGCCCTTTAGTGTTAGAATGCTATAATCATATAGAAAGTGTCATTGGATCTAGGGCACAAAAAGTATTTAACCTGTGTCTATTACGAAAATAAAACCACAAATAAACAAATAAACTGACCAAAACAGTAGGCTTTCATCACCTTGGTGTAAAGCCGCAGATCGGCTACAAGCAGCTACTAAAGAATTCTGTAGTCTGTTGGATCATGTCTAAACTGACATGCAGAATTAAGTCAAACAAAGCAACATTTTACCTGCTGGAGGGGAGGCTTTTAGTCAAATCCTAAATCACCTTCTCTGAGGTGATCAATTTATGCATTTTTTATTAGTAAAAAAAAAGTAATAAATGAAAAGCAGATTCATAACATGTAGGTATGTGCTGTCTTCCCAATTTATATCCCACTTGCCACCTCTTGTGCTTGTAGAATATATTAATTTTTATGCTTTCAGTTAACAGGTGTTGCAAGTGGTTGAGATAAGTGAACAGAGTGGCAGAACTATGTCTAATAGCAAAAAGTCTGCATTGTATACCAGACTTGAATAGTTCTTTGTTTAAGGTGCTCATAGTGCTTTGAATAATTATCATTGCTGACACTGCCAAAGTATATATTATTGCTGTGTCTGGGTGAAACAGTTAGCATTTTTCATAGATAATATTTCCCCTCTTCATGATAATGAAATGGTAAATGGGGGGTATTGTTGTATGTGCAGAGTGAGAATTGGTACCGGTGGGGTCTGGGGAAGGGCATAACTGTTAGTGCCAGGTGTGAGTTGAAGCAGGTAGAGAGAAAGGCCATTGTCTCTTCAAACCAACATTAGAACACATTTAAATCTTCAGCCAGCTGATGATTGTCCATGGTGTAGGGGGATGATTTATTGTGGCTGATGATGTCCTGCAGGCTTTTTCACACTAATGCTGGGGATTGGCTGAAAACCTATTTTTCAGCCTTTCAGAGCAGTCCCTCTTGGCTGTCCTGATTTCCTTCGTCAGTTTGTCCTTGCCTGGTTATGCAAAGTCCTGTCCCCACTCCTGTAGGCCCCCTCCTTGGACTCATTTACCATCTAGTGGGAAAGAAGGGTAATGCAATCCAAAGTGTCGCACTGGAAATCCAAAACCCAGTGTAAGAGAGTCATACTAACCAACATGCAGAGGATGAGAGAAGTAAGTTGAAGCAATGCTAATGGTGTATGTTTTGTAATGGTCTTAGTCAACAATTGGAATGATGTGGCCTCTACAATAATTCCAAACTATGGCAATTTTAAATTGAATTTGATATGATGCTGCTGTAAATAGTTGGATGCGGCCTTTGGGCTGACTGCAGATATCTGTGCAATAGTTGTTTACATCTAATACCTATTAGGTCATCAGTCTTCTCTTGTCCATAAAATAAGTTTGTTCAATGTCAAGTGCTCATTTTGTGCATTGCATTATTTTATAACTGTACTTATGTATACTTTCAGCAAATGTGCTTATTCAGGGCACTATGTAGAACATTTTCATCTTACAGATTATGGATAAGTTTTGGCATTTTATTGAACAATATTGGTACAATATCTAGTAAGTGGCCAACATCTAGGCCTCTCAGGGGTTATCATCCATAGGCCATCTAAAGGCCATGAACCTGCCTACTAGCCAAACATTTTGTTTCAAATTGAAACAGGTGCTCTGCTTTTTAGACCTTTCCTGTGTATGCACATAGAAAAAAATAGTTTTCATCCTTTCAAGAGCACTTGCTGAGAGTAAGAATGCCAGGGAGATGCAGAGTAAAAATCAGGGGACCTGCCAGTGGCACTGTGTTGGGGCAGCATACATGTATACACATATATACACAATACAAGAGGTGTATGTATGTGTAGCTGCGAACACCTACTGTAGGTGGAGACAGCTTGAAGAAAGATCAAATGTCTAGAACAGACACTGGCAGTACTAAATTAAACATCACACTATTTAGTCTGTCATTATATTCCCAACATATGCAATTACAACAAAAAATTGCTAGCATAAAATGAATGAAAGCTGAAGGGATGAAACAATTAAAATATAAACAAGAGAGCACCTTACTACTTACTTAGTAGCACAAGCTCCTTTTCTGAGCTGTTTGTGTTTTCTCGCTTTCACTGCAGCTCCTGGGCGCTGAAGTGGATATGAGCTATGGAATTCTGCTGCTAAACAGGTACAGAGCTATGTCCTACTATGGTCAACATAGGTAACATTGCAATGGCAATTCTGTACTAGGGATTACGTTACCAACATACAGGTAGATGCATATATGCTTTATCCAGCATTTCATTCTACTTGGTCGTGTCATCTGATTCACCTTTACCTAAATGCTGCTACGAGCTACAAACAAAACACGTAGACCTGGAAACTCACAAGCACCCAACTGGATAATCATTAGACCTTAGATCTACCCCAATGCAAGTGTATGTATAGGAAAAAAGAAAGGAGCAGGGAATGGCAGGTAATTATGATTGACAACCACACTTTGGTCACTTATATATAAGAGACTGTGATCATCCTAATGGGATGGCACTTTTATTTACTTTTATTTACCTAAGAAGTCTGGCTGGAGAGTGCTGTGAGCAATGCACTTCTAATATAAGGGAGAGCTGCTCTCATTGAAAAACAATGTTGGAAAAAGGATTACATTTATCCAACTACGATGCCTCCAGGTGTTATAGAGATATTAAATTGAGGATTCACATTCAGGCTAATATTTCCTGTTTATTTTGCCTAGTAATTACTGAAAGGGTTGTATTCATTTGTGGAGACTGATTCATACAGCTTTAAGGCTCAAGGGGTCTTTTGAAATGTATTGCCGCTCAGAGGCTGATTCAAAAGCAAGAGAGAACTGGAAATAGCTGTATAGCTGAGTTTTGTAAGGGATTTTTCCATTTTCTCTTTGTGCTTCAAGGCTTTTATCTCGGTGTTATGAACCGGCAGGTCTTTTTAAATGCCTCTGGTCATTATTTTTGCTAGGAGACCAGCTTTGCAGAATATACTTTGATAGAATAAAAATAAATAAATAAAACAGAGGAGCAGGGTTAAATCTGTGGGGAAAAAGACAAATGGTGTATGTTGAAAACATGAGTTTTCATTAAATTTAGAAACAAGCCAACTGTTACATAAGTGTGTACAGTCTCTCTGTAGTTTACACAAGGTGACATTTTGACCACTTCATATTTCTCCTGATTCCTCAGTCTGTGAGATTCATTTGCAAATTTTTCCCCTTAGTGACCTTCTCCCCTGTAATCCCAGGAGAATGTCAGCTTTTCGCTTTTCATCCTGGGAATAGTTTCAATGCCATGCTGAAGATTGAATGTTTACAGGACCACAAACTGCTCTGAACTGGTGAGAGGGCAGATGAAGAATATAAGCTTGATCAGGAGTCAGGACCCCAGCAATCCAAACTGTGGACACTTGATTCTGGAGGAGAATAATTTGCTTCCCATGCTGGATGATGTGTCCACTACACTGTAAAGCTATGATGACAGGGCTCGGGCAGGGACTCAGTCGCAGACCAACGAATGCCGGCAGATACGTACAAGTCCAACAGGCAGAAATCGTCACCGTAAAAAACCAGGCAGGGGTCAGAAACCAGAAAGGCAGTCCGAAGGGCTAAATCCAAAAATCGGGTAACGGAGCAGGCAGGGTAGACACCGGGCAGGCAGAGGTACAGGCAAACGGGGCAGAAACGGCAGGCAAAAAACAGGTCGAAAAAACAGGCAGGTCAAAAATGGGAAAAGCAATAAATCAAGCACGACGCAAAAGCAGGAACGAAACGGGCAGAAGCAACCGAGACGAACTGGCAACAGAACAGGGATGCACAGGGAAGATATAGGGCAGGGCTGATAACGGATTGGGAAACAGGTGCGCAGGCAGGCAGGTGAAGGCAATGGGGAAACAGGCGGGCGGAGACCGGGCGGGGAGCGAGGCAGGGCTGGAACACAGAAAAACAAAAGCACATGGACAGAAAAAAAACAAAAACACAACGGCTAGCGGGCGGGAGTACTGACATATGACCTATAAATTTTCAATGAAAAAATGTTCTTGTCAGTACTCCGGCCCCTAGCTGTTGTGTTTATGTTCTCCCATCTGTCATTGTGTCCATGTGCTTTTGTTTTTCCATGTGTTCCAGCCCTGCCCGCTCTCTGCCCTGTCTCCGCCCACCTGATCATCTCCACCTGCCTGCCTGCACACCTGCTTCCCATCACCTCATCAGCCCCACTCTATATCTACCCTGCTTGTCTCTGTCCTGTTTGCCAGATTGTTGCAGTGTTTCTTCTGTTTCGTTCCCGCCGTGCTTTTTTTCCTCTAAGTCTTGCCGTTGTTGTTCCTGCCTGTACCTCGACCTTGATTCTGGTCGCTGCCTTGCTCTTTTTGCCTGATTATCTGCCTGCCTGGTTACGGACCCTGCCTGTTCCTGTTTTCGACCCTGGTTTGCCCACGGACTGCCTGCCTGTTACCGACACTGCCTGTTCTGGTTTTGCTACTTCGCCTGACGTCTTTATTAAAGCCTTTTGGAACCTGAAGCCCTGGTGTCCGCGCTTCAGTCCTTGCCTGAGCCCTGACGGTTCTAAACCTCGTAAAATGGCACCTAGGGCAGCTATGATAATTATTGATAGTTTTCATTTGTTATGATGCACATATTGGAGTTTGAAATTTTTTTTACAAATATTATATAGTTGGAAAGTAACTTAATGTGCCAAGTCAAAGGCCTTTGCAAAGCTGACTTATGCATTCTTGGCACATACAAGAATGTTGATTTTCAGACAGTGTACAAGCTTTGCTGTAAGTGAAAATAAAACCAAGGACCCATATGAAAACAAAATATTGAACATTTTAATGTATGGCTATCAAATATTACATTACCTTTCTATTGTCAGTAGGAAATTACTTTTTGCCAAAATAATGTTCTTCAGTGGTCTAAAGATTTATCTGATCAATATCTCACTGACAGAATACTAAAACACCAAAACAAAAGAGTCATATAAAGAATTAGTTATGTGAGTAGCTCATTTCAAACACTTCCTTGTTGAAGATTTGTTTTGCAGTGGAATCTATGCTGACAAATGAAGTGTTACTATTTGTTTTCAGCAAAGCATATTTTGTCAAGTGATTTAGAAAGAATTGTAGAGCTGTGTCATATTTACTGTGGTGATATAAAGACTTGGTTCAATTCTTATTTGTACCCTGTTGCAGGATTCGGTGTTGTTTCCATGAACTGTTTTGTATTAGATTGCTTTGCTCAAGTAAATTTTTATATATTCTTAAGTATGTAATTTAACTAAGCATCTCCCAGGCTTGTACATGTCAGGAAAACAAACTTCTAAAGGAATTTTAATATGGACATTTCCATATGCATTCTGTGACACAAAAACATAAAGTAAAGCTAGTAGCTAATTAAGCTAAAATTAAAGGTATAGTATCCCCTGCACACACTAAAATATGAACGAGAGAATTAAAATCTCATGGGAAGTGTGGGGGTTAATGCATTGAAGAAGTCATTTTCAACATGTAAACCAAAAAGTGGAGAGTGACCATACATACGGTGCATTCAGAAAGTATTCAGACCCCTTCACTTTTTATGCTAAAATGGTTTAAATTAAATTTTTAACTCATCAATCTACACTTAATACCTCATAATGACAAAGTGAAAACAGGATTTTAGAAATTTTGGCAAATTTATTAAAAATAAAAAACTGAAATATCACATAAGTATCCAGACCCTTCGCTATGACACTTGAAATTTAGCTCAGGTGCATCCCATTTCTTTTGATCATCTTTGAGTTGTTTCTACACCTTGATTGGAGTCTACCTGTGGTAAATTCCATTGATTGGACATGATTTGGAAAGGCACACTCCTGTTGTTGAATAATTCTCAGAAAACCAGAGACTTTGGTCAGGATCAAGCTTTATTGCATGATAGTTAATGGGTCTACAGGAATTTCTTCCACACCTGTCTATATAAGGTCTCTCAGCAGACAATGCATATCAGAGCAAAAACCAAGCCATGAGGTTGAGGGAATTGCCTCCAGAGCTCAGGGACAGGATTATGTCAAGGCACAGATCTGGGGAAGGCTACAAAAAATTTCTGCTGCATTGAAGGTTCCCAAGAGCACAGTGGCCTCCATAATTCTTAAATGGAAGAAGTTTGGAACAACCAGGACTCTTCCTGGCCAAACTGAGTGATCGGGAAAGAAGGGCCTTGGTAAGAGAGGTGACTAAGAACCTGATGGTCACCCTGGCTGAGCTCCAGAGATCCTGTGTGGAGATGGGAGAAACTTCCAGAAGAACAGCCATCACTGCAGCACTCCACCGATCTGGGCTTTATGGCAGAGTGGCCAAACGGAAGCCTCTCCTCAGTAAAAGACACATGAAAACCCACTTGGATTTTGCAAAAAAGCACCGAAAGGACTCTCAGACCGTGAGAAACAAGATTCTCTGGTCTCTTGGCTTCAATTCTAATCGTCATGTCTGGAGGAAACCAGGCATCACTCATCACCTGCCCAATACCATCCCAACGGTGAAGCATGGTGGTGGCAGCATCATGCTATGGGGGTGTTTTTTAGCAGCAGGGACTGGGAGACTGGTCAGGGTTGAGGGATAGCTGAACGGAGAAAAGTACAGAGATATCCTTAATGAAAACCTGCTCCGGAGTGCTCAGGACCTCAGACTGGGCTGAAGGTGGACCTTCCAACAGGACAATGACCCTAAGCACACCGCCAAGACAATTCAGGAGTGGCTTAGGGACAACTCTGTGAATGTCCTTGAGCGGTCCAGCCAGAGCCCAGACTTGAACCCAATTGAACATCTCTGGAGAGACCTTAAAATGGCTGTCCACCGACAGTCCCCATCTAAGCTGACAGAGCTTTAGATGATCTGCAGAGAAGAATTGCAGAAAATCCCCAAATCCAGGTGTGTAAAGCTTGTTGCATCATATCCAAGAAGACTCAAGGCTGTAATTGCTGCCAAAGGTGCTTCAACTAAGTACAGAGTTAAGGGTCTGAATACTTATGTCAATGTGATAGTTCATTTCAGTTTATTTTTAATAAATTTGCAAAGAATTTTTAAAATCCTGTTTTCACTTTGTCATTATGGGGTATTGAGCGTAGACTGATGATGGAAAAAATGAATTTAAATGATTTTCTATCCAGGTAAATACCTCAGATATTTGAACACCAGGTAGGAAAGCTGTGCTGTAGGCTTTCAGATATTCTAGCTTGAAAGCCTAGTGTAGAATGTATATTATACTGTTGTATAAAAAAAGGAAAAAAAGATCACTTTTGACCCCTGTGTGAGATCAATGAGCTGTTCTTTTTGCCTGAAAGCTTTTGAGAATGCTGTGTCCAAGATGTTCTGTTGTTTTGAAGAAATATTCATTAGTGAGTGGCTGCCTTAACATTCTTCAGGGGAAAACAATTATTTAGTAGATTTATCAATCATAAAGAAATAGGTTTTTACTGTATATGAAACATCTTTCTGACATGTCAAAGGAGCAAGCCAAGGCATCTTGGATTTAATAGGACACTTTGTGGACAATTTCATTCATACTTGCTGTGTTTTGGGAACCAATTTCAGTGTGGTTTCCCCTTTGGTTCAGCAAAAAAAAGTCCCCTCCAGCTGCTGTTGTAGCTGTTTTTGCTCCACCTTTTGCTAACTGTAAAATACATTTCCTGCAACACATCTACCAACACCTCTAATAAATATGTTGTAATTATGAGTTGATCACATATATACACAAAATACACAGTGATGGCATCATTCTTTGTAATATATGATAAGAGGCGATATGTAATGATAATCATATGTTTATATCACATCGTCATTCAGAAATTGAGGAAAAAGTACTAATTCTGACACACAACATATAAGGATCTACTTTGGTCAATACCATGCACTTTGTAAATTTCCTAGGGTCATTCGGGCTGCAGAACACCCTGTGCAAAGTATACCCTGGATTAAACTCATTGGCAACCACCTCTATGAGCCCTAATTGATGAGTTGAACCACAATTCTCCTTAAGTGACAATGACTTCATTTACCTACTTGTTATCCATAATTTTTTATTTATGGAGGTGATATTCTCTTGTTGGTACTAGCAGACCAAAGATGGTCTTCTTTATCAAGAAATGATTGATGTTCTTGGCTCCTGATCTTCGAAATGAGTGGCTCCTTCCTGACTGACATGAGATGTGCCTCTCACTAGACAAGGAATCTTGGTAGGTCAGCAGGTTTCATCTTTTCCCTTCTGCCTCCATTTTAGAGCAAGCAACATGTGCCTGGTATTTCCAACAAGAACAAAATGGTTCTACCGACCTTATAAATTTACTGTTTTGTTTCAGCTTGAAATGAAAGTGTTGTAATGTGATGGCACATTTCGATGTATTAGTTATAGTCTAATGTTGCATATCATGACAGGTGTTAGGAAAAAAAGCAGAACCTCATTTTTATACTTTGGGGGTGAGCATTGCTGAGGTGCTGAGACATACCAAATGAACGTGACTAAGTAGCTAATAGATTGAAGAGTTCAGTCAGGGAACTGTTGCTAAATTGGATTTCTGCCTAGAAACAACAATGGCCTGATGTAATTGTGTATTTTCAAATCTCTTTTATGACCTCAAATTGCCTCCCAGCCAGGAAGATGAGAGATTATTTTTCAACACGATAACTTGCCCTTAAAGTTATCAAAATTGGAATATGTTTGGAGGTGTTATTGCTGGCAGCACCTAGTACATCTAAAAGTAACATTTCACAGTCCTTATTTGCACAATATCACCCAATATCCGGGATTTTTGGCAGAAACCATGGGTTATTTATCAAGTGTTTAGCTTCTTCTGTCCTCATACAATTTGGATTAAATATTGTTTTGATTGTTGTGAGACACAATGCTGTATTTATCTTTTTAAAATGTTTTAGATAACCTACAAAGTCTGAGTGCTATTTTACGCAATTTTTATTCTTTTTTTTTACTTACATTGATTTCTAATGGAATATCTCTGAATTTTTGGATGATGATGGGGCCACAGATAAGAATGTCCTTCTGAATATCCCATCACCTGCATATTAGGCAAGGGCCCAGAGTGAATGTAAGTCCTCCAGCAGGTTCATTGGTCCCATGGACCGAGATATGAAAAAAATAAATATTTTATTTATGTAAGTGCCCATCAGAGCCTTCTGACTGTTACACACTGTTGTGTCAATACATGATGGACACTGTCAGATTCTTGTCTTTCATCATTTGGATTACTTTTGCATTTTTCAAAGGAAAATGGGGTGGATGGGGTGTCTACCACTCTCCCAATGGATGTTACTTTCCTGCTTGACATTTACTGATGCAGCATGTCTCAAGGCATGTTTCCTTGAACAAACCTTTAGCTGATGTTGTCTGTGAGATCTTTGTCCAAAGAGCTTCTTTGAGTTTGTGGATGCTGCAGTGTTCAGCTAATGTTGGAGCAATTTAAGAGAGGGCTTTGGCTTTGAATTCCCAATCAAAAACTCCTTCAACAGCATCTCACCAGTAGCACATGTCTTCATGTACTGTCATGGATAATAAAAGCTAGATGCATATATGATTGAATATGCACTTAAATTTGTAATATTTAAATTTTATCCATCAGTTTATATCAGCGTTTGTAGTGATATTTATTTATTCGTGCCCATTTCATCCATGATAATAATAAAAAGTAACCAAGGCAAAAATACATACTCATTGGTCTATATCAATTAAAATATATGTTTTCTTTACCTTTAGTTGTTTTCTTGTGGCTGCTCTTCAGTAGATAAGGCAATCAAGAGTGAGATTGAGCACAGTTAAAGCAATTTGCTCTCATAATAATCAGTAGACAGCACAGTCAGAATTAATTTAATTGTTTATCCCAGTGCTCGTTGCACTTCCTTGACCTGTTTTCTACTTCAGGAAAAATAGACTGGAATCTAAAGCACTGCAGTAAAGAGACACACAACGTTGAGGTCAATGTTTTAATTAACAGAGCCCTGTTCAAATAAGTCACACTGCCACTTCCAGGGATATGGGTGTGTAGTCTGTGTATAGTGTTTCTGTTTCTGCCTGATTTGGCTAGCTTTTGATCCTGTACATTTTAACAAAATGTCATATTGCTTAATTCTCAAGGAAACCAAGCTAAATTTAAGAAAATTAAAAATACAATAATTAAAATAAATATTATGGTACATTTAACAAAAAAATTGAATATTTGAACAAATCTTTCTGAAGGTTTATATCCAACTGCTAAGCTCTGTTAAGTGAAAACAATAATCGATCCAAGACAGATATTAAGTGCAAAATATGACACTATTAGTTTTACAACTAATAGCATCCAACCTGATAGATTCATTTTGTTTTGTGTGGCTTATCTTGCTCCTTACCTAATTCACCATGAGTACAGCTGGTGGTCTATTGCATTCAGCACCTTTATTAATCAAATCTCAAAACCTTTTTATACTGCTAAATCTAGTCTAAAAATTCTTTCACATCTGAAAGAATGTCATTTGGTAGAACTGTAACAGACAAAGTGCATTCCACCACAGACCCCTTTATATTATTGTCTTGAAGTTGGCTGTTCCTTTAATTTTTTTCACTCCTTTTGAGCAGTTCTGAGCATATACATTCATCACTCTTTATCCTGTCACACAATCAGTTGCCACACTGATGGCATATGTAAAGTCCCCTAAGAATTCACTACAACCAGTGTGTCCCCCCAATGCTTTGCAGCATCCTAGAGTCCACTGGTGCACCATTCATGAAGCTATGGGGTGTCAGTGGAATATAGGGAAGTACTTAGGAATTATGTGAACCAACTTATGATTGGAATATTTTAATGAGGACGGAAGGCAGGTAGTACTGACTCGTATGAACAGTGGTTTAAGTCACCCAAAATGAATAAAAGACTGTGCACTGTCTGACCTGTAAGTTACTGTGTGTGATATGTGCTCTGAGCTGAAATGATGAGTACAGGCATGAGGGCTAATTTCAGTCTTCTTATTAGTATTCAGACCTGCCTTCACCTTGCCTCACTGTCTTGTTCTCTTCTTCTAACACCTGTCAGCATTTCTGAAAACTACAGCAAAATATTCCTAAGGTTCAGCATCAAAGTCTAAACTGGTCATATACAGACAAGCCTCTAAAATTGAATAAAATGGGAAGTGGTGGCAGTAAAAGACATTCACAAGTCTAGTGAAGAATTCTGAAAGTTAATTTCTATTGCTGAATTGTGAATGCTTACCATGTTAAATTATATTATAGTGATATTTATGAATTTAACAAGAAAGAATGTATGAATTTAATAAGATTTTCAACAACATGTAGCTAATAGTCATAACAATGGTGCATTGATTTAAAATAACACTACTAATGGTTTGAGTTCATCCATCTACAAGTATGGCATACAAATACTCTTAGGTTATTCCAGTGAAATAACATTATGATATTTCAGCCCACATGCATGTGTACATATATATGTACTTACCAGAATCACGTGGTGTGAGAATGTTGGGAGCGTTCAGTGTCACCAGAGGAGATACCAGATAGACAGCACAATGCAGGCTGTTATATTTGGTTGGATGCTCTGACCTAAACTTTCAATAGTCAAAGGTATGGTACTTTTCTGTAACATTTCAAAATCTTGTAATCATGTAATCCAAGTCTTATAGCTTGTTGGGCATAAAGAGAATGAAATGAATGAAAATATATCAGCCTTCAGTCAACATTCTGTCTTTATTTCAGTGCTAATATTCCTACTGTGCATTTACTTAATTCAAACAGGATAAAATCATAGAGAGAAAGACTGAAAGTACAGCACCCCTATTTCTTTTATAAATATAGATAGGTATTATCACTAATTGGACATTTTAATAAACAATAATACAACTTAAAACAAATGCCAGAGAGAGAGTGATAGAAGTGGGTCAGTACATTTCATCTGAGAGTTGAATTAGTCAGAAGGCAGACATGTTTCTGTAGAAGATGGTGTTGATGTTATTGACTGTGCGAAGGGTAAGGGTGTCAGCTCACTTTCAAAGTCTTATTCTCAGGTCCAGGTGAAAATGCAGACAAAGGTAGGACTAGGTCCTGTCCCTGTCCTCACGTAAGTCCTGAACTGGAATGCAGTGGCATGCAGGCTGACCTTAGTGTGAAATGCCACCCCTTTGCCCAGTGCAGCTTCTGTGCTGACCTGCTGTCATCTCCACTGAGAGCCCACACGCATCACGTTTGAAGATTTAAATGCTGAGCCAAACAGCACAAAAAGCATTGAAGTAAGAGGTCAAGAGGGCTAGCGAAATATCAAATGTGAGCGTCGCCCCAATACATAATATGCCGGCAGCTACTGAAGAAGATTCCACTATGTGACTTTATGCTTTTTTTTTGTTTATAACATGTGAAATGGACAGATGTACAGAAACACCGCTATGCCCAGTAAAATGCTACCTTTGCCACAAAGGATACAGACTAGTCAATGTGGGGCACACAGAATAAAACATTATCATATCTATTTCTGTCTCATAGTGCATTTAGTATTATTGCTCCATGGATGGAATTGACTTTTTGTCTTGTTTACAGGAAAAGTTACACGCAACAAGTGGACTTGTTTGACTTGACTAATGGTAATTGCTGAAAATATATTAATGAGTAGATATGATGTATTGTATCACCCTGATGCTGCCAACAGCTTGGAAAATTCAATGTTCAGAGCAAATTATGTGAGAATTGCTGCTGCAATTATTATTTATTCAAGTGACTGCAACTGGTCTTTGTTTTTTATGTCCCTTGTGTCGGTGCAGTGTTCAGTAACATTTTTGATTATACTGTCCTTGTGATGAGTAAAAATCAATATCTGTATGGAGCTGTAACTTTAAAAATAGACATTTTCAGAATGTGATCATGACAATTGTAGCTTTTAGCTGTTCAGTGGCATAAAGCTTTAGATCAGAGATATTCCAAATCATGTGGCAAGAACAAATGAAAGTAGTTTAAATCCTTTCCTGTATTATGCTCAGACAATAATATGAAAAAGAGCTCAATACTAAATGAACAAGTCTGCAGAAAATAACTATTTTTACAAAATATTTATTTTTCATGTATATTTTGGCTTCACTCCCTAGAAAAAAAACAGATACATTTGTGTTTCCTGTCCTCAGTACACTGGCAGGTAGATCGTGGAAACCAGCTAGAATCATTAGTTTTGCTGTTGTTAGGAAGAGGAGTAGAGGGCCATTGCCTTTTCCAGGGCGTTTATGCCCCTGTGTGTCTACTTTGTCAATAGCACCTGAATATAAAGTGCGGGGTAGTAGAATTATAATCATGGGAGTCAACATCCTACATGTTTTAAATAGTAAACCGAGATTTTCCATTCACCCTTTGACAGTTTTAAAGCCTTGATTCTGGTGCTCCAAATTCATATTGTCACTTAAAACCTTCTTCACCAATTCCTATGGAATTCTCAGGGTGCAGCGAGCAGATGAAAAAGTCTCAAATGAACAGCTACATTTCACTACCAAGATGGTTAATGGCAAGTGTTTGCAGAAACTGGAATGGAATGGAAATTGATTTGAATCATGTCGCCCTGTAAAACATTTATATACTTGATTGGTAAGAGTAGACCCATTCCTTGGTGGTGCTTATTGACCTTTAATTAGCATAGCAAAGATTGGCTTCATCAGTTTGAATCAGTTACCTGGGAGTTTTGCAGGGGTGTTGCTCTTTCCTGTTCAATAAAGCTGCTTCAGGGGGTCACTGCTTTGTAATGATATAACTCCTGCATTTATGATTCATAATTTGTTTTGCACTTTGATTGTAACCCAGGTGCAAAAAAGCAGAGAATTATAAAAAAAACAACTTATAAAATTGTCTGAGCAGACATGAAGAAAGGCCTGAAGGATATGAGGCTAGATAAATGAGACTGTGATAAATGACATACCTTTTAAAGGGCTATGGCATCTGCATTTTGCCTTCATCAAGGGTAATCTGTCCTGTCCCAAGAGCCCCAGAATCAATCTCACTGCCCTGCACCATTTGTTCTATCTTAAGTAGCAAACACACCATTTTTCATTCATTACAGAAACTTGAAACTCAATGTCCAGTGTGTTTTTTGTTAAGTAACAATTTATTACGTAAAAGTTAGGGACAGGTGAAGGTTAGGTTTAGCAGAGGCCTGTTTTGGGACAGCTGTTTCTCAGTAGCACTGGAACTGGGGGACAATATTACCATTAATCTTCAATCAGATTAAATTAAGGTCTTATTCTTCTCACTGCTTATACATTTTTTCCATTAATCCCAATGACTGCTGGACCAATGCAGTGTAACATAAACCCAACTGCAGTGGGTTTAGCTGGCATCTAAGAGCCAAGACACACTTGGTTGCCCATAAGAGCAAGGAAAGGACTTTATGTGTTGTAAACCTGCTCCTCTTCAATGTATCTTGGAGCTTTTTAACAGTACAAAATTCATTACATTCTTACAGTTATAAACAGAGTAAACAGAGATGGATGTGTGCACATGTGTTTGTCTTTCACATACTCACTTTCAGAAACACTCCCCCATATGTATGTGCTTATGTATGTACTTATCATTATTATATAATTAATATATGTTAATATCATAGAAAAATAACCATATGAATTCTTTGTCTAAGCCTCAATTCTTAATGAAAATATACCAAATAAAGGGCATACACAAAGGAATATGGTATATTTTCACTGTTTATTAAACAAAACCAGTTTAGTTAACAAAAACTAAGATATTCTTGTGCGAAAAAATATGTGAACCCCTTCAATCAATAACTTGTGGCACCCCTTTTAGCAATTATGACTTGAAGTAAATGTCTCCTATAGCCACTGATCAGTCTCTGGCGTCTTCTTTGAGGGACTGTTTGGGTTTCTACCAAACATCATTTTCACTGTGACCAAAAAGGTCAATTTTGTAGTATTGATGGAAATACAATAACATCAGATGCGGCAAGGCAGACTCGTAGATCTCTGGGTATTATTCTTAGGGTAATTTTTACTTGATTTATTATTTGTATTGTGACTCTTTGTAATATAAGGATTTCCACTTCAAGGCGGAGTAGTTGCCATGTTAAATGCTCTCGTGTATATTATTTGTCTTACAATGGACCAATGGAGCCCAGGTCTTTTTCTTATTATTTTATAACTGATGCACACTCACTACTCTCTTCCTGGTCCTCTGAGGTCTCCTTAGATCTTGGCATGCTGTGTTTTCAGTTGACCTGTGTGGGTAACATCAAACTGACCAGGTTTCTTACTTGTATTTATGACAGTGCTGCCCAACTCTTTCTACAGATCTGATCTACTTACCTTCTTGTTTTAATTAATGCAACAGTAGGTTCATTTATTTTTTCAGGCAGTGTTCTCAGTCCTCCTGAACTATTCCGTGGGGTGTAGGGGCTTGTGTGTTTCATTGACCATCTCATATCAAGTATTGAATGATCTTGAGATTTCAGCTCAGGACATTCTTTATTTAATGAGTGAATAAAGAGTTCAACAGTTAATGCATATTGGATAATCCCTGTGGTTTGTCATTTAAGGTTGTAGTTTACAGGCTGAAGCAGATTCAACACTGTGCATACAGTCAGCCAGGGAAAGTATCCAACAAAAGGATAAAAGTACAGTATCAAAGAATGTGTGGAAGTCTATCTTGGTGACCTTACAATGAGTAGAATTGTATTAATTTGTGAGGTGCAAAATGATATTATTCCAGCATGGTATTTAAGATCAGGGTTAAATTTGGATCAATATGTTCCTGAAGCACTACAGTACAATATACAGTAGCACTGATGACAGATGATATAGATCCCCTTATATTTGAACCCACGACAACAGTTCAGCACCTTAGTTACAACCTCACACTGCTGCCTCATTTACATAGAGACATCTTGATTATACTCAAGGGAAACATGGTATTCTCACTAGGTTGGTAAAGTGTGATCAATGAGCCCTCTCTGGCAGGTCAATCTGGCCCCAAGCTGTGGCTGACCTTTGGGGATGGCTGGACAGTGGGGTCAGAAGAAAACGTTTACACCCACCATTAAATATGGTTTTAAACCATCAATATGCTTAACCCATAAATTGGACAATGTACTGTGAGTGCAGTGGTCAATTGCCAATTGATCACAAAATCCTTATTTTGATTTCTAAGTTAACTGAATTTAGAAGAGATTGGTGCAATGAACAAGTCATATGCCATCTTACAGTATATGCATATGGGTATTATTATTATACACACACACACAGGGATGGGCAAAATAATGGAAACACCAGATGAGAAAGGATTATTTTGAAGTAGCTAAGTTGCAATTGACATTCATATTAATGTCAATACTAATCACCAATGTTTCTGCTGTAAAAATGGTTTTAAAATAAGCACTTTAATATATATTTCCATAGCAACATAAATGTCAAAGGGAACATTTTTGAAAATAATATATGATTGTATGTGTCGTCTTGGTTTGGCTCTCTGTCCTTACCATAATTGCCTCTATCAGGAGCCACAGTTATAGCAACATCAGTTATTGGATTTATTTTATTTGTAAATTGTTTATTGTGTCACCATGTTTATATCAGCCAATGTTGTAAGCATTTATATGAACATTTCTGAGAGTTTATTTATGTATTTTTAGTGACCTAACAGAGGTCCGGAACATTGAGACACTAATCCTCGAGGGGAATTGTTCAAAAGAGAATCTATTTCTCAAAGTATTTCAGCACTCTTTAGTGCATTTAGGTGTTATGAGCCATGCAATTACTATGTGATTTCTCTCAGGGTTCTTTTGCTAAAATGAATTGTGTTATGACTTCCAGTGTGTCACCACCTCACATCACTGCACTTATCCTCATAGTCAAAGTCTAAAGCACTATTAAGGAATTAGACCACTGAAGAAATATAAAAGAGAACCACTCTGACCAGGCTTTGCATTCTGGACATGATTCCACAGTAATTATAGAAATATAGCCTCAGCCTCAGCTGCTGTGATGTTGAGCTTATTAAGTAAAATCTGAGGAAAAGGAAGAAACATATGAAACCTTTCTGGTCTGGCAGTGTGGTGCCATATCTGTGCTGTCCTGCAGACTTTGAAGTGAATTTGAAGTGAGAAGACACAAATTTCTGACATTACAGAGCAAACATATCAAATGTGAGCTTCCTGCCTGTGATAATCAAGAACAAAGGCTGTACCCTGCAGGAAGTAAGACTAAAATAATTCAGGAGTGCAGTGTTTGTACTTTGCACCATAGAGATTATACCACAGATCTTGCTCAGGTGTGCAGACAGATTTGCTGTGAATTCATTTACCTGTGAGTTATTGACGAGTTAAGATCATGAACAATAGGGATAAGGGGTAAGTGCAGGTGAAATATTGTCCTCTAGAGGGCACTGTTCCCTAGTACCATATGGTTTGGCTCTCATGGACATACGGTTAATCAGTTCCCTGATAACCTGTCATGAAATTATTGCTCTTTTCCTAATGAAGTTGGTAGCAACAGTAAGTAGATTCCAGATGTGGAAAGGCATTTGAATATATCTCTGCTCTGTGTTGTATTTGCCTAGAAGGATACAAGTAAAAGGCATGTCTACCAAATCAAATCTATGACCAAAGCAATTTTGTGCCATATAAGTCATATACAGACGGGTGACAAATTAAAGGAAAACCCTGAATAAATGAGTGGAGCAACATAATGAATGCAGATGCTTCCACTCAGGCGTACTGCATGGTACAATTAAGCAATTAACATCCAATCATTCTCTGTGGCATGTATAAAAATGCTGAGCAGCGCAGTTGATCTCGATTTTGGATCAAGATGGCAAGAGGAAAAGATCTAAATGACTCTGAAAGAGGGTTCATTGTTGGGGAACGGATGGCATGAGCTTCAGTCACAAAGACTGCTCAACTGGCTAGTGTTTCAATAGGAACAGTGACTAAAGTGACATCTGCATTTAGATCTATGGGAAAGACATCAGTAAAAAGGGTCGGAAATTGTGGTCGACAGCGCACATTCGATGACTGTGATGCTTGTGCATTAGTGCATTAGTTAGAAACAGAAGAGCAACTCTTCCTCAGGTTACTGAGAATGTCAATACAGGATGTGATCAGACTGTGCCAGAGATGTGGAAAAAAGTGATATGTACACCAAGAGAACAGTACAGGCCTGAATGCTTGACCCCTACAGTGAGGGGGTCTGGTGGCTCTGTTATGCTGTGGGGGGCATTTTGCTGGCAAGGTTTGGGTCCACTTGTCCCCTTAGAGGGAAGGGTCACTGCAAATCAATACAAAGTTGTTCTGAGTGATCACCTTTATCCTATGATGAAACATTTCTATCCTGATGGGAGTGGTCTCTTCCAGGATGACAATGCCCCCATCCATAGGGCATAAGGGGGTCACTGAATGGTCTGATGAGTATGAAAATGATGTGAATCATATGCTATGGCCTTCGCAATCAACAGATCTCAACCCAATTGAACACCTATGGGAGATTTTGGCCCGACGTGTTAGATAGAGCTGTCCACCACCATCATCAAAACACCAAATGAGGGAATATCTTTTGAACGAATGGTGTTCCATCCCTCCAGAGTTCCAGAGACTTGTAGAATCTATGCCAATGCGCATTGAAGCTGTTCTGGCAGCTTGTGGTGGCCCAACACCTTACTAAGACACTTTATGTTGGTTTTTCCTTTAATTTGTCACCCGTCTGTATATCTACCATATGTATTGTAGAATATCACTTAAACCCCTTTGAGCTTACAGATAAGGTTAATCTTCTGAAAAATGTCACCTTAACCATTTAATATAAGGTAAAAAAGTCAGACAAACTTGAAAAGCAAACATACCCCATACCTTGTTTGGGAAATGTTATTGCCTTCCAGTTTTGTAATTAAACTCAGTTCACTCTTCACACCATCTCCATTGGGTGTTCTGTAATCTGTAATTATCTTCACTGATTCATGACTGATCATTCCATGTTTTTTCTTTTTAACAAGTGAAATAATGGGCTCCCATGTCATTGTTTTTTTTTTAATGAATGGATATGGACACTGTTGCAATTGTTTAGTGAATGAAGCAGTAGTTCATACTGTGACTACTTCTACAGCTCTTTAGTTTCAGCATTGAACCAAGAACCTGAGATTGATATAACTCTGTGTTTTTGTGTTTTTAATATCAAAGTTCTCTTTTGAAGTATGGACATATAACTTCATTTAATAATTTAATGGAACTAAGTAACTTTGTAACTAACAGGGTGGCATTGTAACATAGTGGTAAGGGGCAGGGCTTGTAGGTGAAAGGTTGCTGGTGTGATTCCCTGCTGGGGCACTGCTGCTGTACTTTATCCTGAATTGTCCCAGTAAATATCCAGCTGTATAAATGTATAATGTGTAAAAATTGTAATCTATTTAAGTCTAGACAAGAGCATCTGCTAAATGCCAATAATGTAATGTAATGTAAGCAGCCTAGCTCCCTGCCCAAGAAGTGGTGGTGTCCCTCACTCAGCTCCTGACAGGCTAATCTGCCACCCCAAGGTAAAAACAGCTCTGTAACATTAGCACCTGTAATTTTTTTTTTCTGAATTTGATTTTTCAGCCCATTTACTTTTTAAATTTAATTCTATACTCTCTAATTTTCATTTTCTTGTTTGCGTCATTCTACTTTTTATTACATGTTTGTCTCATTTTTGTACATGTATTCATTTTCCTATTCCATTCTTTTTCTTTGCAGTTTCTAGATGACAATTTTATGGTTCTCTTTTCATTTGGCTGATTTCCTTTTTCTGCTCCAAAAGAAAGGAAAAATAACCACACAAACAATAGAGAAGAAAAAAAATGCGTGAAATGCTTCTAAGGGACACCATCACCACCAACTGAATTTCCCTTATGAATCAAAAGAAAAGCAAGCAAGGGGAAGCGCATACAAGAACGGTCTTAGTACAGTTTAGTATGTTTTGTGAAATAATGGCTATTATTATTATTATTATTATTATTATTATTATTATTATTAGTAGTAGTAGTAGTAGTATTAGCTAATCAGTGGTATCACCGATAGGTTGTGTTGCATTTTAAAATGGCCTCTCTTCACTTCATATTTTGCTGGAGCTATCAGTATTCAGTATTGTGTGAGATTGTAATATTGCACAGATTTTTTTGTTCATTTTTTATTACCTCATTCCCCAAACTTCCTTGAAAAGCTTACTTTATGTTCAGTTATACTGTAAATATCTGTCAAGATATTGCTTTCCATTTGAGGATTGCATCTGAGTAAGTACACTGGTAACCTCCAAAAGCAATGGACAATTAGATACTAGGCAATAAATAATGGAACTAGTAACCTAATGGAAATATATATATGTTGGAAACCACATATAATTAATGTAAAAACAAAAATTTCTAAAACCATTGCAATATTAAATAAAACTAAAGATATCTTGAATCAGAAATCACTATATATACTGTATTGTTCTCTTGAAGTTCCATACATTACCTACTGTGTGGAGGTATGGGGAAACACGTACAAAACCATCACAAATCCAATTTTCATGCTACAGAAGAGAGCCATAAGAATTGTAAGTCGATCAGATTATTATGAACCAACCAACGCACTATTTATTAACTTAAATACTTTAAAATTTTGTGGTCTAGTTGATCTTAAAACTGCACAGATAATGTACACAGTACAAAACAATTTACTTCCTAACTGTATTCAGAGGTTGTTTCAAATTAGAGAGTGCCAATATGAACTCAGGGGAATATGCATATTTAAAAAAGGAAAGGTAAGAACAAATGTAAAAAATAGATGTGTATCTGTCAAAGGGGTAAAATTGTGGAATAGTTGTGACAACGAGTTAAAAATGTGTAGCTCACTTTGTGAATTTAAAAAAATGTTTAAAAATAAGGTGGTAAACAAATATATAACTGATATATAATTTGTATTGTGTATGAATCATTTGGAACTTTTGTTTTTGCTTTGGTATTGTTTTGTCTTGTATAGCCTAAACCCAGTAGAAAGGGTTGCCTATCAAAACATGTTATGTAAAAAGGGTAGGTAAAATAAGCTAAAGCTTCAGCCTACACCTTTTCGGTCAATATTTATTGTTGTTTATTTATTTCTATGTGTATTCATTTTGTAAAGTTGTTAATAAGGACCGAAAATAAACTATTACTATTATTACTAAATGACTACACACAGTAAGTGTTATTGATTATGAAGCTGGATGGTAAAGAGGCAACATTAGAGACTGAAATCTGTGTCATTCTCACAGAATTACAGGAGCGTGTATACAGGTGCAGAAGTGACGTCCTAAATTTATAAATAACACCACCCATAACACCGATCATTAGAAACAGTGCTTACTAACACAAGAATTATTTTTCAAGTCTTTAAACAGCACAGGCGTAGTCCATCTTAACATCTCTCCCATTTGGTCATGAAAACAGCTGTGAACATGTAACTCTGATTTAACTTGCTTGATCAATAAGTGTGTTTAATTGCTATTCAGTCTGAGATAAAAATGCCCCAAACTAAAAACTTACTGTAGCAGGTGGTAAGCCTGTGTACCATTATCTTTTTGGCAAAATATAGATTAAGAATACCATCCATTATTTTCCTATGTCTTCAGCATTGACATTACCATTACTTGCAGTTATGTGCTTATCAATATGTACCAGTACAATATTTAATGTCCTACTAAATTGTAAGTTAACGAATTACATTTTAAAGTTTAATGATCTTTTAAAGGATACTCCTCATCCTTTAAAACACACACACACACACACACACACACACACTTCAGCTGTAAGCTCCCATTGGTTTGAGATGAAAATCTTTCATTATGTTATATCAGTCTGATTAGTCATGGTCATCTTGTGGGCATCTTAACTAGTGTTTATTCTATGTGGAAAGATCTTTATGCCTTTTTTTCTATCTGGTTATCAGTGCCAGCTCAGGGCTCCAGAGTTAATGAGGATTCTGAAGGTGAAGCTGAGAGCCATTAGACATCTTCTTGCTCAGAGCTGAAGCTCCTCTCAAGTGGCAGCTTGGGCAGGAGAATAAGCACTCTCTGCTTTTAGGTGAATCATAGTGCTGTCCTCAAGTTGTATCCCTCCTCCAAACCCCAGTTCTTTAGGATATTCTTTTTCTCCGCCTCTAAAATTACATTACAATAAAGTTTGAAAAGAGATGTGCTTCTGTTCTATGTCTGAAATGCCTCCATAATAAAAACTTTTTGTATGACTTACTAAAAATAGTACAAGTCAACCTCTTTTATTTTCATTTTGTAATGGTATGTGGTCTGTAAATAAAATCAGTCAGTCAGCATTTGCTGTGTCATAGGTATTGACAAGGCAATTCTATGAAGGTACTTAAATGTGATTTATAAAATGCACAGCAGGAGTATTGTTCAAATGTTTCTCTTTTTTAATAAGACTTAAATCTACCTTTATAGATGTGACACATTTAAAGTAACTGCTTTTGTGCTAGATATTCATTGTTGTTCTAGGTAGTTGACTTTTTGCAGTCTTGTAATCCTCATGTCTGTGTTTTACCAGTCTAAAATCCTTATTTTTCAGCCTACCCATTACATTATTGTTTCAAACTGGTGGAAACCTCAAGAGAAAGCAGGCTGTACAGGTGCAGGGCCATGTTAACCCAATGGGCTATAGGGGCTGCAGCCCAGGGCCTCGGCCACTAGGGGGCCTCATGTTGCACAGTCAATATAGAAGCGCAAGTTAGAAAATCTGTTGAGCAAAGTAAGCTGTGAAAATGTCTAGCTATAGGAAACATGAAAGTGGGGCCCAGAAAAGAAAAATGCAAGCTCAAAAACAAGAAAGAGCCTCAGAGCTACTAAAAAAGACACCCAAATTAACGAATTTATGGAGAGAAGGACAGCCTGCTGCTCCCACAACTAGCCAGCCTGCCGTTGTTGCTAGTAGGACTGATGTTGATCGTGAAGAGCCAGGTACTTCATATATTGGCAGATGTGAATCAGTAGGCCCAGACAGCACTGGCACAGCCATGGAAGTGGAGAAAGAAATATCATTAGATGCTGCATGCTGGGGAGAAATCATAGATGAGAAATTGCGTTCCTACTGGGTCAGCAAAGGAGTTGAGGCCCCCACACTGTGCCAGAACAAAGATGTAGATTTTTTGGCATCGGACAGAATATACAAGAATCAGAAATGATGTTTAAGTAAAACACTGTTCACCTGCACACTCCGAAACAGGGAAAAAGTTTCAAGAGAATGGCTTGTGTACTCCCCTTCCACTGGGAACGTGTACTGTTTTTTTTGTAGACTGTTTGGAGAGAGAACTTCATCTACTTTCGCTCATTCTGGTTTTTCGGATTGGAAACATGCAGTTAGCCGGGTGGAGGAGCATGAAGCAGGCCAGACACACCGAAATGCTACGGTCACTTGGCTTGCACACAGGTGCATGGAATAGACTCGGCACTTAATGCACGGTGCAAAGATGAGGAGAATTACTGGGGAGAAGTTTTGAGGCGAGTTGTGGCAGTCATACGGTTTTTATCAGAACGTGGCCTGGCACTCCGCGGAGACAACGAAATTTTCGGTTCTCCTCACATTGGCAGTTACTTGGGGATTTTGGAACTACTCAGCCAATTTGATCCTTTTCTTGCAGAGCATATAAAAAAATACGGGAACAAGGGCTGAGGGACACCGTCATATTTATCTTCCACTATCTGCGATGAATTTATCAGTCTAATGGGTCAGCGGGTTCAAGCTGAAATAATTCTTCAGCTGCAGAATGCCAAGTATTTTTCGTTAATTGTAGACTCCACACCCGATTTAAGTCATATTGACCAGCTAACATTTGTGGTGCGTTATGTTTCTCAGGAGGGCAAAGTCTTTGAGCGATTTTTGAAATTTCTGCCGATATTCAGTCATACAGGCGAGTCCCTCTTTGGGTCTGTTACTAATGTCCTACAGGACATGAATGTTGATATCAAAAATTGCAGGGGACAGTGTTTTGATAATGCATCTAATATGTCAGGGCCATACAAGGGATTGAGGGCTCGTATTCAGGAAATAAGCCCCCTTGCTGACTGGATTCCATGTGCAGCCCACTCCCTGAACCTCGTAGGGGTGTGCAGTGTAGATTGCTGCAGTGAGGCCAATTTGTATTTTAGGTTAGTTCAATCAATTTTTAACTTTTTCTCAGCCTCGCCTGCCTGCTGGAAAATATTAATGAATGGGCTCGACTCGAACGAGAATAAACGCATCGAAACAGTTAAAGGGCTCTCATCAACAAGATAGTCTGCACATGCACAGGCTACAAAGGCTCTTCATTTGAATTACAGAAATATTTACAGTGCCCTAACAGAAATTGCAGAAGATGACGCTCAGAATGCTGTCATGCATAGTGAGGCGAGTTCCCTGGCCAAAAAAATGGATAGATTGGAAACAGCATTTCTATCTATCTTATGGGACACTATACTGCAAAGATTTCAACTCACAAGCACGGCCCTTCAGAATGTTGAATTGGACCTAATTACTGCTGTGGAATTGATTCATTTGGTTATAGACTTCGCATCAGATTTGCGACCCCAGTTCAAAGACTTGGAATCCAAAGCTAAGGCATTGTCTGTGTCACAAGAATACAGATCTGATACGTCTCGACCAGCTAAGAGAAAGTCCCGACCAGATGACTCTAAAGAGCCTGACCATATGCATACTGGTGAAGACAAATTTCATGTAGAGACATTCTATGTCATAACAGACAGACTGATCAGTGCTTTGCAACAGAGACACAAGGCCTATAAGGAGACATGTGCGTACTTTGGTTTTCTCACACAACTCTGGAATCTCTCCCCTAGTGAAATACGCGAAGCAAGTCTCAAATTGTGCAGCAAGTATAACAACAATCTACAGGATTATTTTCCTGATGAGCTAATACAGTTTGTGAGTTTCTCGCGTGGTACAGTCAGTGCCCCAACACAGAGAAACCTTCTTCTATTAATAAGAGAGAGGCACCTCCAAAGTGTTTTTCCCAATGTTGACATAGCACTGAGGATATACCTTACGTTGCCCGTAAGCAATGCCAGCGGGGAAACATCATTTTCAAAGTTAGGGACTATAAAACATAGACTGAGGACATCAGTGGCTGAGGAAAGACTTAACAATTTAACTTTGATGTCAATTGAACATGACCTCCTGCGAGAGCTGGATTTTGAAGACCTGATTGATGACTTCGCCTTTAGAAAGAGCAGGAAACAAGCCCTTTAACATCCCTGGTGAGTCAAACATTTATTTGTGTGTATAGCCTAACTCAATTGTAAAGCGTTTTAAATAGGCTACTTCTAGTGCCGGATAGGCAAGTTCAACTATGTTTACTGTATTCTGAAAATGGTGCACTGTACATGTGTCTGCCTTTTTCATTGTGTTTTGGGTTTGTGTGGAAATGTGCTATTCTCTGGCTTTTCAGTTGCGGTTTTTGGACATCAGTATTAATTTGTTATTAAGCTACAGTATATGTCCTAAGCAATAGGATTTTTTTTTCATCGTGGCTTGAAGCTGGCAGCCTATGGTCAAATTGTGATTATAATAACAGAGAGGGGTTCTGTTGCGTGGACATCGATGTGCTGCTGTGTAGCCTAATTCGCGCGTGCGCGTGTTTATGTGTGGGTTTGTGTGCGTACGCTGCATGGGAGGGCCTCCTCCCGAGAGCCCAGGGCCACAGAATGGCTTAATCCAGCCCTGTACAGGTGGACCTATTTCCTGTGGATGTCAAATCTGTGCTTTTGTCTGATGACATCTAACCTCTCTTTGAGACGCTCTTACAGACAGCTGGTTGTGCTGTAGCAGACCTAGATCCCATGGTAGAAATACAACTACATACAGCAAGGGAGGTGAAAATCGTACACTTTTAATGCCTGCCATTTTAGTGTTTTGCAGTTACAAACCATATCACAGAGGCCTCAAAAAATTACCATCAGTGCATTGGAGTAGTGTGAGTATGCACTCATTCTCTCAAATGCTACACAAGCAAGTAGACTCATTGTGTCTCAGTGGTAAGTTAATTACTGTTAAATTCACAAAATTGTGACTAATGAGTTGAAAGTTGAAAATAAATATGAATATGAATATGAAATATGAAATTAAGTAAATATGAGTTTAGGCATGAACAAATTCAGACTGAATTATGAACTAATGTATTATTAATATAAAAATAAGCACATCAAAACTAATTTAATTGGTCATTTAATTGCTATTAATGTAATTACTGTTAAATAATAGTAGTGATTCAAGTAGTGAGGAAATTGCTATTAAATTACTACAATAAATTAAATTACTCTTGGTTTTGTATTTTTGTAGGTACAGATCATTAGGGGATTGAGACATTTTACAACTCTTATTATTTGTTGTCAATTATTGCAGAATATTCTGTGCCGTAATATAACTCTCCTCTCTTTCCCTCTCTGAGCAGAGTTACAGGCAGCTGGAGGCTGGCAGTTGGGGGGTGTATTAAAGAGAATGCTTGTGCCCTGATGTGCCTCATTTCAGCTCTGTATTGCAGCCACTCTGTCTTGAAAAGGGGGGAGCACTGGTTTCTCTAGAGAAGATTTTCTTTTAATTGTAATTTAATTGTGATGTGGTTGTTTATAATAACGGTATGTAAATTCATAATTCACTTTGATGAATTGAATTTGTATGTTTAAATTCATATTTATTGTCATTTTTGACTGAATTGATTAGTCATGATTTCATGAAGAATCAACCAGTGGTTCACTGTCAAGGCTCAGGCAGGGACTCAGGCGCAGACTGGATGGCAGGATGCACAAGCAAGTTTATTAATTCCAAATCGAAGTCCAGAGCACGAGGTCAAAAAAAAAAAAAAAAAAAAAAAACAGGCGAGGTCCAAAATCCAGAAAGGCACAGCAACGATACAAAATCAGTTCCAGAAAATGTGGTCGAGAGGAACATGCAAAGGTCGGCAAAAACAGGCAGAACAGGAGAATAAACGGCTTGTAGCGAACAGACGAGCTGACGAACTAGCGAAGATAAAACGAAGCAAACAGGGAATATAAAGGGCAAGGTAGATGAGCCGATGGGATGCAGGTGTGCAGGCAGGTGGAGACAGTCAGGTAATCAGGTGGGCGGAGACAGGGCGAAGGGCAGGGTAGGGCTGGTACAGAGGGAAAAAAGGTAAACAAAAGCACATGGACAACAAAAACAAACCAGGCTAAGAAACCGTAGTCCTGACATTCATTTCTGCAGGCTCTTTGGAGAGGTATATTAGCTAGGCTCAGACAGTGCTACAGGTAACTGTATCCGTATGCAGGGATTTTAGGTTAGCTTCAGCCATGTATTTAGCTCTTTCTTTTATTTTCTTTATTTTTGTATATGCCTCTTGCAGTTGTCTTATCATATGCTCTTGAAAAAAAAAAAAAAAAAAAGTTTTTTCCTTGAACTCTTAAGTGTCTTACCTGTTTTCCCATTTGAACACCACCAGCCACCTGCTCAGGTCCCTCCTGGAGCCAGACCTTGTGTCTCACATGCATACATATGAGCTAAGTGGCATGCATTTCCCATCATAGCCACAAGGTATCTCTATGCTGTAAAGAGTTTGTTGTAAGGTGCAGCTAACAACATGTCAATCATAATACGTAGTTTGATCCTCTTTGTGCATAGTGGTGGTTCTTGTACCTGTCATGATCTATTATAAGCCCCCCCACTCTTTATTTAAATTCTATTTATTGTAGGCCTACACTCTACACCCTGCTTGCTTTCGTATATATGAAAATAGCCTTTAGACAACTTTAGCTGTAACCTTATCCACTCCTAAAATTAGGCCTTGGAAGGGATTAGGCCTGCCTATGGAAGAGCCCAGCAAATTCTGATGGTGAAATATGCAAATGATGTTTATTCTGGCTGGTCATGATATTTGGAAGGCTTTTGAAGTCTAAGGCTGTTGATTTTAATATAATCCCCTGCCCCTCTGGAAGATTCTATCCTTGGAGAGATGTGGGACTAGAGTGTTTCAGAGGCCAACTGTGTGAACAGACAGGAAAGTATGCACATTTTTTATCAGGGTTATATTGCTTGAAGCCTGGAAGAGATGCCCAATTAAATCAGATCGGAACATCATGGTGTTAAATGTGAGTAAGACTGTGAGAATAATAACTTTCTTTTGTTTATTCTGCATTTTTTATGCTTGCTTTTTACATGTAAAGGAATATGAGCATGCCACTTGACAGAATGTACTGACACATTTAACTCTGAGGGACAGAAAAGTCATGCAGGGACTTAATGAGTGCAGCATCCTTCTGTGTGAGTACATTTTTTAAATGTTTTTTTTATGTTACCAACTTTCTTTGGCAGTGTGCCTTGGTTCTCAGCCAAACACATTTGGTAATTTTCCATTGATGCATGTGAAGTTTTCTTTTCCATAAGCAGGATCAGCTTATTAATTCGTAAGGACAGGACTGGAAATAATTTTATGATTTATTCTTTGTCCTCTAAATAATAGCACTGGGCAGTGGATGATCAATTTAACCCTGATGAAAGAAAGGGTGATGTAATTCAGTTGACCTCCTGGGGTTTTTTCCAATTCATTTTACTAAATAATGTGAGTGAGAACAAATGGAACACATGAAATATTTTACCACTGCCCTGTTTTGTTTGCATTATTGACATTTATTAACTTAGAGGGCATACCTTAGTCAAATCTTTGATAACCAATTTATTGATATGGATGTGTTCACTTCATCCACTCATTTATACTAAAGGATTAGTCTGTATTTCTAGGTGATGCCATGTGCAGTTATAGAGGTACTGTGTAGATGTCAGTGATGTTGATAAAATGGAACGCACAGATCCACAATCCTGGGGTCTGACTTCACTTCATGCTCCAGTTAGATGTGAGACTTAGAAATATATGGAATTATAATAAATATGCTATCAGTTTTTGAGTGTTTAGAGCCCTAGTGCCCTGAAAGTGATTCAGTAGTTGTTTCCATTACAGGGGCTGCTGTGTTGATTTTAACAGACCCCCATCATCAGGCAAATTCTTCATAAACACTCATGCAGAAAACTCTTGAGTGCTTAAAGAGAGATGTTACCTTTGGGTTTTCTCTTTTCCTATCTCCCCTTGCTACCATTGCTTTGAGCCTGAGGGGATTTACGGTTTTCTGAAATCAGAAGTGTGAAACCAGAAATTGACATTACGGCTGGGTGGAGAGACTGGGTGTGATGCCTTCTGTCTCTGCTGTAGCTGCTGCTTTCACACATTCAGCAAAAGCCTTCCCTCAGGCAAAGAAGGAAAAAAATGTTCAAAGCAGGTTTGTACATCTGGGGTGTGGGACCCTGTCAGGGCCGGCGTGCATGATGCCTGGGCCCGGAACAAAATTATTTCAACGGGCCCCGCCCCCACCCCAATTAAAATAAAAATACGCTTCACAGCACGCTTGGAATATTCAACGCCATGCTTTTTTGGTAGGACAACTGAAATGTCATTCACGTCCACCAACCGAGACAGTCACCAGCAAGCACAGAAAAATGCGCAGTAAGACACACAAGTCACCATAAATACTCTGATGATTCAGTAGCTACATATCGTATACACTAGCTAGTGTGTAAGGAACCTGGCGTGTCTCGACCTTATGACCAAGGGCAGATAGGTAGCTACCATGTTAGACTCAGTAGTTACTAGAGTTTAAAATACAATAGCATAAAGTAGTGAACTATTCCAGCTGCACACTAATAATAAATAATGCGGAACCGGCAAGTCAAATTCAGCAACTGTCAGTCTCACAGTTACCCTACTGAAATGAAAGTTTAGCAAGATAGCTAAATTACCTAACTAATGTCTAGTAGGGTTCTCATTTCGCTAGCAAGCTAATTTGCAGTTTTCAAACAAGACAGTGCAATGGGGAAAGTGCATTCCTTATACGGCTGTCAAAATTAGCCAAAATTGACATTCGATTATTTGTTCTAAAAAAACACATAGGTTCAAACCATTCGAATATCTGTTTTTGTGCATTATGTCCATAAGGCTGTTTTCACACTTGGTCCGTTTTGCTGGTCCGAACTTGAGTGCGATTATTCCCCCGCCCCCCCGCTCCCCCGCTGGTCTCTTTTCACATTAAATTTTTTGGTTGCGAACCCTGGTCCGTTTACGCCATCAACACATAAGGAACGTGCAGCTTTTATTTACCAATGTCGCTAGGCAACGACGCAAAAGGGAGGCAAAATGGAAAGCCACGCTATATTTGTTTTCTTATTCATCTTTTTGTTAATATGTGTCAGCACCAAAATAACCGCGTTGCATAAATGCGTCTCGCTGTCTGAGCCTGCGCTTACACCGGCAGCGACGACGAGCGACAAAGCGGCCGGAAGTCATTCATTTTCAATGGTCACTGGGCGACGCTGAGCGACATGGGGAAATCACGTGGCCTGGCGACGCGATCGCTGCGATTTGGCGACAAAAAAAAGTTAAGCAATCTTCAGCTGAGCAACGGCCAATCAGGGCAGATGTGTTCCTCTTATATTCTTTCGCTGTGAAACGTTTTCTTAAACTTTAGTGCCTGTATTCGCATTTCAGTTCCCATAGCTGCGATTGCGAATGCTACTTTGAGGTCCATGGTGAAACGGTAGTGTTCGAAGCAAGATCACACTCTTTATAGGAAAATAAATTCCCTCCAAAACATAATGCACCTGATTTGTGGGTTCACGCTTATATTGGGTAATATAGCCTATTAATAGGCCTGCCTTAAGGAAATATGAACATACAACTCCACGATGAATATATCAAAGACGATGTAAATATAACATATAAATAAATATAATATATATTTATTAGTATATACTTGATGCATCTCCTGTCAATACATTTGTAGCCCACTTCCTCAAAACTACGTTAGCAACACCCACAAGCAGGCTGCAGCAAGCGACAGCGATACAGCGACTTGGCGACGAACAGCGACAAAGTAGCTGCCGGTGTGAGCGCAGGGTGAGAGTGATACGAGCTGCTCGGATAAGGAGGTTTTTGCGGAGATTTGCAGCTTTATGTGCAGAGCACACATGTATACCCTCAAGGTGAGCGAACAGTGTGGCTACCTGCAGTTATTTCCCGAATAGTTTTTAGATGCGACAAGTGAGAATTGCCACGTAGCTGTCCTCTAGTCACTATTTTTAAGATTGGTAGCGTTTCTGAAAATTGCATGCACCTTTCCCGCTCATGATTGTGCGACCGTCAAACAAATTACATGTCATCAATAGCGTTTGCTTCCTGGTTTTAAATAGGATAGCTCACTGGAGTTCAGGTGAACAGTACCCCAGACCCCTGTTTTCTGGAGGACTCGGGTACGGTCCCTTGGTGCGCACCCGAGTTTGGAAAACAGCTTTCACATCAACAAAACGAACCAAACTAACCGCTCAAGTATGAAAGCAGAGAACTCGCGGGGCAGACGTGGTAGTGCTGCCCCCAATCAAATATTAATTTTCACAATCGAATGTGTGGGGTTTTTTACATTTCGAATATATATTCGAATTTAGAATATTCGTTTACAGACCTAATTCCTTACTTCAAGTTTTAATTTCCAGATAATCTTATTAAACGAACAGTCACAGCAAGTGAGCCAGCAAACTTCTGTGCTCACTTTCACGAGTATGCATTAGCAGGGTGGTCATCTTCTTTTTTTCTCTTTTCTTTTCGCTTTTGAGCGCCAGATTTGCGAGTCGACATTTTGACAGCTCGATTTGGTAAAGGGGGTGTAGACGAATTAAGGTAGGACTACCCTAAAGACCAAACCATTTTGCAATATAATAGGGAGGACATGTTTAAGATAGAATTTGTAGAATGAAGATAAATGATTTGACGGCACGCATCATGTATTCAAAGCAAATAATGCGAACACTTTCTGAAAACATATAAATTTGTCTAAATATTCCACTAATCAATGGCCAACATTTACTGTGTAAATCCACTGCTTTGGTGCAGAACAACACATAAAACGTACTCTCGTAATACATATTTCGACCTTCAAAAAAGCCTGATTATTAAGTTATTCAAAGGATTGCAGTATTTCATTTGTATACATGTTCATGTTTTTATTTTATTAATGATATAGAATTAAGTCTCAGATAAGCATACATCAAAATTTTCAGATAAGCAGACATCAACAAAATTTTCTTCAGTCATATGTGCTTATGCAGTTTAGGCACAGGAAAGGTCTTATCTGTTGCATCAACACAAATACAACTGCTGTGAGTTGAACAAAGAAAGACATGCAGATATTTGTAAAAAGAAAATCAGCAAATGATGACATCTGTGAAATCTGTGACTCTTAAATTTGAACTCTTAAATTTGAGCTGCAGTCACAGAGAAGAAAGCAGTGAAGACTTAAATGTCCCACTGGGGGTGGTGTCAGAACAGATGTAGCAGTCAGAAACAGAAAGATAAGGAAAAGGAAATGTGGTAACCAAATTGTTATGCCATGGGTGGCATGAATCTTCTTGAATGCCCAAAGAAAGTATTTCATTTATGTCTATCACAAATATTTATTCTAGCAGTTATTGACATCATTATCCTATGAATACTGATAGTAATAGGAATTTATTTAATTTGAAGTGCTTCATTCAGCTGTCCTCTTATGTGTTTAACATTTCCAAGGCTGCAGTAGCCCCCCTTGGCCTCTTGTCATTGTGGATTACAGCAGTCAGTGAAAGCTGATGTCTGAGCCATAGCTGTGACAGTCAGGAGGTATTACTAGGTGACACATTCTGTGAGGTCTCAGGCCATAATATCTAAATCGTCAGGTGATGTCATTGATGAGTGCTCACATTTGCTGTGACAGTTGGAAAGATGCAAGTATGCGCTTTTTTATCAATCATGTACTTACAGTTTCATTATCATTGGATTATTGGGTTGAATTATTTCAACATGTCTTTCATTTATATAGCTCTTTGGCCAGAAATTCATTCCTTAGCCCTAGCAACCTTCAGAAATGGTTTCAGATGAACACAGGAACTTCAATTTGAGTTGGGACTAGTAGTGTAAGCATTCTCCTCTGTACGTTATTCACTATATTCATATTGAATCCTTGGTGTGTTTTATTTGTTGGCTTTGTGAGTTTTTCTTGTTTTCAATTATCAGTGCAGCTTTAAATTATACTGGCTGCAGTATTTACAGGTACATCAGCCTCTTGTCCAGAGGATTGACACAGGGGCTTCTCGGTTATTTATGCCCATCAGAAAGCTTACACAAGGTCATCTGGGTGTACTTTCTGTCAGGCTGCTTTGAGGAAAGAAAATGTGAAACAACATTGAAATTCTGGAATAGTAGTGGCAACCAAAGCAAACATGTTGTATAATATATATTTACATTCTGCTAAGAAAACAAGATTTCAGTGTGCTGCATAAGATTTTAGCTCATGCAGGAAACAACCTGATATTTTAATCCAACAAATGCAGTTTTCTCAGAATAGTTTTCTGTAACATCATATTGTCTGAATGGTCAAAACCATCATGGAAGCATTGACCTTCCTTACATAAAGCAAAGCTTGGACATTGCGGTTTCTAAACATTTAGAGCAGCTTCCACCATGCAAGTTTAAGTTGAATGCTGATGAGGATGTTGGATATGAAATTGGCATTATAGGAATTAAACTAATCAGGAGCTTGAATTCATAGCCCACTAACAGCATAGCCTAGTTATGCAAAAACTGAAGAAGTAGAGCTAAATTGCTGCTTGAGTCTGCCTCAAGGTGTCTCTCTCTTACTGGATAAGCATCAGCAGGTCTTTTCATTTTTGTGTCAAAATTATACTGGGAAAATGCTCCCAGACTTAATGGAATTTCATTTCCATTAAAATACAAGAGGAGCTTCAGAGGTAAGTTTAATGAAGGTACTTTGTCTTCTTCATCATATTGGATGAAAATAAAATGTTTTTTGAAAACTTATGCTAAGCATGAACAGATAGTGTTATTGCCACAATTATTTTCTTCAAAGACCTGAAGATATTAACTTGATGTTAATTTGATTATGCCACCAAAGATGGATGTTACAACCATTTCAGCTGTCAGGCAAATTGTATTTCAGGAAAGCACTCTCTACAGTGTTGGAAATGATCATTATCATTGTCAGTATTCACAGCTTTAAATAGAAAACATCATGCTAGTACCACTTCTGTTATTAATATGAGGTATTTTGCTGACTCCTTCCTGCAATTGTGACACAAAGATTGAAAACACTTGAATGTAACAGAAACACCTTGCTCTTTTCACTCTGTTTCAAAACAAACACAGGACTAAGATGAGAGAGGAAATATCAGTTTAGTTTACTTTCGAATGCTTGTGTGTGGTAATATTGCCCAAATTGTATAGTGAAATTTGGTTTTGTTTTGATATACATTTAACGGCAGACCTGTTCCTGTGTTTCTACTGATTTATACAGAATAAATTCTTGGCATGTGTGAGTAACGACTTTTTAACCCTCCTATTGTCCTGGGGTTATAATGACCCAAAATCATATTCAAACCTAAGAAAATGATATAAAACATTAATCTAAGTACATGGCCTCCTATGTAGCTTCCTAAAATGACCCCAAAAAAGGAAATTTGGCAAATTTTTTAAAAAATCATTTTCAGTGTAGCTGCCACAAAAAAAGTAACACCTATTGTCTTAGGGTCAATATGACCCAAGATAACTTTTGATGTTAGACTATCTTTATGAGCAGCTCTGTCTAACTCAGAGTGCCCACAAACTCATCAAGTATTTCCTCATACTCATAAATACCTGGTACTAGGCCCATTTCAAAGATATTAGCATGCATGTGTCAGAACTCAGGCAGGGACTCAGGCGCAGACAGGAAGACTGGTGCACAAGGAGTTTATTAAATCCAGAGGGTAATCCAAAAATCGTAGTCAAAACAGGCAGAGACCAAAACCAGAAGACACGGCAACCAGAACCAAAAGGGCAGATCGAGGAAACAAAGTCGAGAAAAACAGGCAAAGCAACAGAACCGGCAGGCAGACACGAAAACAAACAGCAAGCAGCGAAACAGAAGACGGAACTGGCAATGAGACAAGAAACAAGCCGGGAAGATATAGGGCTAGGCAGATGAGGAAATGGGATGCAGGTGCGCGGGGGGAGGCAGGTGGACTATACTATACTAAGGACAACTGTTAGCAGCACAGAAGCTGACCTTGCACAAGCGTAGACTTTTCCTTGAACAGTTAGGGAAAGATCTTGTGGCACCTGTCATGGCACAGAGAAAGCGCATTCCACGTAATGTAACATCAGCATCACTGGTGATTCAGGCAAGAAAACGATGTGCCCAAACACCAAAGCTAGTGCCGACACCAGCCTCAAAACGTGCGCAATGTCATCTTTGCACAGGGCCTGATAATAGAACCCCGATGATCTGCCAGAGATGCAAGCGACATGCAAACACATGCTTACAACTTTTGCCAGTCATGTGTTTGAGATAATACTTAATGATTTTTCTACACACTTTCAACACACTGTATAATTAGAGGGACTGCATGTAAAAAAACTACAAAAAAACAAACAAAAAAAAAAACAATAAAAACCACCCCCTCCCCCAAACTTTACCACACTATCCCTTTACCCTACCTACCCATATCTACCCCAATACAGAGCAGGCACCTTGTTGAAGTGGGGTAGCTTGAGTGTCTCAGTGATCATTTGAGCTATACTGATAGGTGCTGTACCAATCCCTGTGAGGTCCAACCATAACAGGAAGGCCAAAGGTGAGAGATTAGACTAAGACCAGCTCTTTTTTGTCTATTATTCATGTGAATTAGTGTATGTTTGGATTATATGGATGTTGGAAAGAGCAGTAACTCAAAGATTTTGTAATCAGTCTTGAAATCAACTCGTCTTGGTTGAAGCAAAAAAAAGAGAAAATTCCAATTCACACGCTTCCATTGGGCAGTTTAGATGTGTTCATGGTAATATTACAGAACCACAACCTCCTTGATTTAGTTTAAATATGTCCGTAGATAGTTTCATTGGCATTCATAAGTTTATAGCTTTATCTTCTTTCTCTTAGAAAATTTGAACATTCAGATGTTATAGTCGGCTACTTCAAAAGGGGGCCCTATCGACTTGATTTATATTGAGATAGTTTCAATTCATAAATATCAGAATCTATTACATCTTAAAAGGCTAAGAGTTGTATTTTGAGGATTTTTTTGACAATTTTATTTTATTTTATTTATTTTATTTTAATCTTCCCAAAACATTTTTCATGCTTTTGCAGTGCATGGGAACTTTGGGGGGGGGGGGGGGGGGGTATGGGGCGCTAGAGAGTTAAAAAAACAGCTGATGTTGTTTATGACTATTTGGTTGTATTCTACACTTACAGCTGTAAAATTGTGCCAAATTTCACATTTGTATTCAAAGGTTTAGTTGAGTTATGAGATAAATTGGACCCTGGGTCATAGTGACCCAAAGGTAATAGGTGTTAGTATTTCTTAAGACAATAGGAGGGTTGATGTATGAAGCGCATTTACACTATCAATAGCCCAATGGTATGGAGAACAAGTGACTTTTTTTTGACTGTAATGGTTTGCCAGGGATCCCCAGAAGAATCTCAGGACCATTGGAATCAGGCTCAGGTGCAACGTGTGTAAATGAGGGGGCCATCTGTAACACCTCCTAGGCTGATGATAATAATGAGGAAAAATCATGATGGTTAGTATCAAACTGTATGTTGAATTGTTGATGAATTAAAGTGGTGGTACTGATTCCCCAGCTTTTGTATTCTATCACCCAGGAATGAAACAAAATAGGGATCAAAATTGTGTAGGCTGTAACTAGTTCACTATATCACAGGAGAATTAACCAATCAATGTTCCGCCATCACTGTTGGGTCAGTTAGCAGACAGCAGAGACATGAAGAGCTATGACGGTCTCCTACTTTCTCATTCTCTTCAGGCTAGCAACATATTTTTTCCCTTAGATTTGAGAACCATTCAGTGATATCAATTGAATTAACTGTTACTTGTTGAGATTCTCTCTTGATGACTTTGGCTACTCTACCACAGAAATTACAGTAAAATGTGCAAGAATAAAGAGAAACATACTAAAATGCTCTACTCGTTGTTAAATGGTGGTAAGGTTGAATAGAGGCCTTCATCTCATAAGTCAATGTTGACCTCCTCAGATCCCTTTGGAAAAGATAAGAAGCCACAGCTCTGATTACTGTTACCCAAACTGCTGCATATCAAATGATAACCTGCCCCTCTTACTGACAAATTCCAACAGCTGGAACATGTAATATGTATTAATTGTGTTTTCAGGTAAATCAGTGACTTTTACAAAGTTTTGATTTAGTCTTGATTTTTATGTATATCTGAATTGAGAATGTAGTATATAGAAAAGAATGTAAACAGTAAAGACTGACTTTATGTTGAGTTTGCAGAGTCTTATATCTTTGAGCATGTTGTTCACAGCGTGATGAGTGCACAATTTTTTTAAAAGAGGCTACTTTTAAAGAAGTTTTCTGCAAATTTGACAGAGCAGAATGCAATAGAGAAATATCCAGTGTATTTTAGCAAGAATTTCAATGTCCTAAAAACCCATCAGCATAATCAAATTACTCTTTTAATGTGCAGTGCCAGTTTTATGAAGATGTTGCCATGGCTTCTGCACTTTTTGCCATGGCATTTTGTGCATGAAATAAAAATAAATTCCATGATTGCTGCACACCTCAGCCCATCCTCCACTTGCTGTCTTAGATTTATTTGTGCTTTCTCAATCACATCTTGGAAAAGCACAGTGGAAAGTGTGTTCCCTCCTGAACAGTTCATTAAATGTTTCATTCATCTAGCTGTTCAGACATGTCTGGGACTGCTTCTAATACCTGCTATATGCTTGACAGGAGCTGTATCTGTTACAGATATGTAATAATCTGTGTGACTGTTCAGCCATTTCTCCTGAGCCCTTCAAAGTCATCTATAAGTCTATTACTGGGGTTTAGGTATCTTTCTCTGCTGATGTGAGAGGCAGAGACCTCCTTTCTCAATGTGCAGGACACAAAGGTTATTATGACTTACATGGCTGGGTTTTCACTTTGAATGTTGTGAAAGTGATCTGAAAATGATTAATAATTTTTTGAAACATCTGTCTGTCAGTGTCAGTTTAGGAGCTTGCATGTTTATTGATAGCATTGTTTTTATTTTGATCTAGAGAAATGTGGGGGCAATTTTCCAAAATGCACTTTGTAATTCTAATATTACTATTGAAAACTTTTCTCATTGACACAGCAGTGCAACATTTCTCCATCAGATAGTCACATCTCCAACCACAGGCTATCTGTAAAGTATGTGTGTGGACACCTTTTCTGAAAGCACAGTGCTTCTCATAATAATTAGGGTTCAAGGCTGACAGGTTCTTAATACAACAATCTCACAGTGCTTGTAAATCATAGCACACTTCATAGAACCTTATTTCTAAAAGAGACAAATATGTACTGGTATTGCAGAAATTTCTGATTTTTCCTTCTCAGTTGAAAAGATTGTCTGATACCTAACCTGTCTTTTATAGCAGATACCATATGCTGCAGTGGCCAATTTCACACCAATGAGTTCTAAATATATAGTAATGGAGAGTCAGATCTCTAACTTTGCTAAGGATTGTTAAATAAACTGAACTCTTTATGCTATCTATAGTATCACAACCACCCAAGCCATTACTACAAAAATGTGGTATACTATGTGCTCTAATCCATATTGTGTTTCAGAGGACTTTAGAAGGTCCTTTATAATGAATATATACAAAATACCTTGAAATAACTGCCATGTGGCTAAAGGAAGCCTAGTAACCAGCCCAATATCATTATACAGCCAGGCTTTAGTAGAACAATAGATAAAGTCCTACTTGAAATCAAACTGAGAGACATAATATTTTAAGGATGGGTCCAATACAAATTCTTCTCCTGTGAAATTGTATTAAAGGTTCTTAACTGGAGCTAGAATATTTCTGCTTGCTTTCTGTAATTACATTTTCTCTTATAATAAACACCAGTATCTCAAAATAGTTCTATGTACACTCCTATCCACCTATCTCAACAAAACCATTGATTTGTGATAATATTGTTTCTAGATAATTCTTGATTCTAGTTTTCTAGATTCTAGTTTCCATCTGTGCATCAACTGACAAGTTATGAATTACCATGGAAATTACTCCCATTAAGGGCAGCCCTCTGACTAAACATTTCATTTAATCATAAATGACAGTGAGATGTTCAGTCTGTACTTGATTTTCTTCATACAGTTTGTGTGCATATGGAATCAGTTTGATTGCAACCTCCAGGTATGTAGTGTTGAAGAAATGCAACCCTTTCTTCATTATTTATTTGTGTTTGGAAGACCTTGTAAAATGTCATTATTTGCATTGTCCTCATTGGTTCTATGTAACAGTCGCTGCCCTTTCTATCTCAGGGTGCTACTCACTTATTCAGTTTGATGTCTGTGGCATGGAATTTCGGAGAGGTGGATGTTGCTGAATGAATAGCAAACAGGCAAAAACAGTTCCTTAACTACCATTTCATTGTTGTATCCCTGATCAGGTCTGAGTAATTTCTGCCATGTTGCATTGATAAGTGCTCCTGTGGGCAATGTAGAACTGAGCTCCTACCTCATTAATTTTGCTTTGCATTGCAGCAGTATTGATCAGTTGTCTCACCACCTCCCCTGCATCATTCTGATCTCCCCAGTGATAATGCCTTAGAAACCTCAGATTACTCAGTTCATTCAATGGTAAATTTCAAAATAAATTATATGAGTTTTAATGTTTCAGTCAAGGCTATTAATATTACGTGGACATGGTAAAATCTGAAGGATAATTCTAAACGAAACCACCTAGGGTACACAGACAGACACAGGAAAAGAAGTAACAAACTGTTATTGATTACAATTTGAGACAAGCAGTCTTTAAAAAAGTATTGACATGCGGTTGGTGCTTCAGCAATGGTGGTATTTTGAGGTGAATCATTAAATCTATACAGCAGAACCCAGTTTATTTGATAGAGATCTGAAAATGCCTGAATGACCCAAGAAATACCAAAGTTTGTCTTTGGAGAATTGAGGATGAAGAGAAGATGTTTGGAGAAAGTCTGTACTTGCCATCTGAGGAGGAAGAGATGATTTACTTTCATGTGGTCAAGTGCCCAACAAAGGTTTGTTTATTGTGCTGTGTCCTAACAATCACCGTTTGGACTTTGCCCATTGCTTATGTTAGGGCAGTATTGTAGTACTCGAGTCCAGAACTCGGACTTGACTTGGACTGCAGTCGCATTTTTGGTGACTTGGGTTTGAACTCAAGTCATCATGATTGTCACTCAGACTTGTACTCGGACTTGACAGTTTAGGACTTGGACTTGGACTCAGACTCAACAGTTTGCGACTAAGGACTTGCATGCAATATGTGACCCACCCGTTGCGCTTTCGCTTTGCCTGTGTTGTTGATGGAAGAGAGAAATGATGACAGGCAGATCATCCAGTCCAGAAGTTCCGCCATCTCTGTGTCGTCACCAATTCTTCTCCCAGCTAAGACTTATGTAATCATTCTAACCTCCATAGAAGAAGAAAATTGCTGCAGTTACTTTATGTTATTTCACTAAAGTTTTATCAACAGATTGCGGTATTTTGTTATTCACCATGAACGTCTGTTAAGGAGTGTTATCGTGATTCCATTCTGCTGTCCTTCTCGGATTATTACCACATTCCAATGTTTTATGTGAAGCTCCAACAAAACGAAAAGTAAACTAAAGAACTTCCCCCTCTCATCTCTGGATGACTAAAAAGTGACTTTTTCACATACTCATCGAGTTTTATTTTGCTGTCAAGCTACGGCAAAGTTTACCTCTTCAAGATCGCTTCTCTGCAAAAAAGTGAGAAATGACAAAACAGTGATTTTTTAAACTTATTTTGCGTTTTTCCAAAAATGTCAGATGCGACTTAAGCCTGATAACTTAGTTTGTAAATGCAGGTAACTTCATGTGTTTAAGAAAGCATGTTGCTTGGGGGCTATTTTTTTTAACAAATGGAGGTCTGTTGCGTCATGTACGCATGACACGACTGCCGCCTGGTGGCAGTCGAGCTGCAAGTGTTCATTTTCCAAGTGAAATGGCCTGTCTGAGGATTGTGAGATTTGGTTTCACAGATTTTATCAGTGATGCCTGCAAGTCCTCCGCTAAATGTAAATTTTGCCAACACAAAATTGATACAGGTGGGAACACCGCCCAACTATGTGCGGCATATCTCCAGGATGCATCCTGAGAAGTAAGTAAATTATTAGCTTGTTAAATTAAGATTATTTGCATTAGTTAGCAATTAAGGCAGAGTTAAACTAGTTTGTGATAAATTAGCCAGCAAGCTAACATGAAATTGTTGCATGTTGCTTTGAAGAAGTTAGCTATGTTATTATTATATGTCGTGCTATGTATATTACAAGTTAGATACTTATCTAAATGCCATGTTGCTGAATGTTCCCAGTTCAACACATTTTGCCAGTGGCGCTTAACATGTGCTAAGTATAACAACTGATTGTTTTTTAGCTATGTGAATGGGCAGGTTTTTAATGAATGAATTAGTTAACCTTCACATTTACATTTTTCCTCTCTTCAGACATGAAGAGTACCTAGCAGCTTGCACAACAGGTGGACAACCTGAAGTGATGACTTCATTCTTATCCCCACAAGATACCAAGTCATATGGTCTGAAACATCCTCAGCAGATGGCAATTAGTGAAAGCCTTGTGAAAGACCTCATAGTGAAGTGCATTATTCCACTATCTATTGTAGAAAGAGATGCATTAAGGCATTTCTTAAGTGTGCTGGACCCTAAATACCGACCAGTTTCAAGGTCAACAATTTCTTCTCTGGCAATTCCAAAGATGGTAAAGGAAAAAATGGATCAGATCAAGATTTGCCTGTCAGAGGTTATGTCTGTTTCAATCATAACAGACATTTGGAGTGATAGAAATATGAGGTCCTTCCTGGGTGTCTCTGCATGTCATGCAAGTTGATGAAAAAAATCAAATGATGGCTTTGGATTCCCATCTCCTCTCTTGCCAGAGGATCCAGGAAAAGCACTCTAGTGAAAAAATCGGAGTAGTGTTTGAAGGCATTGCTGATGAGTATAAAATCAAAAACGAAATCAACTTGATCATTACTGATAATGCAAAGAACATAAAAAAGCGTTCACCACTTCCTTTCCTGCAGAAGATGGGGAAGACAGTTTTGAGGATCATGATGCCTCTTTTGACTTGGATGATGATCAGATTTGCAGATGGTCTCAAAGAAACCAGAGGTTTGGCAAATACACTCACCAAACTCTCCTGTACAGCCTCAATCCTTCATAGTAGCAGTGCATTTAAAGAAGCCTTTGAAAAGCGCTTTGGTGCCAATGCAGCTATTCCATCATCAAACTCAACTAGATGGAATTCAACCCTTTGACAAGTTAAAGCATATGTCCACCTAGATAGGCAGAAACCATCTGTTTTAAATGAAAAGGGGCACAAGAACCTTGCTGCTTCTGCAAGAGAGCATGCACAATTGAATGTTCTGCCTTCCATACTTACCCTGCTCAGTTATGTTCAGAGTGAAAGAAGAACAGCAAGATACTGCCAGCCTCTTGTACAAGCATTAGAGACCTCCTTGAGAACAAGATTTTCAGAAGTATTCTCTGCTGTGAAAATGGATAAATCAGAGTCCACAACAGGAGGGGGGCTTGTCGTGTTCCCTTTCTGTCCTGCTTATCTGATGGCATTGGTTCTACATTATTACATTATTAGCAATTAGCAGACACTCTTATCCAGAGTGACTTACATCAGTTACAATGTTATCCATTTATACAGCTGGATATTTACAGAGGCAATTTGGGGTTAAGTACCTTGCCCAAGGGTACAACAGCAGTGCCCCAGCAGGGAATTGAACCAGCAACCTTTGGGTCATGAGTCCTGTTCCTTAACCACTATGCTACACTGCCACTGCGGTTCTAGACCCTACCTTTGGGTTCCAGTGGCTTGAACATGATGTCTCTGTGAATGAGGATGCAAAGGCTGAGATCAAGGCTGAAATTAAAGGTGAGGGCTGGTTAATGGCTGGTTTGAAGTTTGAGGACTAAATAGGAATGATGTAAATGGAATCCTTAGAGTCACAGTGGTTAACCTTTTGTGCAGTTAATTAAACGTTTCACTGTTTCTGTTTTTCAGAGCACATCAAGACAGAATTTGAAAGAGTCAAGCAAGACAAGGCCTCGCCAGATGCTGAAAGCAGTGAGGGTGATGTCCAAAACTCTCCTCCAGGCAAACAACTGAAGATGTTTGCACATTGTTGAAAAAGATCTTCACAAGACAGAGGAACATCAACAGTCCAAAGCCAGTTGGCAAAATATATGGACATCATTTCAAGCGGAGAAAATCATCATGACTGTCTTCCATTCTGGTACCATTACAAAGGAAAGTTCCCCTCGTTGTATGAAGTAGCCATAAGGGTACTCACAGTCCCTGCCTCCAGTGCTCCCATAGAGAGAGTATTTAGTCAAGGTGGCATTCTCATGAGACCACACAGAGCGTGGCTGAGCTGTCTAACCTAATTTTTTTGAAATGCAATGTGTAAATGCAGCTGCAAAAATTGCAGGCAGGAGCAAGTATTAAGGATCGACAAACCAATATCTTAATGTTTTCAATTATTTTTCAGGTTTCAAGAAAGATGAAAAGTAATAAATATGGCGATTCAGTTTATTTGAGGAGATTCCTTTCATTTTGTTTTATACAACAGTTTGTTATGACTGTGCATTGTACCAAGAGACATTCTAAGCCATATTTATAACCACAGTATAAGCTACCTCATCATATTTGTATTGCACTGCATTGTTTCCATAAAAAAAATAAAATAACTTTATTATTTATTATGTTGCCGAGCCACTTGTTTTGGATCTATTTTGTTTGTAGAGCTAATATTTCCATGTATAAAAAGTCACAAGAGGTTATATCTGAGTGTAAAACTACTGGAATGTAAACAGCACAGCACAGCCATTCCAGCAACCCCCATATACCACGTCCTCAAGTTATGTTATTGCTTTATTGACATACAGTTGTATTTACATACATTGGAAGTGAAGTCCATCAATAAAAACTTAAGTTAAAAATCTTTATGGTGTAAATGGTTGAAAAAAAAACTCTCACTCTGTTCTCTTTATCCAAGATTTTTTTTGATAGCATTTATTTCTGACACCTTGACTCGGACTTGTGAAAGTCTAAATTGTGAAATGAAAAAAGTCTGAAGAAGTCATGGTTTGTAACAGAGCTTCCACACCCAACAGGGAATTTTCTGGGGAGTCACATTTCATTATAATTGGCTATGTTTACCCACCCTTACCCACATTGCTGTATGTTATGAGATTGCCCATTTTAGCTGTATTTCTATCACATAAATACTCATGAAGGAACCCACAGTCCTGCCCCAAAGCCTCTTACTTTATATGGTTCAGTTATGGAATCATGGCTACATTTGTCAGGCACTAAATAGCTGTTTAAGCTATAATGAAGTATGACAAGGGGAAATGTTGCATCCTGAATAACATCAGTGCTGGGAACATGATTTGACATAATCCTGATAAGAGGATATCACATTGACAGTCTTCCAACAGTATTCAGTATGGATTTGTGACTCCTGTTAACAGCCAGGTAACAAATAAAAATGGAGGTGGGAAAGGTCTGGTGAGAGATCTAGTGAGAAGCTTGAATGGGGCATAGAGGTGACTGACAGCCCATTAATTCACCACACGTCACTGTTCACATGGATTTCTTTGCATCAAGCTGTGATTGCAGCATGAGGTCAGCTTTTAAACCTGCATTTGATGTTGTTTCACATTATGCTGTGTGAAATAGGATCTGAAATTGCAGTTAATGTGTGCTTTACTGGCAGATGGGGAACTTGTCATTAATTTGTCAGTGTGAATTATTGGAATCAGGCCATGCAGTGCATCAGACAGCCATGTTGTACACATGCCAGTGAATGGCACTGGGTCCTCCACTGTCTGTAGCATTACACCCAGACAAAAATGTTTGTCAAATCTGAAGATTAAACTACTTGTAAACTTGCCTGCTTTGTGATCTGCTTGTCACATAAGCAATATTAGCTCTCAGCTATTACAAACATGCTCACTTTCTTTACTAATAACATAGTGTATTCCTTAAATACATTAACAGAATTTAAATATACTTTTGAAAAATCTTTGAGTTGTTTTTTGTAGCCAAACTTTAAAACAAGTTTTAAGAAATAGATTGAATGTGATTACAGTGGCTTGTTTAAAATTAATCATGATGCTCTTGTTTTATGGAAATCAAGCACATCACATCAGATTCACTTATTCAGTAAAGAGCTACTTTCTGTCTAAATGGAAGACCAAGCATTATTTTGTTTACAAGTACAGTGCAGTGCTCGCTTCTGTTAGGATGACACTCATAAGAGATTTATTACAGAATATTCTCGTCTCAAGGTTGTACTCCTCTTACCAATCTGCTAACATCCTTGCAGTGCAGAGTGAGAGACCAGGGTTCAGTTCCTAGCTCCGGTATGTCATCTCTGTGCATCTCCAAAAACCCCAATTCATCAAAACATTTAACTGCAGATTAACTCCTTCTGCATTGAAAAAACTATGTTTGGATTATGAATTTCAGTCATGTATGACTCTGTTGATGACTGGTTATTGGTTATTAATTAAAGGATGAGAAGCTAAAATATTTTCTTTCATCTTTTCAGTCATAAAGTAACAATGCAGAAGTGATCAAAAGGGTGAAAATATTGCAAAAAAAAAAATAAATCAGAGAAGATAAAAAAACATGATCTAAGATCTGTCATGACTGCAGCTTTATAAGTTATTGAAGAGTACTCTGTGGAACACACACCAATTAACCCAGCGGCACAACAGATTAGTTCTCCCCTGTAGACCCCTCTTCGAGGATAGACATTTATGGAATTGAACCATCTGTTCAGCCATACATTTTGGAACACTCTGCTTCCAAAGCCATATGTACAGTATCTAGGCATTCTTTCATGCATGTGTCCTCATGTGCTCTATTCATTTTTTTCTTTCTTCATTCAATTACACAATATCAGATCTCACACAGGAACATTTCTTTCATAAACTATTCATAAACAAAGAATCCAACATGCTAATATTATGTTTGTGGTAAGTCAGCCACTTTAATCACTTTCAGTAGGATTATGGTTAGTGTCAGTTTTCAACAGGATCTGAGCACACAACTCTATGGCTGTGAGTGAAGAGCCCTTCACACCATGCCATACTGCTGCCCTGAAAAAATGGAGGGATGTGTCCTATCAACTAACAGCAAGCATACAGATATAGTTAATTCCTGAACAGTGTACTTGAAGATTGAACTCTTATGGATGAGTCTAATCAATGAGGACATTTTCCCTGTCTTTCCAGAGAGTTTAATCTAACATATTGAGGTTGGAGCAGCTGTTATTGGCTCAGGGGAAGTGAAAAGTACTTCTAACATTAAGTATGAAGGACAGGGAATGTATTGCCTTTTTTATACAAAGTGTTTTTTTTTTCTTCTCTGCATGTCTTACCAGCTTAGGCTGGTAAGACATATTTTTAATGAGGTCATCTTGAAAACTGAATGTCTGATTTGAGGGGAAGAAAGACAATATTTGATGAAAAGGATTTTTATTGGCTGGGTTGCACTTTTATGGATGGAAAACAAACATGTAAACATGAATTTTAAAGCAATATCATGAAATCTAACATAATATTCTTTTTGGAGTTTTCACTCCACAAAGAAGTAAAGCATAGGACCATGCATGGGACTATTGTCACTAAGTCAGCTAGGTTTTTCGATCAACATGTATGCCTCTCAGGTACAGGTGAGAGATGAAGGTTCTACTTAGCTAACCAGCCTTGCATTTAGTGATTGTTAACTTATTTATTCATAATTAATTCATATTCAGCCCCATAAATTAATTTCTGAGTAACTACCATATAAAATAATATATTTAAAAACCATATTGTAGTTGAGTAGCACATTTTATCCAAGGCGGGTTTCACCACTGATCACAATTCTTGAGTGAGTCTTGATTTCATGTGTGATAACAAGCTTCTGCAATCATTATTCATAATTGGTTATTTGTATTGTCCATCAGTGACAGAGCTTATGCAAAGTCAGCAGGTCTTTTTTTTTCTAGCTTTTAAAGTGTTGAAGCCTGATATCAATGCCAGAAATGAGAAGGCAACTGTGGCTCTCACTCAGATGAAGATGAACTGCTGTTTCACCTCTCTTGAGTCATCACTCTATGAAAAGAAACCTCAAGTCAATCAATTATCCAGGAAGGATAAACTGCATTAATGGTTGACCATCTTTGACACTGTTAATGATGTATAAAGACCATTTTGCAGAGCTTCTGATACCTTTTGGGAAAATCAATATTTGAGGAAAGTGGCCAAACAGTTGTAATATAGTTTGTTATTGTTAGAGTAATCCTCTACTACCACTGCTTAAATATTCCTAAGCCTTATTATTCCTTTAAAGCCAAATAGCTGGCTTTAATAGCAGTGCACATGTTTAAGAATGACAAAAATTATTTAAAGCATTCAAATTGCATGAACATTGGCCCTCTCACACACTCAACCATCACTTGAAGGATATTTCACTCAAAGTAAATCACTTTTTGAATTATTAGTCTGCATGTGAATCATTCTTGAAATCTGGGTGCTTATTCAAATGACCTCCCCATAGCTAACCTACATACTAGCCTGTTTAATAAGTGCAGTTTTTAGGCTAAAAACAGCTAAAGTAGACTGCCAGGCTAAATATTTGCTCATTGTCAGGTGTTTAGCAAGGTTGTTAGGCATATTGTATGGTAGTATACACTTTGGTATTTGGTATCACTCCTAACCTCTTGTATCTATCACAAACCATCCTGATGGATCTGTTCTGATGTCATTCCAAACACATTTTGATGCGTCACAACTATCCATGCTTTATGAATTTACTAGGCAGAGATTTGTGGTGTCTCTTAATACCAAAATTTCACTAAATAATAAATTGATGCCTGAAATAGACTGTGCATTGAACTAGTACATGGTCATATTAAGGTGCAGGAACAGTGAAGTCAGTAGAGACCATTGTGTATAAATATTTCATGAATTTCCAATCCAAAAGTAGTTCCTGCCTAAAATGCAGTTTTGTTCATAAATATTTTCTTGACCTTAATAGGTCAGAAGTATTGTTGAGTTCTGTAAATTAACATCAGTTTTAACACAATTTTCAATTTACAACACTCTTGCTGTTGTAATTATGATCTTAATATAACATCCAGTTTGAAAGACCTTGATTATGAAGTGATTTGCCAAAATGCTTGTCTTGGCCTAAGTTTAAGAATTGACTAGACATACCAAAAATAATTTTAAAAGTATATCATTATAATGTGCATGTATTTTAATGTTGACATTTTCTGCCTGCCCTGTGGAATAATTGATAAAATTCATATGGTGGTGTCAACAAAGAATTTTGCGATTAACTATTAGTGTCATACTAAAACCATTGGAAATAAAAAAGCCTGATAATGGTAATATGTGTTTATTGAATTTCTTTGTGCAGCTCAAATGTCTTTCGTGGCTTTTTGACTCATCTTTGTATTGCATTACAGCAGGTATATCTACTGTTTTTATTTCTGCTCCTCTGGATTGCAAATTAATAACATTCATGAAGGTACTGGTCCTGTATGCCCTAAATATGACATAGTACCTTCATGCTTTATATTGTATGCATGATCCAAATATGTTAGTCATTTGGTGCTGCTCATGGTCATGTTTAAATATCTGTTTGCTCAACCAGTATTTGAATAGCAGTGTACTGTTTGGCATAAGCTTTTCTATCACAATGGCAGGTTAATGTTGTTTTCCTCATTTATCACTTCAAAGAAAAATCCCACTCTCCTTCAATCAGACTTCAGACCATTGATGTAGGTAGAGTAAGAGTGTTAGTACACAGCCTTAGTTCCTCAAACATGCTTGTAACAGCTGGGATCTAATTGAAACGGGTTACTGCAAGCTACTGCAATGGTTAGCTGACATACCACTCTATGCTGACACATTGATGTGTTATGCTGTGTTCCCTATGTTTCCCATCTGATAGTATGCCTGTGATTATTATGGAATTCAGTGTAGCCTTTTGACAAAGATCTTTAATCCCACCCTCACTCTTTTCTCAATGTAACCCTTACAATGTTTGCATATCAAGGCAATGTTATTAAATGCACATATTACTTTATAAAGAATAGAATAATTGTGCACAATATGATACCTGATAGCAGCAAGTAATCAATCCAAAAATAAAAAGCCAACTGAAATGAAGGCTGACTATCATACATTCTCAATACAAAAAAAGAGGACAGACCTTATTGGGTCGACAGAGCTTTATTTTATTTGCAAAGAGACTAATAAAACTGTGAATAACACATTTCGCCTTGCACTTTGTCAGGTTCGCATTACAACTTAAAATTTTAATGTGTGCAGGTACCAGTGTCATTAATAGTTTTTAATTAAGTCATTACAAGACAGCCATCATTCATCAAGCATTCATTGACCTAAACCAAAAACAGCAAGGGGGGGGTCAGAAAAGGGCTAAGGTCTATTGTCCCATTGAGACAGTGAGGTTCCATAGTATTCACTGTGGATATCCAAAATGCCTCTCTCTGGAGGAGACAATTTTTCATGCCCCCTCCTCTGGGGTAGGGAGAAAACTTTGCCATACCTATGAATCTTAATGTGGCTGCAGAACCATGGTTTTTGTCTCTGTAATGCCTAGTGATAGAGTGGTCCATAGTGCCATTTTGTAGGGCTGCTTCATATTCTGGTGCATGTCATTTTAGGTTACCCTTTGTTTTCCAAACATAGACCATGCCCTAAGGGCATTTAAACATATAGATGATGAGCATAGACCTGCGTTTGATGAAATCATTTATAATATATTCTTTACCTGTATGTGGATAATTGATTGTTTTTGTATTCAAACAATCTACACATCTTCTGCAGAGATGACCTTAGATCTACTTGCCATAGTGTTTGCATATGTTGCTGATTGATTTTATGTGCTTCCAGGAATTCAACAGTGAGATTAAAATCCTCCATGCCCGGAGGACTATGATTTTTAGCTATTCTAGGCTATCTAGTCAGGTTGCACAAGTTAAATTGTGGTAGGGCTTGCATAGTGTTATGCTGACACTCACTGGTCTGGGATTGTTGTTAACCTGGTCTGACACTGTGGCTCATTCAACTTGAATGGATACGCTTATATTGTACCATGCATGACGTCGCTGTGAGTAAGATTGTCTGCTAAATGAATGTAATGTAATGTGATGTATTCCTGTATTAAAATCATTGATAGACCTAGCTGTGGCAGAAAGACAGCAATAGGTTCTGCAGCTATTTTTATTCTTCTAATATCTTTCATATTTCCCTAAATAAACCCCATCAATCAGGCCGTTTAATAAACTATAGTAGAAGTATCAGATTGCTTCAGTAACTCAGAAAATGAGCACAACTGTAGTCCTTTTGAGCAACACAGTCCATTTCAAGGAGGTTATCCTGAGGCAGGGGATTAAATCAGGTAGTGGGATAAAAATGAGTAGTATTTGGTTTCATTCTGCCCTATGAAGCCACACAGTATTTGCAAACTACATGAAGTGAGTATTGCATAAAGCATCACTTAGAAGTACAGTGTCCAGGGGTATTGGGGGGTGTCTCTGAGACCCCATTGTTTTAATGTTAACTTTCTAGTTAATGCTAGCTAATGTTAACTTTCGGCAGTGTAGCATAGTGGTTAAGGAGCAGGACTCGTAACCGAAAGGTTAGCGGTTCGATCCCCGCTGGGGACACTGCTGCTGTACCCTTGGGCAAGGTACTTAACCCATAATTGTCTCAGTAAATATCCAGCTGTATAAATGGATAACATTGTAAGGAACGGTAACCTATGAAAGTCGCTTTGGATAAAAGTGTCTGCCAAATGAATAAATGTAAATGTAGAAAGTTGATACAAACAAATAGTGACAGTGGTTAAAATCAATCAGGGTCTATACTGTCAGTACAGCTCAAAATAGGTCTGACCTATGACTCATGACAGTAGCAGTGGAGCGCTCAATTCCATGGTTTCTGTGATGCACTTCTGACCAAATCTTCCACTAGCAACACCCACATTACTGAAGGTAGTGATGACCCAACCCTGGGATGTTCTGGCTTCCTGGGGCTTTCCACCATTTGTCTCATCCCTTTTAAGCACAAAATACCCATTACTCAACAGATTGTCATGGTTCACTGATCCTGCATCATGTTATACTTTGACAGAAATGATTCAGCATGTGCATTCAAGCTGTTTTCTTACCATTTCATTAATAGTGTGATAATTTTAGGGACTTTTTGTATGTGTTTGTCTTGATTTTGAAGAGTCTGTGTATTGTTAGGCCATGTTAGAATACAGAAAATGGAGCTCCCGAATGGCCAGTTGTGTATTGTTTCCAAAAAAAAAAAATATATATATATATATATATAGGTTTTGATATTATGGTATAAGCAAGGATGGGAGTTTCTTTAACATAGGCACTACAGTCATGGCCACCTTGATGTCATCTTAAATATTTCCACACACACACACACACACACACACACACACACACACACACACACACACACACACACACACATATATGTGTGTGTGTGTGTGTGGAAATATTTAAGATGACAAAACCTATTTTTTACATACATCCATCCATGCCACTGTTTCTGATTCTGAGAGAAAACTGAGTTATGTCCTGTGGATTTTTTTTTTGTCTTTTTTTTTCAGGACAATACTTGTATTTGCTTTTTTAGTGACATACAGTTTATAATTGAAATTCTGTATTTGCCAGCTATAAACAACCAGGATGACTAACACAGGGTAGAATGTTGCTCAAGGGAAGAACTGAATTTGTACATATTTCACACATAGCATTGTGAGGGTCTGTCATTGGTGTAAAAAAATGAGGAGCTGCTTCTTGTTCGACAGAGCCAGGAGGAGGTCAATCAGGTTAATGCTGAGGATAGTGGAATTTAACCACAGATTTCTTCCTGATGTTGCATTTTTGAGTCACAGTGTTGAAATATTTGTCTGAATCTGTGCAAATTTGTATGTTACATATTGTGCCTGTTTATTAGGTTGTTTTTGTTTCATATAATAGAGTATGCTTAGTAACTGTTAAATAAGCTTATTTACATATGATAACATATTCATATGTAATTTATACCTGTCTCACTTCTGAAGCACTTTATTTCCTACTTTATTTCCATTCATGATTTCATGAGAAATGATAAGCTTTACAAAAAATGACTGTGAAGAAAAGGCCAATGTAGGTGGAAATGGAAGGTTGCAGATGTGCTGTTATCAAGAAAGCCAGTTTCAGATGTGATTGTGACCTGTTCAAGGCATTATTCTGGTTTAAAGCAGTAATGGTTGTCCATTAAAGTCTGAACTACAGATACCTCCCACCCCACCTACACCCCAACCCATGGGGTGCCAATCAACACCTCACTTTTTCCTCAACCAGCTGTTAACTAACAGACAATTTTTCACAGTCTACTGTTGAGGAAGTCCAGATAGGCTATGGAGAGGGGGTTGTTAAATTTGGTCAGGACAGGTGTGGTGCAGTACTTAAGAGCCAGAGCTGATCTTGTTTTTTTTCCAATCTGTGAATGTGTTCACTTGAGGACAGTACATTCTGACTGGTGTGAGACAAGGATGTTGCAGATCTAGGCGTAAAACAGATGGGCCAAGGAGCTGGCTGTCTTTGAACCAGCATGGGCACCCAATAACATTACTATCTTAATATGATTCACTTACCCTCTGTGGATCTGGTTTCACTTCTTTCATTTAGCCTCAGCACCTGCATCCTCGTCAGGCTCATTGTTACTGCCTGTACAGAAATGACATCATGTACAGCAGTGAACTCTGCCACTGTAAAGGCAGTCAGTACAGAAATGACCTACAACAGTCCATGCACCAATGACAGCTTTTACAGCACATTTGTGTATGCTCCAGATGATTCCTTATCTGGAATGCTGACAGTGACTCTGTTGTGTACATGAGGCCGGGAACAAAGCAAGAAATGCAGGACACACTCATTAAATCGCCATAGCAAATACCCCTTTGAAGACATCTGCGTGTCATTGATTGAACCTGATGGTGTTCTCAGTTCTTTTGTCTTCAGTCTCAATTGCAGTTTTCATGTGCCTTGTGTTCTATTTGCCCCTGATGCGAACTGTGAGCATGGTGTTGTTTTACATAAATGTAATTAAGTGCAAAATATTCTCTATGAATAATTCAAAGCAACTGCAAACAAAATCAAGGAAGCCTCCATGGCTTTTCAGCCCCTTCCAATATGAAATTGGAATATGGTTGTTCTGGGGGGCAAAAAAGAATGCAGAAGTCACATTGTGTCATACATACTGTTTCCTAACAAATTACAAATACTTTGGTGAATGTGTTTGAATGTGAGAAACGAAAATCTGAATTCCCTTAAGCACACTTTTACATTGTTGATGCTGTATGGTAACGATGGCAAACTGCATCATCAGTACTTATGGTCCTTTTTATGGCCTCACAAAAGAGAGTCAAATGGCTTTATGTGGTAAAATAAAACAAACCAATACCCATAACATTTTTGGAGTGGTGACTGCGTGACTGCAATTCCCCAGAGATCTTCATCCAAAATTAAATTCAGTTGCCTGGAGATAATGATCTAGACTAATCACCATTTTGGCTCTGGGAGTAAAAAGTGCAGTGATTCACCAAAAAAAAAACCCACCTCACCATTTAAGCTCTTTGTAATATGTATGCACTATGTTTTCACTCTCTACAGCTTTGTTTTGTCTGACAAACTGCTGCAACCCAGGGAAAGAGGTATCAGGTAAAGAGGAAGGTCTTCCTGTTGGTTAACAGGGAAGAGATTTAAAAGGGAGTCTAGTCTCATGGGGGTGGCGGTAGCCCTATTAGTTGTGACTTACATCTCTTTTTCTCAAGTAATGAGGCAGTGTTTATCCTGAAAGGAAACTAGAGAGAGAGAGAGAGGAGGGGGAGGGGGAGGGGAATGACAGAAAGGGGAGAGGGAGAGGGAGAGAAAGGGAGAAACAGAGTCTTCTCTAGCATTCACCCACCTGCCTTACGGGTTTGGCAGTCTACCAGCTCCTCCCTTCTGCTCTCCCCCCTTCCCATTTGCTGAGCCAGCTCCCAGCAGCACCTGAGCAGCCAGCACACTCCGCCAGGGGGAATCCTACTCCCATTTCTCCTCCCTCCCTGATCTTTCTTTGTTTTCATACGGCACGCTTGCTTCAGTCGCCTCAGGATTATGCTGCTTTGAGACCGGTTCTGTGTCACTGTGGCTTTTTCTGTACCTCCTCTCTTTTGCAGTTTTGCTTTTTTTCCTTTCATCTGATCTAGTCCTCCACACACCTGGGGTTTCATTCTCTAGGATTTAGCCTGGACTTGCGCGAATTTTGGCAAAGCCCTTTTGGCCGGCAGAACAGGGGACTGCACTAAACCACGAAAAACTTGCAGAGGTATATCAGCTTTGTAGGTGAGAGAACCTTGATCATTGTGTACTTACTGTGGTATTGCTATGGCTTGCTGCTGTTTGAAGGTACAATTCCTGTCTAATATTTAGAAAAATGTCCTGTTATGCTGACCCGGGGTTTAGTGTAAACTGTGCAGGTATTTGTGATGTCAGTGGTGAAAGTGCATCCCAGTTCAGACAAAGTTGCTTACACTTGAAAATCTCCTGCCCTTTATGTACTGCTCAGCATCAAATTGACATGTGATTGACATGACAGTATATTCTCACAATGAATACATGAATTGTGGGGTACATCATTGATAACCCAACACAGGAAAAGCTGCATTAAATATGAGCGAACCCCTCTCCTCCCTCATAAGGTTTTCTTCTCCTTCCTAAATTCTTCAGAAACCTCCCACTGTTTACAGCTTTTTTTAAAATAAAACTTCACATCAAGCTTCTTAAGATAATGTATGCAGTTGTAGAAGAGGTGTGACAGCACAAAGTTACTGTAGGGGGGAAAATGATTTCCACTTTTATTGCATGGTTCGTTAAGAGGAAATCATCCACCTCCTTTCTCCTTTTCCTGGCAAGCAGTGCACTGATGCTTGTAAAGCTAATAAAGAAAAGCTCATCCACTGTAAATGTTTTCCCCTTGCTTAATCAGGAGTGGCTGATTTAATATCTATTACCTGTAACAACATCTGCTCCAGCTTCCTGTTCAGCACACATACCTGTTCATTTCCCAGGTAACATTTGTAAAGTGCAAGCTGCTTTTAAAGCCTCCAGAAAAGTAGCCAGGGAATGTTGCATTGGTATGGCATTTTTCAAAGATAAATTATATTGCCATGTCTCCATACCTGTCGGTTGTGTTCTTGCAATATTTAATATCCAAAAACCCATGTAATACGAGAGCACTTACGCACAAATGTAACAAAGATTGTAATCTTCTGAAAGCTGCAGAATGTTTGAGAGGGGAGCGTGCTTATAGCACAGGAACCAAAGATCAAAGATGTATTGAAACTTTGGCTTCCATTATGTTTGTGTGATTTTTCTCTGTTCATATGGCATTCTGTGCTTGTTCATCTAGTGAGCACACTTTGTTGTTACCCAGTTATCCAACAATGAGAAAAAGCTGAGCAATAATCTCAGCCTGAGAAGACTAACTAGATGAATTTTGTTAAACCAGTTTTTCAAGATTGATTCAGCCACTTCAGAAGACACAGATATTTTATACAGAGACAGTTAGGGACATCATACAGAGACAATGATATTGAGGAACATCTTCTTTCCTGAAGTTACTGAAAATGCTGTTTTAAAGGAAGTATTTATAAACCAAAGACGTATCAACTGAACATAAGTTGCACTAGTTGAAAAGGTCTGTAGATTGCTGAGTTCTTCTTGTGCACAGAGTACAGTGCTACACAGTCCAGCATGGACTGGTGATTACACTGTGTTGTTCTCATCAGTTTACATGGAGGAAAAGTGGGATTGGGTCTGTTACTAATGTGAATATCGAAAGGAGGGAAAGCTCAATAAGTAATTTAGAGATATTTCACAGACAGAATATTTAGTGGAGATTATCACAATTTATTGCCTGAAGAGATGAGGCACAAAACCAGTGCCTGCTAAACACCTCAAATTTATTTCCAAAAATACAAGGTGTCATATATAGCCTAGCACTTACATTGATAAAAATGACAAATAAAAGCAAAGCGATAGCTTAGATGGGATGAATGTCCATGGATGAATATTCTCATAGAGTTTATTTTGTTTTTGTGCAATTATTGTATTTGACATCAATGTGTACAATATCAAGACTGTTGTCATTTTGACCAGGAGAAACATCATGATAGATATTTTGCTATAGAAGGTCTTGTTGTGTTAACATAGCAATTGTCCAATGCTGACTGCCCCATTCTATGATTGTTTTTGTGTGTTGCTGGTTACAGCAAATACTTCATGAAAATCGAAAATTGTGAAGCCAAGCAGACTTGTAAGGATTTGTGATACCAACCCCAGTTCTCTATTTCCAACCACAAGCATTAAACAATTACACAAGAATAACAAGAAATTCATAAAGACAGTTAAATTCACCCATTGTCTGTATACTATCTATATTTGAGTCTTTGATTTAGCCTGGTCCCCTTTTTGCATTTTCATATAGAGACAGTGGGAAAGGGCTTTGCTTCTATTTGCTTTTATTTAATGAAGCAAAGCTTCAGTACATAGTAATTTGCCCACCACCCACAATTACAGTTTTTGGTGTGCTTGTATGTGTTCAAGTGTAATTTAAACCAAAGCACTTGTAATTATACCTTGAAGTCTGGTACAGTCCTCATTTCCAGAAGTCTGCCCACCAAAACAGATCCATTGTTTATTTTACAACACCCCGTAGCCTTTAATTACCACATTTGTGTTTGGTGTCAGGGCTTGTTAGAATGAGTGCTTGAGCTAAGTTTGTGTCTATTCCATTTTGTAGTCTGTGTGGCAAAAATGCTTTTCATCCATAACACTTCCATTGCATGGAGATGGTTTCAGTCACAAAGTGCTATTCATTTTTTTTACATGTTTCTGAAGAGCCAGCCTTGATTCCCTTATTATTTCACAGATTTTATGTGGCATGTTTCTGATGGAGCTCATGATTGATATGAACTGAGTGCTCAGACATATACTGGAAATTGGCTCACAAAATATTAGCAAGTTGGATTCTCTTAAAAACATGTGCAGAATGAAAAATGTGTTTGTGGCCTTTCTGCTTCATCCATTTGTTTTATTTCTGAAATTCTATTATAAATCGTTTTTAGGTGACAAGACCTGTGGTTCTGGTGAATAAGTATTGTGAGTTTTAGTTTGTCCTCCTTTGTATGCGTGTGTGTGTGTGTGTGACACACACAAATGCATCCATATCTGATATTTCAGGAGATATATTTTGTAGGAGCCTTCTTCATATTGAGATTGCCACTTCATCTGAACTACTGTAGTTGCATCAGCATTAAAGACACAGTGTACATGAAGTCTGAGGTAACTGACTAATCCATTTTATCATCACTCTGGTGGGATGCCTCACTGAATATTACAACATTGTTTCTCTCCCAGCAATGTTCTGTGCAGCATTTTATCCACTGAGGAGTCAGTTCTGAAACTTCAAGTAAATTACACCTGTAACATCCCTGATCTGCAGCTGCAAAATCATTGAACATTATTGTTCTTTTACATAGTACTTTAACCTCTCACCCACTTTTGTAGTGTGGTTAAAAAGCCCTTGTCAAACAGCAGGTGATGAAATGAACTGGTGTGGAAAGGTCAAAAAAGAATTTTAATAACACTGAAGTTTATCATGGAGGGATCGCTTAACTAAGGAAATTGTCAAATGTCAGAGGGAGAATAGGGGCTGTGCAAAATGTTGCATACTAGCAAGGTTATTTGGAGCAAGCTATATAAATGGAAGCTGGCATTTCTGGCCCCACATTGGGTGTAGAATGTTTTAATGCGCAAATTGTTCTACAGAGAGCAGCCCTGTGGAGTGAGGGCCTCTCCAAACATATTAATATGACTATTGAAATGTATCAGCAAGCATTAAGATAAAGCCCCTTTGGTAGAACGTGATTACGCGTTTTATTCGCTGTGCTAAGCGGATCCAACAAGATCAAGTGCAGCTTCTCCTCCAGTAAATATAGAGGGTATTATGGAAGTGTATTGAAAATTATTTTTCATGTCAGTTCTTTTTTTTTAACCCTGTGTTCATACTTCTTTAGGGCAGTGATTATGCTGCGAAATATATATATTTTCAGACTGTACATGTTTGTTTTCAAGTTTCAAGCTTTGTCAGTAGATAGTGTCTTCACCTGTTTCATTATTATTATTATTATTATTATTATTATTCAGACCTTATAGTTGCAGGCCAAAGCATAGTACTAACCAGGATGTTGGAGGGGAAGTTTCTACAGAGCCATGACAATCTCATTGTAAAAGTAATGCAGTCACAATAGGAGCATTGTAACAGTTTGAGCTATGGACAAGGTGTCTGGAGGACACAATTTGTTTTGTTTTGCTGGGGTAGGATGGGATTGCATCAGCTATGACTCTGTGGGTTACTGTTAATCAGCACCTCCTCGCAACTCTCCAGATGCAGTTAAGTTGTTATCAGTAAAGGATGCACCAATCCTCCCATTGACACTAAAGAGGTTATGAATGAAGGAAGAAGAATATAAGTGCAAATATGAGTATGGATATCAAGGCGGAAAATGGTCAGAGGGTGGGTGTTCATGGATTTGTCACCCACCAGGGCTGGGTAATAGGCAGTTTATCACCAATGTTTTCCATGTCCTGTATCATACAAAAAAAGTAACCGCTGATGACACCGCTATTACTTTTCCATGTCTGTGTTTTAAGAAGGGGGAATTGAAAGGTTTCTAATATGGCATATATATTCCCAGGATTCTCTCTGTTTTCAAGGATCAGCTAGACACCAGTAGTAGAATTCTCACTGACTGTGGGAGATAAAGCCATCCAGCCCAAACAGACTCCACCTCATAAACCTAGGGTACATGTCTAGAGCCTGAATGTATTTAGATTTCAGGTTGAGCAACAGGTATCCATGTGGTGTGGTGGCAGTCAGTGTATAATTCTGTGCAGATATGCTAGAAATCATTTTACATAAACAATTCAGAGCACAAACCTCAGTCTTATTTTAGCATCCAGTCTTAAATGTAAGCAAATATGGGCAGGACAATAAAACATACTTCTGTCCACTTGGGAAAAGGATAACATCTAGCTAATGGAAAAGTAATCAAATGGCCAACAACTATTTAATGGATTTTTTTCCTTTCTTTTATCATTAATTTTAATTTTAATTATTACAGTAGAGGCTTCTACATCTAGTAATCATTTTATCTGGCTGTTATTTCAGAACATATATATCAGTAGCATAGTCTTAAAGCAGTCTTGGGTAAGAAAAGTATAATCTTCTCCTATTGTTTGGCTTTCATGCAGTTTTAAAGTTTTTTTCCCTCCTTTCAAAACTTCTCCTACATGGATCTTCATCCATGGTCTGAGTATTAGGGATGGTCATACAAACCTTTTGGGAGTCATTTTCAGAAATGCACACATTGAAGTACTGCTGACATGAACATGGGAGAGCATTAAAGATCATCATGCCTGCATACAACCACTGATGTAAAAAAGTGAATACAAAGATGCAATGTTGTTTGGTGCGGGGATCAGGTCCCATAAGGTCCACCAACACATTGAAAATAAGTGCTTCCTTTTTCTCTTTTTCTGGTATGTAAAACTATTAACAGCATCAACTGACTTTTGAAACACTGTTAATCTGTAAAGGTGCACAAAATACTAGTCAAAGGTCCTCAAACACAGAATGCACATGCTATTAATGAACTGAAGATGATGGGACATTGAAGTCAGGTGTGCAAATCTTACCATTGATGTCTAAATGCAGGGTTAAAACAGTTGCTATGTAGTTTTATTTGAGGGCCACACCCTATAATGTCACTCTATAACCAACCTGTTGTACACCAGTGTGACATTCTGACTTTTCTGCCCCACAGCTTGATATCAGTCCCCACCTCTGGAATTTGCCCATACTTTAATCCACCAGAAGATGTTACTGAGTGTGTCTTTTTAAATTGAACAGTTAAAGTATAATGATACTACTTGGTGCAAGTTCATCATTAGGGGTAATATATGATTGAGCATTGGGTTCAAGAGAGAGAGATTGACAGAGACTTTTAAACAAACAGAAGAAGACAAGAGGGTCTTGTGATGCAGGGGCTAGAGTGAAAGGAGGTTTAATTATGCAGAAGGAAACACTATAACCTGAACTCTCATGTATGACTACTGAATTCAGGCATTGGATGGGACTTCCCTACCGCACTGACAGGATTTTCAGGATGTAAACATCAGTGAGTTTTTGAAATCCTTTAGTAGACATAAACACTTTTTGTGAGTAATCAGTGGCAGATGTTTATGTTTCAAAGGGTCAGTTGTGTGTATACAACCTGCAGTGGTTACTTACTTAAAGACATTCAGTATACAATCTAAAGCAAGTAAGAGCTAACTTTACTTGCTTCATACAAGAATAATCAAATAATGACTCAACACATATAGAAATACATGCCACTGCATGACTGACCTGCCTTTGGACCTGAACAGCACTTCTATTCTGAAGCCATCCCTGATATTTGTCAGGCATTTTGATGGCACAGCACTCACATTTAATTTTCTGTTTAAAGGATTCATAATGAATTACACTAATTGTGTGTATAGTATGGTTTGAAACATATCAAAAGACCCTAGTGCTGTATAATTTGTACTCTTGTAGGGGCCATCATAATAATGCCCTGAAATGAATACATTTGATCTAGCAGCAAGTCTTTCAGCCTCATTAGATAATATGAAACTGCTTAATCAGGCATCCTCATAGTTTATTTCAGTGCCAGGTAGACTGATGGGAGTAGATGTTGATGTTGATGGCTGAAACACTGAAGTCATTGTAACCCTTGTAAGCCCCATTTGCAATTGTCCCTAAATTTGCCCGATGGCAAACTGTGATGGGACACTGGTCCGAACAGTGGCAGTAATGAAAATGGTTGTGAAATGCGTGAGTAAAATCACGACAGTTTATACTGCCTCTTTGACTTGCATTCTTACTGGCAAATTATTCTATGTACACATACTTTGGTTTGGCTATGGATTTCATTTTTTTTTTGAGAACAAAATCACACAGAGTTCTTGGGAATAATGAAAATCCAAAAAAATTACAGTATCCAGTTTTGATTTGATGAACCTTCATCTATATCATGTTTTTGGATTTAAATAAATCAGCTAGTGTCTGCTCTGGAAACTGTACAGAACTGGAGAATTTTATTTCATTGAGTTACAATGTACTGCATAGCAATTACAAAATGCATTAGTAACCATGCAAGCATCTCTATAGGCAAATAATGACCACATTATTAAAGGTGGAATTAGATGAACATGGTACATTTTAATTAAAAGATGCTCTAAGTATACAGAATCAACCTCTGCTGATGTACTGCTTTGAAAGTGGTATAGTCTTCATGCTGAGAGGAGGTTTGTCAACAATAATGTGTACATAAAATCCATGGAGCTGCCTGGTTATGACTATAATGTCTGCTTTCAAATGGGATTAAGCCCATTCTTTTATGGAATTCAATATGTGATTTAAAAGCTAGATCACATATTGATGATTATCCATTATTTTCCAGTTTGCACATTTAAACTTCAGCTCTGTGAAATAGAGTCACAATCAATTCACTAATAAGTACAGTAGAACTAACCGAGGAGGGAGCAGCTGATTTATAAGTGCTCTGGCAGGGGCTAAAATGTGCTAAATTGTTGGCAGAATGCATGATGCATACAGTTGTTGAGATACATGAACGTTTTCTCATATCATGTCAGTGTCTAGAAGGAGAAAGTTCTACTGTAAAGAAGGAGACATATTAAACTTTGGTTTCTTCTGCTCCTCAAGACATTTCCTTATTGTAACAAACAGTGTGATTTCTCAATGTAAAAGTAAGATTTTGGGGGTATGTCTGCCTAGAAGAGAAGGTCACACACCACAATGCCTACTTTGACTCCTGAGTGCTCCTCACCATGAGGTGAATGTTATGGGTTTCAATCTCAGTGTATGGCACAGCTGAGGCATTCTAACAAGGTACTTTTCCCCCTTGTGTCTACTGGAGGTTTTGTAAAATAATGTGTGTGTGTGTGTGTGTGTGTGTGTGTGTGTGTGCAATGGCTGATTAATCAAATAAACTTTTGGTTGACAACCAATTACTTGGTTGTCAGATTAGGTTTTAAGGCATATACCCTCAGAACAACAATGCCAGTGTTGTGGGCTCAGAAAGCAATTTTATGAGGAAGCCATTGTTTTCATCAGTTTTTCCAGTCTCATTTAGTCTTGTGAATCATTTGGGAAAACAATATACACTACCTCTTTTTTCTTTGTAAAATACTTTAAATAGATGTGATGTCCCATTTAACAGTTGTCGGTGTTCCTTATCATTATCAAGTTGAGTATTTTAGAGTCTTTCAAGCAGCACTAAAAGACACAGCGGAGTGTGTAATGAAACGCAAGTACATCAGCTAATAACTGTTACCCTGTTGCTACTGAAAAAAGGTCACTCATATCTGATAATGTAATTATTCTACTTGAGGCAATGCCATTGTTTGTGGTCTCATTATATAACATGACACTGTTTTGTCAGGCTTCCTCATAGTTTATTTCTGCGCCAGGTGCATTGATGGCAGTGCATTGATGGCTGAAGTCATGACAACCCCTTAAAATAAATGCAGTGTTAGAGCAGGCCCATTTAAGTCCCATTTAGTTTCTGTGCCTTAATTTGCTGACTGATCAGACACTGATCCACACAGTGGCAACAATGAAGCTGCATTTGTAATGCATGGATAATCTTGCGAATACAAAACCTTTTATACAATCTTAGTCTTGGTACCTTACCTTTATCTCTTTTTTTGTTTCAATTTCCTTAAATCATACAGTTGACACATGTTGTATTAGACTACAACATGGATTATACATCGCTCAAACAGCAGAGTGTACCCAAAGTTATGCAACCAAATTTCTTGAATGCTATACATAGCTTAAGTGTACTGTTGTTTTCCCTGCTTCACACACAAACATGATAAAAATGTCTATGAATGTCTGGGAAGATGTCAAGCTTTTCCTTACTGAGTCTGTATTTTGTAAGGGGCAGAGTGCTGTAACAGGGAAAGGCACCCATGTTCTGCTGAATCATTCAGTTGTAAGCCACAAGCGTCACATATGCCAGTCGCTTGTTGGGGTCTGACAGCAACATGCCATTCCAGTCATACATTAGGCTTATCTTATCATAACACCCCCTGCCCCCACCAATACATGATGTTTAAATCGCTTGTTCAGGGGAACATCACAGCAAATGTGACATGATAAAATATCATGCTCGCACCTTTTGCTCTTTGAATAATCATTTATTGTGTTACTGGTTTGATTGATTTGGATTTGTCAGAGAAAATGCACATAGATTGAAATGCTGTCAGGCAATAAAAGTTTAAGGAGTGGCAAAAAAAAAAAGGAGTGGTGGGTGCTGCATTTCTCTATAACAGTTGCTCATTGTCATCATGTGAGAAGCAGCATATAAGAGTTAAAAACCTTTGACAAAGCCAAGAGGACATTTCATGATCTGCAATATTTCTATGGAAATAATACATATTATATAATATTTCACATAATTTTAGCTGGCACCTTAATTCTTTAATCTCTTTTCCTCATTATTCAATTTTAAAGTGTTAACATCATGGCAAAAAAGCAACAAATTTGTGTGGAAAGAATACTTTAAGGGAATCGATAATCCTTTTCTTTTTTTATTTTTTTAAAAAAAAGTACCAAGCTCTTCAGTCTGTTTCAAAATAACCTGTGTTTCAAGCACAAAAAGGCTGGGCTGCCCATCCTGTCAGGTGATGTCAGTCTGGCTTGCCAGTCGATTGATTGTTTACTTTGGGGGAAGTAGAAGACACATTCCCATTCAGGTTTAATGATTAACAAGATAGCTGCAGGCCATACATCAATTAAGGGCGTACTCACACTAGGCCGGGTTGCCTTGTACTGTTCTCCAGCATGATTATCCCTCCTCCCCACTCCCCCACTGGCCTGCACTCACATTGCGCTTAACGTTCCGGGCCCGAGCACGCTTACGTCATCATGATGCGATTTTTTGTGTTGAGGAAAAGCGCTCTCACACAGCGCAATGGAGTTCATGATATCTTCTACCTATCTTTTCTGCTTGATTAAATCAGGTATGCTCAGCTAATCAAACATGCCACTGATGAGTTCAGTCAGGTAGGTAGAGCAAGGATAGATAGAAGATATACAGTACAGTGTACCGTCAGGAGTAGGGTTGGGAAACACTGCCTTATAGATTTATTGATTATGAAACGCAGCGATTTTCAGTTAATTGTGCTACGCATATAAGAAGATTTCTACGGAGGCAGCTGACGTTTTAGTCATCATGCTAAGGGACAGACCAATATTTTGTGTCAGATTACAGTAGCCTAATCACAATAATATTAGCTAATGTTAACCAGTTAGGGCTACTACTTGTGGGTGCGCTACTGTCATCATTACAACAACAAACATCTTATATTACTACTTGGATAGTACACTTTTCAATTCATTGGAGAATATTTGGGTTAATAACGGGTCTGGTTCTCACCTTATTGATGAATGTGAATTGTAGTCAGCAAGTAAAGCTCCAAATTCCTCCCTCAACGTCAGCTGCCTCCGTAAAAATCTTATACGTGCAGCACAATTAACTGAAAATCGCTGCGTTGCATAATCAATGCTAACTGGCTGGGGAGCTAACATTAGCTATTTAGCGATAGATTTGACAAACATAGCTAGTTAGCTAACAGGCTACCTGTCTGAACGATTGTTGAAGACTAGCTACTTAAACAGGTTGGCTACTTCATTTGTGATACTCTGACTAAGCCCCTGACAACAGCAATGCTTATATCGCCACATAAAATACGGTTAGTTTTATTTCACTTGCTATTAATCAAGCTAATGTGGGGATCCACAGTGTTATTTTTAGGTATCGGTCTACAGAACTAACCAATCAAAGATCATTTTGGAGGTAGCCAGCTTGTTATATTTAAGGAAGTCAGCTAGCTAATCAAATGATGGTTTAAAGCCCATATGTCAATATCAAGGCCCGTGGGCCAGACACGGCCATCCACGACTTTTAATCAGGCCCACCAATAAATTGTGACAATCAATTTAATGTGGCCCGTGCTCTGGTGGTTAAATATACGTCCATGACAATACAACATTGAAACACAGGAGGCGCTGCCGCGCTCCACTCTCACGCTTTTCAAAAAATTGTTCAGCATTTGATAAATACTATTTTGCTTTATTAATCAATGCTGGTAACAACAGTGGCACCCCAAGAAAATACACAGTGGGGTGGCCAGGTAGGGCCAGTGAAAATCTTGGGGTGGCACTAGCATGGTAACCACCGGGGGTGGGGGATGCAATAACAGCAATTCATTTTCACGAAAACAGGCTCAGATATTTCACTTTTAATGGCCAAATGCAATAGAACAAACTGGATTTTTGGATTTAAACAAACTGAATTTAGGGATTTAAATCTTTGCAGTTAAAACCTATGGGTACTGAACGCAGTATTTTTTTGTTTAATGTTATCTAGCTACATACAATGCAATTGTGGGTAAATGCTATGTAGATAATTTGATTCTCTAAGCCTAAACACGATTAATGGCGATGGCAAAATATATCTGGATTGAAAAAAAAATCGTTACGTTTTAAATGGCAATGTATTAGTAAATGATGTGATGTAACCAACTGGCCAATAGGCTATCCGCAATCAATGTAGCCAGCTAATTTATTTATAGCAACCTAGGGAGACCGGACGTAAACACATCCGTCTTACAAGAGAAAAAAACAACAAACATCTGAAATCTGCAGTAAAAACAATAAAATACGCACTTTTCCCGTTCAAACTTGGACAAGTCCTGTCATTACAGATACAGTGTAGTGGTCAGTGTCTGATATTTCTGCGGAGTGGAGGTTGAAATTGATAAAAATATCCTAAATAAATGAAAATATAATAATAAAAAAATTTGGCTTGGTGGCGGTGGCGTAGCCAGGAATTGATTTTCAGACGGGCCTCGGTAAAAGTGAGCGGGCACGAATTATACACTCATGATACATGACTGGCCTACATAGGCTACTGTTGAATAGCTATACTGCAGGCGTGTCCAGTCTAATTTGTTTGCACTGAAACGGAATCAGAGATAAACAAAATACATCCCCGCTTCTATTCATAAAGCCCCCATTGGAAATGCAGTGGACTTGCGTTAGCATTTGCTTGCATTACAAGAAAGTAGCCTAAACATTGACAACACATTTACGCGTCACTTTTTGCCTACCCATTAGCCTCAGTGAGTGTCCAACACACACACCCACACACACGCTAGTCTTGAAAAGTCACCAAAGATTCCTTCCCATATTATACACTGACTCAAGATATTTGCCACGGTGGGCAGATAAAACACATTTAAGCCTACCTGCAATGTAGTTTGGCCAGCATAGGTCACGTTACATACTGAGTCGGAGACCACGAGGCTTGGCATTGAAAAGTCTAATAATCTCATCAGTGTCCAGGGGGTCCGCAAGTTCACGCTCCAGTGATAACAGGGTCAGGTTGCTATGCCTGAGTGTGGTCATTGATGACCGTAAGCGTGTTTTAATTCGATTAGCTACTGAGAACAGTCTCTCAACGGTGCATGTTGTCATTGGCAAGGTCACCATCACTCTCAAAAGTGTGTGCACATTTGGAAAAATATCCGCAGGGCAGCTGTCTAGCACTTCAATGAGAGTAGGGAAATTCTGCTGGTCTGATTGCTTTTTTCGATTGTAATGCTGAACGAAGACTGTGAATTCTGCATCCCCAACTTCTAGGCCATAGAGCTGACATGTTGGTTCCCAAGATCCTTGAAAGTGTGTTCCAGACATTTCCATTCTGGTGAGTGTCTGAATTAGCTTTGCAGTTGGATTTTGTTTTGCTCCCGAGAGAATTTTGCCCTCCGGGTTTCTGCCTTTGCATGCGGTGGATGTTGTGAAAGCAAAACACGCAAAACATAGCCCAAAACACGATCTTTTCCTGAACCTAAAATAGTTTAGTTGCCGAAACCTAACCAAACTACAACTGAAAACTAACGCTAGAAGGCAGAATCCTCCCGACAGCTATCCATGTTAGTTATCCTGCATTATTTATCTGCTTAGCTATCTCTAGATCAGTGGTTCTCAACCAGTGTGCAGAGGCACACTGGTGTGCCTTCAGACAAAGTGAGGTGTGCCGTGAAATTTTGAGGAACCCAATGAAAATATGGGCATAAGAATGAACACCCCTGTGATAAACTATAATAATGTGTGTGACAGAGTGTGCCTTGGTGTTTTGGTTTGACCTTTCGTGTGCCTTAGCCCCAAAAAGGTTGAGAATCTCTGCTTTAGATTAATGATGAATTTACTTTTACAGTGTTGATATATTTCTGTCTCCTTGAAGGTAAACCAGCATATGAAATGGATGAGACAAATCATTATCTCTAGCACTGTGTTATTTCATATGGATCACTTCCAATACATGCTATTTTTTCCAGGTATCGTCTCTTTGCAAATTTGCAGCCTGATATCTGGTCCAGGTTCTTTTAAGCTGGTTTTTAACACCTCGGTTTATTTTTTGAGTCTTTCCTCAGCGACCGCGCACTGCATTTGACGACAGATGCCCCAGAACGCACTGAATCAGCAAACTATAACTCTTGGTTGCCAAAGATCGTGGATCCTGGCAGACATTTTGTTTTCATGATGCCGTGACTGTTTATGATTTGTGCATCCATGTCTGAGATCTGTGTCATTTTTAACACCTGGAGTCTTTCCTAGTGTGGAGGTAACGATTGAATCAGCAAACTGTTGTGGCAATTTTCGTTTGCGTGATGATGTGACGTCCCACTCTGAAATGTTTGGTCATCAGCTCTTCAGTCAACTTCATGACTTTGTCGAAATCCCCATCCAAATTGTTTCTAAAGTTCACAAGGTTCGATTTCAGATTCTCAATCAGGCCAATTGAGTCTGTGACAGCTAGCGTGGAGCTCTGTAAACCCTTAGTTGCAAATTCGGAGGTGTCAAAAAGCTTTCCGAATGTTACCAGCAGGAACAGAAACTTTTTTGTTTAAATTTGATGCAACAGTGAATCTGCTTCAATTTTTGTCTCGCCGTTTTTCTCTGAGCACTGAGCTAGCATTTCCAGAATAACATCTAGCAGTATGAGCACTTTGTTTACTGAACCTGCTTTTGAGCTCCAGCGGGTGTCTGTGGCGTGCTCAAGCTCCAAGCGCTGTCGCCCAGGGTGCATCTCTCCCTGTATCTCATGGAAAATTGCGTGTCTGTGTGCTCCGGCAATAAAGGTGTGCAGAGCGTTCAATGTCTCGAAAAATGTGCTTACATGTCCTGACACCGAGGCCACTGTGCTAAGAACCAGGTTTAGCCTGTGCGAGTTACAATGAACGTAGATGGCGTTGGGAAACGTTGGTTTCAGGATTACATGCACTCCTCCGCGGTTCCCAGACATTACAGCTGCCCCATCAAAACACAGGCTAACACACAGGAGAGGGTCCAAGTCCAGTGGCTCCAATAGCCCCAGTATTTTTGCTGAAATGCCATTAGCAGTCATGTCTGATGTGTCCAGGAATCCAATTGCCCTTTCTTTAATGATACCTGCATGAAAGTACCGAACACACACAGCCACAAGTTCCTGTTTGGACTTATCCTTATACTCATCAGCCAGTATGGCAAAATAAGTGTTGGGGATTTGTAGTTCATCCTTGATTTTTTTAAGTATAAGCGATGCTGCACAGGCAAGAAGTTTATTTTGTATTTCAGGGCTCATGAGAGTTGCATTGCGTGGGAGCTGTTTCAGTCTAGTCTAAATGGACGGATCATATTTGGACACAAATTTTAAAATTTCTAGGAAGTTTCCTTTGTTAAGGGAGTCGCCACTTTCCCTGTGGCCTCTGAGAGGAATATCTTGTTTCGCACACAACATCACTATATCTAGCACGACTTTTAAATGTTCTGTGTTTCTTTCTACAAATGTTTCCCCATGAATTTGACTTAAAACTGTACCTCGGCTGTCTGGCAAGTGACTGGCCCTGTATGCATCTAACTGGCTAAGTGCAATTGTGTGCATCTTTCCACTAGCATGACGGCTGCATGCTTGACGAAGGTGTTTCCAATCCCGAAATCCATGTTTAACAAAAGAGTAATCTGTGTGGCCATGAGGAAAATGCCTACATGCCTTGCAATATGTTGCATCCCTAGTCTTACTATACTCAATGCACTGAAAATCATCATACCACCGGTTTGAAAAGCAACGTTCCTTGCCAGCTATCACACTGGTAGGGAATTTCTTGAGACGTGGTTGGGTTGGTGGTTCATGTGCCCCTGACAGATCTGATGGCAGTCCAAGAATACTCCCACAGTCCATGCTGCTGACACTTCCAGAGGGAGATGAGCTTTCAAAACACTCCTGTGGTAGGGTGAGCTGAGTTGATTGGTCGCACTCCTGCAGAGGGCCTTCCTCTGATGGGTTGCTGTCGGCAGGTGGTGGCTGAGGGCTGGCTGATGCAACGCAGTCAGTGCTAGCTAGCCGGTTGGCATCAACGGCTCGTGTATTAGCACTAGCTGTCTGCTCCAAGTGCTCTCCACTGTCTAAGTGGGCTTTTTTAAAGAAATGATTTATCTTACACTGCTTCTGCTTCATTGCTGCTGCAACTAGTCTGAACGCATATCCACTCAAATAAAAAAGAAAAGACATAAATTTGTTACTTAGAAAATCTCATGTCATGCACAGCGAAGACTCACCGGAGAACTCAATACTCTCGTGCAAGTAAACTTACAATATAACGTTGAGGCAAGCAAACTTGTTTAATTGGCTAATGCAAATGTCAGTCAAATCTATGAAGCATTCTATGTACAAAATCAATCCCATTTTCTTCAATTTCAGGAGCATTTGATAATATTTTAATTATAAACCACTTTAACAAAAATAATATATAACTATTTTAATAATTTCATTCTAACTGAACGGGCCTGGGTAAATTGTGGGCCTATGCCCGTCAGGCCCGTCCATTGGCTACTGGATGTGGTTTCTTTAATTTTGCAGTTATCATTTTATATAAAAACATTGTTTAGCACTTGATAAATACTATTTTGCTTTATTAATCAGTTTTGCTGGTAAGAATTACCCACAAACATGGAAAAAACCATAATATTTGAACTGTGCATGCATGCAATATTTTTTTTATTTAATACAGTTACTAGCCTACTTATATTTCTTCAATAAAAATAATCACTGTAAGAAATGTCTGGCCCCTGATTTTATTCACAACCCTCAGCATGGCCCTCAGTAAGTTTGAATTTGACACCCCTGGTTTAAAGGATTTATTATGACTGGGCGTGTAACTAACAGATATCCAGTTAACTGTTGCTATAATGGATATATTTGTTAATTGGGACAGTCACATCATTGACGTCATGTTCGAGTTCCGTGGTCGGGCACGGTTAGTGATCACTGTGACGGAGTGCCGTCACTACGGTTGAGTATGTGCTTTGACTGCCATACCAACGAGCCTGGCTCTTTGGCGTTGCGGTCAAAGTCGCATGTTTGGTACCCCGTAGACCCGGGTTCAAGGCCAGGCGGGGTGACTGCTCTCGCCCTTCGCTACAATCACACTGATGTGTACCTTGCCCGAGTCCAACTGAACCGTGCCCGAGCCCACCTCTTCAGCGTACCATGCCCGGGCACGGTACGAAGCGATCACACTAGCCAAACGAACTGGATTTTGGGGGTCAAATGTGCTCGGGCACGGTACGGATCGCCTAGTGTGAGTACACCCTAAGTCTCTAAAAGACAGGATAGTGGTCCTACAAACAAGTAAACAGGGAACACATCCATTCCACCACCCTTCAGACGTGGGCTGAAGACACACCTCTTCAGACTCAACCTGGACTGACACTTTTGCCATTTTGACCTTGTAAATATGACCTTTTAAATCTTGACTCCTGGCTGGTACTTGTAGCTCTCTTACCTTGTATCATGCACGTTTTTGCCTAGGCAGTATAGCGGTACTTTATTGTCCCTGTGATTGTATTTGATATATGTAATCCTAGATCAGATTAGTTGGCTTGCGACACTGGCCTTGCGCTCAGCCTCAGCACTATCTGCATTGTATGACCTGTACACATCCTGTTCTTGTGCCTGTTTGCCCACTATATGCACTTTTGTACATAGCTTTAGATAAAAGCATCTGCTAAATGAATAAATGTAATGTAAACGTTCGCCTGAAGAGAGTATACCCAAAGAGTTTGCAGGGTAAACTTTCCTGTCCTCACAAGTTAGTTTACCACAGATTGTATGGCCACCTTTCAATTAGTGGTTTAACCCAATAAGGTTTAGTCTGTTTACTCTGCATAAGCAAAGAGCCTAGGCACTGATTTTTTTTTTTTTGAGCTATCATTACTTAATGAGATATATAGCATACAGTAATCCTATACTAATATTGATCTGTTGTAGGTGTTGATAGACATATTGTTTGTGTATTCATATAGCCAAATTGGTCACATAACAGTTATGAATCAATTGCACATTGATTTTTTATTTTGTCTGTATATTGTTTTGTTTATTGTATATTATTTGTTTATATCTGTTTATTAATTTAAAATAGATGTGGAACATTAGCATCTACTTATGAGCTATAAATGATAGGACATTGAAATTAGGTATGGATATCCTACCATTGATGTCTAAATGCATAGTGAAAGCAAAGTTCCTGTGTAGATTGATTTGGAGACTGCACCCATATTGTCCACCACCCTGTTGTAAGCCAGTGTTTGAGTACTCTGCTTCTTGCTAAGGCAAACACCTCTTGACATTATTTCATCATGGCTTGCTTGCAAAACTGTGAATGAAGCTACTGAACGTGAGGGAAGCTACTATGAGTCCTTTCCAGGGAGCCTTAAAACGTTTCACTGACACAGGACATCATGGAATGTTTGGATCATTATGAGGCAGTCAATGAACCACTACCCACTTGATCAATGGAGTGTGCTCATGAGCAGCCAGTATCAGGTATCATCTGATGGAACAGAAATCTAGAGGCTTGGAAGAAAATGTCACAGTTCATCCCCAGATGAGTACACAAAAAGAGCTATGGATGTAATGTACAAGGAAAAAATACTGTACAATGTGTTTTGAACAACATTGCCATGTTATTAGCATGGCTAAGCAAATGTAATAATCCAAACAGCCCTAAATGTTTCTAGGAGATTGTTCTCTGTGTGTGAATAACCAATTACTTTTAGAATCATAATAAATGGGTGTGAATAAGAATTTGATAGCAAGGCAAATAATAACAGATGTGGTTCTTATGAGTGAATCTGAAAATTGTAGAAAGCTTCTCACTGTTCTTGCAACTTGACTGATCAGCAACCACATAACTGGCCACACAAGCCCTTTAACGTCATTGGTTTGGTGTGTGTTCTTTCTTTGAAGGTCATTTTTAATTACCAGCTCGGCTCAAAACCAAAACATTTGTCAGGGAATGTGCCCAAGCTCAATTAATACCCAAGCACAATGTCAGGGATTAATTTCAGACTAAATCATGACCCTCATTGTGCACAGCATGGATAACAAAATATCTACAATCACATGTGTCTTCACAACATCCATGTTGCTTTCCATCAGAAAAGAAGCACAGCTCCATTCATATGAATAGTACAGTAAGATGCAATGTATGTGCAGCCCTGCTTCAATGTTTGAAGTGCATTTGACTAAACTGAATATGTATTGAGTGAATATTGTCAGTAATATAGTCTGTGTCATCATAAAGCAAGTCTTATTTCATTTTTAAAGATGATCCATGATCCAGGCTTCCTGCAAGAAATGCATCATTTTGGACTTTCAGAGTTGATAATGTTAATAATGAGAAAGGGAGGACATTTTTGCCCTGCATAGCTTTGCAGGACAATGTGTACCTCAGCAATGAACCAGCATAAGAGCCAACCTCCCAGGCTGGGTGAACCTATCCCAGAATAAAGTGCTTTATAAATATGCAGAGTAGGGATCAGCTGAAAGGGAAATACTCAGCATTGAATAATAGTTTTTGAAGACAATTTCTAAATTCATTTCAGCCAGTGAGCAGCTTGCTAAAAACACAGAGTCATCTTTATCCCAATTCTAGTTCCCTCTCATAATGAGAAAGCACCTGCTGTGGGTGAGCGTGGATAACAGCATTGAGTGTTACTAATGCACTTCCAGCTTCTTCAACAGAACAGAACTCCATCCCATATCTGCTAGTGCAGTGGTTCCCAAACTTTTAACAGCCATGTACCCCCTGAGACACTCTACATCCTACTGAGTACCCCCGTGCCATGGCAGCTCACCATATATATATATATATATATATATATATATATATATATATATATATATATATATATATATATATATATATATATATATATGTATATGTGTGTGTGTGTGTGAATGTATGCGTGTGTGTGTGTATATATATATATATATATATATATATATACATATAGATAGATAGATAGATAGATAGATAGATAGATATAGATAGACAGATATAGTAATTCTGCTGCATAAATAAAAAGTAAACACACATATTTATAATATACATAACATATAAATATATGACACAGAATAACCAATAATTCCTACATTTTATTTGGATTTCAAACAGGTAATGTGCACTAAACTCACGCACAACATAACACATAACAAGGTCAACAAAACTGGTCAGTAACAAACTGGACTACAGCCATAAACTATCCTGCACCTGCCAATTTGAACTGGACTATGTGGACAATAGTGGACTACAAAACTGTAAAATCTGTAAAAATGAACACACATACATCCTTTAGCATTAATTCTGAAAATATCCTAAATATCCAGAGACGTATCCACTTTACTGTACATAGTGCTATTACATTACCCACTATACACACACACACACACACACACTGCACACTGCAGTTAGAAGAGGAGCTGGCAGCAGAGCATTTTGCCCCAAGTTGTACTTGTACATTGGGCAAAATGAACTTGAACACGTAATGCCTCACCTCACCACAGATTAATGTGAGGGATGTGCTTGAATGGCCTCACATAATGTTGGAATGTTGGGTTGTATTGGAGACAGTTTCAGTCTTAGATCATTTTCCACACACAGTCTGTGTCTGTACTTTGTCTTCATGCTGGTGAGAGCTGAGAACCCAGTCTCACATAGATACGTTGTTGTAAAGGGCATCAAAGTCTTAATGGCGCGATTTGCCAATTCAGGATATTCTTTGCGCAAGGCAATCCAGAAATCTGGCAGCGCCTTCTGATTGAACTCCATTTTCATTGCCCCGTTTGTGGATATCTCAATGAGGCTCTCTCACTCAGACATAGATAGATGGCATGAGTTGGTGGAAGAAAAGGGATAACGAATCCAGTCATCTCTGTCGTCTGTTTTGGGGAAGTACCTGCGTAATTGTGCAGCCAGCTCACCGAGGTGTTTCCCTATGTCATATTTGACACTGTCCGCAAGTTTGACTTCGTTGGTACACACAAAATCGTGTAATGATGGGAACACTTGAGTGTCGTTCTTGTTGACACAGTCAGACCAGAGTTCCAGCTTTTTAATCATGGCCTCAACTTTGTCCCGCACATTGAATATCGTCACTGAGAGACCCTGCAGTCTGAGATTCAGTTCATTCAGGCGAGTAAAAATATCCCCCAAATAGGCCAACCTTGTGAGCCACTCCTCGTCATGCAACTTGACTGACAAATGAAAAGGGTGGTCAATGAAAAACATTTTAAGCTCATCTTTCAGTTCAAAAACAACGTGCCAAAACCCTCCCCCTTGATAGCCACCGCACTTCAGTATGAAGTAACAGGGTTAAATGGTCGCTACCCATTTCGTTGCATAAGGTGGAAAAAAGGCGTGAGTTCAGGGGTTTTGCTTTAACAAAGTTCACCATTTTCACTGTATCATTCAGTACTTCAGTCAGGCTGTCAGGCATTCCCTTAGCAGCAAGTGCTTCTCTGTGGATGCTGCAGTGTACCCAGGTGGCATCGGGGGCAACTGCTTGCACTCGAGTGACTACTCCGCTGTGTCTCCCTGTCATGGCCTTTGCACCATCTATACAGATTCCAACACATTTGGTCCACGTAAGTCCATGTGATGTTATAAAGCTGTCTAGTAGTGCAAAAATGTCCTGCCCAGTTGTTCTGGTTTCTAGCGGTTTGCAAAAGAGGATGTCTTCTTGAATTGACCCACCATGAATATACCTAACGTATACCAATAGCTGAGCCAGGCCCGCTACATCAGTTGATTCGTCCAGCTGTAATGCATAGAATTCACTGGCTTTTATGCGAAGCAGTAGCTGTTTCAGAACGTCTGCTGACACAGTGTTGTCTGATGAAGGCATCTTCTGAAAAGTCCGTTTAGCCTTTTCCCCCAACATTTTCTCGGCCATGTCCAAAGCAGAGGGGACAATGAGATCCTCTACAATAGTATGAGGCTTGCCTAACTTAGCCACTCTATAACTGACCATGTAAGACGCTTCTAGCCCTGCCTTATTAATAGTATCTGTTGCTGTTAGACATTTCTTGGTATTAGAAAGGTGTCTCAATTGGCGCTCAAAAAACTCCTGTGGCTTATTTTTCAAATGGTCATGTTTTGTTTCTAAATGTCTGCGTAAGAGCGAAGGCTTCAAACAGTTATTGGACAGAACCTGCGCACATATGACACACTGAGGCTGAGGTAAGTCCTTACTCCCAGTGTAAGTAAACCCCATAGTAATATAGTCTTCGTTATATTTGCGTCTCTTTGAGACTACAACCTCCCTGTCAGTTTGGTGTCTTCCTGAGGCAGGGGTCTGTGGCTCTTGGGCTGCTTCATCATGACTGTCCATATTGGTGGCAGCTTCGCTAACAGCACAATTAGAGCTACAGTTAGCATCAGAACTGATGGTCATACCTGAAAGACCTGAGCAGCTGGTCCCAACAGTATGGGCTTCATTTGTAGTACCAGTGAAATGTTCTTTTGCCACTCTGGGTGTGGGCTGAACTTTTTTTAGCCATTTATCCATTTTTTGTTTTTTCAAAAAGGACGGTGTAAAACAAGCTTACGTGTCGGTGATGAGCATGTAGCCTATAACGGTTATTTTGTATAGCTTGGCGCGAGGGCATAAACATTGTTTCTATTGGTCAAAAAGTGTTGCAAGTGAATTAATTGTATCTGCTCTCGTGCACGCACAGGCACAGAAAGATATTCGCGCTAAATTTAAGAATTTAAAGAATATAAAAAATACAATATTTTTTAAATTCTTAAATTTAGCTACAGCATTTAAAATCCATACATTATTTGTTACCGAGGCATCAGCTGATGCAAGGTTACGCTGTGAGGCCACTGTGTGTGTGTGTGTCTGCGAGAGGGAGACAGAGAGAGACAAAAAGAGCAAAACAACAAGGGCTACCCCCGACCAAAGACGACTTTATTCTCGCAATATTATGACCTTATTCGCGAAATCTCAGAATGTATTTTTTCCTCAGTGTGGCCCAAACAATCCATCGAAGCAAGGGGACTTTTGCTAATTTTACTTAAATGCAGCCGATTTAAGGTTACAATCGTGGCTTTTGCGAGCGGCTCACTCAAGATGCCTTCCAGTGCGCCTGCATGCACTCAATCGCCAAAATAATTGTCGTTTAAAAATAAAACCAGTGGTGATCAGATTATCCAGTTAGTATATGTCAGTTTTCGACTTTTCTTATTTTAAGCATAATTAATTGACTGTGTTGGCGGGATTGTGTTCAGGCAACATTCGAGAGCTGCGTTCCAGCAAAGTTTAACGACCCTGCGCGATCCACACACGTTCGGTTATTTTGTAGCCTAATTGATATTCTGTGAACAATATCCCTTACACATTGGACATTGTGATAATATTCTTCTGTCGTTACACTAGTGTGCATGCATTTATTTTTGTTACTGGAGACTAAAGCTGGCTATTCAACAGGACTATTTGGGAAGGTAAATCACGGATGTATTTCGCGTACCCCCCAGATCGATCCACGTACCCCCGGGGGTACGCGTACCCCACTTTGACAATAGTTATGCTAGTGTATGTATTTCTATGTGCTCCTAATATTTTGTTTTGGGGTGTTTGAGGTCTCTCTGTCTCTCTCTCCCTCTGACCTTATTTCTCACTTTCCTCAATAGGCTGAAAAAGGAGTACGAGAAGTCCAATTGACTAGATCCCTGGTGTGTCCATTAGATTTCAGGAAAACTCCAGGTGAGTAGAGATGTAATAATTTTATAAAGAAAAAAATATTACTGTATGTGCATGCTTTCTTTCCTCTAGTGATGTCCCAAAGGGCACTATAATTAGATTTTCTTTAGGTACTTCTTTTTATCCCTTGTTCTGTTCAGTAGACTATGCATTCTATTCTCAATGAAATGCATTGAATGTACAGTCCTCAGACCACTTTACAATCAATTTAAACTCTTTAGTCACACTTAATCATTACTATGAGTTTGATTTTAAATACCCAATTATAGTTAATCCTCTTACAGTAGTCTCATTTTATGCAGGCTTACTCTCTTCAATGAGGCAGTGTGTTTTGAATACATTTGACCTTTCAGATTCTCAATGATTTTGCCCACACATTGATATTGTATTGATATTGAAAAAACTATTTGATATAGGCTAATCATCAAATGTCATTTGATATGTCTTAAGTCCAGACGTTATGCTGAATAAATCAATGTTTAAATTCATAATCACTTAATATTTTAAAATAATAATCACTCATTGTTTAATCAAAGAACATCCAGGGAAATCCATGAGGAAAAAAGTGAAAGGAATATTTTGAGGAACACTTCAGCTAGAGACACATCTGTTTCAGATAGTAAGATAATGAGCATCTTGATCCATAGGAAACTTATAATGATGTTTAATGATGTAGTAATATCATACATTATTGTGCTTTATTCTTGATGCAGACCTGCAAGCATTCTGATGCTGAGGTGAGTGTGAAGATGTGTATTGAGATACCCCTCGGTTACAAAGAAATTACCTTTCTTGTCAAAGAGCATTACTTAGGTGTGCTTAGACTGTAATATCCCATGCAGTTTAACAGTAATAGCTATAAGTCTCCTTGAGACATACATTGTCCTCAAGATTAAAAACTGAATATTTTTCTCTGCTTGTGTCTTGTATTTTGCATCTCACACCCTACTTAACACAAATCCTTTTCTTCCTGTGGCCCTGGGTTAACCTGCCAATGGGCTTCTAAGTGGTTCAGTCTGCAGAGCTGCTTGGTCCAGTTACAGGACAAGCCCTCTAGATGATGGGCTATGCTGTTAGTGCAGTATGACTGAGGATGAGGGAAGGTTGTCCTGGGTACTTTAGTCAGGTTGTGTGATAAGGTAACATGCATTACATTTGTTGTGGTGTGAAATTTATCAAGTTACGAACAGGGTTGCACGGAGGAGGAAGAAGCATGGAAAAATGATAATGGAGCTAACAGTTAGAGTTAAAAGAGGTTACTTAGCGCATACAACTTATTTGCTCAGAAGGTGGATGTGGAATGCATTCTGCTCAGACTTCAAACAATGATTCATTGTTTGTCTTCAGCTGAACTGCTTTGCAGGCCCTGTACTGACATGTGGAAATGTAATGACAGCAGGGTAGAATGGGCCTTTGTCTGTCTACTGTACAGGTACACACAATTTCTATAGCATATAGGATTTTGTGGAGAAAGCTTGTCTTGTGAAACCATCTAGCTGTAATCAGTGGCAGGTTGTCTCCTCCAGACATTGTGTGTGTGAGTGCATTTCTTGACAGTTGTTGCCTGGAGCACACATGCCAAGCAGCCAGAGCTCTGAAAACTGTGGTAAGAGTGCCACAGCCAGTGTGACTTGAAGTGGAAAGGACAGTGCCAGTTGTCCCTGAGTGTGACAGGATACCTTCAGAGCTGTGCATTCTAATCTTTGGTGTAATTTACCATTACACCATGTAACAATGTGATTTACCTTAATTACTCCAATATTACCATAGTTATACCATTACAGTCTGTACTGGAAAACACCAGGGGCCTCATGTATCAACCATTTTTAAAAATTATATGATAATGATCATTAGGTATGAATCTTAAAAACTACATACACAAGCATCAAGTGGATTCAATAGGACCAACATGCACAGGCCTCTGCTGAAAAATCAGGCTTCATTTGAAAATACATAGATTGCATGAGCCTTTTATCTCCACATTAAAACCAATCTCAGTTATCCTCATATGGTCCAGCAGCAAAATCAAAATGGAGCAAAATGTGTCTGAATCCTAGATTGAAGTGGTGTCTGAGGTACACTAAAGAAAGGCAGTGTTTGATGGTCTTGACATCAGAATGATTAGCAGGATTAACAATTCTGTTTGGCAGAAAATAGCCCTTTTTATTTATCATTCAACAGAGTGCTGGACACAGATGGATAAAAATACACAGAAATGGTATGATGTGAAGTCCATAAATCCAACATGGTTTACAAGAGAGAGCAATAAGATAACCAGAGCTGTCAGTCATCATACCAGAGTGCCACTGACATGTCATTCACTGAACGGAGCTTGTGTCTCTCCAGGGTAAATGTCTTTAATCACTGTAGAGTTCCACAGTTACTCTGCTATTCCTATAGTATTCCTCTGTGGACTACATTGAAACATAGACCCTACAAATTGTGGAACATCGTAAAATGTCATGTAATGTACAGTTTGTGGTCATGGGAATCATTTATCTTGCAAAAAATGCTAGAATTGTAGTATAAACTCTCCATAAATCCATCAACATGACATTAAAAGGAAATAAATAGAGACGCTAATGAATAGATAGAGAGAAGAGACACTTTACTACAATTTTTTATGATAGTCCCTGGTAACTGGTTTGAAAAGCTCGCCCACATTTAGCAAAGTATCTACTATTAGCTAAATAGCATTTATTGAAAGTCTATATTAAAGCAAAAATAATGCAGCACTGCAATCAGTTTGGGATTCAGATTGATTTGCATTCATTAGCACAATGTAACTACAAAAATACAATTGCAAAAAAAAAAATTGCAAAAATAATTTAAAAACAAACTTGTTTTTCATAAATGGTCAATTAGTGTATTTATTGATGCATTCATTTATTCCAACATTCATTGATTCACTTATTCCTTCCTTTGTACATATTTATCCAACATGCTTGTTATTTACTATCAAAAGCCAAATGATTTCTTGTACATCAAGTCTGTGTTCACAGTAAATTTGGCCTTTATGGTTACCAAGGAAAACTGACTCACAGTTTCACTGAACTGGCCAATCAATTATAATCAGGTTAATCATGGCCATCTGTTCCCAGCACACAATTGCTAATTCCTTCCCTCATAATTAAACCTGTCAATTGTAGAGTTGCAGAGGAGTTGTCATACAAATAGCCTGAATAGAGGAAAAAAATGGATCTTCTGTGTGGAAAAGGGTGTGTTGTTTGTTTTAGATTACGTAGGTAGTTGTTCTCCCCTACATATACCCTACATATCTCACCTGATATTTTGGTAGTTTATAATAAAAGTTGAAATTAAAAGGTTGCATTAAGTGAAGCTTAATAATGTTGTCATGAAGCATACATAACACTTTCATGAGCATGGCATTGACACTATATATATTATAAGTGCTTTATGAAGGCTAACACAGAAGAACATAGTGTACATCATGTAAAGAATGTGGTATTATTATGTAACACCCACCATCATAAAGCCCAGTGTGTACTTACAGCTGCTTTATAATTTGGTAATGCCACACAAGTGTTATGAATGCTCTATAAAGGCCTTACAAAGTCACATTAAATAAAAAAGTATAAAAAAGTAAAACCAGCAGACATTTTTCATTTCCTCCTTGTTAGTCTGTGATTTATTAGTTTTTAGATCTGCAGGGTAGAGGGAATTTAAAGACTATGGCTCAGTGAAATCCTGCATAGATTTATGGTGCATTATAGATGTGAACTTTTTAACTCACCACTTCCTTAAAAAAAGGAAAAGAGAAAATCCAAAATGTGGGACATGCTGTCATGTATTATTTCCACAAGAAAGGAGTAAAAACATTTACAAATGAAATTTTGTAAATGTTTTAGTCTTGAGTCTGGTATAAAAGTGGATTTACAAAGTGTGTTCCCAAATAATTTCTACACATCAACAAACCTCAATGAGTTGTACAAGGCCAGGGAATTATGGGCTATTTTTCCATAGTGCTAGTGCAAAGGGCCCTTAAAACAGTATGTGCACATTGTAGGAGTTGATGTGTATGATAAGTGTTTCTGAGAATACTTTCCAGCATGTAATAGGAATGCATATTTGGTTAGTTTATCTAAGGGCTATAAATGGAGAATCACTGGGGAATGGCACACACAAGAGACACTTGAAGTGGGAAGGGGCACCTGAGATGGTTATGTGTGTTAACCCTATCACACATTTAATGACTACCCCAAAACTGTATTCTAAGGGTGTAGAAATACTGACAGAAAACATTTAATGAATATATTTTTGATTATTATCAATATGACTACTTAAAATGATTAATAAACAGTAAGTACAAAATTAAAAAAATAATAAGGATGTGACTACATGATATATAACAGTAAATATCATTATGAAACCTGCAATTCATTCAAAATATCTCACCTAAAGATACCGTGTCATTCGTTTTCAGAACAATGATTTCTAAATTATTTTATTTTTGGCTGTAAGTTTATCTTTTTTTGAACTTTCCCATTTTCTGTTGCCATAAGTTATAATAGACTGCAGTGTATTCATGAAGCTTAAACAATAAAAAATAGGCCCTTAAAAGGGTGATTAAACCATGATCAAAATACAGTGGAACCAAAAACAGGCAAAGAGGATCTCAAAGCTGCCTAGTGGATGTTTCCATCTTGAGCCCAAGGCTCCCAGTGGGTGAAAAGCCCCTCTGAAATTCGGTTAATACCTTTATGCTCCACTGCTTGTCCTCTTGTTCCTCTGAGACACACAGACAGACCCTTAATGTGTTTTCGCTGCAGCAATGGATGCCACATGCTGATATCAATCATCTCGCATAACCTTATAGCACTGAGCCATGTGATGGTGTTTACTCTGCTGCTGGTGCCTATCATTGTGCATCAGTCTAGTGGAGGTAGTTGAGCTTTATTTAGAGGTTTTTGATGAGCTTTTCATTTTTCTATGGTTTTGTAGGCCTAGTGCATATGATGTTCACAATAAAGCCCTAATGTATCTCTAAAAGTTTGAATATCAGAATGACTAGAAGGGTGTGAAGTGCGAAGAGCATGAGTAAAGACTGCTGAACACCCAAAGCCTTCTTGTTGCTTTAAGTAGATTGGAGAAAGGGGTTGCATTGAGGATAACAGAATGACATTTAATACCTAAATGAGCTCAAACTGTTTTTTCGTGTTGCGCAGTGATTTGCATGTCAGAAGCACTTACAGACCAACCACCAGATTTCAGCGCAACTGGAACAGAGAACTTCATGTTGAAAGTTACTGCTTGTGAAATTGAAACTCCTCTATAACACAGGGTAAAATTTCAAGATCGTATGCACTTACTGAGCCTGCTGAGCTCTTCATATAACTGTAGGATAGTGAAAATTTGTGCTGTGGAATATATCAATTGTGAACAGATAGGTGAGGACTTTTAAACCACTTATATCATTGCAGTTTCAGTTTAGCTTACAATGCCCACTAATAAAGATGAAATGACTGCCATAATAATTGTGCTTTTTACTGTTTACAAATCCAGTCTAAGATTTCAAATTTCATGAGAAAGTAACTGGAACTTCAGCTGCTTGTTGATTGCTGCCATTCTAAATCTCCAACTGAATTCAGATTACTGAGCAAAGATTATAAGGCACTCTTTTTTTCAATCTGCACATTTACATTTGCTCATTGAATGACACTTATGTAGAATGACTTGAAAGAAGTAAGTGCATTCTAATGGTAAAATGTTAAAGTTGATGTAACAGAGGAGTGATCACACATTAGCAATTATCCCTGGTTCCCATTTGGGGACAAAAGACTGAATTTCTTTCCCTAGATAACCTTCATTAAGTGTGCTGCTCTACTCTTGTTCCCAGCTAATCATTCCTGCTGGGCAGCACTTTGAACAAAACTGAAGGCAACCTGGGCTTTATCCTCACTCCCAGACTGAGAGAGAGAGGCTACATTCCTTTCTGAGACCTGCTCTCAAAGTTCAGCTCCTCTCTTTTGTCAAGGACAGATAATCGCTTGCAAGATTTCACCCTTCCCCCACCTCCCCTCCCTGCGTCCTTTCTTCTCCCCTCTTCTGTCATCATGTAGCTAGATGACATGAGGTAGAAAGTACAAGAAACAGGCAGAAAGGGGAAGAGGAAAAAACACTGAAACCAGAGACTCACTGCAGGGGGGATGTGCATTGAGCCATTGTGTTTACTAAGACTGAGCTGGAAGTTTCTTGTCAGTCAAAGCAAATTCATCATTGGAGTGAAGAGCTGGAACCTCTTAATGCTAAAGGTTAGAGGGTGGAGATATTTAACAGAAGAAAGGATTTGAAAATGGGAGTAGAACAGAAATAGGAAGAAGAGCTGCTTGGGGCTGTCTGTGGACAAACAGAGGCAACTGTGCTGGAAATTAACTTGCAACCACATATGCAAGGGGGAAAGGAAGCAGGTGGTGTGCAGGTATGAGAGCTCAGTGAATTAGTCTGAGGAGAACTCAAATGCTGCTTCCATTCACCATCAGTCTTGTGCCATTTGAAGGCATTTCTAACTGTTGTGGAGAATGAGGAGGGTTTCATGGTGCAGGGTAAAGTGCAACATAATTTTACTGTTCTTCAAAGGACAGCTGTGTCATCCCCCGTGCAGGGGTTTCTTCTTACATTGCTTGACCGTGTGCCATGCTTGAAATTGTCATTCTTTCCACTGCATTACCTCTCTTTGCTGCAGAATTGGTGTGCAGTGCACTCCAGTGTTCTCATACTTTCATGGGCAGATAGGCAGAGTTAAATGCATGTGTATTCCTGCATATAATTTAGTATCATATATTGTAACTTAAAACTCCTGAGAGCTGTGCTTTGTGTCGCAGTGTATTCTCCCCATACTGCACAATACCCCTGAGCTCTCTAATAGTTCAAATCATTTCATACCTAGGTCAATGTTTTGATCCCTAGAGATCTTCATCTGGTTGATAAAGAAATATCTCAGAAAATATTTAAGGAAAGAATTCTTGGCATATATAACAGGGACAGAATTCCCAGGTTCTCTTGCTTTAATGTTACTCCTGTTTTTGGAATTTCTAATCTCAAAAGGTCTATCATGACAAGGGAGTCTACACAGCCAAATTTTCATATACATTACATATAGTGTAATATAACAAATTGTGCCCTTGATGCTGATTTCTTCCAAGCAATCATATGGGTAAGTCTAAATTGCTCATCTTTGATTCATGTCCTGCATCCACACTACCACTAACAGTGAATCTACATGTGATAATTATTATTAGAAAATCTTCTGAAAATTCTGAAACTGAAATAGATTTGTTCAAGGTTCTCTAGTCATAACCTGTACTTCTCTTATGTGGAGCCCTGCTGTTAGATCAAGCCCTGAACAGAGCTGCATGGAAGAATGTGCAGATTGCTTCAGTTATGTGATTTGTAATCGTGCATCAGAATACTGAGATAAGAGTGGACTTGGACTGTCTGATGTCAAGCAAGCTGTCAGAGCAAAAATAACCTAGGTGATAATTGAACAAAGCATGACAAAGAAAACTAACTCTGCCCGAACAAGCATTACAGCCCCATTTGTGATGGAAGCTCAAGCTGGATTGTAGCACCAACAATCTTCAGTTTAAACAAATCTTTATTTGAACAGACATGTTCTTATAATGATGCTAAACATCTGAAGTCATCTTGCTGGAACTTGCCCCTGGGGAGACATCAAGTAAGAACTCCCCTCCAGAAGACATGTGGCAGCTGGTGTTAAACAGCTGGGGATATGGCAGGCATAAGGGCAGGCTTTGAAAGCTTACGCATTGTGGGGGCCATTCATCAATGTAAGTTGATGAAGCCATCATGTAGTCTACCTAAATCTCTTGGACTATACTTGATGTCCACTTTATGTAACTAACCAGCCCTATGCACAGAATTGTTCTTTCTGCATCCTGTATTTGTCTCTTTCCAGAACATGAGAGTCAGAGAGCATCTATTAAATAGCATCTGTTCTCCCCACTCAGGTTGTGATTGTTACCAATTAATTTCCTGTCCTATTAAGTATGAGCAAGCATAAATCAGATACTACTAACTTTAAATAGCTTTGCATTTAGCAGAAGGTCTCTCATTGAGATGGAGAACTGAACAGAATTAATGTGTTGGCAGTGCTTGTGCATAGCGCTCTCTGTGACCCATAACGTGATACAGTGAATGTATTCTTCCGTAAAGCAGTACCACAGAAGACTGAGGCTTTAGATTCTGTAACCATGCCCTCCTGTGTATGCATCTGCCAGAAAGACTGGCTGAGTTTAAAATAAGTATTCAGAAAACCATCCAAAAATAATTTCTAAGTTCTGCTTTCAGAATTGGATTCTTGTGGTGGCCCCATTGGGACTGCTCCCTTTTCAACTCTGGATTGTGGTCTCCTATAATTCTGCATTGCTTGATATTGTAATGGTACTATTATCTTCCAGTGTTCCATTTTAATGGATCCCTGTTGTGAGGAACGTAATTATTTCTGGTGCAGTCTGCACCCTTAGTAATTAACATTCTTTAGCAGTTAATATAGCCTGCATATAAACACACATTGATGTTGTAACCAAACTTGCACAAACCAGAATAATGAACTGGATTGACTCTCAAGCACGAAGTGCAACAATGCAGGTAACTGCTAGGTAATTAGCTTACATTGTTTGTGTTTGTTATCAATCTTTTTTGTTTGTTGAACAGAGAAATTTGTTCCGGGAATATGTCCTCATATCTTCATGCTAAGTACACAGATATACACGTGAGTTTTACTTGCACATCTCTGATAACATACTTCAGAAGACAACTTCATAGGAGAGTCTTTGGGATAAAAGAGAAAATGGGGTTGAAATTGCCTGTAACATTTCCATGACAGTAGGTTTTTAACAGGTGTCATTCCAATCAGCAAAGGCCTGTGTTTAATTTATACTGCACATATTCCACTAATAGTAGTGATAGTTATCTTTGGAGTTATCAGAATCAGGTAAGAGGTATTCAGGCATCAATTAGTCATTGATTTGGGGTTTATCGCTCAGAAAAAAACAGGCTTTGGGACAGTAATAGACTATCAAGGGCAAATGACAAGGGAGCATGGTGGTATTAGAATAGGAGATGGAACAAGGGGTAGCCAGGATCCCTACTTTAGCTGTATAAAAATAGTGTGAAAGAGTAAGTGAGGCTCAAGAGCAGGTTGTTGATGGTTGTGGGCTTGAATTTTGTGGTAGTTATTTAAGGTTATTTACATTATGTTTGGTTTGTTCCTCTGTCCTTTGTGCAGACCCTCTTTATATTGCGTTAAGGTGTAAGGTGTTTCCTAAATTTCATGATACCTGTGGATTTAGTCTGCAGTTTGGATAATGGAGAATGCAGTGCTAGTGTTTAAAAATCAGTTTAATCAATTCAATGTAGTTCTTGTGAGTTAACCTCTGATCAATGCTAACTCATCTGTAATTTGGCATATAGACTTTGTTAACATGTATAGCTGCAAATAGTGAATACGTAACTTGAAATGCAAAACAAATTTGACTGGGTAACATTATTTTCACTGTTTGCTTTGCATAGTTTGCCTTTCTGTCTTTGAACTAAAACACTTGTATGTATGTGGCCAGTATCTATATAAAAGACTATTGGGAGATGAGGGAGGAGCTGACATGGGTCTATTGCACAACATGTGTCTGGCCTTTAATGGAGTGGTGTCTCCACAGCACACTGGTGTCGATAGCTCCTGTTGCCCTCTTGAGGAATGTGCCCTTTGTCCTGTCCTGAAAGGGGCACGCTGTCTGAGTTGTTGGCCTCAGTGAAAAATTGCTTGTGTGCCAGAGAGTCTACAGCACAGTGTAGCTGAGTCTTATAAAGTAGCATTGCATGGAGCAAATGGATTTTCCCTGCTCTCGCTGGGATATCACCTCACAGGCGTGATATGTTCAGCTGATATGATGCCTCTTTTATGGCTGATATTACAACTGTCAAAAAGACGAACAAAACACCTTAGAGATCAGAATGAGAAAAAAGAACTGTAAAGTGTCAATCAGCTGAAACAACAGAGAGTAAAGTGTAACATTCTAACATGCTAATGCTGGTTAGTGTTTTTCTCTCAGTGTTTCAGATGTAATGTTTTATGTGATATTGTGCTAGTCTCAGAATATTTTGACCGTGAGACATCTTTGCTTGATTTGATCATTATGTAGTGGCCATTATGAGTGTCCCCTTTTCATGTAAGCCTTTCTCCCGTACTTTGCATTAGGTTATTTATTTGCTTGGCAGATGTATTCAACTTGCATATCCTATGTTCTACAGCTCAGCTTTCATACAGAAGGATTACTAATGCAATTCATTTAAGTAGCTCACTTAAGGGTATAACTGCAGTCTACCACCGGAGAATCATAACCTGGGAATGTTAACCTGGGTTACAGGTGGAATGTCTTAAATTATACACCACAACATCATCCTCAGAGTACAACTTTGAACGCAATACAAAATGTGTTATTGGGTTCACTGCTGAGTTAGTTGTCCCAACCTCATTTATCATGAGTAGAAGCTCATGAGTATTTCTTCATGTTATTCTGTATGTCATAAATATTAACTATTCTTTTTGTTATACTTAGAATTCTCCCATTCCAGAAGTTTCCATTGTGTGGACAGCCTGCACGGCAAATGTGCAATGCAGTTAAATGTGTTGTTTTGAGCTGAAAAACAGAAAGCAGCAGTGCTACTGCTTCAGGACAGTTGCTCATACTGCTGGGTTATACTGTATATTTTCTCCTGTCAGTATTTATTATAAATTAAGAATATTCTCGAGCTGTCATGTTCCTTGCGCACCCTACCATTTTATCTCTAAGCCCCATGTCATTGAGACAACTCAGAAACGTTATAGTGCAAAGGAGCTGCAGTGATAGGGACACAGTAGCACTTATTGGTGTACAACTTGTCCACTGCACTTCACTGTTCCAGTGAAGAGCTGTCATATATAACATTATATTCCACTTTTAGTTAAGGAGGATGTTGTGTTTGAGAACATTTCTTTTCCATATTCCTGGTTCTGTTCATTAGGTTTCTCAGGTTCAAGTAAATTAGTAACTTCTCCCTCATATAAATTTAAATATGGGTAGAAATATGGGGTGCCATTTGTAAACTTGAACAGGAACATTTTCACAGACCTTTTTTTCACAGATTTAGAAATCTGGTAGTATAAATAAATCCTTTCTTTGGAAAGATTTAATTTATGAATCTAACCCTTGAAAGAAGATATTTAAATATTTGTTTTAAATATTAAATCTGTCTTACAAAATAAATATTTAGCAAAGATTAAATATTTAAATTATATCCAGATATTTTATAAAAACATTTAGTTACAAAATTATATATATATATATATATATATATATATATATATATATATATATATATATATATATATATATATATATATTTTTTTTTTTTTCAAAATCAGAGTCTTGTTTATGGTTTGAATGGATTTCAATGACATTCACATGCTAAAAAAAATATATATATATATATATATATATATATATATATATATATATATATATATATATATATATATATATATATAGCATGTGAATGTCATTGAAATCCATTCAAACCATAAACAAGACTCTGATTTTGAAAATAAGTGCAAAAGGAGAGCTAGGCTTTATTACGAATCACCTCAAAGGATAGAATTTGTTTCTATGTATGACATAAACCCAAAAATAAAGTAAATATACCAAACGACACATATGCTGGGCCTATGTATAAAGACATTTTTGATGTGTGGAGATTCATTAACGCTTTCGCACGTAATTAATTTTTTATGGTATGTAGCGAGCGTCTTATGTTACATGGTTCATTATGTTTTCATTAGCATTATTAAGCTTCTCATAGTTTTCAGTTATCATTTGCTATAATTTTAAATGTTAAATCGCTGTTGAAAGCTAAATGAGCTAGAATTTTTCCAATCCAGGTTTCTAATCGCACCGGTTTTAGCATACGCGCTAAATGGCAAATCACACCGGTGTGACCATACGCGCGAAAGGATTTATAAAAACGCACTATTGAGGAAAAGGTGCAACAAAATGCATCTTCCAATGTCCACGGTTGAACTCGTGCTGAGTAGCCTATTATTAAATATTCATTAGTAATCAGTCATCATGACTCTTCCGAGGTACTCTCTATTAGCTAAATTGATTAATGAATGCAATTTATACTCATCTTAATTGATATTTCTGTTTTATTCTAATTTAACTAATCATTTACCAGGTTTGTTCACAACAACATGTGATGTAAAACATTTTTTTTTCTGTTTAACAATATAATACAGGGTTACAAGACATGTTATTGTAGTTTAAAAATAATAACACACAAATATCGTAAATTTTGAACTTTATTTGTACATGTATAATAATGTTAAAAGTAGGGCTACCGCCGACTTAAAAGGCAATATGGTGTTTCACCAAAAGTTTCACAATTGGAGAGTGCATAGCATTGATTATTTTCTTAATCGGTGAAATCTCACACTATGACTAATTTAATGCTAAAAAGACATTAAAGGGGGAACTACTGTTTAGATCAGGCTAAGAATGAGAAGGCATTATGGGAATGTGTCATGTTTCCTACCGACTCAAAGTTGTTCTCTTCCACTGCATAATAGACTACACCATATGTAATTTGTTATTATCTAGTTGTTTATATGCTTCTTGATATAAATGCTTTATATGCTTTTTTACAGCTTATTCTAAGAAAGGTAGGTAATTTTTCAATTACTAACATTCCTTCCTACAGTACAGTAATGCAAATGCCTCTTTTCACATCGAGAAGAGGCAAAAATACCCCAAAATCATTAATCAGAGCCTCAGTCTAGAGCTGCTACAGTGTGAAAATACAAGTGTGTCTATTCTGGACTGCATTTATTCTACCATCAATCGCACTGTTAGCATGAGGAATGTGCCTCTCATTAAATTGATCTCATTATGGGGCCAACGATCTGATCCCAGGGTAATTATGGAGAGGTGCTTGTGAAAGAGGTCAGTGACCGACAGAACTTAAAAGGGTCTCTCAGCCTGTGTTGGGCATGAGCAGAGCAGGGGCATTTGGGAGAGTAGCAAAATGACCTTTTGTTCTTGGTGCTTGGTGCTCTAGCTTAGGGAGTCATTAGCAGAAGCAGAGCTGAATATTTATTATGCCAAAGAAGCCAACATGAAGATTTTAACATCTGGCACAAGGTGACATGTACTATGAGTGATTTTGGTTAATGATTTAGTGTCAGCCTGTAATGACACTGTTAATGCTGCTATCTGGTAGATGGCCTCACTCCCTTGTCAAAAAAGACAGACATGCAATGTTAGAAATGCTTTTAATAGATTTTAAAATTATTATTATTGTAAATAAGATGATGCTAATGATTATAATGATAATAAACATGCTGATGGTGATGGAAATGGTAGGCATGGAGGTTGATGTTACCATATCTACACGAAGGCAACAATGGAACACAGTTGCATTTACAGTTGTTATAGATGTCATAGGCATTCCTAACTCAGGAACAGTACCATTATTGATTCCAGGGCTTGACTTGAAGGAGTGAGCTGCAATAATTAACAGAGCTGAAAGTTAAAATGAAACAAGCATTATCACTGCGTAGCTGCAACATTTCACTCCAATATATTAGGCATCTTGACCTTTGTACCAAAAACATGGAGAGGACACTTTTCTTTTCTAAAACTTTTATAATAAAACATATAATAAATGAATAAAAATTATGTAATAAAAGTAGCAAGTGTTCTATGCACAGTCCTGCATTCAAGACTGTCTGCCTGTTTTTGTGATCAAAGCTGTCATTGGGATGTTGTTGGGAGTTTCAAAATATGTACCATGTGAACTAAAGCACACAGTCCATATAGGAGAAAATGAATAGTATTCAGTAAAGAGGTTTACAAACTGTTCAACAACTAATGTTAGCAGTACTACTAATACAAGATTACAAACTTTGTGTTACAATATATGCATTAGAAATTAAGTATTGATTCTAGGAGCATTGATAACATTCACATTGTAGCACAGACCAACATTAAAATATTGGTATGGGGCAATATCTTGTCTGTGTCATAGCACAATGGAAAACTACTGATCCATACTAATGACCTGCAAGCAATTTTAGCATGTTGTGACAGCAACACCATTGTGATGATTTTTTGTATGTTCAAAAAAATGAACAGAAGGAAAAAATAAAAGAATCATATAACTTATTTTAAAATGGAAAGCAAAGAAACCCAGCCTTGGCCACAAGCAGCACAAGTTGCTCACAAAAGTGTCCTAGCAACACCCACACAACTGTATTTAATGTGCCTCTGATTAGGCAGATGTGGTCCAATAACCAATGGCTTCAAATGCACAGAGAATTACAATGACAAACAGGCACACAATAAAACAATTAACAGAATTGGGAAGATTTGATAAAATATGATCTGCTATTGGCAGATTTGAACTGGTGACAAAGAGTGCTTAAACATTTAACATTTTAACAATTAACACAAACTAACAATTAACATTCACTATCTAGGGGACAGGTGAAGGCTCTCCTTCACACAATAGAATATGATTTCCTGGAAAATAAAGATTGTCACAGGTATAATTGATTATGAGATACCAGACAAGGGAAAGAGAAGGCTGAAATTGCATCCAGAAACACATTCAGATGATTTGTGTCAAGATACACAGTCATCAGCATTGTTACTGCAATGCCCTGCTGGGTATGTTTGGTGTCTAAGAAATGTAGGGAAACTGATTTCATTGTGTGGCAATTGAGTAGAATTCACTTGCAGTTGCTCAGCTCAAGGGCAGACATGGGAGTACACACTCCACAAACTTAACAAAAGAAAACAAAAAGGAAAACTTGGCTCCAGATTCATGTTTAATCACAGTATAACTTGTCCTCCACTGAATAAGACATTTAAGCAAGGGAAAATATAGCAGTTAATTTCCTTTAAGACAATGTAAAGTGCACTTCCATTAAAATATGGGTCCTGCTTCTGTGTGCAGTTATATCCTTTGGTCAAGGAAAATTTGTTTTTTACATTGATAATTTGACATTAGTTTTCAAAGTTAGAAATGGTGACTGTATTGATTGGTTGGTAAGCAATGCCATGGGATGGGAAGGAGGAACAGAAATGATAATATTGCACTTTTGCAACAGTTTTTCATCTCATATGAAATGGTAGGTATTTTCCAGAAAGGAATTTACCCATGTTGTGAATGCTACTATAATATTACTAAGACTGCAAATGACTTTTTTTTGTTTTTAGAGTGTGCGCCAACAACATTGCATTTGGACAGAAAAGATACTTGGTAAAGGTATGAAGAGAAGAACAATAATTATTTTGCAGCCTTTTGAAACTGTTAAGTTTCAAATAAATTTGTGACATGCTACAAGGTTTGCTTGCAAAGTAGATCCTTACTAAGGGCCCAAGAGACTGCTCTGAGGGCCAATTAATTGAAGTTCTTCTGTAGCTTGCAGCAGGGCAGGACCGGGGTTCGACAGAGCGGAAAAGCATTAGTTTACTTAGCCGATCTCCTCACTGTGGGCCATCAGTATCCCTTGAACACCAGGGCGCCTCCACACCCTCCTCAGGGTGCCGTTCAACACTCCATGCTTCATTTCACACAGTCTGGGTTAAAATGCTAATCTCTCCCAGTCTGCAGTGAAATACTTTTAATGGCTCCAGCAGTAGGGGAATGTCAATGATGCCACACAGGGCGCATCCCCAGCGAGCCTACCTGTCATCTCAGAGCAGCAGAGAGCTGTACTTTTGTGAGGGAAGAGGACCGAATGGGATTTAAAGTTTCCTCAAAAGATGCTGTGGTTGTTTGTTTAGTTGTCTTCACTGTCTTAGTCACATTGACAGACCTAATTAGTCCATGATACACCACAGGTATATTTACATAGTCAGCAAAGGTGTTATCAGCCCAGGTACATCAAACCTGAGGTAGTGCAGTGCAGATAGGTCATTCCCTCCAAGAGAAATTCTAGTCCCAAACAGCCCTTGCTCTTTTCAGAACAACAGTGCTGCCAGAGGAGGAAACCTGAGGCTTCACTTGTAGCTGGTCAAGGTCCTCCCCACTTCTGCCTTTTTATTGTACACCCATGAAGTTGTATTGTACACCCATCTACTGCCTCCTCAGTTCTACAGGAAACGGGTCTTTACTGCTTTGTAAAATATAATGCATACACATCACAGTACTTGGTTTGCAGAAAAGAAGCAAGGAAAAATTGAAAGTTATTTATATTTATGTTACTATGAGTTGGGAAGGAATTATGAGATGAGAAGCCTCCTGTAATCCAGCAGTACTTAAACTATAGTAGCATGTTTTTTGCTTATGCCTTGGCGTACAAGCTGTTGAGATACACACCAGCAATGAGGATTAACTCATACTCAGCTAGGGTTTTGGCTAGCTGTGAGCAATACAAGGGCAAAGATAGCTGTAGTTTGAACAGCCCTGAGGTCCTCCCCATCCACCATAAATTCTAGAAGGAAAAGAGTTTGAATCCTGATGTGCTAAAGAGTTTGAATCCCGATGTGCTATGAGACAATGTTTGTTTCTGTACAGTTCTGGCAAATCATCCCACACTTCAGTTATTAGTGTGGGTGTTTGGTAGAGGAGCAACCATCCTCTCATTTACCAGTTTTTGTACTGCTGCTAGTCCCAGCTACAGGGAGTGTTGAGCAACAATGTCATAGGTACCCAGGTACACATTTTTGTCAACTGTTGCTGAAAGTCCAAGTGGAACAAGTAGACAAGGCCACATAAAAACAGTGCCAAGTGCTTCTGACACAGGGACACTATTACTGTAGAGTGCCATCTGATGTCTGAGAGGTAAGATGAGGCAGAATCACAACATGATGGTAAATGACACCTCCTAATTGCATGCTCCTGGCCTGCCTTGGGGGTTCTAAATCAGATGTGACTCACCAGAGCAGAGAAAAGGGGTGAGACTCTGGTGTGAATCCTTCCATTAGGTGTGAATTTGGGAGCGGGTATGGGCAGGGGGAAGGGGAGAACGCTATCACCATGTGTTTTTTCTGCCAATTTACCACTGGCCCATAGCACTTGACTCCTCTAATTGTTGAGAAAGCAGGAGAAATGAGAGGAGACGGGAGGTTTATTGCACCAGCATCACCAAGGGAATCGGCGACACTTCTTTGTATTCATTGGGGGTGACTCTTCACTTTTTCATTGCTGTAGATCTCCTATACCCCCCATCCTCCCTGACTGTACGGGGGTATGAGGGTTTGTGGCTGTTGTGATTTTGGCATTATTGTCTCTCTTCAACACTGTACGTGAAAACTGTAATATTCCATGTAATGTGTACATTAACTACTATTTTACAAACTATTTTTAAAACATAACCATGCTTCTTTTTTTAGCATTTTTTGTTATTTTCCTTTTCCATTCTGTACGTTTTTGTGTATGCATTTCAAGAATATCTCAATATAGTTATGTTAAGATATTTTATTTTCAGTGTGTGCCATGCATTACAAATGTTTGTTTATGATTTCATAGTAATGCACAATCAAATTTTAAACATGAAGGTCATGGCACATTACATGCGTATCGGTAGAGTAATCACGGAGTGTGTAAGAATTAACCCTCCGTCTGTCTTCTCTCTCTGTCTCTCTTTCTCTTTCGTTCTTGTATCATTTTCCTCCACACAGATGACAGGATGCAGCAGCTACCTGGTGTGGGACTGAGCCCCACCTGAACACCCTCCTGATCTTTCACTCCAGGCATCCCACAATGCACTTTCCTAGCTACGGGAAGCTGAAGTTCTTTGTTGCATCAGTGACATTTGTGGTGCTTCTGACATGGCTGTTCCTCATAGTGGGAAATTTAGAGAGTGAGTATTACCTAAGTGAATTAAAAATCTACAACTAGAAGGTTTTTGTCAGAAGATTAAACATCAACACTGTATTGTGTGATGACAACACAACTTGGTGAAGGATTACAGTTAGGTTTTTTTATCAATGCAAAAAATTATGCATTCATTTTTATGTGAAACCAGAGTGCCTCATAAGATGTTTTCTCTGTACACAGCCAACCTTGTGTGCTGCAGTGCCCTCTTCAAAGTTAGCCCACATAAATAATGCTGACTGTGGGTGAAAGAACCACGTTCTCAGAGCATAGAAATAAATTTCTGCTTTCTCTAACATGATATACAACCTATCCTTTATTCTGCACAGCTTTCAGCTGAGTGCTCAGCAAACACACTTCATCCATTAACACACAAATTTCGGAAACCTTTGAAAGCATTGGACAAAAATGTTAAGCACTGAGAAGCTTTGGAAATCCAACAGGGAGTTCTGCCACTGGCACAATGTTCCTTCTGCTCAATTCCCATCTATCAGCTGTTATGCCCTCTGCCTTATATCTATTACTAAACATTCTAGAAAGTGGCATTTCAGTATATTGTGTGTTTGACTCATAAAACTCCTTCTGTCCAAAGAGTATCCAAACATTCAATCCATTTTTTCATGTACCTTTAGCTCTGACTTCAACTCTTAATTGTTCTCCAAAAAGCAAGTAAATGTTGGACTAAAATAATGATGCCATAGATATCCAGTAAAATTGTTTTATAGGTATGTTTTAAAGAAATATAGATAGATGAAGCACATATAATTAAATATAAATGCAATTACAAATAATCAATGCAAAGAGTATGTCTTCTGTGCTTTTGATTAAGTCCTTTGCCAAATTCTGCGAAACAGTTACTTTAGTATGTCTTTCTTGACCCCACCAGTGTCAAAAACACTTTACTTTGCTTCTGTCTCTTACACCAATGGACATGACATTTTATAGGTAGCAAGTTCAATTAGTGCATTTGTATGCTCAAAAAGTGCTAAAATACTTGTAATCAGGGATTTGTAGTATCCCAGACAGGACATTATTATACTTTTGAGCTAAGGTATTGATCTGGAATTACTAAAAAAAAAAAATAGAAAAAAAACAGCCTCACAGAATGTGTAAGCTGTATTTTACTGTGAAAATGAAATGGATCCCTCCCACTCTGTTGCCTTGGATTTTGAGCAAGTCCTACACACACACACACACACACACACACACACACACAGACATACATACATCTGATTAGAGTCCATGACCCATCCCCACAAAACTAAAAAAATGACAAAATACAGCTCAACTGATGCCATTATTCACACATCACCATGATGACAGTCAGCTGTGAATTAGTTATAAGAAAACAAATTATAACTTACACATCCAGAGCATAGACAACAATGTCTACAAAGCAGAGGTCAGGTTTTATTTAGGACTGAACTGAAAAATTCCCTGATGTGAAATATTTCAGACCTCCTGCATCTCCCTCAGAGTCACTGTAGAGGCTAATGAAAAATTAATCGGCAGAATGGCTTTGTTAATGTGTTGTATCATGCATATGCATGAAGAGGTCTGGATAACATAAGGAATGTGGGCAATTTGTCCACTTTTTCTGTGTGTGCGTGTGTGTGTGTGTGTATGTCCGTGAACGCATGCATGCATATTGGGGTGTAATTTTCCACTTTGATGTTCCTTCTATCACTAGCTAGAAATACTACAGTATAATTGAGAAATGCACCTGACCTACTTTGCATTATCTAGCAGGTTTTTGTATAGCAGTATCGCTTTGTATAGCAGTATCAGTTTAGACTGGTTCCATTACATTAGGTTTATGTTTGTTTTGAGATCCCTCCATGAAAGTGTGTGATTTCAAACAACCACTGAAATGGATCTTACCTTAGTATCACACACCAAACATAGGTAGACTTTAAGAAGCTGAAACTACCTGATGATTACAGGAGCCATCCATCACCATACAATATAATGAAAAGTAAGAATAAATAAAGCTTTATGTCATCTTAGCCTCTGACACCCTGCACAGAAGCAGACAGCTAAAGGCCTGACTGTTTCACCTCTGTGGCTGAGCTCTGCTTATGGGTTTTACAAGGGGGGTCATTCAGTTAAGGCAGAACTCCAGTTCACTCACCTCACACGCTCCTGATGGCTTGATACCCCTGTCTCTGTAGACCCCAAAGGCGGCTTCAAACATTTTATGAATTTGCTCCACGGGATTGAGTGAATGGGGAGAAAGTCAGAAGTGGGGTTAAAGATATATGGAGGGAGAGAAGCAGTAAGCAAGAACAGATATGGTCCTTTATCTGTAGATAAATATATGTGTTTTAAAACGAAATGTTTGAAAATAAGATATTGGTGAGTCTACATCAATTGTTCCCTTGCTGCTGATTGAAGGGCATTGCTGGTGACTCTGTGCCTCATGATTGAAGAGACTATATATGATGGAGAGTTTGTTGTCCCCAAAGCAGCAAGACTCACTAGAGAGATACCTTTTCAAATGTGCATATTCAAACCCTATACCACCTTCCAAGTTTTGTCCTTTTATACATGGGCATTTGTTTGGATGGACATGCATGGTTGATTCCTTTCAGAGGAAACAGACAAATAGTCATGCTCAGGGCACCAGTATAAAAATAACATCACCTGTCCACCCACAGATGGGCGGTCCTTGCTGCTCTCCCCGTGCCTCGTTGAGCAGTCGATGCCTCGCTACCTAGAGCGGGACACACTGGAATTACGAATGCGAGAGGTGGTGGAGGAGAACCAACAGCTACACCTGCAGCTCAGCCAAGCACAAGGTGTGGCTACCAAAGCGCAGGACAGGAACTACAGCAACCAGCAATGGGTGGCATCAGCTGATGCTGGCCCAGAGGATGGAGAGAACATGGCAGAGGAGCCGAGCAATCAGGGGGGCAACCACAGTGACTGTGTCCATCGACCCATGGTGGAGAAGTGTGAGGTGAGCATCACTGTGGAGTAGCGGAATGCAGAGTTAAAGGAGTGTTCTGTCCTTGGTGAGATGTTGCCACTGTACACAGATGTGCCCAGAAATATCTTGTTTCAAAAAAGGTAAGTACTTTCTGTCATTGCAGATGAGGTCAGATGTTGGCTTTGGGTGAGAAGGTGTTTGAGTGGCACAGATGTTGTTGTGATTGCTCTGGACTCGAGAGAGTATGGGCCACATTTCCTCTGGATAGAAGAGAGTTTAGTGGGACAGGTTTTAGTCCATCGGGGTCCTGCATGTTAAACTTTGAGCAAGGTTATTCACATAAATTGCTTCAGCCACTCTTTGCAAAGTCACAGAATTGAAATGAAGTGCCTGTTATGCTTTGCGATGAGAGAGGATTGTGTCCTGTTTTTTTGTGCTTAAAAAGCATTGAATTATGTGATTACCTAAACCATATTTACAGGCTACCATGGACTAGTATTTTAGCAAGGATTCAGGAACAGTGCACTAGCAAGGATGTTCTACTCACATCTGTTTCCTTGCATTAGAGATGCAAAGAAGAGTCTACTCATCCAAAGCACTCAATTCCACTGTCCTCACAAGCCCTCTAACCCAGAGAAATCCATTTTAGATGTACCTTTTCCAGCTCTTATTTCTAAACTGGGCTGAATCAGCAGCATATATCAGAGAACGCCCTCATTTCACCTGCTGATGCAGTTCCTGTTTGTGGGATACCATGGTAATCTCATTTCTTGTCTGTCTGATAGTGTTGGCTGCCAGTTTGATGGCAATTGCAGGTTGAGGGTACAACCTAAGAGTTAAGAGGCTGAATAATGTTAGTTTTCCTTGTCTGTATCTCTGTGCTCATCTCTGCCTCATTCTGCACTTTTCGCATTTTCTTTTTATATCACTATTCTGTGCCCTCTTCCTTTCACAACTTTCCCCTCCCTGCTCACTGCACTGTTCCACATTTCTTTCAAGGTACTGTACTGCTTTATTGACTGAATTCAGCTCTCAGTTTCTATGGTATAGAGATCCATCCGATTTCATGTGATGGAATGTCCCATTTGGGGGCTCAGGGGAACAGAAAATTGACCACATACTAAATTATTCATTTCTGTTATCAAATATAAATTGCATCATCCTGCACTTCATAGCAGCTGTTCTTTTCTGAGGTTTATGTGCTGGCGGAGGGGGGGTCCTGTCAATTTAAAGAAAAAAAAGAGTGTTTTTAGCATTAATGTTATTAAAGTTATTCTCTCAGTTGGAACAAAAGGTGCAGACAGAAAAGAACAGAAACCAAGAAAAACTGAACCCATTGGCTTGTTTTTGTATACAATTGTGTAAGTGAAACTTTGGAGTAGTTTGCCATCTAGTGGTAAAAACAGGACACAGGCATTCCATGAAGTTTAATTTTGGTGGATGGGAAGAGAGGAGTTGAGTGTAATGAAATGGCCCTACATGTGTAACAGTTGACCAGAAATAACAGTTTAAGAAAGGTACTGTTGCATGTGTCCATAGGGTCCATTTTTTATTTTTGTTTGTTTCTTTATTCCCTCATGCAGTTCCCTTGCCCACTAATATACCCCACAGTTCCAAACAGAGTAAAGTTGCATACCAGGCTGTGAGGTTTATTGTTACACACTTCCACAGAAAAAATTTAACTTCTTTGTTGTCAGCAACACAGCAGCTGCTGTTTGCCTAGTAAATGGGTTTTGCTTGTAAAGCCTTGCTCTGTGCAACACAATATGGTCTGAATAAACTGACAACATATCCCAGCAAACAGCCTGCACCCATCAACAAGAGAGTGGACTTTCCATTCCAGTGCTTACTTAAGTATAACACAGCATCTCTCTCTCTCTCTCTCTCTCTCTCTCTCTCTCTCTCTCTCTCTCTCTCTCTCTATCTATCTCTGTCCCCCTCTCTCTCTGTTTCTTCCTCTCACAGCTCATCCATGTGGCCTGCGTATGTGCTGGGCACAACACCAGTAGAGATGTGGTCACACTGGTCAAGTCCATCCTGTTCCACAGGTGAGTGTACAGGATTGCAACACTATGGTGTACACATGTAGAGCATTCAGCTACAGTGAATCTGTTGTAGTAGTGATACTCCCAGAATTCAGTAAACTTGTTAAAGTTTCTCTTGTAGAACTGAGACTTTACTGTGGAAATTTGAGCTCGTCCACTCCTGTGCTTATTGTTCCTGTGCTGTCCTGTCCCAGGAGAAACCCCCTTCATTTCCACTTCATCACAGACATGGTGGCCCATCAGATCCTCAGCTCTCTCTTTAGGTCCTGGATGGTGCCATCCATTGAGGTCAGCTTCTATGATGCAGATGAGCTGAAGGTAACCCACTCTTCCTTTAGTTGCATCCCTTTGCTTGGACCTCGTGTGAACAGACGCACATCCTGCTTTACACTTTTATGTAATAATGTAGACATCTATTTTAATCAGCAGCATTGAGTTGTCCATGAAGCAACAGCCAATTTAAACCTTTCTTGAAATGATAAAATGTGGTATTAAAAAGCCATTCATTCTGTTGTGATGTAATGTAAAGGGCCCAAGCCTGACATTTCTGTCAGTAAGTGTTCAAAAGACAGGCGATGAAATAACTTTAAAATGCTTTTCTACTGTTGCCATGAGGTTGGTTTTGGAACCTGAACCACAGCTGAAAAGAATTTAAATGCATTCTGTGCAATCAACACTCATTGGCCCTCTCTGCTGTTATTCTAAGAAGTTGTAACTGTGTTTTAGAGAGTTGTGAGCAGGTTATATTACTGTTTTTACTATTTTAGTTTTACATCTACTGATGAGCACAAAACACAGAAGATGAATATCTAAATGTTTTCTGTGTAGAGGTATTTTCCTCCCTGTATTCCTAGAGTAGGATTTTGTATGCTGTGCTATAAGCAAAGACCATGATATTTTTAAATGTACTGTGTGAATGCCACAGGATTGACTGGGGGTGATTGTTTTTCTTCTTTGTTTGGGCTGTAGTCAGAGGTAGCCTGGATCCCCAACAAGCACTACTCAGGAATATATGGCTTGATGAAGCTAACCCTGACCAAAGCGCTCCCCTCTGACCTCACCAAGGTCATCGTCCTGGATACAGATATCACCTTTGCCACTGACATTGCTGAGCTGTGGGCAATTTTCTGGAGGTTTGCAGGTGCTATGATTTATATCATCAGCTTGTGAATGATGAAGTCCCTGCCTGCCTACAAACTGATCTTAACACAATTTCAAATGCCCTGGTTTCAGACAAGCAGGCGATTGGACTGGTGGAGAACCAGAGTGATTGGTACCTGGGGAACCTGTGGAAGAACCACAAGCCTTGGCCAGCCCTGGGGCGGGGCTTCAACACAGGTTGAGTCTTAAACCCAAACTAGATTTGTGTGCATTTCCTGAAGAAAATGCAAGGTGTGGTTGCCTGTTTGCATTATTGACAGTACAGGGCGAAAGGGTTAATATCAGTATTAGAGTTTCCATTTGCCTTCTCATCCCCCTCCCTCTGTGTCTGGTGCTGCAAGGTGCCAGAGACAAAGGAATGTGGACACGTGACTTAGAGTGGTGGCTGAACTCTGCGACTATTTCGGCTCATACCTCAAAAACCGTTCATCACCGCACTGAACCGATGACATCAAGAGAATCTGCACAGTTTTCCTGCATGTTGATGCATTATGCCTGTAGAGCCAGAATTTAAGGAGATACTGCTGCATAAAAAAGTATTGTTCAAAGCTGGGAGTGCAATTCTCCTGCTGTTTGTGCCTATACTTCTAATTGGGGGGTAAAATTAGAGCATTTTTTAAAAAATATCATTAAAACTATAAAAGTACAAAATTATAAAAGTACAAGCACACCAATGGTGAATGAGCCAGTCCATTTGGCATTGGTTTACTGTCTGTAGCGTGAACAGTTTAGGCAGAGATAGAGCTAGAAGAAGAATAAATAATAATAAGGGACATAAAAACAATAGAGTGCTTGCCCTTCAGGTAACCACACTAACAAGTACATATTAACAGAATTGCAGAATAATTACTTTTAATGTTTTTTTATTTGAAATTGTACAAAACAATATGTTTTAAGTCACTTGGATTGTGGTCCTTGTCTTGTCATTGGTCTGATACAGGTGTCATCCTCCTGCTCTTGGAGCAACTGCGCAGAATTGGCTGGGAGCAGATGTGGAGGCTAACAGCAGAGAGGGAACTAATGAGCATGCTCTCCACCTCTCTGGCTGACCAGGTCTGTTCCAACTTTGACTACCAGATGTTCTCTGTCATCATTACCCATTTCATTACTGGTCTCTCTTACGATTCAAAAGCCGCCCTTTAAGCAGAAAAGGCAGCACTTCAGATATGTTAATATTTGATGCAGCATTCTGAAGTATAGGATTGTGTGCTTCCTGTGGTTGCAATTATAATACCACAATACCGCATTACCACCTTGTTTTTAAGCACAGTGAATTGTTTGTGTAATACACACCTGTTAATTCTTCTGGTTGTTTGCAGGACATTTTTAATGCAGTTATAAAGCAGAACCCAGCCCTAGTACATCAACTTCCCTGCTTCTGGAATGTCCAGCTCTCAGACCACACCCGCTCGGAACAGTGCTACACAGAAGTGTCTGACCTCAAGGTAGGTGTTTTAATAGACATCCTCTGAGAAAGAGGTGACTGCTTCCAGCATGATGGACCTACCAGGCTGAAATCCATGCTTTATTTCCACTGTTACCTAAGCACATGTACTGAATATTGCTGTTGTGTATACAAATGTGCTGCTGTGGTTCGCGGCTTTGTCAGGTGATCCACTGGAACTCTCCTAAGAAGTTACGGGTGAAGAACAAGCATGTGGAGTTCTTCCGCAACCTCTACCTGACCTTCCTGGAGTACGATGGTAACCTGCTGCGCAGGGAGCTCTTTGGCTGCCCCAGCCAGCCCAGCTCTGAGAGCATCCGGGTGAGTGACCCTCTGCTCTGCATCAGCATGGCATCAACCATCTTTGACCTTAGTATTCATTCTTGGGGCAGGGATGACTGCTTTGCCTTTTATCACTCATGTCATGACATTTGGCATTCAATGAGCAAACAGGAGGTGAACATTATTTTGAAGCTGAGAAGTAATAAATTACAGTTCCATGTAACTTACAATTGCAGCTGCTATGGAGTCAGCTCCCTCTTCTTTTTGAAATGGAAATGTGAGGGTTGTTGTAACAACTGGATGGGGTCTCACGTCTATCTCTCCTGTGCCAGTTACAGGATGCGCTGGAGGAGCTGGACGAGGATGACCAGTGCTATGATTTCCGGCGAGAGAGGATCATGGTGCACAGGATACACCTGTACTTCCTGCAGTACGAGTACGCCCCCACTGAGGATGATGCTGATGTCACTCTGGTTGCACAGCTCTCCATAGACAGGTGCTGGAAATAACATTTTGTGAATGAATGTCCCTTGAGGGAATCTTCTGTCCCTGAGAAAAAGTTTTCTCAAAATGAATGGTTTACATTTCCCAGACCAGTGCCCATGAGAAGGATCCACTGGATATGTGACCATAACTTTGGTAATGCAGGATTTCAGTTAAGATTAATTTTTTCTACTCTTCATTAGTCTTGTGCAAGGTGACCTGTTGGCTACCGTGGAAGGGAAGAAATGTCACACCTCTGAAACATTATGTTAACGCCAGGGGTGGGTGGCAAGACACCATTGAATATACAGCAAAATCCCACGTTGTTGTGGAAGGCATGTAAATGCCTTTACTTGTTCTCTGAATGTCATCAGATCAGCTTGTAATGAGCTGTTCATGAATAAATGCTATTTAGTAGTTGAGCTGTTTCTAGGCTTGTATTGCTGTCTTGTGGACCATGAGTCTTACCCTTTCTGTATATGGTGGTGATGATCACACTATTCATTCGAGTTGTTTGTCCCTCATTTAATTTTCAGTAATGTACAATATTCCATACTCACAATTTTAAAGCTCCTCTTTGACTTACATTGTCAAAGGCAGTATGATTTCCTTATTTATTGTTGTACCACTGTGTAGAGTAGTTGTCATTGGGAGACAGCTCAGTACATTAGCCAGTGTAGCTTATAAGGTAGCTGTTATTTGATTGAATAAGATGCAGGAAATCAAGGATATCTGAAAACCAGAGACTGGGTCAATTCCATTTGAATTCAGTCAATTCAGGGAATTAATCAAAATTCAGTTGATTACTTGGAAAATCTTCACAGAATATTATTGGAAATATTCAATCCAATAACAGAAGTTCAATAAATTACCTGAATTTACTGAATTGAATTCTGTTCCTGATCCAGACTGTTTCTTCCCTCTCTGTGTCCAGGCTGCAAATGCTGGAGGCGATCTGCAATCACTGGGAGGGCCCCATCAGCCTGGCTCTCTACATGTCAGATGCTGAGGCTCAGCAGTTCCTGCGCTATGTCCTGGCCTCAGAGGTGCTGAAGAACCGCAAGAATGTGGGCTACCACATCGTCTACAAGGAGGGCCAGTTCTACCCCGTCAACCTGCTGCGAAACATGGCCCTCCGTCACGCCAACACACCCTACATCTTTCTGGCAGATGTGGACTTCCTGCCCATGTATGGTCTCTACCCTTATCTCAGGTGAGCTACAATTCAAACATCAGCCTGGACTAACATAATACTTTCTGTGGTGTTCACACTCGTCTGTGTATAGACTAGTGTATAGACTACAGGACAATGAGCTGATTTACCAGTGAAATGTTATTTTCAGTCTCAGCTTTGGGAATTGAGGGTATTATGCTTATGTACACCTCCATGATTACCTCAGGTGAACCTGTAGTTGATTGGTTTTGAGTGAATTGCTTAAAGTGCAGTTTTTATGTTAACCTCAATCATGACTGACCTTAATCTTTTAATGCTGTGTGGGTCTTTCCTTGTTGTTATACTTTGGATTATGTAAGATTTTAGATGCAGGGAAAAACACTTGTCATTTTGCTGTCATGTATTCTTTATGAACTTAATTTAGACTAAGAGGATTTAAGTTGATTTCAGGCTAGCCCTTGAATTCAGTGGAAAACATACAGTGGCAAATCTTTTTGCTGAAATTGCATGTTGTATAACTTTGTCCTTGAGTGTTGTAAGTAGACTGCTTTCATGTTGCCTTCAAGACTGTGAAAAGAAAATAAGCAGTGGTCCTGAGACATCACTCCACATTGAATTTCTCATGGAAACACTGGTTCTTCTCTTCTTGTGTGAATCCACAAAAGCAGTGAAGACAGGGGCTTTAGTTAAATTGTGGCATTTATTTTCAAATATTTATTTACTGAGTAAATTAACTGACAGGCAGTTGCGTGTTTGACTTGGTCTAGAATCATGAGAGGAACAATAGTTTAACTGCAGAATTTATTTTCAGGTATGTACTGATTATTAAGTGAACTGACAGGCAGTTACATGTTGGACTTTCTGTCTCCTCAGAAAATCCATAGTGCAGCTGGACATGGCCCACTCCAAGAAGGCGCTGGTGGTACCAGCCTTTGAGACCCTGCGCTACCGCCTCTCCTTTCCCAAATCCAAAGCCGAGCTGCTCTCCATGCTGGACGTGGGGACCCTCTACACCTTCAGGTGTTACTCCCTTAAAACCTCTGTATTCTCCCATGAAAGGGATTCCACTGGCTCATATCATCACATCTCATAGCTTTCCTGAAGCTCAAATGGTCAGTACAGTACCGTATGCTGGTCCTCTCAACAGAGATGAACATGAACGGTATGGTGTTGTAATTCATGACTCAGATTATGATGGAAGTAATGCAATTAAAAATTTGTCAAACAAATGCCAAATAGGGGAGTGTCAGGAATAATGTTCTCCTGATATCCTGCTAATTTATGGTTATATCATTTATTGAATGCAATTCAGAATGAGAATAATCTTATTTTTATTGTCAATGTCTGTTTAACATCCCTGGTGTTATTGAGAGTTAAATAAACAAAATTGCTACACAGCTACCAGAAACTGTTACTGAAGTTAATCATTTCTATGGCAAAAATTGCTATCCAGACAATCCAAAAGCTATATCCGTTCAGAATGTTTAAAAGATTGTTTAATAGCACTGCTAGTTTAGGAAAACTTCCATTAAAAGACACTGTCCTGACATCTGGTTTCTACACCAGTAGTGAAATCACTATCCAAAAATCAGCTTACATCCCCCAACACAAATCTATGGCACATTTGCAGTGGCATTGTGGGGTTTTTACCAGTGGTACAGTGTACAGTCTGTTTCAGTGTTTGAGATTATAACCATTTTACTTTGAAAATATGCAGTTGATTTATGCATGCATGCATCACCTAGTAGCCTTAGTGGCCCCAAAACAGTACCTGCAATTATCAGCATATTTATGTATTAAAAATTAAGTACTATCAGTGCACTCTTTCGAATGCATTAGCACGTTACAGTGTACATTTACTTCAGAAAATTAACTTGATATTTTAAATAATGATATATGTTAATTTTATTATTACTTATTCTGTTAGAAAAAGGATCACAACATACTACAGCAGGGGGCTTACCCTGTACAAAGTGTCAACAGTAATTAGAGTAATATGTCCCCTTCTGGACATTCAGTGTAAGGCAGGCTCAAAGATAAAGATAAAGATAAAGATAAAGATAAAGATAAAGATTCTTTTATTGTCATTGCACAGAGTGCAACAAAATTGTGTAGCAATCCTGGCAGTGCACATGACACATTACACATAACAAACAGCAATTAAGAAAAATATAAGAGTTCAAGCTATTTAAAAAAAAAGTATATATATATATGTATATATATATATATATATATATATATATATATATATATATATATATATATATATATATACACACACACACACACATATATATATATATATATATATATATATATATATATATATATATATATATATATATATATGACACTATGATATAGAACAATAAGATATGAAACAATAAAACAATAATAATATGATAGATAAACTTCTAGCAGCAGCAGACATATTGCACATTGGGATATTGCACGTTTATTGTAATTGCAGTGGTCCTATGTATATGCATACAAGGTGCTGTTCAGATGTAAACATATATGCAGTGTACTACAATGTAACTGCAAGTATTAAGTACTGAGGTGAGGTAGGTCGCAAACAGTCAGTGTCAGTGTTTGGCAGTTTCAGTTCTTGTATGGCTCTGGGGTAGAAGCTGTTCCTAAGCTTGCTCAGTCATCAAAATAAGTATTTTTAGGTTAACTATATGTGCATTCTTACTTATAACAAGAAATACTATATATTCAATCAATCAATCAATCAATCAATATTACAATTAATATTAATGTATGATAAAACTGAATTAATCCATAAACATACATGTAGACATATTTTCCATCTCCCCAGGCCACTTTTACTAAACTTACTGTTTTTTTATTTTTTTGGGCTCACTGAAAAATACAGATGTTGGTTAATATATTGATATTATTGCGCCATTTGCACACACAAAAGGTAGATTGGCCACCAGTCACTGATTTTATGTCAACAATATGGCAGAAGTGTGGTTTGACTTGTAACTATAAGGCTACTGGTTTGATATCCATGTGGAGCATGTCTTAGATAATGTATTTAAATGTAGCCATTGGATATAGGCGAGTTCCAAATAAAGAAATGCTGCAGTTGATACCTTACTACTCATTCTGTCATTGGTGCACTCTGTGTATGAATGAAAAGACCAGAAGTAGGACTAAGCAGCAGCTCTGTGTATGGGCTCTGTACTCATCAGGTACCATGTGTGGACCAAGGGCCATGCACCGACTAACTATGCTAAGTGGAGGACAGCCACCACACCCTACAAGGTGGAGTGGGAGGCCGATTTTGAGCCCTACGTGGTGGTGAGAAGGGACTGTCCTGAGTATGACCAGAGGTTTGTGGGGTTTGGCTGGAACAAGGTGTCCCACATTATGGAGCTTGACGCTCAGGTAAACAGGAGTGTGACTGTGAGAGCCATTTTTTTCCATTATTGGTCTATCTTTTTGTCCCTGTATGCTTGTACCTACAATCTTTGTATGTCTAGATCTTCTCACTTCTTCACTGAGAATGTTTATTATCTTCTCCCTGCTCAGGAGTATGACCTGGTGGTCTTGCCAAATGCATTCATGATCCACATGCCACACGCGCCCAGCTTTGACATCTCCAAGTTCCGTTCCAGTTCAAGCTACAGGTACTGCTTGACCATGCTCAAAGATGAGTTCCACCAGGACCTGTCCCGAAAGTATGGTTCCTCCGCCCTCAAGTACCTTACTGCTGAAAGGAACATCTAAAACCAGTGCATTGTGGGTCAGGGGGTTCACAGGCAAACTAGTGTGGGAATTAGGTGTTCAGGGACACAAATCTTTGCTTATGGTCCTATATGATGCTGTTTGTTTGTGGATTGCATTGTACTGCCAAGAAAGATGGTCAACACAACTGAAGGCTGGTTACAAGGAAGGGTCATCCAGAGTTGCTTTTTGTTGCTTGTGCTCTTGTTCTTTGTTTCACAAAGCTGTGGGTAAATATCATCCCCAGGTACTAATCTAAGATCTGAAATATAAGATTCGACTAATTAGAATCCCAACCATTCTGTTCAAAAAAATTGAGCTGATCCAAAATCTGTGTATTGGGACACTGTTTTCAACTTTTACAGATTGCATGCTGATTTTGGGAGGAAACCATTGACATATTATGTTTGGCGAGAGGAAGGCAAACAGTGACCCTTTTTTTTTTTTTTTTTTTTTTGCTGCACAAAGCTATTCAGACAGAAGTTTTGGATGTGCAGTAAGCGTCAAGATTTTTTGACAATCAGGTTTTTGTTTCTTGTCTCCTGCAAGAGGAGTGTCTGCTCATGCAGGAGGAGAAACACTATATCACTGTATCTAGCTCTAATGAAACGTATGAAGAGAATGGTACTGTACTGTACTGGAGACCTGAGGACACTTGAAATTATTAACTGGACCATACCAGGAGTCAACATGACATGAAATCACCAAATAGAACCTGGGAAACATTTAGCCTTATTATTTCTGTTGCTATTTAAAAATATTTAATATATTTTAAAATTAGCTGTATATGATTCATAAACAGAAACTAATGTAAAGGCTACATGTATATTTTGCTATTCATAGAAGATGGAGGATATTGCCCATGTGTAACAGAGAAATATGTGTACAAAACTTGCTGTTCAAATGCTGAAATGCTGTTCAAACCATGCTTGTCTGGGTGTTTGTGGGTCAGCTTTAAATGAGATATACAAGTGACACTGATTGAAATTAATATTTTATAAATTTATTTCAATAATTTCAATAATTGCAGGGAAATTATTTCTTCAATTTCCCTGCAATATTATCTTTATATGCTGAATAACTTTTTTACTCTCCATGAGTAAAAATAAAATCTTAATAAAAGATAACAGGTGTCATAAACAGGTGCCAACATAAATGGTGATCTAAAATAATAACTTTGAACTCATTGAATGTCACAACAAAAATATTCCAGACTCTAGGGGAGATTCTTTTTATCTGGGCATATATCTCATAACTAGTACTTGAAAAATCAGAAATGTGACAGTAGATTTAAAGTACCCTTCTAAATAGGAAGCTCAGATTTGGGTATAACTTTGCATTAGAATATATTTTATTGGTCAATATTATCTGAAGGGGTAAAGTAAATAAACATTTTTCTTGTCACAGTAATAATTAAAAATGCCACTAAAAAGTCATTATCACCAAAGAAGTAATGTGGAGCTCATCTACTATGAGTCTGAAGCCTATTGACACATGCTGAGGCCTGATGTCTTTGCAAAACCTGTATCAACATATTTGTGATTTTCTTACACCCAATCTTTTTACACACATAGAACCATTATCATTTGGTCCATTGCTTATTCTTCATGTGGGAATGCAATAAACCACTTGTAGGGAAACCACATCTTAGTAACAAATGAGAAGACACATCTTAGTAACAAATCATTCAGCCCTAAATCCGACTATGAGCAACAGACCACAGTAACCTGTAGGATGTTATTTGTGTGAGAGCGGCTGATTGGTACAATCTGTCTCCATGTGACCCCCTACAGGATTACAGCACTCCCACAAAGACTCATAAATCATATGTTACTCCTCTCCTGCCTGCACTGACTGTGGTAAATGCTAGTGCCTTTGCTGTATTGTGAAACTGGGCATTGATTGTACTACTGTATGAACTAATGGAGCCTGACACATGTTAGGTTCTATATTTATTATGAGGCCAATCATATTTTTCTATGTAGGCAAAATAACTTTAAATAAATCTATCCTTTTGTATATACTTGTCTGTGATGCCTTCTTTTAATAAGCGATGGACAGATATATGTTGTTTCCACATGTGGTACTTATGCCTCAGTAGGAAATTCGACATAGACAAGAAACCATGTACATTGCTACTGCATTCACACCCACTACATACAGAAAGATTAAGAAAAAATATATGAGATTACTCATGTTATACTTGTTTATTCTCGTTTTTGTTTGAAAGGTCAGAGTACTTTATGTTGTTATGAGGCTAGCAGTTTGGGGACTTTGGAGATTTTCCACAGTGGACCAGTACAGAAGTCTGTAATGTACTAAGCCTGGAGCTTTTTTGTAATTAATAAGCATTCTAATTAATAAGCTTTACTATGGCTCACCAATCACAACTGATGCCATTTTGTTTAATTCTGTCTAATGTGCAGGCATTATTTTTGTATGTTTTACATTTAGTACTTTCATAACTACAAAGATCTTGCATTGTGTTACGTATTTTCTAAAACTGGATTTTGTTTATGTACTGTTTTGTTATGAATACGGGTGTCCCCGACTAAGAATTTACATAGTCGAATCGGATTAGTCTTGCCTATTGCCGACTAATTGTCGAATCGTGTTTTTTTTTTTTTGCTCATTGATCCATATTCTCATTTGCGACATTGGCTTCCATTTTTCCCATACCAGACAAAAGAGCTGAAACACCCAATTAAACAACTTGAAAATGAAACGACCAAAACTGAAACGAGGCCACTGTCAAGTGTCGGCATATCAAACATCAAACAAAGTGGCATATAAAAAATGACCATAACAAAATATAGGTTTAAATAACAAAGGGGCTAACACATGCCTTGGATTTTTAAATTTTTAAGTTAAGGTGAATCCCTACAAGTTATAAATTAAAGGCAATATGGAATAAACATTACTTGTTAAACGATTCCTTAACATTAACATAAAATGAACATTTCAATGCCATGAAGTGCAGAACAACGTCAGCGTTAATGTTTGTGTGCTTGCAAAAGCTACAGCATGAGATTGTTTAATTTACAAGTAATCCCAATGCGTTCTCTTAAATGTTTCACATTATCGCTTTCTTGTGTCACAAAATACAAATTACAAAATGGAGCTAATTTTAGTTAAATCGATTTAAATTACTGAGAATAAACTTTTATGTTAGGTTGAGTGCAATGAACAATAATGTTTAGAACACAGACCTCACAAAAGCTGTGATGTGTCATGAGCATTTAACGTAATTTAAATCGATAAATGCCATCCTTGTTAATTAAACAATCTCACGCTGCACCTTTCCCAAGCACACAAACTACAGACAATCTGCGCTGTTTCGTGAGCATAATAATTTACTCTATTTACGCGATTGGTGTCGATTATTCTGTGAATTATTTGTTTTATTGTTCATCAAAGAGGATAAAGGCGAACAAGTTGAAAGTAATGATAGATTTAAAGGTAGTGTTCGGGCTTCCCCTGTTTGCAGCTCACCAGCCACCACTGGTTGACACAACTTGCATTTGACTTTTTTTTGGATCATCTTTGACTTGTTCAAAATAGTCCCACACTTTTCAAGATTTTTTTTTTCCCCAGACATTGTGAGCTATTAGGCTAAAAAGATTTAAAGCCCAGCCAAGATGCTGCTCCGATGGTCCCACAAAATTGGATAGTGCAACTTAGTTTACCATGGTGATTTATTCACATACACTAAGGAGATTGATTAAAAGCACATAAGTTATTTTCCAATTTTTATTAACAGTATTATTAATAGACTGATATTTATACCAAAATAGGCTATATATCATGATTTATTGGGAGAAACCAAGCAACTCTATGTAAAATTAGACATTCAGCACCCCCATGTAGCCGGAATGGAATGATCCTTGTTTCATAACCACATTTTGCGACGATTCGACTGTGAGATTGGCAGTGGAATCAGGCTCCTTGGATCGAATAGTCGACTGTATGGGATCACCCCTAGTTATGAAACAAAATCATTACATGTGAAGTGCACAGAGAAGAGCACGCATTACAGATAACTTCAGTAGAAAATGCCATTACTTGGTAGCATTTGGTAGGAACTTGCAAAAGATTTGATTTTTAATACAGTGGTAAGGCTGCATTCTTTGTCACACTACAGTAGACAATTCACTTGTCTGCTATTAAACTTAATTTTACTGAGCAGTTTAAATCTTTTTTGTTATTCAGTTTCAGTCTGAAAAATATGGAAAACTTGGTCCTTTAGAGGAGTTACCCCTGCAAGAGTTCCTCTTGTAATATCAAAGTTGAAAAAATTGACTATGGCAAAATTTTCTCTACCCTTTCCTCCTGCCCAGCTAAAGTTTCAGTGCTTTGTGTGGTGAGCTTTCCCATGGAATCTATGCAACCACACATTCACAGCCAGACACACAAAAACACTTCTGTCTCCATGTATGTGAGCCCACCAAGTCTCCCATATAGTTGAGGTGGCGGGCGATGCCCCAGAAGCCTGAGATCAGCAGCTTGCTGTGGTGTGTCTGCCCATCCACTGAGCTGTAGGTACGCTCGATGTAGGCTGGCTTGCAGCCCCAGATGGTGCAGTTGCCCTCGGTGTGGCGGAAAAGGTCTTTCTGGTGGTTGGTCATGTGGAAGACATAGTAGCCTACCAAGCCCAGGAGGAGGACCCCAACAGCTTTGGCAGTAGACAGCTGCCCTTGGTGGTAGACAAGGTACAGGCCCTGGGAACAAGACCAGAATGTATGTGCCATTAAGAACCACAAGCATCACTTTGTCATAACAGTGAGGCATGTCTAACTGACTTTCCTTAGCTGCCACTGATTACTTTAACATTTAAAACCATTTCTATACCAATTTCTAATATTCATCCGATCTGGGTTTCATGAGATTAGTTCAAATTCAGTTTGCTTTGTTTTCCTTCGGTAACACAGTGCTGAGCAGTTATTCTTCCACACAAGGGACACACCTACAAAGAATTAATTTTCTTGTCTGGTCTTCCTGTTGTATATAGTCCCTTAAAAGCAGGATCCATATTGGATTTGCTAGCCCACACATCCATGATGGCAGCTGCTCTGATTTTAGTCACTTCCCCTATGTGTACCTCATTCAGAAGTTCAGAAAGCTATTCAGGCACATTATAGCAAGGATCTACCATCCATGGTGCATGGGGACACACACCTGCAGGGTGTACAGGAAGGGCAGCCAGACACAGTCCTCCCAGCCCAGGTACCAGCCAAAATGGTCATGACAAATGTCAATGGTCTTCAGGTACCATGCCTTATTCCAGAAGAAATCCAAGACATAGACTGTCTAGAAAAAGAGAAAGAGCCATCCAAACTCTGAATTTTTGAAAGAAAAGTAGTAGAGATCCACACTGTTAGTAAGGTGTAATCTGCCAGCATCATGGAACAGTGGCTAGAACAGTAACTGATAGCTTTTGGGGGAATGTACTTAAACTGAATGGTGTTGAGCAAAGTGCAAAAACTGAGAATCTCTTATAATCAGCTATCCATCTTGTGTCCATCTAGTGAAGTGTTCCTACATGATCAACAGGTTTCCCAATGTTGTAAACTATTATAAAGTCTTTAATTTAAGTTTTTCTTTAACATCTTAACATATTTTAAATATATCCTCTTTCTAGTCATTTCTCTGGCCATAGAGAATGTTACCACATTTTTAGAACAGGCCATTAAATAAGGAACAGGCTACTTTCAAACACAGTGCATTCCTATGACTATTCAGCTGCACTAGATTTAGAAACTCTGTGAAGTAATATATAAATCATTTTATTAACTACCCAATCAATCTATGTATCTGGATGCAATGTTACCATTCCACATCTGATTTATACCTTGGGTTGAGTTTGGAAAATGACACAGTTGCTGATGGAGCAGGAAGACTGTGGTTAGAGCACCTTTTACAGGAGTTCTGGATGCAGACCTCTTATCAGAACTGTAATGCTTCCTGGAGTAGAAGGTGACTTTGTAAAAAATGTAAATTAAAGTTATGAATTCATAAAGCTCAGGCATAACAATGAAAAAGAAACAGCAGAACCTGTAGAGGTAAATGTAAATGTAAGGTCAAGGACTGGGGCTGCTCATACATTCTTTACATAATAAATGACTCTATACCTTGTACACCATGAGCTCTGCCCTATTATCTCCTTGTAGTAACCTGTCATGAAAAACTGTTACATAAGAAAGCTATAACCAGGATGCAATATCAAGACACCTCTTACCTGAAGCACATTGACCAGAATCATGGAGTTTGTCACTTGTCCATAGAGCTCTTGTTGTTTGGCAGCATAAGATAAGTTTATGAGGGTCCAGGCGACAATCCCAGGCCTTCCATTGAAGAAGAGTTTGAAGTCAAACCACTTCCCAATGCGGGGATTGAACTCAATCCCCATCATATAGTTGTAGAAGAAATTCCCAGTGAATTTGCTACAGAGGATTCCAAAGCAAGACAACATAATGGACAACCGACATCACTTAAATTAGCGAAGTATTTAGTTACGCTCTAAGCAGGGAGAGTAGTCCACATACCAGTCCTCAGCATTGGTGGGGAGGAGGTAGGCCTTGACAAAAGCAAATGTAGACACACCATAGCCTAAGATGTTGGTGCACCAAAGCAGAGGAATCCAGTTGTCAAAAATGATGGTGGGGGAGAACCAATGGAAGTGATAGGCATTGGCAAACCACAGAGTGTGGGTTATGATCTAAGACTGCAGGCCATTTATCTCATACTTGTTTATGAGACCTTTAAGAAAAAGAAGATTTATAACAGTGATAAGAACTGGGGGTTGCATGCACCTCTAGTGGGTATATGAGGCCTTGTCAGGGAGTAGTGTTTGATACATTTCCAGGAGAGATTTCTAGGGCAGATACATTTTTAACAGAATAAAAAGTAAAATAACCAAGTCAGCATTGAGAAGGGGTGTATCTGTGACCGAGATCGAGATGTATGCTGACCAAAAACATTTCAAAACCTGTGACATGGAGCAGGGAGAAAACAAATGTAACAATAACTCAGGGCACAAAAGGTTTGGCACAAAGAAAATGAAGTTATCTTTACTTAGGAGAAACAAATAAGGGTTTGTACAAGAGTTCTCACACGTTAAGCATGACAACTCAAGAAGGAGCAAATACATAGGCAAAGGGCAGGGATTAAATAACAGAGAACACTAGGGATGTAACGATACCAACAACTCACAGTGCGATAATACCATGATAAAAAGTCCACAATACGATATTTATTGCGATATTAAAAAACAAAGAGAAATGATGACTTGAAAAAATGTCCTTTATTAATAATAAATCAGAATTTTTTATTCATATAAAATTTGTTTTTCCTTTTAACTTCAAGTGCTTCTGCTTTGGTTCTTTAATAAAATAAAATAAAAGTAGCCAGCCATGACCTAAGCATGTGCAAAAATTGGCATTAATTGTCTTTGGCAATGAATGATTGAACTATGTATGTATCAGTGGCGGCTCCTGCCAAATCTCTCAAGGGGGGGAAATTGTTGCGACGATGGCTAAGCTGACCCGTTCAATGGGTAAATTAACAGCTAGCTAACTAGACATTGTCATATTGCATTGTGCAAATTAGTCAGTTAGCTAACTAGACATTGTCACATTGCAAACAAAGCGTTAGCTACTTTGCAGCCTGCTAGCCACGTTTCCTACTCATACCAGCTCCGCGAAGATCCCCGGTTATATGATTTCCCCCCCTTTGCAGATACTTGTTTGATGTTTAAATTTGGTCTGGGTGGTCCTAATTCTTTATCTGCCAATTTATCATGATTACTATGATGACTGAACAGTATTTTTCTTAATGACATGATCGAGTTGCTCTGAGTTGAGGTAACATTAGCCATGTTGACCTTAAATGTGACAAGACCGCTGACTGCCCCGGCGATCCCTACACCAGGTTGCGTATGACGAAAGCACGTTAGTGGAAGCCCACTCGGAACCCATACAGATTGCATTGCAGCGCCTGCAGTTGGAAAAAAAATTGCCTTAACATGAGAGTCTATCAGAGCGATCTGGGCAATTTTCAACCAGACTGAAATCGCCCGAAAGGGGCGGTATTCCAAGGAACACGACTTGACGCTGATTGGACTATGATATTCAGAGGCAGGACAAACTGTCTAGAACAGTCACAGCTAGCGTAACACTGTGGTAAAATGTGATAGAAAAATCCCCCCCCTTTGCCCCTTTGGTGGTGCGTCGCCGACCGCCCTAAGGAACAAACGGCCCCTGGTACAATTGCAAAACAAAAACGATACAATTTTCGACAAGGAGAGATAGTAGAACGTAGCTATACTAACGACATAACCATGTAATATCCTGGTAGAGTTTGTCACAGTCCCCCAACGTTATCGAGGCATTTTGTATCGCGATATCGCAAAATTTGATATGTCATTACATCCCTAGAGAACACAGGTGAAAGACATTAACTAAATAGAACAGTTATGAGGGCATCTGGTGGCCAACCCAGAAGACAGCAGCCATATCCCTGACAGAACCATTTCTTTAGATGATCTGTTGTGTTGAGATATGCATTATGGGAATTATGGTAGACAGTTGGGAGTCCCAACAATTTTTCTTTTTGATGATTTTTTCATAAGGTTTTATGCGATAAATTCCCACAGCAACTCCATTCTTTTTATCTTGAAATATATGCCTAGTTATATCTTTATATTTAAAGAGGCCATTGTAATAACTGCTGGTGTATGGTGATGAAGCTCAGGCCCTTAGTGTGTCTGAATGGACAGACTAACACACTGTCTTATATATGACTGATCCACTCAAGGGGAAGGTTACATTGTTCCACAATCTGTTTTAACAATTCAAATAAGCAGCAGCTAACATTAAGTGGAAGCTAGCTAAAATGAACAGGGTTTTATTCTGTCCTCTCTTCCTTACCTGCTGATGTACGTGCTCCCTCCTGAACTCCACCCACGTAGCCTGGAAGAAACTTTTGAGTGACGTCAGGGACAAATATGTAAAGCACCACCTGGTGGATGAAGATTTGCAATCTCATTGATAAAATTGACAACATCATTTCAAAAGTCACAAGACTGTTACGCTGTTGGAACAGTTTGTTCCATCCCACATCACAAGAATACTTTTATCTATAGGGAACTCAACAATAATTATCATCACATTCAGGAGGTGTTTCAGCTGAGCTTTGCATGACCCAACCCTGTACCACCTTCAGGAAGTTACCCCTTCAGGTCCCACCTCTTTATGCCCCTACCTGGAAGGTGACCCAGATGGTGTAGATCTTTGCAGCAGTCCACGTGAAGGAGGGAGCCCGGTTTCAGATGGACATAAGTAAAGCTCCAGGAGAGGCTGTGTGATGGAGCACTGATACTGGTCACAGGCCATGGCAAAGAAGAAGACGATGAAGGGGGCTAGGCAGAGGAGCAGGATCACACTGGTCAGAGAGAACCAGTCCACTTCCCTGCAGATGCCCATAAAAGACACATTTAGATTACTCATACCTGTTGCCTTACATGCATAAATTAGAATAGTCTGTAGTTTCAAAAACCACTTCTGTGTGATGCAGTGAATGTTTCTGGTCAATGCTCATCTGATAGTCAGTCTTGCAGTTCAACACAGCAAGGTTTTTCCTTAAAGACTGAAGGTGAATATTTTTACCATCTTTAGCATTAACAGCATCATCAACAGCAACTAATACACCATTTTAATACAGATATTACAATGTCATATTACCTCAGTTAACAAAGTGCATGCATTCTTAATCAGAAATATTGATACCAAATATAAATACCACAGCATTTACAGGTTTGTCTTCCAGGACTTCAGAAATTCATGGTAACTGGCAAAGTATCATTTGAGTATCAAAGATATTATTTTCTTTGTGAAATTGTGCTATCCTGAGCAAATGTACTACTTCACATTTCATTCTATAAACATTATGGTACACATTTTAATGTCTAGAGAGACAGAATTGTGTAATATCTTTAACACAGAAAGGCCACTTGCAGCTGAATTATACTGCTGGAGTAAAGCAAATGTAATATTCATGATAAATGATACAAGGACAATGTTATTAATAACCTTAACTCTCTCAGGCTTTGTTAACCAATGTATACTTGTAATAATAACCATAAACACAGTGCAGTATAAGGATAACAGGCCAATCTCCTGTGTCAACTCACCAGGCTCTTCCCCATTGTCCCTACTCCACTTTTTCAGTAGATCCTATTCCATTGGTGCTGGACTTGACACGTCTCTTAGCGGCCGCAGTGAACTCCATGGAAGCCATCATAGACTGGTAGAGAGAAGAGCATATCAGGTGTACTTCTGAGAGACTAAATACACCCAGCGGTGTAAATCAAATGTTGATTGGCCTTGAAAATATGTGATAACAAAGACACACCTTAAAATGTGGTTCAAATGTAGTTGCCAAGAGACAAACAGAAGCAACAATCGAGAGTACAGTTTATGTCAAATTATCATATAATGCAATATGAAGGCTTTTCAGGACGCCCACCTTTTACACAAAAATTGTCTAGGTGAAGACCTTTTACATTCTTAGAGAAAGATGATATGTATGCCTGCATCTCCAAGTGTTGCTATCAGTATAGCCGACCCTGGGTTCATGCCATAACTAAACTTCTCAAACTGTTAGAGCTCACTGATTGCTTGTTCTTAGATAACAATAATTCACACAACTCCAGTCTAAAAAATACAGGAAAATGGTCATGTGATTAGACTATTGCATTGTGTGATAAGAGATATGTTTATGTTTGCTTTAACTTCATATATATTTCCAACAAGCTTGCAGTGTTATTTTTGTAATATCTAGGGTGGATCTGGGTCAGGAGGTAAGTGGAGCAACAGTTACTACGCAAAGCACCACAGTGTGGAGCAGCTGTTGCATCATACTCAATTATTTTGGCTTTATTCAACGGAAGACTTAAAACAGCCTGTGAGGGCCCCCAGAACTCTTGGTGTTTAAAACATAAGCAGACCACTAGGGCCCCTGGGCCCCTCAGTGCTTACAGTGTGAGGGCCCCCAGGCATCTTGGCGTTTAAAGAGTGAGCTGACCACTAAGGCCCCTAGGTCCCTGGGGCTTAAAGCGTGATCTGACCACTAGGGCCCCTGGGCCCCTCGGCACCTACAGTGTGAGGGTCCCTGGGCCCCTCCGTGCTTAAAAGTGAGCTGTGGAGTAGCATGTGCCAAACACGTCTCAGCTCATTGTCACTTATGTCAATAGAGTCAGACCTTGTCAGACAGCTAGATTTTGACAATCTAGTGGATGATTTTGCGAGGAGGAAGGCAAGAAAGACACCAATATAGGAAAGCGGGAGGGGGGGATCCAAAAGACATGTGCCCAGGGGCCTCATGGGACCATGATCCAGCCCTGCAGGCTAGTTTTGCTAACGACAAGCAGTAAACACAAACACTTGCCAGAAACTCCTAGGATCCATACAATTTTACTCCAAACAGCCTCTTTATGATGAATGTTATGACACAGTTTAACTTTCATGTTGTACAGTTCACTATGCTCAGAAACTAGCACAATTAACTTCTCCACCGCTACCCTCTCAATTTTTGGTGGCTGTTATAGGAAACGACAGGCGTCACTACTCCGCTTGTGATTGGTCAGCCGTCAAAAAAGCGCTTGACGTAGGGCGTTTTTTTCTGAAAAATTGAGCTTTTTTCAACTGAAAAAAACGCCCTGAGCTGCAGAAAAAAAACTCCCAGGACGTTTTTGAAAACACGGTCTACTTCATAGGATTATTATGTAAAACAGACGCTGACAGCTTCAAAAAAGACGCTACGTGTGAACGCAGCCTAAGATATTCAAAAAGCAGTATTCATGACAGATGTCCTGACGCTGCAGTAATTTAATAGACACGAATAAGTTTTACATGTACTGCGGTCTCGGAAAAAAACCTCGAGAACAGTACACGATGTCGGAGATGGTCCTCTGTTTACTTGCTTTGGTGTGGCAATACACCTTTTGGATGCATTGTGTCTGGAAGGCTGCTATGACTTAGGTGATGCTTACGAACCGCTATACGCTCCCCTGTAAACAATACCTCGTATTAGACTTCACGACACATTATAAGAACCTCCAAAACGGACCTCCTACATTAATTTCATTTAGAACACTTGCCACAAACAGCTACCAGATAACAATATGTATTTCGATTAACGAAAATATTTTTAATATGTAGATTTATCCTACTCTTAACAATTCTTAGATCATCACGTCGAAGTCTATGTAGTATGTGTTGCTAAAACGACACACAAGCTTCACTACTTTAATTAAAATGATTAATTTCCCTCAAGGATTCAAATTAATACTTTGGAAACTGTAGGCTATATTTAAGGCTAATATGTCTATTATCATTACTGCAGATGAAACCACGGACTGGACCAAGTGTTCATATTCATACGGCAACATAATACTGTAGACTATCGTTTATGACAAACATAAAGCTTTGCAATGCTCATCTCGCAAGCGTACAAAGGACGTGTGTGTTTAAATCAGTATGTACCGCTATGGCTCGTGACAGTGAGCCTTGTAGAGCCACGTTGAAGATGAGCACTGTTTCTTTAAAAGTTGTTCAGGAAGTGGTCTGAGGAGCCCGGATTGAAATTGACAAAAAGGTTAAAACGCAAATGTGGTCTTGCGTTGTATAGCAGACCGACTAACGAGTGCAAATTGGAATCCTAAGTTGTTTACATTTGACTTTATTTTAATGCAACACAACTAAAACAAATGGGACGAAAAGTAACTTTAGCGACATGCTCCATAAATCAGTGGGCGTTAGATTTTGACGGGAATATTACAAGGATATTGAAAAGTAAGTAGCTAAATTGATTATACACAATTCTCGGATGTCATGGATTGTGGAAACAAATAGTGAGCAGCAGTTATGAACACTGTGAAGTAACCGTGCAATATGGTTAGTAATGAGCAATGTAACCTGGATTATATTTAATTTGTGTTTGTGTTAGCTATTAGTTAAATGTTGCATGCCAAAGGCGGAATAAGTTTATACAACAATTCGGTCCACAATGACCACATCTTTTAACTAAGGTATTGAGATAGCCAAGTCAAAAGGAGCAAAGTACAGACTTGGACCTGAACTGGAAATATGGTAAGTTGTACAGCCTTGACCTACTGCATCTTTCTCGTTTGTACATGTCTTTGCATAAGGGCGTCAGTGGATCAATATGCATAATATGCATCTAACAGTTCTATTGGATGTGGATGTATCTGTGGGGAATGTTTAAAACAGCATTTCTTCACCATTGAATCACGTACTCCCTGCCCTCAAGCTTGTGGTTTGGAACAATGCAAAAAATCCTCTTGCACGCAAAGAAATGAATAGAACTTCTACATTGGTGTAGAGGGCTTTCAGGCTCATTCACCCATCAAGCCAATATCAATGTTGAAGTCTTCTGGGAATTCCCTCTGGGAGCTTCTTGAATGAAGTAATGATTGTAGGCCATTATTTGAGATTTTACCTGTGGTGCTTGGCTCAGTTGTGCATGGATATTTCATGTTGAGATTATAACCTGTGTAACTCTGTCTCTCTTTCTATCAGTGGGTACGGATGTGCGGATCACTTCTATGAGTCAGACACCCTGCTCCACTGCTTCCAGGTCCTCAAAGAGCTCCTGGATTCTCCTGTCACCCAGGATATCATCTGTGATGTGGGCATGTGAGTGACAACCCACATATCACTGTCACCTGGCAAATCACAGCACACAACAAACCTCTCCATACTGATAAATCTGTAATGGCTGGTTTTGTGCTTTCTCCTTAGGCCTGTCATGCACCACAATGTCCGCTACAACTGCCGAGTCATTTTCCTCAACAAGTAGGTAGTATCTTTGAATTACCAGCTAAGTGCAAAAGGACACAAAAATCAGACGCAAGACACGTTTGTAACTGTCAAATGACCTCTTGATTAAATTGAACAGAGTAGCTTCTCAGCTTCTCAGAGTAGCTTCCCACTTTAATGCACAGAGCAGCGGTATTTGCTACATTTGGATTACATTAGTAAGTTCAAGCTCACCTAATGATTTGTGGAGACATTTTGAAAGCCTGTGCTCTATCTCTCTCTCGTTCTCTTGTACACATGTGCACATATATAATTGATTAATTGACATACTTCTAAGCTCCCAGTTTTGATGGTCTTCACCCACAGGAGTTATGTTAACTATCTACTGTGTAGAGCAAGAAGTCCTTGCTCTGCTAAAACAACAGTGCTTACGAAGAGCAGTACAGAGGCTTAGTTTTCTTGACCATGTTTATAGTAATAGAAAATTACTTTTTTTTCAAGGAAGATACTGTTGATTCGTCCCAAAATGTTGCTGGCAAATGATGGGAACAACAGAGAATTCCGTTGGTTTTCCCCCTTGAGTAGACCCAGGTCAGTGATTGGTACAGCATCATTTAAAGGTAAACTAAGCAGAGAAAAACATAAATCAACCTTGCTATACTACTTCAGATGATTAGCATTACCCACTCCACATTTCTTTATCATAGAACTGTTTTTCCCCCAGGCATGTGGAGGAATACTTTCTACCTAGAATGATACAGGACGTGACAGGACAGGTAGGACCCTTTCATTTGCTATGAGGGTGTTGGAATGCAGTTCCAGGATTGTGTCACGGGGTGTTTTATTTACAGGAGTCTTCTTATTGGTTGCCATGTTCATTAGCTGAAAGGATTTGGCAAATAAACAGCACAAGAATTCAAATATTATGGTGGAATATGGTTTTTTGTCAATTATTTACACTGGAAAGACCGTTAAATTACATCATTTCGATAATAATGAAGTGTACATTTGTGATTGCCCACAAGCGTCACCATTGCCCATGAACATTCCATCAGAAATTGTGAAATACCCTTTGATCTTGGTCCCTTGGTCCCTGGAAGAACATTTGATCTTGTTTCAGCTGTTTCTGTTGTGCGTGTGGGCCAAATTGTCTTTATTAGCAGTATGGGCACTTGTTCCTTCATTAGGAAATCAGTGGGAATGTTAGTGAAATGAGTTGATTTTCACCCTGCATGTTATGTCTATTCTTTGATAGGTTTCAGCAAGCGTGTCTTCCTTTGTAATTGATGGCCAAAAGGAGTTATAAGCTCTTCTTTGATTTAATGAAATACACACTAGTGCATATGCCTGTACAAAAAAAATCCTCAAAGACCTCTATTTTGATGTCACAAAATGTAGGTCTTTTAAATAAGTAAATGAAGACTGGCTTATAAAGAGGTGGAAAGATGTTTTTGCATTGATCTTTTCTGTTGATTAAAAAAATGGAGAGACACCCTCCTTGTACTGATTGGGCTAAGCTGTATGAACAGTTTTAATTTGCTGACTGTTCCACTCTCACTGTTGTGGGATAAGTCTTCAGACATATGGGCTGCATCCCAAAAGTACTAAATTGCATCCTTTCCTTGCTTCCAACATCATCGCATCCTCTGTGACCTGGAATTTGATAATGTGTATCTTAAAGGGCTGTTCCAGTTTCACAGGAAACATTAAGGAAGCAAGATATTTCTTCAGTTGTTTTCTCCAGCAGAGGATGCATGGATATCTCCTCAAGAAAGATAATTTCAAGGATCTCTGACACAAACCCCACATGCATACCACATTCCATGGATATTGTTGCGATAACATTCACTGCAGAAGTACAAAAAACATGTATATAACATATAAGTAGCCAGAGTAAAGTGACGGATCACAACTGAAATAAATTATACTTGGACAAAAATTGAGTGCATCTATGGATTTTTCACTCTGAATAGATTGTAAAGAGGTGACAGATCAGCCTCAAATAAATTGATCTTTTATTCTAAATTCCATTTTATGGATGATATGTTTTTTCTAGCAGTATAGTCAAATTAACCATACAGTACATGTTTGAGGGAAAAAACACATCTGTCCTGACAAGGGAAGGGATTCCTGCTAAACGTCATATGAAATTTATGAAGTTCAGTTGTGCAAAGATGTTCCATTGCACCCACCATGTTGGGTGGAGGTCATGGAGGAATCATTGAATATGCAAGCACTCTAAAGTATATGGATGCACCCAGGATCTATCTTCAGAGTGTCGTGGAAATGGTCATTCTGTAAAGGCAAAGTAGTTTGGCCTCTGGCAGTGTAACTCTACATACGGACCGTACCGACCACATTACATGGGTTTAAGATATTAAAATAATCAAATTAATGGCCCCCAACATGTGAAACTAGTTGTCTGTCAGGTGACATTAGTTTCATATATCTGACTGTTAACTCTTAAGATGGTAAGACTTAGTACTCATGGAACCTTTGTGAAATGTATACCATAGTCCACTGTGTCGACTGTGATTGTAAATATGCTGCCTGTGTCAGTTTTTCAGGATGCCAGTTTAAAGGCCTCAGATATCTAATTAATTCTTTGTTGGTGTGTCTTTAAATGAAGGGAACTGTACCCTTTGGTGATGCTGTCCTTTCAACCACAGACACATGCATTGGCACTGAGATTTGTGTTGAGCTGTGGAACCCCAGGAGGTAAAGTTCATGCCTGTGGAACAAGAAAGATTTCCCTCCTGTTATCTGTGCTCTCATTTTGCACCCAATTCTTACTCCAGTACTTAGCAGAAGATATGTTTGTATTTCACATTTTTTTTACATACCACAAAAGGTGTATGGCTTAGCTCTATGAAAAAATGAAGCACTGCAAGTGTTTTGGTAGGATAGTGCTCTCAACATGTACAAATCAATCTGTTAGTGCCATTGACTTCTGTAGGCAGGGTGTGTACTTCTTCCAAATGAACATTTTCCTTGGCCTTCATTTTTGGTGCTCATTGGCAGGAAAATAAATTATTTTTATAGTTTCTCTTAATTACCTGTTAAAATCCTGTTGAAAGGTGGCATAAACATTGGATGATTTGGCTGATGTTTGTGCACTGATCTTGCTGTATGTGTCACACAGTCCCCATGTTGATATGGGTCTGGACGGTGTGGAGATCTTCACCAACTCCTCTGCCAGCTACCACCAGCTGCGCAAAGCTGACCACCGAGTTAACTTGGTCAAATCTGCTACCATCAAGGTCAGCCATCAGTGTGTGCATGCGCACACACACACACACACACACACACACACACACACACACACACACACACACACACACACACACACACACACACACACACACACAACAAGGCACAATGAGATAGAACATGCTTATTAATATTTTGACCACAGGGTGGCAGTCGCATGGTTTCTGAGTGGAACAGCCAGAGAGGAAGCACTAACTGAGCATCATATTTATACTCATTTTACATGTATGAATGCCATCTTAATTTTAAAGTAACTAAACTGGTGTGCCTTTTGGATATCAACACATATTTAATGGGTGCTTAAATGTATTTTAGAGCACTAGGAAAAAAAGAGGTTTGTGTGTTATGGTTTGTTTGTACAGATGAAAGATATCAAGAATTCACACCCAGGGAGTATTGTAATGTTAAGAGTAGTGCTTGTGCCTTACAGAGTGGAGGTATCTACTTGTTTGCCAATCAGAAGGGCTGTGATGGAGACCGCCTGTACTATGATGGGTGTGCCATGATCGCAATTAACGGGGACATCGTTGGCCAAGGAACACAGTTCTCCCTCGAAGACGTGGTACAAATGAAATTAATGTACATATACTGCTTTTCCCTGTGGCATTAGAAGGGCACAAGAAGTCGTTTCAGAAACTCATTAAATCAAGAATAAATTCAGCCTCGCTTCTTCATTCTAGGTTTGGGAATGTTGTAAAATTACATCAGAAAATGAACCTGTACCTAATAAAGAACCTGCCAAAAAGCAAAGATGCCACACATGCACATCAATGGACAGCAGCTGTTTATACACTGGAATAAAAAGACTGAACAGGAATGTGTGAGAAAGGGCATTGCACTCACCTGTACCCACTGTCCACATAATGGACAGATAAAAGTAGAGACTCTCACTAGCACTCTCTTACAGGAGGTCATAACTGCCACACTGGACCTGGAGGATGTGCGCAGTTACCGAGGGGAGCGTTGCCACCCATACCTGGTAATGTATAGAGTTTAAGGCTCTGAAGAATGCACACACTGTTGATTCACAACTGAGCAAATGAACATGTTGACAGCACTGAATAGGTTTGCCTGTCTTGGTTTGTGCAGGAATATGAATACAAACCATCTTACCGGGTAAAGGTGGACTTCTCTCTGTCCGAGAGCCAAGATATCTACTTCCCCTCTCACGAGCCCATTGAGTGGCAGTTTCATACACCTGAGGAGGAGATCAGGTAAGATGTACGACAATGAAGAGCTTCTTGCTGATGTGTAGTGTTATCATGCAGGGAGGGACAACCAATGGACAGCCAGTACTCTAGGCATCTGGCTGGAATCGAATTTAGGCTATTAAGTACCTAATGCACTTAAGCAGCTGTTGGATTTGATGGTCTAGCTCTTAGCCTTGTCTGAATGAAATGGAAATGCAGATTAGTCAGATTTACAAAGCATGCTGAGTTGTTTTCCTGGAATATTGGAGTCATGCACATCCAATGAACTATAGAACAGGAAACTTTAATTTGTTAGAAATGACACAAAGTACCACAGGATACCACTGCTGTTTTTATGTCCTCTGGAAATTACTGGAATGTTTTATACACATCTGCAAGGGATCAATAAGGAATCCTTGTCATTTTACAGCATTTCCCTTCATAACTGTCAGTATATTGGCCCACTGATGTATCATGAGAAATGAGACAGGGTAGTGTCTCATTTGTTATACACAGTAGAACAGCAGAGAGAATTCCTGGTCTGGTGTGACACTTATTTAACGTGACTAGTCTCATTGTAACATCTGAAATTGAGAAGTCCCCCTCAGACAAGTAGGCAGGGCCACAAAACGAGAAACCTGATGAAACAGTGACAAATAATCACACACAGGTCATGTGACCATCCTTCCTACTGAATACAGTAAACAGTATTTAGCAATTCCCTTTAGATACTTATTTCCATATGTATTTCAAATTACAATAGTTATAATAGTGTTAGAGTCTTATCACTGTTTTTATTTATAAATATGAATTGTATGTATTTGCTGTTATTGTTGTAGCCTTGGTCCAGCATGCTGGCTGTGGGATTACCTCAGAAGAAGTGGCCAGGTAATTATTTCTTCAGAATCTGTTGTTTAAATCACTACACAAAAATGGACCAAACTGCCACAGATTAATTTTGTTATGTCTGTTGAGTTGAGTTGAGTTAATCAGTCTCCACCTTTGTATTTGTCTATTTTCTTTAGACCTGTAAGGATTGCCAGATATGAATTGGTATATTTCTAGAAATGTAACAATACAGTTCCATCAGTTAGTCACATTAAGGACCAATTTGTTTCTGGATAGAATTTATGCACTCCTTAGCTCAGCGTATCCTAAGCCTCTCCTGGAGTACCCCTTGTCCTGCATGTTTTAGATCTCTCCCTGCTCCAACATAGCTGATTTAAATGGTCAGTTTGTTATTAAGCAGATTCAGGTGTCTACAACGAGTTGATCATTTGAATCAGCTGTGTTGGAGCAGAGAGAGATCTAAAACATGCAGGAAAGGGGTCCTCCAGGAGAGGTTTGGGAAACACTGCCTTAGCTGTTCCAAGAATCTTCTACATGCTGCTGTCACCTACTGATACTTATGGTTAGCAGTGCTGCACATGTGCGGAAAATGGCAGGTTTACTATGTGCATAGTGCAAATCAGCGCTGTTTGATGCTCCAGTCAGTTCAAAATTGCACTTACAGAAGCATTTTGGATTCCTGAAGGGAGGAGAGGCATGTGTTTGTTACTTTGTGCAGAATGTGCACAAATGAATCAAGGTGAAATGCACAGGTAGCCCTATCCACCTTGCTTTGGGGTAAACAACACAACACAACTGACAGAGCCCAAGCTCTTACCTCTGTTGTTCCAAAGTTTATTAGCAAAAACCTCATACTGTTTGGTGTGGTCAGAAAATGCTGGCTTTTTATGAAATAACACATGCTGCAGAGCCAGGACACCAAATGCAGGCATACCTGGTGAGACAAGTTTTGTTTCATTTATTTGTTTATTTAGTCTGCAGGCGTGCAAAACTTTAAACTTGTTCACTGAAAATCAGCCAACATACCTTTATGTAGATCTGTGTTTTTAGGAAACCAAGAAATACAACAATGAAGACCCCTCTACCTCTTAACATGAACAGTCTAGTGGTGGAGGACCCAAGCAGTCAAGGCCCCCTTGCTCTCACTAAACACTCTTGTTACCAGACAGAGTGAATCCCAACAGATCAAGTTCTTAGTGCTGATAGAGATGTGATAAATATACAGAGAAGTGCTATAACCTCAGAGCATGTTGAGGAGTTAGTATGTTTAGGACCTGAAGAACAAAGCATAGTCCTAACTCTCAGCTGTGAATAAGTTTGATAAATGATAAATAAATAAATGCAGCCTACCAGATGTTTTAACATCACTTTTTTCTTCCTTTTTGCCACTAGGCTACATTAGGCAAATTCACAGTCATGCTATATTTGATTTAAAAAAAAAGTTTGAGATTCTGTTACATTTACAGGATGTCCAAAGAATCTTGCAATGTCACAGTCTGGTATGCTTTGCTAAGTGCTTCAAAAAACTTGTTAACAAAAAGCAGGTCACACTTATTTCACGCATACAAAAATAGTGATAGCACATCCACAGGAAGTGGAATGTGTGATACAAAGAGCACAAATGTATTGCTCAGTTGCTTATAATACCATATTCTATCAGGAAATGGGGGTGAAGCCAATGTATCTTATTGTTGCCTTTGTATTGAACCCATGTCCTATCATGGTTTTGCCAAAGATTTACACCCCTAGTATTCATATTGTATGTGTATGGTCTCCAGTATGTCAGCCTACGTGCGTCTGCTTGTGTGTGTACATGTGCGTATGTGTAATTTTGTGTGTTTATCTGCATTTGTGCCCTCATGGGTGTATGTCTCTGTTGTGTGTTAGTGTGCAATATATGTGTGCAGTGTGTGTGTGTGTATGTGTGTGTGCGGGCGCGCGTGTGTGTGTACAGGTGTATGTATATGTGTGTGTGGGTGTGTCTATGTGATTATGTGTGTGTGTCTGAGTACATGATTATGTGTATCTTTATGTGTTTATGTATACTGACTCCAGGCTGGCTTCCTCCTGCCTCTCAGTGGAGGGGTGGACAGCTCCTCCACTGCCTGCATTGTCTTCTCCATGTGTCACCTGGTGTGTGAGGCTGTAAGGAATGGAAGTGAGTATTCCAAGGAGCAGTATCTAGTCCTGCAGGGCTTCCTTTCAGGAGCGCTGTTAGTCAAAGAGGAATACTTCTTCATTAAGGAGATTGATTAATGTCAACCACACAATGTCATGTTAACATAAAGAACACTGATCATTTAAATACAGTCATCTAGCCTGAGCTAGATCGATCTGAACTGCTCTTGTCAAGCTTAATCAGTGATGGTTTACATGGGTAACATGATCAAGGAAATTACTGCAAATTAGTCTTGATTTTACATAATGATTTGATTCTGTCAAGAGGTTGATACTAGCAAGCAGAACACCTTATATGGATTCCTGTAGGTTTGCTTGAGAGATTTTACGCCATTAAGTGAATGAGTCTTTTATCAAGAGTTCTGAAAAGTAGGGTGCACTGCTAAAGCACTTGTGCTGTGTTCAGACACGCAGGTGTTGAAGGATGTGCAGCAAGTGGTAAATAACTGCACCTACACCCCTGAGGACCCCAAGGAACTATGTGGGCGCCTCTTCACCACCTGCTACATGGCCAGCGAGAACTCATCAGAAGACACCCGCAACCGGGCCAAAGAGCTAGCAGCCCAGATCGGCAGGTGAGCCACATTGTGCCGTAGAAATAGAAACTAGAATGATTCCATTGATTAAAAGCAATGGTTGAGTGCATGTAAGAGCTGTGCATCCTTACAGGATTAGATTAGAAACTTGAGTTCATGTGTAAATTCAAATGCAGTTCCACATCTATGATAATAGTCACTAATAAAATGACTGGTACAGTAGCCATTCTCCAAGCAGTACCTCCTAGCATGCTGGCATTTTAGATGGATAGCATTATACAAATCAGACGGAACTTTGAATTAGTGATACGACTCTATTTTGTGGGTACAGTTTTGAAATCCTGGACTAGTTAAACTTGTATTTGTAATATATATATATATATTTTGCTTTTAATTATTCTTAACCTTGTACTTTTTCTTTTCAAAGAGTGAGGATTTGTTTTGGCGGTCCAGTTTTATGAAATCTTGAGACCTGGAGAAGGTTCTGCAGGGATTGCACTGGTTTTAATGCTCACAGTAAAGAAATTGCTCATGTATAACATAATTAATCTAATATCCTAAAAATCCAAATCCTACTGTTAGTCAGGAGTGCCAACTGTTCTTTGGAAAGTGAACTGAAATGTAGTCCTTGTGTCCAGCATGTTAATACCAGTGTTCTGTTTCTTAAATATGTTATGCTTACCTAGCACCCACATCAGCTTGAACATTGACATGGCTGTGAAGGGCATACTGGGAATCTTTTACATGGTAACAGGAAAGAAACCAGAGTTCCGTGCCAATGGGGGAAGTTCTAGAGAGAACCTCGCTCTTCAAAATGTGCAGGTATGACTCCTCAGCTCTTTCTTATACCACCTGACATTCAAACAGTGTTTGAGTCATGGCTTCCTTTATGCTGAGGGCCTATGATCACATACTGTAGTGAAGCCTGGTGATTGGCGTAATTAAGCTTATGAAGGGCTGAGAGAGCCTCAAACTCCTTGTTTAAGACTAAACCTACAAGAAAACGATGTCCTCGCTTGTTGTTCTGGAGGAGACCATCTGATCATGGTGCTGATCAATTGCACGCACATTTGTTAGAATATTTATTAAGCTGACTGCTGTGCTGCAAGGGGTTGACACCTCTCAATTTGAAAAGGGTGACGTTTGGTGAACACTCTTACACTCTACACTTTGTCTATTCAAAACAATGACATCAGCATTCCACATATAACGTTCAACCAGTAGCTAAGCAAATGAATTGACTAGAAAAGTGGCCTGACCCTTTCTTGTCTCTCACCATAAAAAACACAAGAATAACCTTGAGACTTTATATGTGACAGTATGTTGCAGTTCGTTTTCAAAGCATGTTGACACAGGTGCGTCTCAGCAGGTGCCTTCGTATGCATGAATATTATAATATGTATATGATAACCATTTGCACCATGGATATGAAACCACCATCACTGATGGAGTAATCCATTCCAATATCACAGGCCAGGCCCACTAAGGATCAATGTCTGCATTTCTTCCATCTTGATGCTACTAGCACTGGCCATTTCCCAGTAAAATTTGGTTTTACAGTTTTATGAAAAAGTCATAATTGTCACAGGGGGCGGAAAAGCTATATTGTGGCCTAAAACAGTCCTTTTCTGCCCAGTTGGACCAATCATTCATGTATACCATTCTAGGATTGAAGGCACATTGCAAAGTCCCAGTTACCTTTTGAAAAGCCAGCAACAGTGCTCTAGACAGAAAGAAATAGCATTTATATGCACTTGTATACTGACATAATTTCATAGATAATATGTCCATGTGAGTATATAGTGTTAAGTGCAAATGGCTAACCTGTTTGCTGCTGTCCTCAACAGGCTCGTGTCAGGATGATTCTAGCCTACCTGTTCGCTCAACTCAGCTTGTGGGCTCAGGGAAGGCTTGGAGGGCTGCTGGTGCTTGGCTCAGCCAATGTGGATGAGTGGTGAGGGCCAAAGACTGGCACAGCTGAGGGGTTGGAACAGAATAAAAGAAACTCGGTTCCCCTTCATCCTGCATTTGGTGCAACAGCATCAGCATCTCTCCAGATCCCACTGCTATCATTTCCAGTGCCTGCTGCAGTAGTGTCATATAACATTATCCTGGTTTTGTGAATGTGGTTTTTATAAATAGTTGTGTGGACAATGCAGCACAAAGTGCCTTTCAGATTACAAATCAGAGGGCCATCAATGTCAGTCTTGCTAGACTTATCTGTTCTGCCTCTATAGCAATGTATACTTGTGACCATATTGTTTGGGAATGAAGTGGGAATTCCAGCTTCAAATGGTGTCATACATGTTACCCGTGGAAGGGTCCATGACATATCTGAAATTGATTGAGTTTACCACCCCTCAGTTTGACCCTGCTGTTCTTAGCTTAACAGGATACTTCACTAAGTACGACTGCTCCAGTGCAGATATCAACCCCATCGGTGGGGTCAGCAAGACCGATCTCAAGAGCTTCCTGCAGTACTGTGTGGCCCGGTTCCAGCTCACAGCATTGCGCAGGTGAGATGAGGTTAGGTACAGGGAGCTGTACTGCATGGCTTGTGTTCCATCTGCTCTGTGATTCGTTCCATGATACATCATACAAGAATAGGTAGCTCAGTTGGAGATAGGCCTGTACTTTGGTTTATCAGTTCCTCTGTATTCAGTTACTAATTTTAGCCACTCATATCCATGTTGTCCACTCTGTGTCCTTCACAGTGTCATGGCTGCCCCTCCCACAGCAGAACTGGAGCCTCTGATGGATGGCCAGGTTTCCCAGACCGATGAGGTAACGAGGTGGGGGATATCAGGTTATGGTTTTAAATAGATCATGCTGTGGATATGTGTCTAAAAAGTAGATCTAAATTTGACACTTCCACACATAGCACACAAAAACAAAAAGGATTGCTAAACAAAAAGGATTGCATGTAGAACATGCTTGTAGAACTCTCAACTTGTTCTCATTTGTAAATTAAATTTAACATACCAGACATACAATGGCATGGTGTAAGATGTGCTTCAGTATATGTATGAAATCTGAGTATGTTTATTTACCATGTAGAGTATGATGGTGTTGACAATACTATTGTTTCATTTTCCCATTGCGTTGTCTCTTTATATATTTACAAATACCATTTGTGCACATGCTGTGATGGTTAAAATCAGGGCCTGTACTAATGTAACTTGACTCTTACTTACTCCCTCCCTCCACAACCCCACCCCTCCAGTCTGATATGGGGATGACCTACTCAGAGCTGTCTGTGATTGGTCGACTAAGGAAGATCTCAAAGTGTGGCCCGTACAGCATGTTCTGCAAACTCATCCACATGTGGAAAGAGGCTTGTTCCCCATCGCAGGTCAGTCTTCCCCTGACATAATCAACAGCCCTGTTATACCATTAGAAGACACAGACATGAAATAATGAGGTAATTCTGGTTAAAATAATCATTTCACTGTTTTGGATTACTTGTTGCAGAAATCTTTGTTATGCTAGCAAGGTCAATTTACAGGTTAAGTGCCATTTATGCAAAAATAAGACAATTAATACGGTCCACTACAGAGTTGCATACAGTATAAGAGGCAATTTCATCTGTCTGTTTTACTGGAGGTACTTGCTTTGTTCCATTAAGAGTTTAACACTGAGAAAATCATAACAAAATTCCATATTAACAGGTTGATTGAAATTCAGATTTGACAGTTTAGTAATTTGACAGTTTTGTAAGGCATTACACTCCATAAATGCAGAGACAGACAGACTGACAGACAGCTATTACGTGAAAAAAACATTGCTTTCTGAGCATAATAACTTGTTGTTAATAAATTGCTATGGGCTGTTGTTATGGGCAATGTTACCATAGTAAATATTTCTCCTTCCTGGGTGGTCTCAGGTTGCTACAAAGGTGAAGCACTTCTTCCAGATGTACTCAGTGAACAGACACAAGATGACAACGGTAACCCCTGCCTACCATGCCGAAAATTACAGCCCTGATGACAACCGTTTTGACCTTAGGCCTTTCCTTTACAACACACAGTGGTCCTGGCAATTCAGGTGCATCGATAGCCAGGTAAATCAGCACAGCTGCGTGACGTGACATTCATTTCAACTTTAAAATGGTCATTTGCATTTGCACAGTAGGAAAACTATGTTATGCAAAAACTCCATTGTTTGAGCCAGTCAATCTGTATTTGCAGAGAGACACTGCAGAGGGAATGTCTTTCCTTTTCTGTTGCTTTTATCTTCAGTTTGTATTTACTGTAGTGCAGTGTCATAAACTGCACATCCTGCTTATAATTATGATTTGGAAGAATATATAATGATCTAGCTCATTGAGAAAAAATTAAACCTTATCTACAATGCCTCACTTATGAACTGTGACTCTTGATTCTAAGATGCAAAAAAGTGCACTTTTTAATTACCATATCCTAATAAGTGAAATTAACTGTAGAGAGATTACTTCTGAATTAATGCCATGAGTATATATTTTTTTACAGGTATCTAAAATGGAAGCTGAAAATGACCCCAATCTTCAGTATGCACACAACTGAACGTTACTAGAAGCCTCTTGCTCTGTGATGCTTCACTGTGAAGCTATACCATAGATGCAGTCCTATCAATGCGTTTTGTGCAAGTGCCTTTTTTAGTTACTCATTCTGCTGTACTCTTTTAAAAACTGAAGAACTGGAAATCTTGTATAATTTGTTCCATTCCTTTTTGCCTCTTTGCAGGAAAAGCTGACCTGTAATATACAATTATAGGTTAAACACATACTGGCCAAAAAGCAGTAGGCAAAAAACATACTGGGAAGTCATAGAAATACGATAAGAAAGAGGTAGGCCTGGAGCAGAGTGACATCACAGCTGACAGAAGACACACTGAAATCACAGCAGATGGTGTTTACTCAGCCTCACTCATATGCCCTGCCAGTATTGAAGTACTGCAAGTGAAATGTCCTTTGACTTATCTTAAAAGCTGCAGATGAAGTGCAGGTGTGAGATGAGGGTGCTGAGTTTCCAGTGTCTATCTCAGTGTTGTCACTGGTTGACCTCTCTTGTTTTTGTCTTTGGTTTCAGTCCAAGCGTGTTGTGTAATCTGAAATTGGAAAATCTGGAAGTCTCCAAGACATGCTGGGGGTCATAGGCTCTCTGTCAAAGTTGACAGACCTTTTTCAGCTACGACAGGTTTTTGTATTGTTCTGGATTCTTTTCAGCGTGAAAAGCAGGTCACTATACACTCTTTGAACTACTTAATTTCTCAGTGTGTAATTCCTCATTGTGTACAGTGTCAGTTTGTGTAAATGTGGGTTACTGTTGAATAAAACTATATTAAATTAAATATATCTGATTGTTTTGTGTCAGTGTTTGAAAGTACACCGGTACAGACTGTAACTCATTAGTCTTGCTCCACTTAAAAATAACTTACAGCATCACTGATATATTTAGCTTACATTCCCTGGCTGAACACTATCTGTTCAGCTCCAGATGACAGCTCAGATTTGACAAATTTATGTGTTCATTTCTTTGTCATTGTCTGAATATACAATGATCTGGTGCATTCTGGTTTCAAGGTTTAAAATTGATGATAAAAGGAACAAAATACAAACAAAATAACCTTGTGACATTAGTCTTGATAGGTGTATAAAATAATAACATACACCAGATCATTGAGTAATAAAGCCAAATATACTCATTAATACTAGTGATTTCAAATTAAGCAAAGAATTTCTATTGTTTGGTCAACACTACAGGCTATGTTCTTTTCTGTTTGAGGATCTTTATGCAAACTAATGCAATATATGTATCTCCAAAGAGTGCTGTAGGAGGCCTGCATACTTTGCTTCATGTGTGAAATAGTTGGGGAAGTTGTTGTAGCTGTGAGGTTGCAAACCACAGTTGTTTGATCCATGTGTGAAATAGCTGCATTTATTGCAGTGTTTAACTGATGGTTGTGCAGTGAGTAGAACAAACTTGGGACAAACTGTGCTTGGAAATTCCCACACATGCTATTTAAATTAATATACACCTTATATTAAAGTAATGTTAAACTTGTTACATGCTGAAACAAAACTTTACTTTTGAACTGTCATTTGAAGAAATTCCAGGTTAAATGTTTGTTCATCTTCATTACACATATATAATTGAAGCCAAACTCTGTCAAATGTGTTTGCATATGTAAGAATTTAATATGCAACAGATTCAAATTGTGCTTGGTGCAAACTGGTTTTGCCAGCTCTGACCTAATTTGTTTTTTTTTTTTTTTTTTTTGCTTTCAACCATAATTTTAACTGAGTACTACATTCATTGGTGACTCTTGTATTCACAAGCAAAGGACCGTCACCACTGGAAAAATTGACACATGAATATCTGTGACATTAGGGCATTCACAGGTACAGTATCTTCAGTTTCTTTGGCATGAGTATTACAGGAACTTTCACTTTCACTTTGAAAATAGGTCTTGAGTGCATTTTTAGTAAAAGCTCACCTCTGATTGTATGACTATTTGAAAGAGATAACTATAGCCTACTCTATGAGTTCAGCCAGACCAAATTAAAATGAGTTTTAAAAATAAAACTTAGTAATCATGTTTGTAAATGTACGTGCTGTTAGTACAAGTGTGTTCTGTGCCTTCAGGTGATTTAAAGGGCTGCCGAAGTGCTTTGTCGATGTTTTGGTTCCGTTGCTTTACCTGTACTGTAGTTACCTGTAAACACATCTGCACCTTCAACGTCTGGAAACTGCATGTAACTTGTCGCCAGTCACGAGACCGGGTCTCGTCTTAAGTCGCCTCTTCCATATCGTATTACAGGAAACCACAGTTATTTCAACCCAGACGAACAACTGTGCCGAAATCATTTTAAATAAACGTACAGGTCGCATCGTTTGATCAAGTTAATGCGAACGAACAACGGGTTTTCAGGGTTTGACTTTTAAGGCTTGCGCTGTTGACATGATCTAAACTCATCGATGTCGGAAGAGGATGATGGGTGTACGTTTACTTAAAAAAAAGTTCTCTCGTGTACTGTTCTCTTAGATGAAGCTGTGATCGTCGAGGCAGTGGATTAATTATGGATACCGCGAAGTCTATATGCGAATCTATAACCTCGCACACTTTTGAACGGCTTTGCAACCTAGTTGTTGCGTTCGAAAGACAATAACGTTTTCGTTTCGTTTACTTTGTTGTACCGATCACCGCCCTTAAAAACGCCTTTTCATTCGAAACCAAGACTCCATAATCTTATCGAATGGAAACGGAACCTCTGTTAACTGGAAGTATAAATCGGGGTATAGAAGATTACGGTTCTCAGTCTCGCAATGGTCACCGTGGCGAGGGGATTCTTAAAACTAGGCGACTGTCATACTCGGTGACCGAAGATTCCTGCTGCCTCGAGGGTGGTAAGTTTGTCATAGCCAATATATGATATGCATGCAATATGTGATATGTGCATATGCATCCATACCTAGCCTACATGCTGTCAAGCACCTGTTATGAAGCAAATTGGGTGAAGCGTAAAATGAGAGTGTTGCATAGTGTTGTTGTTTGTACCCACAGTGTCATTAGTATCGTATTAAATATTATCGCACGGGGTACGTACACTTCAATGTCCCAACTTGCTGTGTGACCGAGTGCTGTCTTGAGTTGTAGGCATCTGTCATCGTATGTTACCTATTTTTTTACTTATGGCTCTGCCCGGGTATCAGCTTCTCTTCAGGACATAACCGGTGAAATGTGTGTCGAATTCGTTCCCTCTCTGATAATGAGTGGTCTCGCAATCACAAGAATCAGTAATTTCGATGCAAATGACTTCTTCTTTGAAATGAATTATTATTGTTATTATTATTATTATTATTATTATTAGTAGTAGTAATAGTAGTAGTAGTATTTACCACACATGTCTTAAGCCACTACTTACATACTACAAAATGTAGTATGTTGCTGTTACAGGCAGATTGCAGTATGTTCAGGGGTTTTTGCTTATAAGTGCTACTTTGCAATAATGTCTTAGAAGATTTATTTCATTTTCCTTAGTCTGGGCAACCATATGTATAAATTAACAGATTAAGCATTCAGACTTTAAACATAAGACAGAGCAGTGCATGAGGGATGCCACCTGAAATCAGGCAGTAAGGCATGCAGACGACACTGAATTGTTTTTTTGCAGTCAACAGAGGTTACTAGGAGGGGAGAGAATGTGTGTTTGTGTCTCATCATTTTGCTGGCATCAGCTTTGGTGGGAGATATGTTAATTCAATAACAAGGGCCTAGGTGTTTGTTCAAGGACTGAAGAGTCCATTTTAACCATATCCTCAAAAGGGAACAGCTGGACTGTTTCCTCTACCAGAGTCTCCCCTCCCCCACTGCAAACAGACTACATCCCCTGTTTAACAACTTTTACCCCACCTCCGTATACCACACCTTTTTCTACACTGTCTGTGTTTTCTCTGGTTTTGCATAAACTTGGTCTTTTATCTGAAACCATCTGCCTATGCGATCACATAAACATTATTATACAGCTTCCTACAGTGCCTGGATTAGGTGGAGAATCTCAGTAATGACATCAATTTCTATAAACTTGTAGTTGTTTTAGTTCATCAGGCAGTGTAATTGTTACTGCATTACAATGTTGATCTGGACACCTGTGAATCTTAAATAATTCAATGCATCATTGTTATAAAAACAAGACAATGACCTTTTTTGAAACTTTACCCTGATGAAAGTAAAGGCACAATTCAGTTCCCCCTTGTTGCATATTGCCACATACTATAACATGTTGCAGACAGCAAAGAATTGTTTACTAAACCTTTGCTCACGTGACATCTGGGCTTAGAAGTAATTACAGGTTCCACTGACCTTAGGTGTTGACCTTCATCCCACCTCAAGAGTTAAATGCTTATGTGTTGCCATTATGCAGACTTCATTTGAAATTGCCAGATTCTGTGGGTGCTCATAAAATCTGAGGTCTCTTGACAGAAATTGCCCCCATTCAGGTTTGCAAATGGGTAGAAACCTGCTGGACATTTTACAGATTTCTGGTAGTTTGGTGAGTTGGGTAATTTTTAAATATAGATCACAGTGATATCCCCACAGTTCCATTGTACAGTAAAAAAATACAGAGATCCATATCAAAATAATAGTAGCCAATCACTTGCTGTGATGCCACTTCTGTGATGCTGTTCAGCTGTAGCATAATTGTCACTCTGCTCTTTGTCTGTGTGTGATGATCCCAGTGTTTCATTGCAATGTTACCACAAGTGCAACTAAGCAAAACTATCCAGAACACTAAATAACTATAATACACTCTGCCGAGCAGTTCCATTACTGCTTCCAGTGGTATCTACACATGTGATGGGGAGCTAAATTGACATCTGTTCTAAAATGACATTCTAATATAGATCAAATATAGTTTTAATCCTAAAATCCTGTCTGTTTAATTTATTCCTCATAGTACTGCCTTTCTGTTGTACTGTATCTAGCTCTTATCTTGCTAAGACAGTGAAATTCACTGCAAAACACCGTGCTATGTTGTGAATGTCCTGTGAAATGGAATTATTTTCCCACACAGTCCATTTGACTACTGAGTTAAGCTGTGTGGGGCTGTGACTGAGAGGATTCTCTGTGCAAGAACATTGCTCAGGAACCGTCAACAAGAAGAACATGTTGACACGTGCTGCATTCTGTCTAAAGTGCATGTCACACCAGTGACTGCCATGGGGACTACAGACACACAAACATTTCAACTAAAGACCTGTTCACAGCTAGTACAAATGTAATTCATGAAATAGTGATTACTGAAATTGTACCTTTTGTGGTTGTAGTTCTCACAGCTTTGTTGTAAAATACTGTTGCTAGGGGAAGGGACATGGTACTATGTCTCAGGGTAGAAAAAAACACTAATGGCCTTGATTAAAGACTTGGGAATACAGTAGGTTGATTGTTATTTACATTGTTTTATTGTTGCTCTATTCTGTCTATTCTAAGCATTACTGTATGAGTGATAAATATAAACAGCTGTTATATTGTTGGTGTTTCTGACATTCTGATAATTTAAGTGACAGCTGAAATGTAAAAAATGTAACACTTCCATAAAGTCATCTCTCAAAGTTAAGGGCAAAGTACATTGCTGTAAGGTTGACTTTGTACCACTTTACATGAATTTATATTAAAATGCATGAATTTACATGTAGTTCAGTCATCAATTTCCTCTTTTCCTACAAAGATGATGAGGACCTATATGTCCAACAAGCAGTTGTATTCATAGAAGATGCCATACAGGTAAGATTCATTTATTGATGTTTTTTGTTTTATTTCAAAAGCAGATTACACTTGAAAAGACATTGACAGCATCAAGACACTGTGCTGATTTGAAATAAATATTTTTTCATAGTATCGATCCATCAATCATCGGGTGGATTCCAGATCATTACGTTTTTACAGATGGTATTATTCGAGGATCTGGCAATGGTAAGTCATAATTGTAAATAAAGAAAAATGGTGACCACTTTTACACAGCCACTCCTCTGCTGACACATCTATGACTCTTGGCTACTGTTGTAATAAAAGGCCCTATAATAAAGGGAACATAAAACAACAGCTGGAGTCATGCTTGTGGCTTCTGACTCTTAAGATGATTGTTTCTGTTAAGTTTCAGTTTAAATGTGATGATTTCCAACCATGCATTCGTAGTAAAGCTGAACCATAACAACTTTATCAGCATATTTATTGTAATTTAAAAAGTATTTTTGCAGTGCACACTCAGGTGCCTTTGTGCTTTCTCAGCCCGCCATGACAAATTCATCATGCACAAGAATGACTGCATTGTCTCTTCAGCACAGGCACCTTATTTCCACTGTCAGTTAAAAGTATGAGTCACACTCCCCGTGTGGTTTTCCTCCCGTTTCACAGGGGGCTGGGTGTGGTTATTGCAGTCATACTGGCCCTGGCCTTTATCGAGAGGCCCTCCTCTCTGACCGTAACCTCTGACCTACGCTACAAGCAGCCCCCCTGGGAGCCTCCATGTGGCCTGACTGAAAGCATTGAGATGGTGTGCTTTGTGGTCTTTGCCCTCGACCTTGGAGTGAAGGTATCTCCAAAAATGGTCATCTGACATTTGTCACCTGAATGTCACATGATTCTACAGACATGCACAGGGAATAGGGATGTATGTTTCACACAAGGGCACGGTGGTTCTGTCCACTCTTCAGTGCTTTGATGCTCACGTCTACTTGCATTGGTCCCAGAAAAGGTGTTTGTTCAGTATGACATTTGATCAGATCAATCATGTAGAAATGTGCTTCCAAAAATGATCACTGGGTCTCATGTTTACAACAGACCACACAGCCTTATGCAGCCTCAAACCATATGACAAAATAGATTTGCCTATACTTTATATAATTCAATGCAATTTTTCTTCTTGCACATGAACACCATTTTAGTTTGAAATGAGCACAGTGATGTTCAGGTAATGAACACATAAAACTACCTTAGAGTGAAACTACCATAATTACAAAAAGCAAAACCACCTTACGCAACAAACAAAACTGCCTCAAAATAATAGCTAAAGAAAATTCCAATGTTAAATCCTAAATAAAAAAGTACATGGATTGACTAATATGAAGTAATTGGGTTGGCAGTATCAATGCTTGAACTATACTTGAACGTGAAAATTTTAAGTGAAGCGCAGTATTTTTATTTTGTTTTGGAATAATGCTGATGGTTTAGGATTAAGAATCAACATTACATTACATTATTGGCATTTAACAGACACTCTTACCCATAGCAACTTACATCAGTTATAGTTTTTTTTTTTACAATGCTATCCATTTATACAGCTGGATATTTACTGAGGCAATTATGAGTTAAGTACCTTGCCCAAGGGTACAGCAGCAGTGCCGCAGTGGGGAATCAAACCGGCAACCTTTCGGTTATGAGTCCTGCTCTTTAACCACTAACAGCAGTCTAAATTCTGTTGGATTCATTTCAAATGTTGGAAGAGCCAGCTCTGATTTTTTCATAGTTGTACAGTACAAAACATGTCAAATTATCACTTCAAGGTGATAATCCAAATGGCAAACATAAGCCTATTTAACACCAACAATAGAAGTAGAATGAAAATGAAATCACATTCAAGTACCGCTCTTTATACCATGGGCTGATTCATGTCATATCTCAGCATCTAGCAAAGGCATTACCAGACCATGTTCCAGTAAAATATCAACATTTTCCACTGCTCTATTAGGTGTGAATGGGTTGAATATATTCTAATTTGAAGAGCTGCAAACAACTGGTCAGAGCAGCAAACTCACACCTATGAATTGAGTGGGCCCAGAGAAAGCAGGCAGAACCATTTAAGAAACATTATTGACGGTCAGTAGTATAATCAATGAATATGAGCCAGCTGCACAAACATATATACACAAAAGTGTATATTTTATTACTTCTGTTACCTGTCAAGTAAGTTAATTACAATAATAATTACAATAATTGTAATTATATCTGGCAAACTTATCACAATAGCATTTTAAAGATGTCTTTAGTCTTGTTTATGATGAAATTGTATGCTCCTTTGTGTTTTGCAAGTTAAATTACTAATTTTTATTGTATTTCAGAGTTATCTGATTGGCTGGGAGGAATTCCGGAAAAACAAATGGCTGATTGGCTACATCATAGTCATTGCAGGGTCTGTCATTGATTGGACATTATCAATAAGCATGGTTTGTGATGAAGTGAGTGTTTTTTTCTTCTTACTTTTTCCTACATTTTGTCTCCATGGGAACATAAATAGAAACTTGTGTGTTTTCAGGATACTGCTGTAATATGTTAATAAATTGAATTAGGTAGCCAAGGTCACATTTCTTGAGGAAAGGAGTGTAGAGCTAAAATAAGTACACTTGGACCTTGTGGGAAAAACAGCTTTAGCATTATGGCACGCTGCAAGGGAAATATATAAAATTCCACAGATTTTATGTGTGTTGTATGACTGTCCATATTTTACTGTCCAAATTCAAACCTATTAGGACTGTGGAGAGTGCTGTTATGCTAACGATAAGTATAAATGTGTGTCAAAATAGGAACATTTACTTATGCGTGCTTCTGCCTCCTGACTATTTCAGAATTTCAGAGTCAGAAGACTTTTCAGGCCATTTTTTCTCCTTCAAAACTCATCACTGATGAAAAAGACCTTAAAATGCATCAAAAGAACTCTAACGGAAATTGCAAGGTAATTCACTGATTTTCACCATATAGTACCCTTAGTCCCAGAAGTATCAATTTCCTTGAACATGAATCTATGGGTATTTAACTCGATAATGAATAAAAAATTGCGACACAGATTGCCTCCCCACACTTCATCATGGCATCCTGGAACTACGCAGACTACCACAGTTGGGATGCACAAGATTTTTATCATCTTCCACAAATACCATCTATTCGCCTTTTTTAATACATCAGCACAATGTGGAAATCCAGGTAGAGGATCAGCTATCAGATCTGAGTCTTTTACATATTACATGCACTCTAATTGGGTACTTCACTTAAAAATAATCTTGTCTGAAATTGTTGTTGCTAACAATTAAAACTTAACATTTGGTAATGTTGAATTTCATTTGCCTGGTATCTGTTCAAAAATTGTCTTTAATCCATGCAGTAGCTGCATAAAGTTGTATCTGTGAGTTAGTGTGCCATCTGCTAATTATTTTTCTACATATGTCCTTCTAAAGGTAATTCTTGCAAATCTTATTAAGTCTTGTTATTCTTCCTTTCAAATGACAACCTGGCAGGTTATTGATTTTTGACATGGAAAAAATGTATTTTTCTGCTTTAGTAATGAAAAAGAAACAGAGAGTATGTTGCTGGATGTATTCCATGTGAATAGTGTTGTCATGGTGCTTTTATAGCACTGAGGTTTTAGTTTATGCCAGTGAAACTCTGCTCTCCTGTACAGTGTGATCCTCCTGCTGGCTCTCCATCTCTGCCTCTTCACCATGTTTGGCATGCTGCTGTTTGCAAGGGGGGAGGTAAGGAGAGATACACACCTCTGTCAATACCTCCCAGACTGCTCAAGTCCCATCATACCTCTTCACAAATAGGCTGTGCTGACCTTACACCCCATCTAAATTGCTCCTGGGAAAATTAGCCATTGAGATAAACACCGTGTTTATTTTTAAAGTGCTACCTAGTGGTGAGTGCATGCCATATTGTATCTATACTGATCGGATTTGTTACAATGACAATGATTCATTGCTCTGGGCCTCTCTGAAGTATGAGCTGGGATATTTGCTGTATCAGGGTAATCATTTTCCTCTGTTCTTTTGGCCCAGAATCCTGATGAAAATGGAGAATGGGAGGCCTATTTCAAAAATTTGCCCCAGGCTCTTTCCTCTCTGCTTGTTCTGCTGACCACAGCTAATAACCCTGATGGTTTGTCCATTTTTGCGTTCTGTGTATGAACTGTTGATTTATTTTGCAGATAGGCTTCTACGATAAATTGATAGGAGTAAACAAAGATGAATTGAGTAATCTCACACAATTCTGTGAAACTTGATAAGTCTAGGTAATTTGATTTTATTTAACCATATATTCACTTTTTAGTGGAGTACCATGTGTTTGATTGAGCTAGGAATATTTATGCTGTGTTGTGTAGCAAGAGGTGTAAAATGATCAAGCGGAAATCAGTGCTGAAATTTTCTTAGATGTTTTCTTTGGTTATGCCTTTGTATACCAGATGTTGCAGTAAGAAATGTGCTTTCCAATGCCATTGGGATTTTGATAGTTGTTTTTAATCAGTGTCCTCCCTTGTGAACAGTGATGATCCCAGCATACTCATTAAACAGAGGATACTCAATCTTCTTCATGCTTTTCAGTGGGTTTGGTAAGTACTTTATGCATAGTTGAGTGTTAACATCATGAGGTGAAAATGACATAGTTCATACTGCTTTTCCATTTACATAGATGTAGCTTTGGTGAAAAAATATTAAATCTGAAGCACAATGTCCGGTCTCCATATATAGCTGTCTTACATGTATGTCATATGTCTCTCATTTCAGGAACCTACTTCTTAATGAACCTGCTCACTGCTATTATATACAACCAATTCCGGGGATACTTACTGGTGAGTTGGACACTGGCAGTCAGATAAAAATGTGTCAAGTAGCATTTATTGAATGATGGTTAATGAACCGACTCCCATTATGGAACACATTTAAATCATATTACAGGTTCCACTCTGTTAAGGTCAACAGGAAGTTAATGACTAAATATAGTAACTATATCAAATAAGATTAGGAAAGAATCTATTTTGGTTGGCATTGCTGGTAAATTACGGTCTCTCCAGCCTATACTCAGGACACACTGGGCGTGCTGTTTCAGGATACACCCCCCGTTCTTTTTCCTGCAGATGTCAATACAGACATCCATCCTAAGAAGGAGGCTGGGAATCAGAGCTGCCTTTGAAGTGATGTGCTGCAGAGGCCAGAGCAAGACCAGCCTTGAGGAGCATGTGTAAGGCCTACTCTTACAAACCTCCATTTATAGCAGGCAACTGGAATCTACTTCTTTTCTACTTGTTTTTGAAGTCATGATCATACAGACATTCTGGTTATAAAGGAATATAGCTATTTTGCTTACAAAGTGAACAGAAAATTTGGATCCCAAAGGGTTTGGTCTTGATAGGATTAGTTTAAAGGCCAGAGTATTTGACAATAGCCACCTTCATCGTTGGTGTTAAATTAGATTTGTGACACAAATCAGTCAGTGTGAATGTGATAATGACTTACATGCTGCAGCACGAGGTGTTATGCCTAATATTAGAGCTTATCTATCAGAAAAGCAGAGTAGGAAACTATTATCTCTAATACCTACTGTTATGTTTTCCTGAGCAATAATTATCAAGACTGATAGTGAAACATCATTGAGTTGTTAATTTGTTGTACATCTCTTGGGAAATCATGCTGCCAGCCCACCTCAGTCAGTTTACAGCAGAGAGGGAGAATCTCATTTGGCCTTTGGAAACACCTATTTTACCACTTTGTTGCAAGGGTGCCTTGCTCAGCAGATTCCACCCATTGATGACCACCTCGTATGTCCCCGTCTGTTGTTCTCATAGTGGTCGTGTTCAAGTGGAAACAGTGCTGCAGGTGATGAGAAGGGTTCAGATGAAATCCTACTACAGGCAGGCCATCATAGTGGTAAGCAGGAAGGAGAAGTCACTTTTAAAATTAACTGCCTTGAGTCACAGACCTGACCTCACACCTCGTCCTCCTTTTCATTTCATTCATTACAGAAAGCCCAGCAATACTCTGATGGCTACATCCAGGGGGAGGCCTTCCAGAAGCTGTTTGATGAGTTGGACAAAGACAGGATCAAAGAGGTTCTGCTTAGCAATAGTATTTCACTAACTTGAGAGTTAACATTATTTTATAATTTTTATTGCATACCTTTATCTGAAGTTGCCAGCAGTCCACATATCCATTTTACATGCTTTCTGCGACAAGATGCAAGCAACTAATCACTGTAAATAGAGTGGACATTTCAAACTGCGGTGGGGAAACCACTGTTCTGTATATGTAAAAACCTTATGATATTTGTTGATTATAAGGTTATTTTTGACCCTTATTGACTGTTCTGTTTGTATAAACTCATTTTGCATTTTGTTTTTTTCTGCTTTCCATCCAGCATCCTCCAATGCCTGTGTATGGTTCTCCATTACTCCAGAAACTACAGTATGTTTTCAGTCATTACTATTTCACTGTAGCTGGGAATGCTGTGGCCCTGGCCAATGTGGTCTGCATCTGTGTAAGTGACATACTACCTACCCTTCTCATGCAATTATCTGCCCCCTCATAGTCGACTAAACGTTAGTCGATGAGAAGAGCCTTAGTTGACGAAGTTTTCATTGGTCGGTTAGTCGCAGAAAAAAACCCCTCAAACTCCATTCGGGAGCTGCGCCTTGTCGTTAAAAAGTTATCTATGTCGGGCCGAAATCATCCAAAGTGTGGGATCATTTCCAGCGTGTAAAGGATGACCCCAAGAAGGTGACATGCAAACTCTGCATGCAAAGATTTGCTTATCATTTGTCTACCTCAAACATGACTTATCATCTGAAACATGTAGGGGAGAGCCGGTACGAAAGTAACATGTGACAAAAGTAACACTTTTCTCTGAGCCCATACAAGTCTGATATGCCTGACTGCGTCAACATGTACAGTATGCAACACTTACCAGAACCCCGAAAAATCACGTGTATACATCGTACTTTCGCAGAGTTATACCCAAGAAGGTGTTTTCGATCACGGAATGTAAAATCACTCAAGCGGTAATTTTTTTAGACGAGTTGTGTCTATTGTTTCATGGGTCATAGTCATGATCATTTGACAGATTAATTAGTAGGCTACTTCTGAAGTTTGCCATGTCAGAGTTTTTCAGTTTAGAAGCAAGTCAGGTTTAACTGTCAGGAGTCATTGTCGGGACGATTATAACAGTTGTTTCTTTTGTCCCTCTACAGTAACAATGATACTTATTAGGCTATATTTGTTCCACATTTGTACAAAATAGCACGTGGTATTGATAGAACACACATATGAGTTGTTGATCACAATGAAAATTAGTTTCTCTCTGTAAAGTTATCTTTTTTCATTTGCTTTATTAAGCTTCTCATAGTTTTCAGTTAGCATTTGCTATATTTTTTAATGTTAAATCGCTGTTTCCTCAAAGCTAAAATTAGCTAGATTCTTTCCAATCTAGTGTTCTAATCGCACCGGTTTTGGCATACGCGCTAAACGGCTAATCACACAGGTGTCCATACGCGGGAAAGGGTTATTCCATTATGCTAAATAATTAATGGGCTAATTAACATTAACGAATTGCAAATTTAAGGCTATATGCACCTAAATAAATATATTGTCATATGCGCTATTAGGCTTATCCAAGTGTTCGTGGGGACTGGGGAAGCTAAATTACCTCGCTTACTGCATGTTTAACTTCATGTTCTGTTTTTTATTTATCATTTGTTTTCTTAGTTATTGTGTTGGTGTTACAAGTTCATAAGTTGTGTTATGTTATAGGCTAAATTAACAAAATGTTCAGTCTCCTTGCTGGTTGTTCTAACATGTTCAGAATCATTGCCACTTTTCCTGTTAGCATTGTCGTTACCAGGCGGTTCGCTTCGTGTGTGCGCTTGTAAAATTTATATTTTAAAGGCTTATTATTATGGTTTTGTATTTCTTTGTAACGTAACACAGTGTTAACAATGTTACTTATAACATTCTTTCTCAGCCCTGGGACTCAAACCATTTTCTGATGCCCCCAAAAATAATCAATATATAGGCTATTTAAATAATTAAATTAATATCATAAATGTGCGACGACTAGTCGACTAATGACTTGAACTAATGACTACTAGTTGACTAGGAAAATCTTTAGTCGGGGGCAGCCCTACAATTATCTTTAGGATTCTCTGGCCCAGAAATCATCAGAAATTAATGTTACAGCGACATCCGGTGGGCATGTTCGACTGCAGTAAGAACAAGTTTGAGTTGTAGGTGGGAAAAAAGAGCATGTGCAATTTTTTTTTTCTCTGAAGTAGTTGTGATTTATTGAAAGGTTAGTGGTAGTAGCCTGTTCACTGATACTTAATCTTCTTCTTAATCTTAATCTAAATCTTCATCTGTGAATTGTGTCTGGTAGACCATCCTGGTGATTGACTCTAATAAATCAATTGCAGAGCGGGACGACTACTTTCTAGAGGTAAGTGCCAGGATCTTCTTGCAGCAATCTTTGTTTAAATACCTTTTGTGAACAATTAATCCACAGACAAATGTTAATACAAATTGTATGAAATCCAAGGACTTGGTGGTTGTACCATAAAGGACAATGGCATAATCCAAAGAAGTAATTTTGGGACATAAATTGAATTTGCTGTTTTATTAAACACATTGAAATTCCAGAGCAATCCAAACAAGTGAAACAAGCCTAGCTCTTTCATTTCTGTTCTTTCCCTGAGTGACGCTGGGCTGTGTTCTCCACCTTTCACTGTATTCATGTCCCAGGGTCACAGGTCGAGCAGTCCACAAGTCATATTCACATAAGATGTGCATAAGTCTGCATATTTGCTCAGCACAATTTCCCCTCAATCTCTACACTATACCGTTGCTTTCCACATCTTTCCCAATGGTAGTAAATGATTTTCTCTGCTAGTCCTGCACCTTCAACCACTGTACCTCATTACTCCAGAAGATGGGGCCAGTATGCCAGCACACAGCAGTCATCAATGGCACTTCCCTTTGTCATCTTACAGCATGTAATCTGTGTGACTGACTGTACTTTGCCTATCTAGATTGACCTGGATAATCAAGTTTCAGCACTCAGAGGTTGAGCTTTGAAATATAAAACCTTGTGTTTATTTCCATTTTAAGGCCATCAACTGTTTCTTCATCATATACTACCTCCTTGAGATGTGGCTGAAGATATTTTCCTTTGGATGGGGAGGTTACCTGTCCTACAGAAGCAATATTTTTGATGGCCTGCTGACAGTCCTTCTTTCAGTAAGTGCTGAGTCTATTAAGTAAATGTTCAGATATGAGGTGGCATGAATGATTCAGAGATTTAGTTATTAATTAGTTACTAATTAGTTTGAATTAGTTAATATTTTAGTTTTCAACTTTCAACTGGACTTATCCTTTGGAAACAGATTTTTACAGATTTTGTTTTTCCAACTATTAATTTTATCATTGTGTCTTCTATTTACATGGGAAGGTTCTCCAGATCTCCATCTTTGCCACATACAGGCTGCCATATCCGCAGTGGTGGGTCTTTTCATATGCATTGCTCTATTTTGTGATTTTGTTCACTTTCTGTAAATGCATTTACTTGCAAACTGTAGCTGTGTTATTATATGAAAGCTGAAATCATAACAAGAGACCTCAGTCTCATTATGCAATCTGCTCTTATCCAGAGGGCATTACATTTATGATGCAGGTGAGAGAGACTTGTGCACAGCTCTGCCCTTGCAATAATGCTTCATACAGCTGCCCTGCAGGCTGATATAGAAAGATCACTGGAGAAAAAAATCCAGGGAATGTAACATGCTGTTGTGCTGTTCTTCCCATGGCTTGGGGATTCATGTGCATCTTTAAAACCCTGTGCTGCTGTCTGTGGTGTAGAAGAGCAGTGTGCTGTATAGACCCTATTTGTCTGGGGTTGAAAATCTGCAAAGTGCATTTGGTGCCAAATAATTTCATTGTTAATTTGGTTCACATTACATCATGTGTACTGATGATATTGGCCCATTAATCCCTTCTGCAATCATTTTAGCAAAGTGGTGTCAATAATATAATTTTATTTTGGTATACTTACATATTTCAGTCATTGCTCATATGCCTTGAAAAACAGTATTGGTAACATTGTAAATGTACCATCTCTGCTTCAGCAGTCATGCTTATATATGAAGTGCAGAATGTTATACCAAAATGCCAGATTGCATCAATTATATCTATGTCTGTATGTAGCCTATGAAAATGCAAAGCCTGTTTTTTCACTCTTCACTTTATTTTCTGCACTATATGTGATTTATGGAAAGTGGTTAAAACTTGACCATAGAGTCCTTGGAGGAGACATGTGTGCCATCAGTTTGTGAACATGACAAGAGGAGGCTGAATAATACTCTAAGCAGCCCTGTCCCATGCATCTGACAGGAATCCGGCCCAGCGGGGCTTGCTGTCCCTATGGGAAATGGTGCGTCTGGTCAACATGCTCATCGTTTTCCGATTCCTCAGGATCATCCCCAACATCAAGGTCATTACCTCACTGCATGGTTTATAATGCTCCAAATTACCTTTTAATGTGACATACCATTCCTCCCTCTTGTTTCTTTACACTGATTTGCAAAGCCATCTGATGTGTAATGAAAGATGCTATGGGTATGGATCTGAATACGAGCATTAAATATCACTGGGAAGAAAACACAAAGAAGAAGCCACATATTTAATTTCAAGGTGAATAAGTCCTTCCTTTAGTTGAGTCATTAAATGGGCTAATGTTAGCACAGGAACCTTTAGCAAATATCACAGTAGGAACAGTGGGCAGTTAGTCACAGAAATATACAGAATGTGTTTGTCATGGAAAATGCATATAATCTGTATGATCCCTATTATTTAAATATAAATATTATTATGTCAATTTCGCCGTTGAAGAAATTATTTCCTATGGTGTAAAAATGTCCTTCACTTAAATGTGCAGATTTCACTTGCCTGAAACAACATTATTAGGTGAACACTGATATCGGTAGCAGTTAGTACAGATATTACGCATTATTAACAGTATAAGGTTTAAGTCCCTTTAATTTATATCAAATAAATAAATGTTATGGAACAAGACCATGATACAGTGCAAATGATGGGTATGAAAATCAGAGCTGATTGATAATATGCAAACAAAAAAAAAACACTGAAGTTGCTCAGTTGCTGGTTTGTGAAAGGCATATTCCATATACATATATTATCATACAAATACTACATTTAAACACATTTAGATTTTCATCGGTTTGCAGTGTAATATATGTACCAGCATCTACAGCATCTACAGAAGCTCTGTCAACAAACACAGTTTTTTTTTTGTATATATAAATTGGGAAGCATCTTTTCAGGTTCATTCAGAAATTCTATTTCTTGAACAAATATATGTGCTTAGTTGTAGCTTGCATTGAACATCATTTCCTGAAATAGAACACAGTGTAAGAGGTCCAAAATCCATTAACTGCACATTCATCTGCAAATACCTCCCTTGGGCGGTCTGTAAAAACTTCTTACTCAGGCAATATTTGAGATGTTGGGATCAGCTTGTCAGTGCACAGTTAATATCTGGTGACTTTCATCTGGAAAAAAAAAAAAAACTATAAAACGTTAAGCCTTTAATGTCTAATTTGCATATTTGCCATCTGTTATTAAACAGGGCACTTGATATTAACTTGTCATATTTCTAATTATGTGTTTGACACACAGCTGGTGTTTAATTTGTTACTGTCTAATCAATCCACCTCTGGTGGCTTGAGTTTGAGTGGTTTCCTTACTAGATATTTTATTTGTTTTACACTAATTTCTCATAAAGATTTGATGAGTTTCCATCATGGAGGCCAAAGAAGCACCTGGTTGGTCTAACAATAGAATGTAAAACAGCCGTGCAAAATAATTAATTCAATATATTGGAGCATTTAGCTTGAATTTAAAGGGGAAAATATGTCTGATGAATGTTATGAACATTCTGTCTCCATAACAGATGTTTAAATGATATGCTGTGTTTGTTTTTCACTGTAGCTCATGGCTCTTGTGGCTAGCACTCTGGTGGACCTGGTGAAAAACCTCAGAGCTTTTGCTGGAATTTTAGTGGTGAGCAGTTTTTTTTCCCCTTCTGACCTCCAATATACTGAAAACTAGCTGGGGCATTGACTGGTTATAAGCGATTCCAGATTTGTGTTGGAATAGCCTAGTAACATGTGTTTTCCTGTCCCCTTCTCTGCTTAACTCTCAAGGTGGTATATTATGTGTTTGCTGTCCTTGGCATTTGGCTTTTCCAGGGAGCAATCACAGCACCAGAAAACATGAGGTAAGCCCTCCCCTCATCTAGTGTCACTCACAAGACAAGTGGAATTTGAGGAGGAGCGCTTAGTCCATTTTGGAGAGCTGCTGTGCCGTGGCTTTGCTTTAAATCCGTACAGTATGTTGTGATGCCAAACACCTTGAAACCAGAGGTGTAAGTCAAATCATACGTGAGTTTCAAAGCAGCCAAATTAGCTGAGAGCAAATGTTAAAGTAAATTTATAATTTAAACTTGTCTTTGTAGAACCACTGTTATTTATGGCCTCCTTCAGATACCTGTCAAATATTAATGCTTGTTCATATACCATAGTTTTGGAAAATAATTGTTAGGTTTCAATTTAATTAAATTAAAATTCATTCACTCACTGTCTCACAGCTCAATCTCCAACTCCAGTGTGGCAAACAGCACCACCAACAGCACTGTAGAATGCGGTTCATATGAGCAGCTGGGCTACTGGCCCAACAACTTTGATGACTTTGCCGTGAGTACCGTTGAATTGTAATTACCAAGCTAGTAAAACTCCTGAGAAACATGTTTCAGGAATTTGCTCTGAGGGGAAACAATCTTCTCTCTCATGCCTTATTTTACATAATGATGCATGTCAAGCATACATTTCTCAGAAAATGCAAATAGTTCATGCATGAAAATCCTGGCAACAGAGGCATACCTGAAAACAATGTTGTCTGCATTTTGTCCTTGTTCTGTGTGTTTGACTTTGTGTTGAGTAATATTCAGGATGACTAACTTGTCCAATTAACTCGTAATTATGGAGCTGAGTGTTGATATCAGAACGAGTACATTATAATGGTCAAACTGTTTCTCAGTTCAACAGGTAGGCAATCAGTCTTCTGCAGCAGTTGGTTATTATCAATCCCATATATTATGGATGTATCCTCATTAGGTCTTTTCAGTTTTGAGGAAAGCAAACATTTTAAGATTTAATGCTTTAGCAATAGGACATCCCTTTTGTTTAATGCAGTGGTCAACAATGTAAATGGATGATATGTATGCTATAAACCCTGGATACCAAGTGTTTTGTACACTGTGCAATAACAGTAACACCTCTGTCCTCTTCCCTGTTATTTGCAGTCTTCATTGGTGCTTCTCTATAACATCATGGTGGTGAACAACTGGCAGGTGTTCATGGATGCATACTCAAGATACACCACTGAGTGAGTTTATATGGGTACACAAAGTCTATGTGTACACATATATATATATATATATATATATATATATATATATATATATATATATATATATATATACATATATATATATACACATACTCATTGTCCATAAAACACCATTTCAGTTCAGCACAATAGAATTGTATAGTGTATTATAACATTTCACCATGTGTGCATTTTTTTAGTGAAATGACATTAAGGGCATTGTAGGTTACCTACAGGTACAGGTACTTCATTCAAGTGAAGTTTAACATTGTGTAGGAGAGTAGTCCATCTCTTCCTACAGCTCTCTTCAACTTAGTAGAGTAGCTGGTAGAATTGGTACAAACTGTGCACAAACATATTCTGAGAACCCTAGCAATTGTATTGTTTATGGGGTGTAAAATGAAAGCTTTGATTGTGACCCACCATGCTACTCTTAGCATGTCTACAAGCACCCACTAAATTAGCTACTAACCATGCCCATACTCTGTAAATGGACCAAAAACCTAAGGGAAAATACTGTATATAGATATATATACTGTTTGTCATTTTATCATGCACGATAGCATGATCTGATTCATGAATGATCAGACTGGCATTTACAGGGAAAGATGAGCTGTACAGAACAAAAAAAAACACAGTTCTTCAGTGGTTTGCCCCAGGTCTGCCACCTGGAAAATAACAAACTAAACCAACAAAGACAAAAAAAAAATGTCCTGCCTAGGTGCACTGGCTCCTTTTGCCACATGGAGGGTGGGGTCAACTTCCCCTCTCCCCTCCCTGCAGACAAACATGTACCACACATATCAACTATAAGTATGCACTTGACGTATATATCTGTTTTCCCTTTTTGAGCACAAAATCTTTTCTGACATGTTTTTTTAGGTGGTGAAAAATACCAATCTACCTATGTTTGTCCTGAGTGAGCCTGAAATAGTTGTTGTTTTTGTGTATAAACAATCAAATGACCATTTTCTGGTTTCTCAAGGTGGTCAAAGGTCTACTTTGTATCCTGGTGGCTAACCTCATCTGTGATGTGGGTGAACCTGTTTGTGGCCTTAATATTGGAGGTAGAGTATGACTGCTCAGCAGAGATGTTATAGAGTGGATTGGCCCTAATGAAGAGATAAAATGTGATTGACATTTTTTAATTACCCATACTATATGCTGATGTGATGTATAAAGTGCTGGAAAACATAGGTGTAACAGAAGTTAATAAACACTAACTGCAGTGAAGCTGCAGTGAAAACCTATAAACTGTAGCCTTCAAGGTGTACTGCTACAACTTGAGATAGCTCATAAGCATGCCTGCCCTGAGTTTTTCAAAGTGACTTTAATGGTTGCCCCACTAAACTCTCTCATGGGGCAGAGAACTTAGTCAAAACTGATTAAACAACTGAATGTGCATCATGTCATTGTTGGTGACTGTTTTGCTTGGAAGAACATATGTGCATGTAATTGGGAGTTCCAAATTTCCCAGTACTTACATATATTCTGAAAACTTCTGAAATAGCAGCTTTGGTTGGGCAAAAGTTAAATAGTACCATTAGCTCAGAAAATCTGAAATATGACTGATTATCTGTTGTTACTTCTTCTTTCAAAAAAAATTCACCTTTTTTCACATGTTCTCTGAAACAGAACTTCATCTACAAGTGGGACCGGAGTCATGCCTGTTCTGTGGCAGATGTGGAGAGGACTGGATACCAGACCACAGTCCAACACATGTTCAGGTAGGGTGGTGCTGTTTGTTTCAACTGCCTTAAGATTTTGCATATAATTTGACTGTGAGTCTTAATGTGGCTTTGCATTTACATTTTAATTTGTTTTTGGCCTTGCATTTTATCTTGAGTCATTTTATGTTGAGTCATATTTACCCGTGGTTTTTGGGTTTGTGGCTTTATAAATTGCTGTCTTCTCCTGCCTTTGCTTGGCTTCTCTTTTGAGCTGGCACCTTGCTTCAGAATACCTTTCAGGAGGAGGTACAATGCTTGTATGACTGTTTCTAAAACTGAGCACTTTGACTCCAGCTACTTCAGTCACTGCTAGCTCATACACATGAACCAGAAGGTCAGGACTCATTTAGTTTGATTTGATTCCTGTTTTGTTTTTGTGCCACTCCTCAGAGAGCATATACAAGAGCCAACAGAGGAGGAACTCATCACCAAATTGCACCAGCACCCTCACCTACACCTCACCCGGTGACACCAGCCTGCCAGCAATACTCACTGCCAATATTCCAATTGGGTCTTCCTTGAGGCTACCACACCTCTCTCATCTCCTCCTCCATAGGGGTCACACTGGCTGTCCTACCGAAAATGGACTGACTGTTACTGCGTGGATGACATGCACTGTGCGTTAAGAATGAGGCAGTCATGACCGTTTTCCCACTGTTCAGCCAATCCAGGCCTCTGAGGCCAGGAATTACATAGCTCAAATGTAAAAATTGCCAAACAATAAATTATCTTATAAATTCATTTTATTCCTTTGCCATTTCATTTAAAATTTTCATCATTAATTTGGCTCATTACTGAGTGGTCCAGGATGTATAACTAGGCATTAATGTTAGCTTTTGTCTCTTCTAGCAGATTGCACATTGTTCAACATTTACCATGGCCAAATTGCATTTTTAATGTAAATTCAAACAAAACCACACATTGCTGCTTGAAAAAGTATGTGATGTCGTTTTCCAATATCTTGTATTACCATGCTGAGAAGTGATATTACCATTTTGCCATATTGATGTGACTGCTCCATCTTTGATGATGTTTCCGACTGCAATGTAACAGGGCATATGCTGCTACTAGGAAAATATATGACATATATTTCTTCCCGATATATTGTGATATCAGAGCTGATACCAAAGAAAATGCAAAATGCACTACATACAACGCACCACCCTAATTCTTTATATCCCCTTCATAATAGAGTTGAATGTTGATTGGTGTTGTGTTAGGAGAGGTTACCTTACTAGATGAAGTCCTTCCAGCCTCCATCACAAGGTGGAACATGATTTGGATGTGGCAGAAATATCATGAAGTATCAGATTGTTGGCTAAATATTCACTATTTCACTGCAACAGACATAGACTGCACTCAAAGGATAATGGTCAAAGCTTTTCCCAGTTAGTAAAAATGCATCAATGTAACAAGCTGTATATACAGCTGTACCTGAGAGAATCTGTGCCAAAATGAACATAGGAGACAAGTTATCATTCTGTTGTGGCCAAAATATCAGAATAGTCAGTTTAGACTCGGACAACTATAATAATTTTATATATAGCATGGCTTTCACTCTGATCCTGTTTTGTGAATATGGGTGTGGTACAGCAGAGTTTACTGTTACACCACACAAAAGTGATTCGGTATGCACTAGATACAGCAGTTGACAATCTCATCTTTTTGAAACTCAATCTATGTTTTTTTCAATCATATTATCTAACATGCTGATTCTGTCATGGGCATGACAATACCTGCCAGGTTAACTGTGCATAGGAAAATTCTTCTTGTTTTTCTCTTGATGTGTAGTTGCAGTGACAGGGACAATATTTTAGGAATACTTATATGTTACCGTAGCTGAATAAGGTAAATAGGATGTTGTTGCCAACCTCGTCCTTTAATACATGTAACTTTCAACACACGTTGCTTGGAATTCAAACTGTTGCGCTGAAAGTTGCAGTGAACACCAATATGGTATCGAGTTGCTGCAGACATTGTTGCCACATACCTTTATTGTTTCATTAAATGAAATAGGTAAGAGTGTTCCTCTAGGACAGGTAAGCCAGTATGCTCTTATTCTTAAACTGTTAGATAATATTTTAGAAACTTGTGCCAAACATTGTTTGTGTAACATTATCAGAGCACAAAATCTTATTTATTAAAGAAATTGAGTGGGAATCTTGACATGAATGTTGGAAAGCACAAAGGGAAGCTGTAGTGTTTTAGTGATATCGCTGTAAAAATATCTATTTTGCTGTGTTCAATGTGCCTTATGATATCAAATGTGTTTTATGCAGTATACAGTGTTGCAAAGGTTACAGGATAAATGCATCTTTTATAAATATCTGAAAAGTATATAATTTGTTAAATCTTGAAAATGGATTTTGATTTTATTTTTTATGCTGTTTTATATGAAGCAACATTAATGATGCAGTGAATTTTGAATATAATCATTATACTATAGTATCAATTTTCATTTCAAAATCCTTTTTTTCCCCTAAATAGGAAATGTAACGTGTACGTGTCTGCTATTTTTGTTGTTTTTGTTCATTTTCATCTTGCATAAAATAATGAAATGATTGCCAATAATAACGCCCCTATGTTGTGTCTAAACCACACTTAGCCTTTACTGTTTTGGTGAGAGAATGCATCAGGACTTTATATCAAAAAGTATTTATATTAGTGAAGTCCTTTTATTACTAAGTGTATATTTATTGTTGATGTGCAAGAACTGAGTTTGCAAAGAGTGAAAATAGGGGTTTGAAGAGCAGGTACATGCCAGAAATTTCTCACCCGTGGCTGTCTCCCTCAGGTGAGAAAAGGAATGGAATGAGAATATCAGGTACCATGTACTTATCTTTGCAGAGAAAGACTGCTTTTCATGCACAGTGCTTCACAATCCCATACATGTGTCTGGTGACAGAGCACACAGTTCACTAGGACCCAGGCTCATGATACAATACACACCCAACTATCACAAAGCACAGACATATCAATGCATAAGTCCATCAATGGCTACCTCAGTGTATATTAAATTTATGCAAACATTTCAGTTTGAGAAAGGTGGAAATGTTTTCATTGCAATAAATCACAATTTTTGTTATTGTTTTGCTTTAGTTTGTTTTTGCATGACAAGACACTGTAAATTAACCCAAAAAAATAAGATTTGCCTCTGAAGATGCTAGACATCACAAAATAGACTTGGAGTTTGCAGTATCACAATAATTATAAACCAAAAGTCTGGTAAAAAATGAGATTTGTTATTTGATTATGTTCATGTTGATTATTAATTATTTAATTGCAGCCCTAATTTTAGAGTTGTACACACTGTACCACAGTGGTTTACACTATTTTTTTAAACAAAAGACAGTAAGCTTTGGTAATTTAAAGTGCTGCAAAAAATCCCCAACAGGTGTTATTGTGCCATAGCTGTGTGCTCATTGAGCATCTCATTTTGTTGCTACGGTAGGAAAAATAAAAATGCTACCAAGTCCATCATCTGAGCCCTCAAGATGATAGAAGGCCATTGTCATTCCAGCCTAGGTTTGATCATGTTGTACAAGCCTAATGTAAGGGTTTAATCATTGAATTTGCCAGGTGGTGGAAACAATATGTATATACCCCCCCCCAATCAGCTTGTTTTGATTCATGTTAATTTGAGGGGGGGTCGTCTGGATTTAACCACCGTGGTTCTGTTTCCTAGATGTTTGACATTGCAGGGTGGTGGATGATGGATAAGGGTCAAAGGTCCCACTTGCTGTTTACTCAGGAGGCAACACAAACAAACACCCCTGATGCATGAGGCTTGTTTACAGAAAACAGGCTGGGTGAGCAAACCGAACACATAGGGGCACACCTGAAAAAGGCAGCAATCTTTTTTTTTTTTTTTTTTTTGTTTGTTTGTTTGCTTCTTTGTCCCTTTACTTCACTGAGCTGAGTGTGATGTTCCAAAGGCTCCATCCACCACAGCAGGCCTAGGCTATTGCCTGTTATGGGGAAGGTTTTGTTTCTGTAAACTTAAAACTTACTGTTGACCTATCCAAAATTTCAAATGGCAGTATTGGTTCAGGTAGAATTGCAGGCCTTCTTGCCTGATTGTGTGGTTTGTGGGTGAGTCAAAGTTTTTCGGTATTCATTATTTGTTTATGAGCAGTTAGTGCTCAGGTTCTGAGATATGGCAGCCATGTGGCATAGGGCTAGTAAATGAAAGCATTGGTGGTTCTACTCCCTGCTGGGGCACTGCTGTTGTACTCTTGTAAAAAGGTAATTAACCCACAACTGCCTAGTGTGTGTCCAGGAAAATAAGATGAATTTTAATTATTTAATATTTATTTAGCCTTTAAAATGTGATTAGAGATCTTGAGGTGCCTCTGATGGTTTCCCAATCAGGTTGTATCTATAGCTTTACTTTTGTCCTGTCTTTCAATTATCTGTAACAGTTGTGGGGGAACCAAACTATGACAAACCCATCAAACCAAGGTTGTTTGAAAAACTGGCTACCACTGATCACAGGGAATAGGTTACCACAGGTCATGAAACTACCTGCTGGAGATATAATTATACTGACATTGAGCTTCAGAGAATTGCCAGCAGGTTATTTTTGCCATTCTACTCAGACCGAAGTGCTAGCCAGTTGACACTCCACCCCATGAGAAATAAGAGATAATACTGTATATACTGAGTAGAGGAAACAGGCCATCAGTGTCTTGGTGGTAGGGCTGAAGTCTTAAGTTTATTTGTTGCCCATCCTTGTAGAGTGTTTTGTATTTAAGGTCTGTTGTTCTTTTGGTTGCTCTGATTTCAGAGGATGCATTGTTTTGTCTGCCACTTAGGCCAGTGAAGAGTGAAGTAATTATTATTATCCTTCCCTGACTTCCCTGGGAAGAAAAGGGGTTAAGGGGAAGGAACAAAGAACAACAAAGGTAGATTGTGTTAACTGCCTTTGCCTACCTTTCTTACCTCTTACCTCTTGTACAGAATGACTTCTCATACAGCTGAGTCACCCTTTAAGCTGCAAGCAGGAATGCTGGAGATGACAGCAATGGTGATTATGTCACTACATGCTTATGACAGCAATGAGAAACCCGAATAAAGACCAATGGCGTTTTATCACTTTAGTCTCTCAGTTATGCCAAGTGATTTAAACTTTTCTCCCCTCCTTCAATAGGTAAAACAATTCGAAACAAAGCCAGGAATTCAAAAGCAGTTTCAAAGAGTACCTAAAATGCGGCCTCCCACGGAATTCCTGAGACGTCAGAGAAGGGCACCTTTTTATGATATGTCACACAGAAAGAACACACTTTGTTCTGTTTTGCAAAGGCCATCATAGCATACCACCCTCTTCCTTACACATGAGGCAAGATGTCAAACACATCCAATAACAAGTTACAACATTCACAGAATACAACATTCTAATATTATGTGGCTGTTTGCTTGTGTTGTACTCTGCCTCATTTGTAAGTTACTTTTGATTGAAGTGTCTGCCAAATGAATAAATGTAAAGGTTCAGTGACTCCTCAAACTAAGAAATATTTGATTCTGTTTTTTACTACTTTCCCCAACCTGCACGTAACCTGCAGTCAACCAGCAGATTGTCTGACATTCCAGTGCATCCCCTGGCCCTTGCAGAGATTTGTGTCGCCACCAGCATCTGTCTGCTGTTGACCTAGCAGGAAGGCAGCTCTCCCTTTTCTTCAGGCAAAGCTGGGCTGGGAATTCTCCCTTCAAGTATGGCCTTGTCGTTTATTGTATTGATAGGTATGCTGTGCTAGCAAAGGAGCTGCTGCCATAACTCTGCAAAGTGTACACAGATAGACAGCTGAAAAACTGCCATTCCTCAATCTTTTGCAGTCCTCTGCTTCTCTGCCTATGTAGTGTAAGGACCAGATAACACAGTGAAGTAATTGAGCAACATTTATGTGTGAATTCATATTCTGATGCACATACAAACTAACTGATAAGCTGGAGGACTCAAAACGAATAATGATTCAGATTTAATCTAACTGAAAGATGCTCTCCTGAAAGGAGAGACTTATTGATTTGATCAATTGCAATGTGGTTCTCTCTTTTTTGATCTTTTACAGAGAACTGTCTACTCTAGTGAAAGCTCTATTTTTATTTCAGGATTTGATGAGTCAAAAGTTTTTTGCATGGTCACTGAAAATATGAATGAGAGTTCATAAAGCAATTCCAGCAAAATTACTCACGACCTAGAGTTAAACCTGTAGTAGGCAATTTACTGACCACCAGCCTAGTCCAGGAACCAGAGAATCCATCTTTAGTTGAACACTTTGAGCAGCACTTTCACTTCAGCACTTTCTGTATAAACCTCTAGCTGCAATCACTAGATGTCACTAGTGTGCCAAACATTTGGGGCCACCCTGCTGGTCACCTATAATCTGTAAACCAGACAAAGCACATCACTAATCTCAGTGCACTTCATCATCTTTCTGTCTTCATCTGGAGGCTTAAGTGGGCAGTCTCCTTAACCTTTAATGATACCTGTCCATAACAGGCAAACACTAGGACGTTTCCTCTCTCTTCTCAACCTTTTGAAACCACTGTACCTGAATCTGATCTTAGGTTTCACCCTTCGAATATCTGGATTTGATTTCAGGATAATTAAAGGACTGGTGTGGAAATGAAACCCCACCCGAAGTTGGAAAACAATTATCCCTGGGTTTGAAAGCAGTGGTGGGGGTTAGGATCTTCTTCAATAGGGGCAGCAGGCAGGGAAAGGTGTCTGAGGTACACAATGCCTCTTTCAGATCAAGGTAGCCCGACAGAAGGAGCCCATAGAAAGAGTGGCCCTGCTCTTATCCTCCTTACCCTCACCCTCACACCGACACTCCGTTACTCCAGCCTTCACACCGCCACCCTGGCTGTAATTGTATTTCCTGCCCCTGCGTACTGGCTCTTTCTTCTGCAGAGTAATTCAATCACTGCTCTCGAGGATGGCTCATCACACGAGGCTGCACCTGTTTGCGAGCCTGGCCCTTTTTCTTTACCTGTTGTAAAAGAGGGGCTCGCTGCCTAGGCTGTTAATCCATAACCCACGAGCCCGTTGCCACTTTGCCCAACACCTGTTGGCCAGGTGGGGCTTTATCATGCCGCTGGGCTTGCTCCGTCTGTTGGTTTTTTTAGGAGGTACAAAGATAAAAATGTTGGGGACAGTCAGGTACCACCTAGCCTGCCTGCCCATCCTACTGTCATATTGTGAGCGACAACTGTGTACTCACACCAAGTTCCTCAGAGCCAAGAGCTGCCACAAACCTTCTTTTTTAATGACAAAAGACCTTATCCACTATAGTGAATAGTGAAGATGATCTTGGCATTTTGCCCAACCAGGGGGTTTTAGAGTTGTGGGGTCAATGGGAAATGGCTGTTGAACCAGACAAAAAAGTGATAAGAATAAACTGCCTTCAATGATTTTATTATCCTTCATGTCATATTCTTGTTAGCCTTCAGATAATGTAATCACCAGTTTAAGGTTGTGTATGTGTAATACTGTTGAAATATGAGATCATACGTATGGAAACATGTTGTGGAATTTCTAATACGAGGTTCAGTTGCTAGCTAATTTTTCAAGTATGTTTCAAACCATAAAAGAGAGAAAAAGTAAAATGGATTAGCATTTAGGTTATTGGTCATCTGTTTCCACAATCAGATTTTCTTCAATTTCTAGAAAATGTCACATATTTCACCAGTTCATACAAATATATAGTTATATTATTGAATATCGTGGCACTTTCATAATGTGTAGACTTCTCACAGTCATTTTTGAACATCTCAGATAATTAATTAATGGATTTTCTGGACTTAGTTATTTCCGAGAACACTTTGTCTTTATGTGCACAAAAACACTTCCAAGCATGGAGCAGAATACTGAAGACCCTTCAGTTTCCTCAACCCTACAAACTTTAGGACCAGCCACAGTTCAAAGTACCGCATTCCGGCTGGGCAAATGAAAGGGATCTTTAACAGACGTCCTCGAACCCAGCCCAGTCTTCAGTAAAAATTAACTTGTGGCCAAAGTACAACAAGTGTTTTGTGGAAAGGAAGCCCTAATAACGTTCCAGTGCCATCACTGCACCCCCACTGGATTAATGAATCTGAGAACAGGCGATTTGCATACAGGTGAGAAGAAGAAGAAAGAGAAAGACCCAGTGTGGGAGAGAAGAAGAGGGGGAAAGAGACAGGCAGTGTGGGAGGGAGGGCTAGGGGGAGAGGTGAAGTGAGTTTTCAAAGAGTTCAGGTCAATATTGGTATTTCAAGAACTCCTAGCAGCTGTCCACAACACTCTGTAATTAGCTGAAAGAGGAGGATTAGTCCTGGTCCCTGCATTGGTCAGGTTTACAAAATAATCTTCTGGAGCTTCCACTAGATGGCAGTGGCATGTCCTTGTAGCAGCACGTGGAAAATTCTGCTTCACTGTCTTGTGTATCTGCTGAGAAAACAAAGAGTTCATAGCTTGTGAGGTGTTTTAGTATTAGACAAATCGTCAAATGGGAAGCTCGAAATGGAATATGCTTTTGTGAAAGTGTATAATAATTGAGCATACAGTGTATAGACATTGTTCTGTGTGTAATGCTGTGAATACTTTGAAGACTTTGTCTTCAAACATAAGGTATTGAAAAGTTCAAATGGTTACATAAGTCCATATCATGTTTACTGTATCTCCTCTGGATATACATCTCTCATATGGCTCAGTTGCTTTGTTATCCAGTGGGCCTTTCTGAAGCAAAGCTGTTTTACAAATAGCAGAGCATAACCCAAATTTTCTCATTTTGAGTCTCAGTGATAATCTGCCATTCACAATAGCATATCATATCATCTTGCAGCAAACATCCTACACCTTGACTAAATCTCTTCATCAAAAGATACAGCTTATCCAGTTCATCTGCATTGCATTTTTATCCCATCCATATCAACCTCTCTCACGAATATGTTGATGTAAGCAGAGTCAGTATTGTGGATTGCAGTCAGTGCCTGGGTCTCTGCAGAAAACATGTCAGAGCAAACTTAATGTCAACATCAGTGAAAACAGCCTTTCTACTTTAAAACAAGACCACTATTCCCATGCAACATGCAACAGAGCTGGCAGAGAAATAGAGGGGTGGATAGGGGTCTCCCAAGTCATCGCTAATGGCAAAATGCTGATTTGTACATATTTCTGCTCATGCAGCAACAGTGATAAGGGTCACTGATACTGCATCTTAAGTTTCCTGGTAATCGCTCTTGAAGGAAGTGTTCCCACAGCATCAGGACAATGTAGCCAGTCTTGGCCAGTGGTACGCGGTTACCTGCTCTCTCTTTTTAACCTTTCAGTTTTGGAGGAGATCCAACATATTTTCTCAGGTCACATGACTGGTCTTTCTTGATATCTGTTGAGGTGTATACTGCTTTCCCAGGTCCGTTTATGAAGGCCCTGACTGTTATCTGAGTATCTGAAGTTACAAACCTGGAGAGTTTAGGGGAATTTTAGAGAAATATTGCATTAGTGTCATAATTAAACATAAAAATTAGCATGCAAATTTGACCAGCCACAACCATTTGTTACAAATCTAGCACCATCAGCATCTTAATTTTAAGTAGGAAAAATAAAGCATTAGCCACTAATGACAAATGGTTTGCTTTTGATGGGCAGGTTAGGAATAGAACTTGTTTAATTTTTTCTTATCCCTTATCATAAATTCCACTGTGCATTTTCATGGACCTGTGAAATGTATCCATTACCCCAGAATAAGTGTTCATGATCTGTTTTCCCACAGAGTTAACCTGACTGCATGGAAGGTGTTTTCCTGATTACTTGCCCTCAGGCTTAAACATGCTACATGCTTCTGCTTTGTTACTTCCCATGAAAGCCTGGCAAAGCAGAAGAGGGCTCCTGTGTCAGTCAGACAAAGGCTTGAATCAAACTCTGAAACTGCTGCTGGAAACTCTAATTGAGCCCACAGATAGATACAGCAGCACGAGAAAGGTAACCTGTGCATGGGGACCCAGTTCACATGCTGTGGTGTAACCTGGGGGCATTGTTACAGTGGGTTGAGGGGTAGCAGAGTCAGGCACGGGACTCTGGGAACTGTCCCATTCCACCCACGGGCATGCATCACATTTCCCACATTAGCCTGCCATACGCCCAACACCTGCGAGGCTTCTGGTGCGTCATAGCGCAGTCTCAAGTGCACCATGGGATGGGTGTCGGCAGAGTATACAGAGATTACAGATAGATTGTTTATAGATTATTAGAGGAAGAAATTGATCCATGATCAGTGTTCGGCATTGGTATGACAGCAGCTGTACTGCAATTTACAATTAACAGTCAGTCTTATTCTGTGAGGCCAGTTACTAGACCCTGCATGTCCTGATAAAATATGTATAATGTATATTTTATATGTATAATATGTATATGTTTGAAATAGCATGTCTGTGGGGTAAGCAAAGCAGTGGCAAAACTCTCAGGTCTTCTTGGCTACCCCAAAGTACAGAAGAAATCAAAATGCCTTTTCAACAGAAAAACTGAGCATTCATTGTTATAGTCAACCACTTACTCAGTTTCTTTCTCTCATGCATCTCTTGCATTCTACACAGTCAATTGTCTGTTATGTGGTCTTCCATGTTTTGGCCATGCATTTGCTGTTGAGAGGTTACAAATATAGTGATTACCACTACCCCTTAATCAGTTTGTAGTTATAGAGTAACAAACAAGTCATCTTCAGAATTACATTGATTAAATAATTCATATACAATGAAATATTATATACAAACACAGCTGTATTTGCAGAGTGCTCTTGGGACCAATGGTTACATTCTAAACTGCCATCTCACACTTGCCAGAGAACTCATAGATCTTGGATCAGTTTTCAACCCATCGCACTGTAAAAACTTCCTGAGCAAGGAGTAAGGGGTCTAGATTGCCACTTGAAATCTCTAGCAGCACTCCCTTCACCCAGATCATGTCCCCCCCTGTCGGAATGTAATGGTACTACAGTGCCAGTCTGATGGTAAGTTCAGGGGAGCACCTCATGTCCGATGGCTTCACAAATCCCTACAAACCGCACATTCCACTGGCACAGCCCAAAGTTACCACAGGCGTGCAGGCCAAGGTCAACGTTTGGGGGACAGCATGAAATATTCAGCGCATGTCATCGCTTTGTGCGCTGTCCCTTTGAAAGTGAGCCTGGACTGAAAAGTGCAGGGAGAGCCGGAAGGCACAGCCTTGGCTCACACTCCGACCCCTCATTCTTGTAAACTTTGCTCCTGTACAAAGCTCCAAAAGTCCCCAAGAGTCACTTATAGCCTCCAGCTTGCAGAAAGTATAAAAAAAGCTATTTGGATGTAGTTTTGTGGAGGTGGGGGACTGGTGGTGGGGAGGGGTGCTCACATAAAAAAGGAAAGCAAATGATGCTAAGGAAATAAAAGACCAAAACAAAAAAGCATCTCATTGAAATAAAAGCCCAGCACAGTCTAGTGAGATGGTGGAAAGGGGGATTTTTCTTCTATGCGCTTGATTAACACTGCCAGTATTTAGCACCCTGATACACATACCTCACACAGTTGCCATCGTTAACAACAACCTGTCAACTATTCTCTTGTGCTGTGCTATGCTGCCTTTGTGCCGGGCGGCCAGCGGGCCTTGCAGCTGTCGTGGGGGCTGGCCTGGCAGCCTGTGATCAGCCAGGCATGAAATCTGCCCTGAACAGCTCCATATTCACAGCTCCAATGGACCCTCGCTCCACTCCCCCCACCCCCACCCCTCCCTGGCACTAAATCTTCCCCAGGCATGTGGGGCTCGGCAGCCACTGGCGCCAGCTATTCGTTGCCCCTTGCCGTCAACCCCACCCCACCCCCCATGCCCTCCCTCCCTCCCCTGCGTTCTTCATCCATCTGAACCTCCAGCCTTGACCAAAGGGCATATTTATATGTAAAAAATATTTATTATAGATTTTACATAAATTAAAGGAAATGGTCATGGGTTTTCATGCATAAAGCATATTAGAATGGAATTGTAACAAGTGAACATGAAGGCTTATGAGTCGTGGAGTATCAACTTTACATATTTTCATAAATGTTCTGCATTTTCAAGTATCTCTTCAAGCTTCATTCTGAATCTCAACATTTACATTTATAAAAAATGTTACTACACGTGCTCTTGTTTCTCAGATTTTACTGTAAAATGTTCTAATCTAATTTAAATGTAGGACTTTGATGATTCATCATCATTATGAGTCTTAATTCCATGGGTAGAGCAATTAACAAGTCATGGAAACAGCGACATTTAATGCAATTCATTTAAAAAATTATATATTGTCCTTCAATATCGCAAGCTTTTAAAATAGCTTTTAAGTATTATTTGCTCAATGCAATCAATACCTGACTCAGTCAATACTGCACTACAAGCTGTGAATTTACAGCTGTACCAGTTCAGTAGATAAGTGGTTCAGGGAAATGACTGGCTAGTAGGTAATCGGTTACATATTCCATAATTTTTATTCAGTAATCAGATTTCACATGATTTCACATGATCACAGATTTCACCATTCTTCTGATTGCATGCATAATTATTACAACACTGTTCATATTTGAGTTATATTTCTCCTTAAGAACAACTGCTATAACTATTTGAGTTATCTATAGACCTATATCGACATCTGTTGATATCTTAGAGTCCTTATAATGAACTCAGCCTTGTGGTTTGTTGAGACAAACATTCACCCAACTCTGCATTTGTCACCTACTGTTTTGGAGAGCCAAGGATGTGCATTGTGATCAAAGTGTGTGCTTGTGTTCCTCAATATGAGTTATTCTTGTCATGAACAAAGATGGAGTGCCTGCCCATAAGAGCCTGCACTATGATGGAATGCTTTATAATGAGGATGAAGTGCATCTGCAGTAATGCCGGCGACTTAATTATGAAGGGCGCATAATGACTTCACACCCTGCCTTTGTGCGGGATGTCAATTGTTGTCACATTGTACTGTTTGTAAGGATAAGTCTGACCCAGACAATGATGTATATATGGTCCTGTGTGTGTGGTCCACCGCCCTCTGAAATTATGGGAACCGATTTGTACGCTGTCCTCGATTTGAATGTGTATGACAAACCATAGCTGCATATTGATGAACCCGGTGGGAAAGGAAGATGATTTGGAATGTTTGGTGGGTTCCTAGGTAGCATGGGATACTCTGACTCTCATCCACCCCCCTCTCCCTTTGTTGTATGGTAACTATGTTGTCATGAACATGAATTTGGAAATCAAGGTGTGGTGTAGATCTGAAAGAAAGAACTGAAGGACACAGGTGTCATTCTAAAGTGAAAATAAACAAGGTTGGCTGTTATTGTTTACTTGTTCCATACTCTGTTGCTGGTGAGAAGTCATACGTTAGCATTGCAATAAGCAATGAATAATAAACAGAAATAACGGGCCTATATCCAACCAGTGCAAGAAATCAATAATCAAATGCATCATTCAGCTCAATTTTGTTTCCACGATACATAGACATATACTGCATTGTGTTTCAATTTTTATAGTAAATGTTAATGATACTCTTTTTCAGCTCATGTGCTTATCTATTGCAAAGATATATCCTTACCTCTGTTACAACTAAGGATGAGTTATTACTGCCTCCCCTGGCTAGAGAGAAATGAATAGTCTTTGGTTAAAGGCATGTGCAGTTTACTTGTTTATTCATTTGAAACATGTTTTGCATTTTCTAATGCACAAACTGAAATCATTTGTTTTGTTACACTCAACTGTTTTATTTGGATGAAATGAACATGAAGTAATTTAGACAGAAATAACAAAACAGAAGTATTTTTAAATTGGTCTTTCACACACCTTAACATAAAACTGCATCATACACCTGCATGCCCCTTGCTGCCAGCCATGCCAGACCAGAGCAAACCAGGTGACATGCAGGTCCCCCGGACGCTGAACTTTGGGGTTCAAGACACACAGACGAGCTGAATCGGACCCCCCAAGCCGTGAAATCTCGCCACTTCCCGGGTCCTGTCCCCAGGCCCCCTGGCACTCTGCTTGGGTTTGGATGGGGACCCAGATGGCTGGTGTTACTGCCGCCATGGTGACTTCCCCCTGCGCTTCCTTTCAAGTCGTGCCAGTGCAGAAGTCTGCTTGTAGGCTGTGTACTGTCACGTTCCCTAACACATTTTTGTTTGTTGCTTGCCCTTCCTCTTTTTCCTTTTAAAGCACATCCCTCTGTTCCTCCTGTGCATAAACTCCTCCTTTCTACATCAACATCTCCCACTGGGTAATCTGAGTTACCTCAGTCCCCTGAGTCACTTGTTCTTTTTTACTGACAAAAGCAATATGTTACCTTTTGAAGTGGCATGCAGGTAGAAATAATACTGCAGTAAAATAATAAAAATGTAGCCCTTTAAAAACAGTCCCTGTGAATTCAAACCACTGTAAGACTCATGGATATCCCTTCAACGTTCCTTGCTTTACCATTTGGATTATTAGATTCAATTAGATTTGATTCAACTTTATTGTCATTGTGCAGCGTACAGGTACAGAGCCAATGAAACACAGTTAGCATCTAACCAGAAGTGCAAAAAGCATATATAAATAGCAGGCAAATAAGTAAATAGCAATGATGTAGAAAACTGGTATATACAAAGTGCAAGATACGTGGTAGTTCAGTGTCGTGACACTGTTCAGTATCGTGACACTACTATGCAAAAAAGAAATGTGCAAGGGGAGAAGGTACAGCTTGTGCAATGTACAAAAAAACAAAGGAAGTTCCATGTGCAAGGAGCAGTCAGGGGGGGGGGGGAGTTAGCATCCCAGAACATTATGTGAACATGTCCAAACACACATGCATAAATCTATGGTTTAACTGATATAAGTTATCAAATTCAGCAGTAATTCATGGGGTACATTTTTTTTTCATTATTTTGGCACCTAGGTTGCTGTCAGCACCTCTCCCAGACACACTGCAGGTTAAAGAGAGGACATTATCAGTCCTCAGTGAAGGAATACCTGACAGAAAAGTGCTGGGGGTAGTATGAAAGATTAAGTGGTGATAACTGAATAAGCTCTGGCACAGCCAGTGTTTCAAATGTAAACAATATGCTATTATTATCAGAGTTTAAAATCAACAAGTAGATTGGGTAGCCTATCAGAATTTTGTAATCAATGTAAATTCCACATTCCAATGTGAATGGTCAAAACATGGATTAACAAAAATAATAATCATCACAAGCCCAGGTTTTTTAAAGCAATTCAAAAATTAGGTAGGAACAAACTACACCTACCGTAGATAAGCAGTTTATATTCAAAGAAAGCTTTCATTATTATGAAGATATTATAATAGCGTAGAATTTCAAACCATAAAATGAATGTCTTATTGTCTTATATATACTGCGAGACAAATTTCCCAACAAGGAACAATTCAAAACAGCCCTCCAAATGAGAAAAAAAAAAAATTAAATTTGGTGTATTGGTATGGGGTGTTCATGCCTAATGTAACAAACCCATTTAAATAATTTTTGCTTGACAAATGTCTAACTCTAAGGTGACATTTAGATTGCTATGACTGGCAGTTAAATTACTATCAAGAACCTTATTTGTGACTAAGATAGAGAATGTGATATAAATTTTATTAAAAGGCAGGAATATCTAGAAAAAGGTCATTGTCTGTGCTTTTCACAAAATTCTGCTATTCCAGGAAGTTTTTAAAAAGATGCACACTAAATATAGATGATCACATTAGATCATGCAAGCTACCAAGTTCACCTGCATAAAAGTACTTTTATAATACTGTTCAAAATACTTGCAAATCAATACCATAGTTAATTACATTACTTCCTCTTGTCTATTGAATTTCTTGAGCCGTAAAATGTTGAAATTAGTGACAGTCAGATCCCATAATCACTGCCTGTCTGAATAGATTAGTGATTTCATATTTACATAACCCAGCCTGCAGGACTGCACTGTATTATTTTCTCTGCATATTAAATACCCATTCAATAAGATCAGAGTGCACTTCTAGCTGTTCACAGTGGCTTGTCTGCAAGTGGTCTCCTGGAGAACGTTTAATTACCCTCGTCTTGTGCTGGTGGGCGGAGCACTATTCTTGGCTTTCATTCTTTCAATCTGGATGAGAGTCTGTACAAAATAATTGTAGAATTGATCAGCAAACTTGCTAACCCCTCTATGGATGGTCCTGCAGGCACCTCCATTATGTCTTTTGAGCTGTCACGCCAGGATAAAACTTGCTAAATATTTCTTTCCTGGACAAGGGACTACGACAAAAGGGATCATAAGAAGGGATTCAAGGAGGACACTGAAAGGAAGTAGCTGATCCACAGTCACCCAGGAGCAAATGGGAACAAATACGCTGCAAAGATGCAAAATAAGCAGACATCATAAAGTGGGGTCTCATTGTAATGAATGCATTTGAATGGAATCTGGTCAAGTGAAAGATGATTTTGATGATGTTGATTTTGAGCATTTGGCAGTGGTTGTTTTATTTGGTTTCTACCCATGTTTCCAAGGATTGGCTCTTCATAATTTCACATTCCAAATGGTCACATTCACAGTATTCTGAGCCTTCTATCAAGGTATCTATCTTATCAACAAGATCAATAAAAAACCTGATTTACTTCCAAGTCAAAATAAACAGGGGTTGTATTTACCTCTGGATGTCTTTAAAGCTCTGTTGTGCAGTTCCCATGTCTGATTACCTACACATGGGAGTGAAAAAGAAAACAACGCCTTGAACCCTGACCCCTGGCCAGACTTTCTGCTCCCTCAAAGCTCCAGCTCCTGATTTCACAGTGCTGGATGAGAAAAGCCAAGCACAGGCTGCTGGAGGCTCTGATTGAATGGGAATGCTGTGCTATTTATTTACTATAGACAAACTCTTGCCTAGGCAAAAGGCACTTCCTGCCCCCAAGCCAGGAGAGCTCTATCCCTGCTCTGTCATGGCTCCAGATTCCAGGCCTCCTGTTTCCATCTCAGTGGAACATTTGGCCTGTGTGAGCATGTGGTTTACCTCAGAGGTCAGAGTCTGAGGTCAAGCATGGCTAGGAGAATGCTGATTTGTACAGGCCTCCTAGATATATCTAGGTAAAGATAGATGAAGATAGCTTCAATAAAAACTATACCATTACATTATTCATTTCAAGCTTACTTACTCTGCTAATATTTTACATTGTATTCTGAAACCCATTTTGTTTGTGTATTGTGTTGTGAGTATTGGGTTCCATTCATGCATGCAAATATATATGACTTGTACATAGTGTTACAATGATTGGGTGGAATCAGAGAATCAGACACCCTCATGACTGGATTTGTGCACCTTGACCTTATATGTCAGTTATACTAGGAATGGAAATTGATGCTTGAGAATACAACAGTGTTTAGACATGAAAAGTGTAAATTCAACTTCAAAATTTGTTAATAACAATAATAATAATAAATGAAACAGGACAGGTAGAACAGACAGAGTGTAGGTTACAGGTGGTTTGTGTGTTGTGTAGGTACAAGTTTTCTTTCTTTGAATATCATAGCTATCAGTAAAGTCAAGTCAAGGACTTGTATTCACACCCCCAAAGGTAAACTAAATCAACCAAGCACATAGTTTGAGATAAGAGTGCTGGGGATTACATTTCAAATATGTAGAATCAGTTCTTTCATGACCATTTTCAGACCAGGTAGAGACTTCTCATCTCCCACCTACAGTCTGTGTTGCAGAAGAGGTGAGTATTTCTGGAGAGTATATCTGTAGACTGAAACATAAAACTGTATACATGAAAGCATAAATGTTTTGGCACCTTACTATAATTAAAGAAATCACATAATCCATTTTTAAGATGGATATGTTGTCAAATTGTGTGTTAGGATTACAAACACATGTTAATCATGTTCCATGTACATTCAAAGCCAACCATTTTTGCCTTTTAGTTTGTCCTTAATCTAGACATTGAGGCTTCTTCGAGCTGGATATAGAGGTGGACAGTGAAAGAGATTTGAAGTGATAGCTCATTGACAGAAAGAAAGGCCCCAATTGTCTTCTTTCCACTCTCTCCGCAACGGCCTTGTGTGTTTCTAAAAAAAGAAAAGAAAGAAAGAGGGAACGAGAGAGAGTGGGCAGTTTCGCCGAGCAGCTGCTCCCGTGGCTGCTTTTGGATTACGTCAATCCTGGAGAAGAAAGAGAAGAAGGAAGAATTAAAAAGAGAGAGAGAGAGTGAGGCACACTCCACAGATCGGGCCAGGGTTTATGGACTTTTTTGCCTCTGAAGTTCTTTTGACAAAGCTGTCATTGTTAGTGTGCTAGAGTGGGTGAGCTGAGGCTGAATAGCGTGCATAGCCCCCCTCCCATCAATAGTACAGTACACGGCCCAGATCTGTCAGCTGTGGCCCGCAGATCACATGCAACTGAGATCCATCACGTTGCCCAGCCGTTTCCCAATACTGCGTTACACCGCTGCGTGACTCCCAAGGAGAGAGGGAGGACAGCAAAAGAAGGGGGTAGAAATTTCTTTTCATCATTTGGGACAGAGATACAGGGGGCTGCTTTGGTGGCGCTGTCCTCAAGTTCAGCATGTTCACAGGCTGGCTTATGGTGCTTCTGGTAGTGATAATTCTAACACGCCGTGTTCTGTGGTACTGTATCTGTGCCCTCATTGGGAATAAGCTGATGAATAGGGATCTCAAGGGCAACAAGGAAAGGTGACTGATGGTGGGGTTGTAGTTGGGGGTTAGGGCTGTTTCTGTACCTTCTCTGCCAGAATTAAGCTTTTAAAAAACAATTTGTTGTCATTCAAAGTATTTATAAACCAGCCGAACAACAGCCAGCACTGTAAATCACCATTCTTAACAAATTAACACATGATCATGTATATTTCTTCTTCCTCTTCCTACTGACCTCTTTGTACATTGTGGTTATTTGTTTGTGTCTGAGAATGGTGTTTCATGTTCAAGTGAGATGGTTATGCTGATGGGAGGAAATCAAAATACTGCAGGACTCTGCATGATGTAATCAGGATGAGTATGCTCTCTGGAAAAAAAAACAAACAAATATATATATATATATATATATATATATATATATATATATATATATATATATATATATATATATATATATATATATATAATGAAACATGCCATGTTTGATGGGGTTTCCAATTACACATGGGGGTTTTTTGTTGGTTGAATCCAACAAGATGGCAGGGATGTGTTTTGTCTCTGTGATATCTCCAAGGTTATATCTTATTCATATGTCCCTAACTATCTGTTAGCATTTTTTGACTGAAATTAGGCTACAGATGCCGTATCTACATCAGTCATCGTCATTGTCAAAAAAAAGAATATTCTGTACCAATTGGCTTGGAGCACTTATGTTTGACCTAATGACCTAAAACAAATGTGATACAAATGTGATTTTTCTCGGTATGCAGACATTCCCTGTAGGGTGGACTGGTGTGTTTTCCTACTTGCTTGTGTAAATGAAATTGATGTCTTGGGAGGATGCACATTTAAGGTCAGTTTGACCTGGTCCTTCTTAGACCCAGCTGGTATTGTCCTGTGATTTGACATCAGCTCACCTGTTAATTTAATGGAAATACAGGTACAGTGTTGATCAATGAGTTGAATAATCAGTTTTTTTATTCTTAAAATAACTGTGCTCCTTATGCTCCTAAGCTGGAAAACTGTATTTGTCAAATTCCTCACTTAACTAATCAAAAAGACATCTATGACATTTTTGTCAATGTGTTACTTTGGATTGAATTTCTCAGTAAAATTGTAAATTGGTAAAATAAAAGATTGTGGGTTCAGGTCCCTTCCAAGTCACACCAAAGCCATTGAAATAGTACTGTTGGCTCTCTGTGTGAGCCTTTATATTACTTTCTAGGAGTACATTTGTGTAACAAGCAGTTTCAAGCCACAAAAACCATGATTACCCTATACCTTGTGAACCTACAGGCTAAAACATGCTGTCCACCTCACTGGGGTCAAATAGGAATAGATCTTATGCACTAAAAATATGTAACCCTGTATCTTTGTGCTCTTGAACACACAGCTTGCAACTTGCATTTCCAACACAAGCTAAATATACTGAAGGCTGACTCATTCTGTGTTCAAATCTGTCAGCCCTTACATACCAGGAATTGGGTGGGAATGTATTGTGTGGGATTTTTGTTGATTCAGACATGATTGTATTTTGGCTATGTGGAATGGTTGAAGAAAAATGAATACATGAAAGGATGACATGTTGTGAAATGATAAACATGGTTTTAATTTTTTTTGTGAAACAATGAGATTCAGCATGTTTATAGTGTGGCAGTGGTAAAAAAATATATTTTTTTCCTAGCGAGAGCCCTGTGCCTTACGTTGGTTGTTGACCACAGTTATTTTTCAGCTGATCCCCAGACCAGACATTGTGTGAAGGGCTCCTTGCTTATGGTTGCGCTGTAGTACATCATGCACTGAAGTTTCATAATCCAGTCAATCTTGCCATATAATGTTTCAACCAAGTAACACTGTTCCTTATGTGGGACCATGGGCTGCTTTGGTTGTTGCCAACAGTGTTTTATTGACTCCAATGTCAAGACTTCCCTGAAAGGGGTAGAGTACCACCTCATTGTAAATAGGAAAGCAGGGCAGATCAGATTGCATAGAACATGACAAAGGAAAGAAGGGGGGTTTCATTGGAGTGGTAATGACAGCAGACCCAGAGGTCCGTTTATTTATAAACACAGGTCTTGGCAAAAAAGGAAAGGCCATCAATTACCCCCCTCTTTCCAGAGGTCACTGTGCTTTACTTCATGTGCCTCTGAGGGGGCAGGAACTTCCTTTAACTCTCCAGCCACCAACAGGTCCTGCCCTGTTTAGACGTGAGGCGTGACAGATGTGTGCACAGGATGGACTGTAATCAGATGCCCCAAAGCAAAATTCAGGTACATCCAGGCGACCCAGCATTTCCGCATTATTGAGAAAGAAAAGGCATTTTAGGATTACTCAAAAGTGCACACAAGAGATATGGTTGCTGTTTGGGTTTGGCACATTGGCAGGATATTTTTTACAGAATAGTTTGTAAATATTTAGGTAGTTAGGCTTTTTTCTGACTATCTCTCTGTTTCCTTTACTAAGGGAAAAATGTTCACATTTGAAACCTACAGTCTCTTAAAACCCTTTGTTTTAACTCAGAATATAGAAAAGCTCCATTAAGGATTTGAATTGGCAACCCTCTGATCGTTATTCCAGTACCCAAGCCAAAATTAGGGTCTGTACTCCTCTGAGCTACAACATCAAACTTGCTATGCACAGAGGTATAGAAGGGCACTGTGATATCAAGTCCATTATGTGCTTACTACTCTGCCTTTAAATGCATGGACAGTGTAGCCCCCAGCTCCTCCCTGAATGGGTCTTCCCCATCAGGTGCTGGATCTGAGCGACACATCCAGGGAGGTCTGCCCCTGCTCCACCCCCTTGTGTAGAATGCCAGAGGCTTATGGACATGAGGGAGTGTAGCTTTCAGCCTAACTTCACTCACCGTGTTTACAGAGTTTCGCATCTCTGCAGGCCAAGGGTGAGGGGGTGAACTGGGGCAATCTGCTGGGTTTACTGCCTCCCCAGGAATGGAAAAGGCCTGTCCAATGACCTCATGCATCCAGATGCCAGCTATGGGCCATTCATCATCGTCATTGTTAAAGGTTTGTTCACAGAGGGATTATTATAGGGAATATGAGTACAGATGACAGTATTCACATCAAACAAAGAGCATATAAAGAAACTCATGTGAGTAAATCAAACAAATGGAGCTGGCTGTGACAACTTTCTTGAGATAGAAAAATGGCCCATTACAGGAAACTTCCCTTTTATTTCAGAGGGATTATCTAACCATGAAACAACAAGGCCAGGGTCAGATAGGGTTAAACACTGGAAACGTCTTTACAAGCTGCTGGAAGTCTAACCAGAGGAATGGGTTTTTTTCCCTTTTTCTTTTGTTGACAAATCTGCAACAGTCCGTAAACAGCCATGTTTACAGAATAAACATCACTGCTGATTTCTTTACCATTTATATAAACCAAATCACACGGTGGTAATAGGTTTCAAAGTTTCAAAAATTAACATAAATTCCTCTGCTAAATAATGTCCTTCAGCGATACATACAACACACACCCCAATCCTGTGTTAAGCCAGCAGTCTGGGTGAAGTGGTAGAGGAATGTGATGGTGGTCAGACACTACAATAAAAGCTGGAATCATTGTCTGACATCAGGGGGGTGGGATGGGTGAAAACCGAGTTCTGCATCTCTTTGAATGACAGTCCTCCATTTCCGGGATCTTCAATGCTAATGACTGCTACAAATGGTTGTAGATATGGCCAGTAACCCAGGGAGAGGTTGTTTGTGTGTATCAAGCTGTATATCAGGTCTCCTGCAAGAGGGCTGCTGCAAGAGACCACCACAGCCAGGGTCTAAGGAGGATGTGGATGCTGCTGGGACACGACAGGCTCCAATTTCACATTCCAGTTTGCATCAAGGCTGTTGAAATCTCTGCTGTAAGAAATAAAAAAACTATGTAGTGTAACAAAGAAAATTATTGCAATGCATATCATGGGAGACTTTTAATTATGGTAGTATTTACCAGACCTCACTCTCTTTTCATTCAGTATTTGATTGAAGGAGATTCCAATCTCAGCTTGTGGAAATACACCTTCTGTGTTTGCTGATATTCACAAGAGGCCAAATGTTTATATATTTTTTTATTTAATTAATGTTTAACCTAAGTCCACTAATTAAGTTTCCAGATACTGAATGTGCATTCTGGCTAAACGTATCAGGAATTAAGAGCATATTTTTAATGATCAGCTATACAATTTAAGGAAGTTAACAGTGTAACATTGGTTAAATTACTTTAATAAAGCAACAAAGCAATTAGTAAGGGATGGAATGCATTGTGGTCTGGCAGTATATTTTCTTAACAGACTATTTATAAAAGTATCCATTCATCATTTAAGTAATATTTGAATGGAAACCCATCAGTAGGGCAGTGAACCTTACCATCCATGTGGTGTCCAATAACCCTGTCACTCCTAAAAAACAAAACAAAAAACAGCAAATTCGAATTTATTCAACTGCAACTCCTGCTTTTTTGAGCCCCAAAGAATTCCTCTGCCACTCTCATACCAGACTCATTCACACTAAAAAGATGTTCATAAACACTGAGGCAGGACAGATGGAGATATTCCATAATGACCAGTTCTCCAGTCATGTTTAAAGGATATCTCTGTCATGGAATTATTATCTCCAGCCAAGGTTAAGCTCTAGGTCAACCAGGATGCCAAGGCCTTTAAAACACTAATAAAACTAATCGCCACTAATGGGACCACCAGTAACAGTAAGATTCCTGCTGGAAGAGCCGCCCATAAACTGGGTTCCACTTCCCCTTCAGTCACAGTTATTGAACCCTGTGAAATGTCTAAAAATGCTGCTAGTGTTAACAGAAAGTGAGAATGTTGCTGGGAAAGTTTATTGGTTCATCTGCAATAATTTTGAGGATCCCATAAAGGCTATTTATTAAGCATTTCCACTCAGGAGGCTTCTTGAGCTGAAGCTCTCCATTGCAACATACCAACAGAGCAATTAGAAATGTAGGGCATGTGTAATGTGATGCAATGGCTTGTCTGTTTTGTAAGATGTTATTAGAAAATTGAACTTAAGAGGTAACTTGTAACTGCTAATGACATGTACCTCTCTGTGCTTTCTTGCACATCTGTATCCAATTGCACCATTGCCTTATTTTAGTACCACTTCAGAGGTATTTTGAACATCAAAAAATATCTTCATTACCACTTCAAAAGAGTATAATGACATTTATAACAATTCATAAACCTTCACAGGTGATTATTATACCTCATAGAGCACTATGTAGCAAATTGCATGCTCAAATGTCTGAGGTAAATAGCGGTTTGTAATGGATTTTTTGGAAAGTGGAATGGAAAGTTTACGTTATGAATGTATAGCACTTATAAGACTTGAAACTGCACCTTTGAAGTAAAATAATGCAGAGTGTTATCATGAGTAATACCTCTGGAGAGAGTCAAGAGATATTAGACTTTGTAAGAAATGCCAGACATGCCTCAAGCAGACAGGCTCCATCTAAGCCTCTTAATAATGTCGCACCTCTGGAATCTAGTAATGATAAAGATAATCGCGCACAATAAAGCACAACAATGGCACTTTACAGCTTCCCTGCTTACCTAACTGTTGAGTGCCCAAATAGTTGGGCAATCAAAACTTCAAAGGGACACTTCTGTGGTTGCTAGTAACCCATGTTGTGTTATCAGCAGACAAGCCACATAAGGCTGCCCTGAGAGGTGTCTGTATGACCCCGAGGAGTGGGGGGGGTGGGGGAAGCATCTCTCCTTACTGCCTCACTGAGCCACACCAGGCTCCAGAGCAAGAACAGCTGCAGCCCTCTGTAATTTCACAATAGCGACAGTGCTGGAAGTGTGCGTCATATCAGGATTGGTTATATCATGCCTATAATCTTGTCACCATGATTGTATGAGAGCATGGGGTTCTGCATAGTGTAGAGGGATATTCTCCTGCTCACCTATCTCTGAAGAGGCCTGCTCAAAAAATAGTGTTACCTGCATGTTCACTGGGCTTTTCTATGCTATTGACTATGCAGTTTTTGGCTTTGCTTGTCCCTTGCTAATAAGAAACTAACCCACAGATCCACCTTAACACAATACAACTATCTTTGCTATCATAAAGATATTTTTGATTTGTGTAAGAATGTCTGGCATAATGTTGAATTCCCAATGTCTTTATTGTCAATTACCTAAATAGCTAATTACATTCTGTTATTCTATTTTGGTATGGGAAGTATACACACACTCACACAAACACACACAAGCACATATAGTGTATATGCAAATGTACACACAATTGATTCCATTAGTGCATGCATGCAGCAGTGAGTCAGCCCAAAATTATGAATAATTGTTATCATCAGCAATGATTTCAGTGCCTGAATCCTAATGAAGTATCAGGGGAGAGGAAGTATCTTTAAATCCCCAGGCCTGTGACCCCGGTAATGACCCCTTGGGGCAGCAGGTGTCAGTGACACAGAGCAGCGAAGTGTTTGGCTTTGCTGCTCAAGAACTGGAACACAAGATGTGGGCAGGGGTGTGTGGTGGTGTTTATCTTTCTGCATCCACGTGCTCATGGGAGATGAAGCAAAGAACACACCTGTTCCATAAAACTTTTCTTGTTTATAAGTTTGTCTTAAATGCCATTTCTGCAGACTTTATGACATGGGCATCACCTTCCATGATATGCTGTCTTTATTTTATCTTTGACAAATGAGCAGTAGAAAGTTATATCAGCACACCCCTTTTATTAAATGAAGTTGTGCTTAGAGAGTTCCATTCACAGATATAACCAAAATAAGAGATGATGCAATTTCTAAGGCTAAAGCAAAAACAGTGTTTCAGATAACATTGGAATAATACAGTATGTTGTGTTTAGATATTTTTATCAAACAATTGTCATTGATGTGAATAGGCCCCTATGGTGGGTCTCCAGTATGAATAAATAAAACTAATATAAAGCGTTTGGCCGGACACACCAAACACGGACCTTGCATGTACTTGCTATATTATATCCCAATAAACCACACTCCGTGGGGTTTATTTTCAAAACCTGGCTTTTTCCACAAAAACCTAAAATGTATTTCAAGCTTCAAAGTTTATTATTAATTCAATCTCATGATTAATTATTTATTATTTACTTTAAATTTTTCATTTTAAGTGACAATCATGAAGTACATTACTGAACAACCCTTGGCTCCTTTCAAGTTGCAGTGTGAAGAGAATAGGTATGATAGAATACCTCTGGAAGAAACATTTAAGGAAGCATGTTTCTCCTTGTACAAAAAATGTTTTTATGAGTAACAATTCTTCACTTGAGACAAAAACACTTCCAGTTCATTTGAATTTGAATTTAAAGTGCCAAAATACTAACGTGTGGCTTCACGTATGAGTGCATTTATTGGAGCTGCCATACAGATTTGTGCAATTTTGTGAGGTATGTGTGGTCAGTGAGAAACCAAAGCCTGTGTAAACTTTTATATGGCCACAGCATCTCTTATTCTTATCAGAAAGCTGCTGAATCAGTTTAGAAATTAGACTCTGTGCAGCCAACACATGATTTTATGATATATATGAATATCAGTTCTGGATATGTTCATTCATTTCATTACTGAATCATTTCTTAATTATTATTGATTTTTTATGTAATGCCTATACACCTCATATTATTGTAAACAACAGCAAATAAAACAAATAACCAACATCAATTAATTTTACTCACGATATTCAACATTTCCTGTATGTGTTATCAGTTACATTTCATTAATGCTGTGCAAGGTATTTAGGTTTTCTTTCACCTGAACAGATGTTGATAAAATACTTTGCTCAATGGTCCAATGGTGTCCATTCCCCAACTACCCCCTAACCTTGCTGACTAAATTGTTGCATTGCAGCCAACACTGCCAGGCGGGTTCACCAGGTCGTGACCACCTGAGGATAGGGGAATAGAAGACCAATGTGGTCACTGGGTGTGGCAAGGTGCAATACAATGCTTGGCTGCACCTTGGAGAATCCAAAAGAAAACCACCACAAATATATTGCCCCAGTGTTTTCCTCTGCCTCAGGTTTCCCCTTTCTCCTTCTTCTGTCCTTTGATTCTACCTGAAGCTTATATTGGACAGTTTATTAAGTGACACACATTATAGCATCATAGAGGAAGATAAAGGGCCACACCCACATCACTTTCTATCCACCTGCATAGAGGTGTCTGCTAGATAACCATGTTACTTAAAAAATATCAAAATAACAGATGTGTCCTCAAAAACTGGGTGAATACTTGAAAGCTGGAAAAGTTTATTAACTTTTAACTTTTTTCTGTGCTAGTTATTGTTTTCTCTAAAATGTTTTTAATCCACTGTCAGCAGCATAAGCAGCATGGTACTTACTGAAATTTAGGCAAGTAGCATTTTAAATGATGTGTGAGTTCTTTCAGTCCCTGACCCGACCAGCTCCTTCATCTCTTCCCATACTTCTCTCTCATGTTGCTTTCTCTCTTAGCTGATTTTGCCTCAGTCATGCCTCTGATAGCCATGTTGTTTTTGCAATTTCTGACACCATAATTCAGTCTCAATCCTCAGCACATCCTTACATTTACAGGGATCAACTAAACATTTCACACTGAATGCTCTGTCTTCAATGTCAGTAATTCCATTTGCCATGATATTTAAAGTAGAGGTTTGTTATCTCCTGCAAACACAATACTCCACACCTGAACAATGGAAACAAGTTAAGTTGTTTGTAAGTGACGTAATGGCAGTAAAAATGGCCACTTAATTTCATATTGGGTGATAGTATATGGAAAGGATGTATCCTATCCCATTGCATCACGGTGCAAAATCACCATCCAGAAATTTCTCCACTGTTGTCCCCTGATGGTGAAATGAACTTCCACACTTCATCCTTTCTGCCGAGTCCTTCTCTGTCTTCAAGAAACATCTTCTGCTGTCACCTGAGCGCTTGAAACACTACCCTCTAAAGGAACTTCTCATGTCTCAAAATTGTCTCCTACTAAACTATAATATAAATATATTTTAAAAAGTAATCTAATGGTTCAATGCACTAGTTATCTCTACCAAGTACCTGGTCATTCAACGCTTCTAATATTGTTGACTCCTTATGATTTTTTGCTTGTGTTGTACTCTGCCTCACTTGTAAGTCACTTTGGATGAATAAATGTAAATGCAAATGTAAATGTATTTGTGTCACACAGTAAAATACAATATTCAGGGGGCTCCACTAGTGGGCCAGTATTCAGGGGGCTCCACTAGTGGGCCAGTATTTAGGGGTCTCCACCAGTAGGCCACTATTTAGGGGGCTTCACTAGTGGGCCAGTATTTAAGGGGCTGCACCAGTGAAACAGTGTTTAGGGCCCTATTAGTGAAGAGCTGGGGGCAGTCCTTATGAAGCTTCAAGCCAACTATGCAATACAGGGGCAGCCTATGTCAGACCTGCTCAGAAATGCTGTCCACCATGTTTATCTGAATGACTGACTGAATGACTTTCTTTTAGTTTCACCTTGATAGTTGGCAACACCCAATCCATAATTAAAATAAAACTGTGAGCTGGGTGAGGTTTTTCACTCAGTATTCAAAGCAGATGATTCTGGGCAGGCGATAAGACATTCTTTAACCACTACTAACTTTCTCCCCTTTCCTCTGCTATTTCTCCATCACTGAAAGAAAAGCACGTCTCTTTTTAAATTCAGAACAAAAGGTAATCACCGCATTACGCAGCTCTGGCAAATATAGGCCCAGCTTTGGATTCTTACTGCTGACCTTTGAATGTGTGAAAGGCTCCCAACCAGTGTATCTGTCTGAACTGTCTATTGCACCTAACTCTCACCCATTCACCAAGAACACAGGATTCGGTCTGGGTGTTGGAGGCTGGGTGCAGATCACATACTTGTGCAAATAAACCCCTGTGAGTCTATCCCAGCCTATTTAGTGTTTTAAAGGCTGTATTTCTTTTCCACATACATTTAGATGCTTGCATTTTGTGAATAAGTAATCACAGCGCATTGTGTCCACTGGCTATAGTATACTGATTGCCTGTCCACTTGGATTAGGGTAACTTGATTGTTTAGGCATCTTAAGTCTACATTCTTTTAGGCAAGTTTTAACTGTGTGGTGCAGCCTTGTGTTTGTCAGGGATGGTGGTGGTGGTGGGGTGGGGGGGTTGTTGCTTTTGTGGCATTACAGGATCATTCTGAATTCAGGCTCCATCAAAGCAGGCGCTTTGGAGGGTTTACATATTCAGAAACTCCCTCTAAAAAGCATGTTTGTCCACTGTGCCATGGCCTTCATTGACTTCTCAGATTGGAATTGCATTTCTTAAATGTAGTCTAACCTTAGAGGTGAAGCAATTCAGAAGCCCTCTTAGATGGGCAACAAATAGTGTGATTCACAAAGACAAAACTTAATTAATCACGCTTCCTCTGTAACACGCATGTTTTACGTTTATTCTTTTTTCAGTTTGAAAGAGAGGAAGAAGAGTATGTTTCAGCTCATTATCTCTTGTGCTTTGTATGCAATAGAATGTTTTGGCCTGATATTGCTTGTTTAGGGTGCTCATTATTTGTATCCCCAATTTACCAAGTTCAACAACAAAGTCCTAAAGTCTCACACAGGTTGAGCCAGAGCAAACCAATACCACCATTAGGTGGCACTCATTCACAAATGAACAGCAGTGGTTGCTCTACATATTTGTCAAGGTTCTTTCCTCCAAGTTAATTATTTCAAATTTGTTTCAGAGTTTTGATATGTTATTGAGCATGTTTTGTTTTTACAATAATCTTACCAGTGACAAATCTGTAGTTACACCTTTGTTCACAGCATGGAGGATTCTTTGACCTTTTTTTGAGGGAACTGAACTTTTTATAGAACAATGCTATTTTTTCACATGGGAGACTAAAGAATGTCATGGCACACACTGCTATTCCCACATTAAAATAAAAAGAAAATATTTTGAGAGCATAACTCAATGAATTATCCATATCAAATGGATGTTATACATGCATGAATCAATACAGCCCAGACTGAACAAAGGCATTGTCTTAGTTTAACAAAGCCTGCACCAAGAATCCATAAAAAATAGATTTTTATGTTGTTTATGATTTGTTCCAGAGTATAGAAAAAATAATAATAATTGGTAATCTGTATGCATTTTATTCCACTGTAAGCTATAGAACAGGGTTCCCTGCAATATGTGAGAACCTTTTCTGCTTATAATTTCCAAACAGATATTTATCAAAGCTCCTAAATTGGAATTGTTTTTGCCGCTCCCTCCCTTTTACCTCTAACCCTTAACAGCGTTGCTGACTATGGAAACATGTGCTGTGTTTGTGACCGATTGTGTTTTGTGTTCAGAGAGCACAGTGACCTCTGCGGTTTCCTGGCTCCCTCTGAAACTGGTTCTTATCGGCTGAGTCAACGTGGGGCTGGTGTCCTGGAATCAACTATGGCAAGGGCTAGGGGCCTGACCTGTGTGGAGCCAAAAGTGCCTCTTCTTTCACTGCCACCTCACCATAGTGTGCAAATGTGCCTGGGGTTAGAAATTAATTTCTAAATATAGAAAATAAACCATGGATACCACCAAGGGTATGCTATGGTCTCTTTTCAGTCCAGACTCATACTGATATTTAAGAAATACCTTTATACCACATCTGGGGTTAATTTATTATGTCTTTTTCTCCCAGGTTTGTATTGGGTAATTCACCACAGGTGAATAGAGATTAGTGTCCTGTGTATCCTGTATCACAAGTGCTGAAGAGATGCACAGTTTCTCTTCACAGTGCTGCAAAAGATGGAAATGCCACTTCAAGGCTCATTGTAACACTGCTCTTATGCTTTACCCTGCAATGATTTAACATCACTGTGGAGTTTGTGTAGCCTTCACTTGTCTGTGAATTTCAAAATGCCAATTAATTGCACATTGTTTTGCAACTGACTTCCCTATGTTATTAGCATGTCTGATGTGTGCTCTGTGTGAATGTGACGTGTAGGTCTTCTCTTAGATTGCCGGAGACCTGGGCAGCTGCAGACAGTGTGCAGTGGTTTTTGCAGCCATCTCCACAGCATTCAGCATGTCTCAATGGAATAGGATGGAATTGCTGAACACACCACACACACACACACACACACACACACACACACATATATGAGTGTGTGTGTGTGTGTGTGTGTGTGTGTGGTATCTTAGAAATGCAGGGTATGATTGCAGTCTAAAAAAGCATCACAGACATGCACTTTTCAGATCCTTTAGAATGATAATGATTCTCTATAGATGTCAGGCTGAGAAATATTTAGATCAACACATCATGAGATTATTTCAGGTGTAAAGGAATACTCCAATGGATGATGATGTGAGCTTGCTAAATTAAAAAAAAAAAACATAAATGAAAGTGTAAAGTTGAGGAAAATGCATAAAAAGTAGGAAATTAACTGGGTATGAATAAAGTAAGGCACAATCACTCCATAGCAAAATCAAAGACAGACACAGAACCCAAAGGGTATCTTTTCAGAGTACAATCACACAGAAGCACAATGCGCTTACTTTACAGAAACAAAAAGTAACAACGGATTAAACACCAGGATTTATAATCTGCCAAGACTCTGACGCCCTTCCGATTAACCAATCAAATTACTTTTTGACATCTTCAACCATGAAGTGGGCCTTCAGAGCTACAAAAAAATGTATCGTCTTGATATTAACATTCCCACTTGAGGACAGATAGCATGTCTGAATAAAGGAGTCAGATAGCAAGCAGGACTAATTATGAAAATAGGGAACATGTACACTGGTCATATCACCTCTCAGGTCATCACAATCACAAATTATGACCTCTAAATCTTTCAATATGCTTTAAGGAAATCTGCTAGGTAAACCATGGCTTACAAGAGTCATTGCAATTGTATTATTTGTTGAAATATACTGCTGTGGAAAAAGTGTTCAAGGAAAGAAATAGCAGCCGAGAGACCTTTTATTCAAAAGCATTAAAATATTTCTACAGGCTGTTAAATAACATTCTGTTGACCTGCAAAATCTTAACAGAGTAAAGTAAAGGTCTCTCCAAAGTGTTTCTCAACAGAAATACTTTAGAAGGCAAATGTACAACAAGTGTCTGGGTCGGTGCAGTCTGTGTGCAGTCTCACTGCCCAAGGATGTCAAGCCTTGTGCCATTTGTCTCTTTCCCCATGCTGTAGGACTTGGCACCATCTCCTGAAAATGACACCTGCACACTCCCTGCAAAAGTAACAATTCCTTCCCTTCCCAGACATATCTGTACAACAGATTTCCCTCTTACTGTTGTGTGCTCCCATAAAGCTATTTTACAACAAAGGGGGCAGTTTGCTTCTGTCATCCATGCTTGTTATCAGATTGTATATATATGTGTGTGTTTTTTTTTGGGGGGGTTGGGTGTTGATCCTGTAGGGCAAGAGCCCAGGGCCTCTGTCTTTTGGCGTGTACGAAGCCGAACAGATGTAAAAGCGTGCGCCTCTATGTCCCGCCAACATGACCTGGGGTGTACCATGGACCCCTGGGGGAATGAGTCTCTCTGCAGTGGATGAGGTGGGGGGTGGGGGGATGGGGGTGGTGGAATTAACAACGGGTGTCTTGTGCCCGGCGCGTGGCAGGGCAGTGCATGGACCTTGGCTAAATTTATCGGGGGTGCGTGTGTCTGTGTGTGTAGGAGGGTTGGGGGGGGGGTTGGCAGGTGTTGCTTTTGTGTCAAGGCCGGCGCTCTCAGACAATGGCCACGCTGATGAGAGCTCGTTACAGTGCAGCTGAGTGACAGTAGCCAGAAGGGGTCAACCTCCTGACCCCTGCCCGTCTGGACTGCGGCCTGGCAGAGCTGCTGTTAACTCCTTGTATACCTGTCCCGCTCTATTCGCTTGAAAGATTGTGGTGTCCCACATCTCTGTGACAGGACAGTACATTGTTGAGCCACTCAATGCTACCGTACACTGTTCTCAGAGTCTACAGAACTGGATTTATAAAGGCCAATGCTAACTTGACACTGCTATTACAGAGTTACTTCCTGCAGTTGTGTACTAAGGGCCATGTTTCAAAGCAGGGTGAGAAGCTTGTTATGTGATGGGAACAGTCTTAATTCCTGCCATCATAATTGCTTTTTTGTTTTGGAGGGTGTTAAGAGCACAGTGCTAGGCCTTGCTTTGTCTGGTTATTGCTTTTTTACACATGTTAAAACAGTGGGCCTTTATACTGTAGGGGAACACTATCTAGGAGCCCCCTGATTAGCACCATAAAAGGAACCATTGGCTTCCTGGGCTTTTCCTGGCCATTGCATTCCCTCTGTGCTTTCTTCATTTCCATGTCCTTTCAAGGCGTCAGAAAAGAGACAGCTCTGCAGTGTGAACTTTTCCTTCATCATCAATGAGAGTGGCTGTGGCTAGCCCCTAAAAAGGGCCAATAGAATAAAAGCTGGCTAAAAAAAGTAAGGAAGGCACTTTTGGAGTCTAAGAGCAATATAGAACAATTGATCCAACGGCTCATTATTGAATTATAGTCCAAGCTCAGTGGTTATACTTAATGTACATCAATTAATGAGTATTTAATATGCTTCACTGGGAATTTTACTATACGGAGAAATCACCATTTTGCACACCATTTAGTACAAAACATCAGAAGTTACTCTCAGCCTTTTCAACCCAAAACTGTGAATGTGGCCAGTTTTTGTTCAGCCAGGTACAGTTGTCAAATAAGAAAGGAAAATATAATTTTGCTCTAACAACATCAAAGTCTCAGCTTGAGGGAGGAACTTGTCAATTAGATTTATATTTTTTATGCATTCTTTTAAGGTGCAAGTGCCAACTGCTTCTCCTGTAACAAATGCATCAGAGAAATGTATCAGCCCTGGAACAATTTGTGCATTTATAACTTGAGGGCACTCGGCAAAATTTGTACGTGAAACAATTTCTGAAATAATTCCCTGGCAGTAACTTTGACAGTTATGTAAAATCATATTTTTTTCCTTTGACAGGAAACTTCAAGGTCTTCACTTTGCTCACAGCTTCAGAGGGGATACTTTTTTTCTTCAACATCCTTTTACATGTTACACTGACATTTAGTCAGTGATAAGAAATTGTCATTAGTAAATTACTAAGGTATATAAGCATATCTTGCTTCATAGCAAATTTCTTTAGAAATGATTTTTAGATACATTTGGTTAAGGGATGAATTTGAAGCTTGTCTTAGTTAAACTTGAAGTGGAAACAGAACGCAAAACTTCCAAATGTGAACTAGATTAACAAGTCCTTATTTCCCACAGCGAGTGACACGTTCCATCTTGGGGGCATTCTCCCTCTCTGGGGTATTTCACCAGTTCAAACCAAAAAAAGCTTGAGCATGACATATTGTTGTCCCATTGTATCCCAGTGGAATGAGATCCTTCAATACAATTGAACAGACATGGGGTGAGACTGAAAATAAAAAGATGAAGATTATGAGAAGCTGCTCCCCTCTCCCTCCACATAGCTCCTCCAACACCGCTCCCCCTCCTTGTCCCACATGACACATTTGACAAGTTTGCTCTCCAGCAGATATGACAGACAGCAGCGGGGGTCATTAGCCCAAGCCCCATATTCTGGAGCGTGTTCACTCTGAGTCTGTGGGCTGTTAACACGGCCCTCAATGGAGCCTATTATTCCACTGCGTTACGACCTGGTTCCATGGCCCATACAAAGCTTTCATTAAAGTTTGGATTGAAGGGAGGAAAAAAATTTAAAAGGGGTGATGTGGTGATTATACATTGACATTTGTTGCATTTTCTCATCAGCAAACCAGTAATATCTAAGAGGAGATGACAGGGAGTGTCGGGGATGACCACCTGTTGCTATTTTGCATGTATCCACGTGTTTCAAAGGGAAGCTATTGGAAATTACGGTTCAAAATCTACAAGCGTGGTTTTGTCATATGGAAATTCACCTCCACAGTACAATAAGCTCATCTGCCCTTCAGTCCATATAAGACAGAACGATATCACACTGAGATTTATTCAAAGCAAGAGACCACAGTATGGCTTCCACATGTACATACATGAGCTACATAAAGAGCCTGGTTTTGATTAATTGTGTTTAATTGTGACAAATGGTATGGGGGTTTGTGCCTGAAGTCTGTTTATTCTGCCCAGTATAATATATTATAAGACTGTGTGGCTCATTACAGAGAACGATGGTGCCTGTATTCACATTGTATATACCACATTATTGTGGATACAGTAGATCTCTCTAAACTAGGGCCAATAGTTTTGTTTGTTTTTGTTTATTTTTTTTAAACCACACAATTCACAGGGGGCATCATTTTTGGCATTGGACAGCAGATCCCAACTTTGATGCAACATTAACTTCTAATTCTATGGCTTCATAGACAGAATGAAGGCCTCAGCTCAGTTAATTTTGAGTGAATAAGAATTTATATTCTTTTTTGTGTTTTCAAGAAAGGAAAAATAAGGTTCTTGGCCTTTTATGAGATAATAAAGTATGTGTGAATAGATGTAAAGTAGAAGAGGCAGTCATCATACACCTAAGAAGTAGAGTTAATTGCAAGATTGGTGAAAGTTTTTGGTTGCAATGCCATGCTTATACATGAATGTTCTGACCCAAAATGTAAAGTACAAATGATTTCAACTCAGATATATTGTATATTTATCATATATTTTACATATTTTTCTGAATATTTATCTGTATATTTGGGTGGCCTGTTCCAGTAATAAGATGACATTGGTTTGGCACTTGAGATTCAATCTGGTATTTCACCTTGTATTTCAGATATAATGGGTTGATTCACAACAGTAGTAATGCAAGTTAAAAAGCACTCTTGTCTGAAATAAACGTAAAGCAGAAATTACACTCAAATGTTTAGGGGTAACATTTGTAAGCATTCATAACTGAGGTTAATCCCTTTAATTGTATTTTGCCAGAGGTCAGACATATCTCACGTCACAAGAATTTGCATATACTTTAAACAACATCAATCAGGAGGATTTGCAGATCGGGACTGGTTCAAAGAGCAGAGTGAGGCTTGTTCTGGGCAAGTCTGCTCTGCAATTTTGACATATTTGCAGGGACTGGGCTGTGACTCACATGTTTGAAGAGGAAGGCCTGAGGAGGTGATGCCAGTGGCACTTGAATACAGTTTAGGAACACCCAAACTGAAAAGATGAACCACACGCTGAGACTGTAAAGACTGTAAAGTATGTGTTTGTTCAAGGAATGCCACCTGTTATCACTTTCATTAAAATCCTTCAGTCCCAGGCATGTGATACATACATGTTATATCCAGGAGCTTATAGTTTTATCAATTTGCTAGTTTTTCATTCAGTAGATGATGTTTGACATTTTTTGTTTGCTTAATGGACATCTTAACCAGGATTTTTTCTTCTGATTCCAAGCAAATTTTTGAAACTTCTGTTGAATTTGAATGTGGGTCATATGTTTCATTGTTCATGTTTCTGTTGCTCACCCCTATTTTTTATTTCTATCTGATTTCATTTTCTGATGATGGACATGGACACTCATTATTGGGTTACTGCATCCACAGGGACACCTCCCTCCCCAAACCCCTTTCACAAGAGATTTTCACATTGGTTTTCAATTTGTAAGATGGAAGAGTAATTGTCAATATGCAAACATGCTTTCTTATGACCAAGATTCATAAAGGATCAGTGTAGTAAGGGGAGGTAAGACTGCAAGGCTCTGGCACTGGGGACAGTATCTCAAGAGCTTTGGAATGAAATACACTAAAGAAACACAAGTGGCAAATGAACCACTTGCCCCAGAACTCAAAATGTGAATATAAAAGAGAGTTTCTTGTGGCTAGGAGTCCCAGGCCCTTTCTTCTGGGAGGCTCCTCCCTCTCCTTTCAAATCTTGTCTAGGCCCAGATGTGATTTGGGGTCAGCTTAATGGTGCCTCAGTGGCAATTGTCCTTGTGGTCAGGGGCCAGAAAATGCCAGGCTCCCTGGGGAGTCTTTGGACAACCAGCCCCAAGTTCAGCACACATACCAAGTTGTTCTTATTTCAATATATAGTGGTTATTTTAAATTAACTTTGAAATTATATGCTTCAGCATCATGCATAATCCAACCTTAATGGTAAAAACATATAACGTTATATGTCCTGCTAATGGCTTTCTATGATTATAATGAACCATTTGTTAGTGTGATTATTTCCATGGTCAGCAAGATACTTAGTGACATTTGATTTCACTTGTAGCCCTCTTTTTAGAAATAATACAATATGATACAGTGCACATCATATAAAATTGATACCAATCACAAATATAAGAGTTTTACATCTTCATATTGTCATACTCTGTATTTACCTCTGTGTCTAAATTGCACCGACCTGAATCTCCAAAAACCAGGAGCCCCCATGACAAGACTATTCAGTTCTTTTTCCAAATGGCCTATTTGCTGAACCTCTAGGATGCCATAAAGAGCGGTACATGGTTCACAACAACTAGATTTTTTTTCAATATGTTTAGTCTTAATATTTTCATTGTACATATTTTATTCTTATGGAGATATTTAGGACACATGGGGAGCCATCACGTTCAGTTAAGTGCCACAATTATGTCAGACAATTTATAATGAAACTGCACAAAATACCTCACAATACTTTAATCATCCAAATGGATTCCCCAGCCTTTGGCAGTTAATGTGGTAGTTTGTTTTGTTTCACCAGTTTCTGTTATCCATGTGGAAAACAAACAAGAGATCTGTTTCTTCCAAGTGTTGCCCCTCCCCCTCCCACTCTTTTGTCCACTAATGGCCATTACTGTCAACAACAAACATAAGATATACAAGTTAACTGTCATCTGCTCCGACAGCTTTGTTTACACCAATCAGAGCCTTTGCAACATCTACTAAAGAGGCTATTATGTAAGAAAAGCTTTAGTGGAAGGCCAGAACAATGGTAAAACAAAGATGTACTCCTAAATGTCAAGAGCAAGGGGTGTACACCACAGTCAAGTGCTGGTAAACAAGCACCATACACATGAACAAATGTGGCCCCCACTCCATCCCCACCCTTGCGTAAAGTTACAAGGACCTCTTTATACCAGAACAAATGTCAGCCCACCGTACAGTTTGCCTCAACAAAGGGAATCAAAGCTGGTATCCATGAATGGTGATGAGGTTTTGGCACAGTAGGTGGGAAGCAAGAGTGTGCCACTCCTAGAGCGACAGATGGGATGGGAGAAGGTGCTACAGACACGAGAGTGGCCAAAGCTCCCTCTCACAGAAGGTACAAGGGACAGTGAACTAACTGATTTTGGGATGTTGTCTTAAAATCCCGCTTTAGGGGTTGTGGGGGGTGGGGTGATGGACACATGCTCCAAAAGAACAGATGCAGAACCTGTCCATCTTAATAAGGTTAATAAGGGGCAAACACAACTGGTGTGTTGCAAATGAAAATTATCAGAGGACACTCACCATGTTGGACGTAAAGTCCTTCTGTTTGAAGAGGTGTGTCCTCATTCTAGACTGACCACTTTACACTTTGCCACACAATATGAGATTATGAACAGGAAGGCCCATGGTGATAAAGATTTTCAATTATGCATGATTTAATAGTTATCCTGCTCTTTCTCACTAATCTATCACCTTGTCATGTGTTTCAAATGGTCATTTTCCCTCCAAGGGTTTAGTTAAGTTGGAAGGAAAGAGTTACTATGGCACCTGCCAGAGAGTGAAAACCTGTTTACAGTGTATAATGAATGTACATGTAGCTTCTAGATACAGTAAAAAAAAACACATCTTACTCATACAGAGCTATCAAAACATTTTGTTTTCACCTACACAAGACTCTCATGGAAACCGTAATACAGAAAAATTGACTGCAGGGTTTCAAATCTAATGATTTAACTCAGTGGCCTCATCTACTGGCTCCCAGGGGTGAGAGTTACAGAGGATCTGCTCAGAAGAGCATTCCTTGGGATCAAGTTAGCAGGTGAAGACTGATCTCCCCACCAAACAGGAAAGTTACTTTTATCCCGGCCCAATGTGTCTATATACAATTTAGTAAATGCGGGTTAGTATTAACCAACCTTTTGGAGGTCTTATAAACTAAGAATCTGTGATATTGTAGGCTCGAGGCTCTGTGTTTACAAGACAGCAGCAAAGTCCAAGAACATGTTAACCTCTGAGGAAAGCAAAAGTGTTGTATTGCACTTCTCATGAGGGCAGAAAGACAACTGGATATGGCATGCATAAGGCAGGGTGCATTCCACTATTACAGGAGGCTATGCATTGGAAATGCTTTGAAACAAAGATATGTGTAACTTGAGGCCTAGTTGACATTACCAGAATGGTAGAAAGGAAAGTTAAGATGTTTTTAATCTCAATAATGACAATGATCAGCACATAGACTGCATATGTCTATAGCTACAGGAGACTCTTATCATTTGCATATTTCATATTTTCTGTTTCAAATATCTGTACCTGGTCCATAGTGCAGAGAACTGTGCCAACCTACACTATCTGTCCACACACAGAGTGCTGAAATTTTATTCCTGCACTTTTATGATGATTATTCTGAATGTACATTGCATATTAGAGATTTTTAGTTAGCAGGTGAAAAATGCCAAGATTGTTGTCATCTGCCAGTACAGGTTACTCTTATGGTTTCCTCCCAAAGATGAAACCACTCCTCTTCCTATAGTTTTAAAGCTACAGAAGCAACACCAGGACAAATCATAACACTGTGTGTGACTAAGTGCGCTTGTGTGGGGTTGTTGAAAAAACTTGTATTTTATAATATATAAAGTTGTGAAAAGTAATATACCTACCTACAGAGACATTATTCTGGAGGCAAATAATGAAAATCCTAAGCTCATATTGACACCATGAGCAGTAAACACCCATATATGACTGTTTGTTTTCACCAATTTATGTTCAAAAACATACTTAATTATTGGAGCGACCTTCATCAACAAAGTCCCTCAGCCTTGGTCTAGACCAGCTCCAAACTAACATTGCAGCCCCCACCCCCTGTCCGCACATAAATGCGTATGTGGACACAAAGAATTCTTCCACCATAAACTCAGTTCTAATCATTTTGACAGCCCTTATTTAGAGAGAGGGCCCAGCCACCAAAAGGTCGCCATTGTTCACTAATATCTGTCTGTATGGTATTGTTTGAGACATCTGAGTTGCATGTGGTCCAATCGATGACGGCATCTGCTTACAGAGAAAGGGGCTGGCTTTCCATTGGCCAGTGAGAATGAAAGCTCACCAGGCGGTATGCATGTCTTTGCTATATGATGAAAAAAAATGCTGACCATAATATATATTTGGCTTATAATGAAGGAATACCACCCACAAGCACTGTACCACAGTCCATTAAGCATAATCATCCATATTAAAAGTAATATACTGTAGTGCATTCTTCAAAATTAGAATAATTAGGGGGTGGGAAGTATTGTTACCTACTAATCCTCTCAGTATATCTGTACGCAGCTGCAGGCATGGAGTGGGCATTAACCTGCTATTGACTCGCATTACCATGTGTCTTATATTATTGGATTAAAAAAGTTAGTGACCAAAAAAATATATATATTATGGAAGCATGAGTTATGTTATGTTATGTTATCTTTAGAGCCATGCTATAGCCAAATCTTATTGCATTGATGTCTTTTTAATATGACGGAAAGTTAAGTTCCCAAAGACAGATGTTTCAAATCATACTCATTTATGGCTTCACAAAACACCTCACAAATAGCATTTACTGATTCTGCTCTACACAATTTGTAGTGTCTTTGTTCATGTTTTTTTTTCAAGGCACAATGGGCTCATTTTTGAGCAATGATGATGCAGGTTCTGCAAAACAGAGGACACCAAGTGAAACTTTGGTTTCTCACATGACAGTACCACACACTATGTAGGCATCAGTGTTTAGTAATTACATCCGCTTTCCACCCAAGGGTAACTTCCACACAGAACAAATTTTAAGTGCAGTGCTCTTTTGTTTAGCTTTTTTCTTTCTTATGTGGTCACAAAGGTAAACTTCCTCTCGTAAAAGTAAGAGCTTTGGAGGACCTACAATAAGGATACTGCATGATTCCTAAATTACTAATACAGTTGTGAATGCATGAATAACTTCCTTTGCAGAGACATACACAATCTGCACTTTTACAGCACCACACACAGGTGAGGTGTTGGTTGTGTAGTGAGTAAACATAGGTCCAGGGAAATACCAAAGCCACAAGATGCACATGGCTTGGTGTTAGACTCCTCTTTTGTAAGGAAGCACCCTCATTCAATTCAATGTTAGGCATGAAGAAAAGTGCTGCCTTTTTAATTGAAATGAATTCAAAGATGTCTTCAGGTGACATACATTTTGGGACCTAATCCAATGATAATAATAATAATAATAATAATAATAATGTGAATGGCTGTTCTTTCTCCTCCTTAGAATAGCTGCAATTATTGTTGCATGTTTAATGTTGAAAGTAGCATTAGAGGTCAATCAATGATAAAGTAATTCCAGCTTGCACTATAAAAGGCTACATGTATAATGCTTCAGTGCTGACTATTTGGAAAAAATGACTTGTTTCTGATCTTAGCTCAAGTTTCTTGGGGTTAAAGACTGATTTGAAAGTGGGATGCTACAGCGGGGGGGTTGCACACACAAGCCTGTATAAACACTCTACATCCAACACTTCCTGTGCTCTCTCAAGCCCTCCTAATGCCATTCATAATATTTCATAGCATTTCCAGGACTCAGGGAGGTTGTCCGACTCCATCTTGAGATGACATTAATCGAGGCAGCTTGTGTTTTCCAGCATGAAACATAGGTCCAACCAATGCTTCCTCCTTTTCCTGATACAGTCTGGGTCAGGTCGAGATGTCTCCAGGGCCCAGCAATTGTCGGTTGGTATCCCTACAGCAGCAGCCATTTGTCTGATTTTGATGTATGGTTTCTGACAGCCTCTGCCATTTAAAGGGTACTAAGATATGTTTCATTATATCGGTGCTCTGGATGCCCTTATACATTTTAGCTCTTCCTTTCATCTGCAGAAGGCACTGAACCTGGCATTGCTGCTGATCGGAGATGGTGTGGTGGTCTTGGGTTTAACAGGTGGTTCATGCAACTCTAAACCAGGAGTACCAGAGAACTATACACAGAGCATTTTGACAGCTGAAGAGGCCCTGCTTGTCCGGACATGTTGTCTTTACATTTGGCCAGAACGTTGGCTTGTAGATTTATTGTATTTAATGTATCAAGGCGTCACTTGTTCTGTTGGTTATAATGCACCATATTTTAAATTTACAGTCATTCATATCCAAACAATAGATAAATAATTATGAAATTTACTCAGGAAATTCATTTTTTGTTTTGCAATTAAGAAATGTGTTTTTTGCACATTAACTGTCACTGACAATCCATAAATGCATGCATTTTTCTGGTCCCCCCTCTCTAACTCTTTTATTGTGGTTGTGTGATTTCTTGAATACAAATATATTTTTGTCTAGAGAAAATTGCAACATAAGGAAGCTTCCAGTAGTTTGCTTTCTCATTGTGAAACATATTTGAGATCATCTTATAATATGGGAAATATATTTGCAGTGCATGGATTTAATTTTTTCTAACAATAATGCTCACAGTAAGCCATTCATACGTGAATCAAACTTCACTTAGAAATAAATTGACTTCAATTCATGAAAAGTCCAAGGTCTGGGGTATCACTGAATGCAGGAAGCATCCAGATGTGTACAATGGCACATTCCTCTTGTTATATTATTATCAGAAGATGGGAGAACAGTTAGATTCCAGAGGTGATGGAATCAGGCAGCAGTTCTAAAGTTGGAATTTACAGGAAACACATTAACCACCCCACAGCAAAGGAAGTCCTTCCCTCATAGACACACAGCAAAAAAGTGGAACATTAAAGCCCCTCACATTTGATTGCATCTCTGCTGTGTGGCTCCAGTGGAGAATTGTTTTTTAAAACAAATTGTTACTGTCAGGCACAGTGGTGCATAATGTGTGTGGCTTACATGTCACTCTTTCCCTGTTCTCTAGAGTTTGAGTTTTCTGTTGTTTCTCCTTCTTGGTTGGCCTTGCATTGCAAGCTTCATTAGGTCATTCATTTGGGAGGCATTTCATAGTCCGGGATGTTGCTTGGACAAATGTAGCATCTTGCTAGTCTTAGATCAGGGATATCTTGGGCATGAGAAATATATTCTTTGTTATATCAATATATTTTTGTTCTGCTGAAATATAAGTAAGCATGTTAGCAGCTAAACTGCCAACTGCAGCATGGTACAAGGCTGGTATCAATCTGAATCGAGTTTAGCTGTGATTTCAGTTTACTTTTCAAAAATAATTGGGTATGTTTATCTGTGTCCTGTTTAACTGATTTCCTAAGATTCTTTGTTGGCTTAAATCTTCTTAACACAAAATTCAATGTTAAAATCTTCACAGATGAGGGTCACTTCATGTCAGCCTGGTGAATAGAGCAGTAGCCCTTGGCTGCAACATGTATGCACTATTATCTTTATAACTATAACTCCACAGCTCTAACTGCTCTTGCCCACAACCATTCATAGCAGCAGGAGTGGCTACATTGTGTGCAGCCAGTCCATAGTCAATATTGAATCCTGTGTCTTGTCAATGAACAATGTACACCACAAATAATAAAAAGGTGTTGGCAGCAGCTGATAAAGCAGGAGTTTGACCTTTAATTCACTCTCAGTATTTCCCTCCTCATCTTATCTATACTCATTTCCTCCTTCACCTCCCAACACCTGCTTACAGAGAAATTGTACTGCATGGTCTGACCTTGGAACTGATCCACCTTAAGGAGGTGGTTTTCAAGGGTTTCTCTGTAACCATATAACCATTTTCAAAGAAAATGTAAGATAAGATCATGTTTGCATTGTGATTTAAAGCTTTATTTTTGGAAACAAGATGCTTTTGAGGAAAATATTTGTTCATATGCAGTGCCAATTCTTTCATTTGAGTCATTGTAGTACTTCATAACATTCAGTTGATAGTTCTCTGTCTGCAACAGAGACCTCTGATCTGATCCCTGTAGCAGAGAGACGATAGTTTAAATGAATTGATCCATGAATAGATTTACAATAGATAAAGTACTCATAGAAATCTTGGTACTGACCACCCTACATCTACTTCTCTTTCTCTTTCATTCACTTCATTGCTCTGCTCTTGGGACTTGTGGTGAGTCAGCTCAAACAGATAGGATACAGACCTGAGGACAGTAGGGGTTTATTAGGGTTAAAATGTTGTTACAGGGTGGAAATGAATGTCCTATAGGATGTGACAGTGGATCCTTTATCAGAGTATTTACATGAAATGTACTGTTGCTGATTACTTTACATGTTTTGTATGATTATGGATAGCTGTGTTTACTTGCTTTGTGATGTCCCCTCCCATTGCAATGTTATTTATACTATGAAATCTGAGTGTTTTGTTAAAAAATAACTCAAAAAAAATTTTGTATAAAAAAGGATAGGACAGTGGATGAGCAGAGGTAGGGGTTCCCCATTCTGTGAGGTCATGTCAATGCAGACCTTGTCATCCAAAGAGTGGCTCTAGCTTTCTTGCCTTAAGGTCCCTGTAAATCAGTTACAACATATATAAATCCTGTATTTTTCTCAGTAAATGCCCAAGCTTCAGGCCAAATGAGCACAAGGAACACAAAAAAAAAAATTCATGATGGTTAAACACGATGAATCCTTCCTTAACAAGAATAATCATATCACTGTCATATTAGGTTAGATTTGTTTTAGTTTTGTCATTTACACATCGCTAATTTTCAGTTTGACATGCCAGTGGAGTCCTTCCTCTATTGTTTGGTGTCTGTTAGCCACCTAATACTTGTTGAGTTATGATGAGGTGACTTGTGCATGCGGATAAGGACATTATCTTCCAGCTACAGCCCAAATGCAGTGTTTCTCACCTCTGATTGTGCCACTCAGTGGGAAAGGGAACTGAATACTCCCCTTGACAGACTGCAAAAAAGGCAGAACTTGATTGTCAGACATTAATGCTTATTTTTTTGTCATCTCAACACTCCTTCATGACTCTGTATTTGAACCAAGGGATAGTTTCTCTTGGAGAAATGTATTTTTTTTATTCTTGGTTGCAAATTTTTAGCTTTGTGTTATTTCTTAATTTTTAGATAAGTAGCTCTAACTATCAGCCCATGTTTTTGACGGATTAACAAATTAATGCCACAGGTATCAAACAATGTATTTTTACAGTATGTAAAATGTGACAAAATGTCACAACATACTGATGGTGAGGCAGAGCAATAATGAAAAAAACTAAACAAAAACTTTCAGCTTGCATATATTGTGACTTTCCAAAGGGATCATAGATATGCTACTGTCAGGGGTCGCCAACGCAGGCCCCTGCTACCCCGGCACAGATTCCCCCTAAGGGATCCGCCCACCACAGACAACCAGGACACCGGAGTTACAGGTACAAAAAAAAAAAAAAAAAAAAAAAAAAAAAACTTTATTTGATTTCTATTTAAAAACACAGTTCATCAGTGGGACGGCTCACACCCTGCAGACCTCCCCTCTGAACCTTCCTCCCCCCCTTCTTTGCGGCGGCTCTTCCCTCCTCCTGGCCTCTCCCACGTGGGCCCAGCACCAGGAGCAAGACTACCCCCCACACGGCACCACAAGCCTGAGCACACCGCAGGTCAAGATCCCCCGTGCACGCACACACACACCACACAGAGATCACTCCGACTCGTCTCCCGCGCTGGCCCCCACGACAGTGGCCAGACCCCTCTCAGCCGCCCAAGGGGGTAACACTCCAAGGAGGGGGAGGTCCACCCACGCACACTCACACACACACGCACGCACCAAAAGAAAGGGTGGGGCGCAACTTGGCCCGTGCCTCTGTGCCAGGCCTCGCTTGCACCCCAAAATAAAAAAAAACAAAAACCCAAAAGGAAAAGGGCAGGGTGCTGCTGGTGTTTCAGGTCCGGACCGCTGCCTCCAGGTGCTGGTGTTTATTGCTGGTCCTCTCGTGCAGCTCCGGAGCAGGAACTCCGGCCACACGGGGGGGGGGGAGAACACACGGCACAGATCACCCTCACTGCTAGGCTGGGCAGTCTTAAAAAAGGGCACGCACACACACCGCGGTAACACCGCCAGTCACGTCCCTTACTGCACAGGGGCACCGCCCTGTCCCGCCTCCTGCCCAGCCTGGGGCTCTGCTGCTCCGCCGCTTTCCCGAGTCTCGTCCCCTTCTCTTTCCCCAGCCGCGCTCCGCTGCACTGCTGCACTCCGCTATTCACCCCCGGGAGCGGTCCAGGTCCGCAGCACTCCGCCGTCACTCACTCGTCCTTGCACGCTATAAAATAAAATCAAACCTCCCCAAATCAGACCAAAAAAAAAAAAAAAAAACAAAAGCAAACAACAAACTTATCAAATCAAATTATCCAAAAAAGAAAAAGAAAACCCGGCCGAAAACATCCAACACAACCGAAACCGAAACCAAAACAATCAATGAACAACAAAAAAAAAAAAAAAAAAAAAAGAAAGATTTTTCCTCCCGCTAAAACAAACCGGGAGGTTTTCCCTCTCCTGAGCCGTCCGACTCCCGACTGCCTAAATTGCCAGCTTTTTATACCTGCAACTCCAGCTAATGACAATTCCGAACAGCCGCGAGCCCCACCAGCCCAGCAGAGGCAATCATTCAATAATCCCCGGCTCAACAACGCACCCGTGGTTCCCAATGAACATACGAACGGAGGCTAACATGGCGGCCGCTGTCAGATTACCTCTTGACAGATTTCCCCCCCGCTTTACCAGTAGTCGTCCCGACTACACCTCCTCAATGTACCGGCGCGGGGGCTGCCCTCTCGTCTCACGTTGAGCGACGGAGGGGCACCTCTTCCGGCAGCTCAGGAGGTTCAGCCGCCCCCTCCTGGGGCTGTTCCTCTAGGGGAACAGCAGGCTCAACCACAGGACCCCGGGCCGGGACCCACACCGGGTTCCAGCCCCACGCCCATCTCGGGCGCTCCAGCTCTGGAACGCGCACGGCTTCCTTCCCGCTGGGGGGCTCCGTCCAGACGTCTCCCACCGGGCAGGCACGCAAGTTGTTCCGGTGCAGGGTCCGCTCCTCACCACCCCTTTCCGGCCGGACCACATACACCGGCTTCTCCGGCTGAATCTGGCGGGCCCGATAACAAAAGGGCGGGGAACCAACGCGGGGCCAGCTTACCTTGCTCCCGACGCCTGAAATTCCTCACCAGCACCAGGTCCCCTGACAACAACGGCAAGGTCTTTAGCCGCCGATCGTACCTCGTCTTGTCCCGTTGTTGCTGGCGCTGCACCGACTCCAGTACCCTCCGGTACACCCCCGACAAGGTACGATGGTGCGCCTTCACCCACCCCTCCATATTCCACTTCCTTGGGGCGGGGGGCACATTCATTGCCAGGTCCACCGGCAACCGGGCATGATGCCCAGTCAGGACATAGTGCGGGGCGAAACCGGTGCTGCTATGCACGGCGTTATTATAAGCCTGGAGTAGAGCGGGCAGGCGCTCCGGCCACTGGGCCTGCTCTTCTTCACAAAGGGACCCCAGGAGATTCAGCAGCGTTTTGTTTTGTTTTGTTTTGTTAAAGCACTCGCACGCCCCATTGCCTTGAGGATGGTAGGGGGTGGTGCGGATTTTCGTGTAGCCATAGAGCTCGCAGAAAGCTGCGACCAAGGAAGACTCGAACGCCGCCCCCTGGTCTGAGAGAAGCCGCTCAGGGCAACCCCAGTGCTGCACCACCGAACCCCACAAGGCCCTCACCGCCGTCTCCACCGTCTGGTCCTTCACAGGGACCGCCCAGCCGTACCTGGAAAACAGATCAGTGAGGACCAGCAGGTAGGGATAAACATCACCGGGGCGCCCCAAAGCCAGATGGTCCATGGCCACCACCTCCAGGGGATACGAGGTCGAGAGGGGAACAAGGGGGGCCCGCACCTCCGGCCCAGCCTTGGCCACCGTGCACTGCCCGCACTCGGCGGTCCACTTCCGCACATCCTTCCCCAACCCCGGCCAGTAGAACCGCCGCCGCAGGGCAGCCTCTACCTTGTTGGCACATTGGTGACCAAGAGCCTGATGGTACCGCTGCCAGACGCGACGCGTGCCTCCCTCCGGGGCACCAGCACCTGCCACAGCGGCCCATCCTCTACCGGATCGTACATCCGTTGGTACAGGACCCCCCCTTCTACCTGGAGCCTCTCCCACTCCCTCCACCACCTACCCTCTTCTGGTGGGGCCGCCTTCCGCTCCTCCCGCCGAGGGGGCTCCCCCCGCCGAGGGGGCTCCCCGCCGCACCCGCCTCAGTCAAGGCCCGCAGATGGTCATCTCCCGCTGCAGCGCCGACCAGTCCCACGCGGCCCCCACCGCTGGGCCACCGGCCGCCTGCACCATCCCCACAACCCCACGCCCCTCGGGCAGCCGGGACAGCGAGTCGGTGTTGGCGTTGCGGGCCCCCGGACGATACTTGATTTCCAGGTCAAAGCTCACCAGCTGGCCCGCCCACCGCTGCTCCGCCGCCCCAGCCGCGCCGTGGCGAGATGCACCAAGGGTTGTGGTCGGTGAAGGCCGTGACCTTAACGCCCCACAAATAATCCTTAAACTTTTCCGTCACGGCCCACTTCAGCGCCAGCAGCTCCAACTTGAAGGCGCTGTAGTTCTGGTCGTTTGCGCTCAGCGGGGTGCAGGCTCCGACTGGCGTAGGCGATAACCCTCTCCTTTCCATCCTGAACCTGAGAAAGGACGGCCCCCAGCCCCTCCTTACTCGCGTCAGTATAGAGACGAAAAGGAAGGGTAAAGTCTGCATAAGCCAACACCGGGTGGAGAGCAGGGCCGCCTTCAACTCCTCAAGGCATGCTGACACTCCGTCCCCCACTCCACCTGCCGGGTGTTCCTACCCCGGGCTGCGGTCCCCTCCAACAACCGATGCAGGGGCGCTGCGATCTTAGAAAAAGAGGGGATGAATCGCCGATAATAGCCCACAAACCGAGAAACGCCCTCACCTGCCGCACTGCCTCGGGTACTGGCCAGTCCCGGACCGCAGCCGTTTTCTCCGGGTCCGTGGCCACCCCCACATGGCTCACCACATGACCCAGGTACCGCACCTCCTCCGGGAAGAGGTGGCACTTCTGGGGCTGGAGCTTCAGCCCGTAGCGCCCCAGCCATCGAACACTGCCTCCAGGTGATGCAAGTGGGCCTGAAAGTCTGGGGGAGAAACCACAATATCATCCAAGTAAATTAAGATGGAATCATTTACCAGGTCCCCAGACACCGCTGCATCAACCGCTGGAAGGTGGCTGGGGCATTACACAGGCCAAATGGCATCCGCTCGGGTGGTAGAGCCTAAGGGGCGTGGCAACGCTGTCTTTCGCGGTCCCGCTGGTCCACGCCACCTGCCAATACCCGCCGCCAGATCTAACGTTGAGAACCACTCAGCTTTCTTCATCCCCGTGAGTGATTCCTCAATCCGGGGGAGCGGGTAGGCATCCTTGTGGGTCACAGTGTTGAGGCGGCGGTAGTCCACACAGAACCGCCACGCACCGTCCTTCTTACGGACCCGGACCACGGGGGCAGCCCAGGGACTCCAGCTCTCCACGATCACCCCACTCTCTAGCATCCCCTGCACCAAGGACCACAGCTCCGGGTACAGACCTGGGGGAAGAGGGCGATACTGCTCGCGGCAGGGTGGAGCATTACCAGTAGGTATCTGATGGTATATTACCTCCGTGCGCCCGAAGTCCTCCTCATGGGCTGCGAATACCCCCGCCCACCGCTCCAGCAGGGCCTGAGCCTGATGTTGCTGCTCTGGGGTGAGGCCCTCCAACTCAGGAGGCGGAAGGGGCTCCCCACCCCAATGGCGCCTGCGCGTCCGCACGTCCACCTCCACCTCCCCGGACGGGGCCCGCAGCACTAGGTCCTGGTCACCCCGATCTGCGAAGGGGCGATCACGGGACACAGTGGCCAGGGGCACCGCGAGGCAGGGAAAGAGTGTAGGGGTGCACATTCACTAAAGCGGAGGGGAACCTTCCTCTCCGCACACAAACTACAGCCCAGCCCACCTGCCACTCCTCCATCATCTACCCTCGACCAAACACACTTCCCCATCTAACTTTTCCCACCCTCCACGGGCACCCACTGCACCACCTCAGAGCACGCGGCACCTTGGTGTCTGCCCTGGTCAACCGAACCACCCCTCCAATGGCGTCGCCCCGGGACTGGATACGCTGGCAGACAGCAAGGCCCGTTCCCACACCCGGCGTGCTCGACCCTGTTGAGAGGCAAAAAAAAGTTAGAGAGCCGGGCTGTGCACCCCTTTACCACCTCCTCCCAGCAATGGGTGATCACATTCATGCCTAGGATCGCGCTAACCGACCCCAGGCACTGATCCCGAACAATTATGACCCTTTACTCGGAACTTTCACGCCCCAACCACAAAATCCATCACCACGTACCCCACAAAAGGGATGTCGAGCCCATTGGCTGCCCGTAGGGTCAGCCATTGTAGGGCTGTCGTGTCCCGCACTGGCAGATCTCCATACCACCGCCGAAAAAAACCCTCGCCCGTATCTAGCCAGCACGGCACCTTAACCCCCCCAGCCTCCACCTCAACCTGGGGACATGGCCCCAGGACCTCCTCATTCTTTGGGCATTCCTCACCTCCCTGCTGGTACACCCCGCCCGCGTACCCTACCGCGGACGGGGCCGGGAGTTTTAACGGCACCCTCTGGGGGCAGTCACGCTGCATGTGTCCGGCCTGCCCACACCCCATACAGATGGGGCGGCCCTCAGCGTCCTACTGGAACCTGCCCGGCCTCCGCCCTGGCCCGGTCCCACTGGCCACCTGCCCCCTGGGTGCCGTGTCGCCCACAACCTGGAGGCCTGGGACCCGCGAGAACTGCTGCTGAATCTCCCCCAGTAGAGTCTTCCCCAGTGTGGCCATCTGTTCCTGGAGCTCCCGCCGCAGCTCTGCCCGCACCTCATCTTTCCACCGCTCCACGCCCCCGGCCGGTGACGGAATCGCAGGCGTCCTGGAGGGCTGGGAACGAGAAAAATAACAGGCTGTCCCCTCATCCCCCCCTAGTTCCCGCTCCAGCTTGCGGGCTTCCCGGCTCACCTCCCGAAACTTGAGGGCCGGCTGTCGCCGCACCTGCTGCTGGAGCTCTTGCTTAACGGGACTCCCCCGTAAGCCCAGGAGGAACTGATCCCGCAGAATCATATCCTCAGCCTCCGCACCCCCCGGCTCTCGGCCCGCCACTTCGCGTGTACCTCCCGCAGCCGCAGGAGGTACGCCTCCAGGGTCTCGCCAGTACCCTGGGTGCACTGAAAGAAGCAAGTGTGGACCACAGCCAGCGGAGTGGGCTGGGCAAGCAGCTCCTCCAAAATGGCCCAAACGAGGGCCACCGTGTTCCGCTGCTCAGCCGGAACCAGCAGCACCTCCCGCTGGGCACGCCCCTCTAGAGCCCCCACCACGAAATCCACCCGCTGTTCCTAGGTGAGCCCCTGCGCCCGGAGCATAGCCTGCATATGAGCCCGCCATTCCCCAAAATTAGTTAAGCCCTCCTCACCCGAGAACTTGGGCACCCATGGTGCGCACACGAACCAGGGCATCGTCATACCACCACCGCCGCCCAACGGGAACCCGCGCGCTGCACCGTCCTGCCCGTCCATGGTGTCTGCAGCTTCAAACAAGGGCGGATCCTGCCGACTACGCCAAAACTGAAGGGTGTCAGGGGTCGCCAACACAGGCCCCTGCTACCCCGGCACAGATTCCCCCTAAGGGATCCGCCCGCCACAGACAACCAGGACACTGGAGTTACAGGTACAAAAAAAAAAAAAAAAAAAACTATTTGATTTCTATTTAAAAACACAGTTCATCAGTGGGACGGCTCACACCCTGCAGACCTCCCCTCTGAACCTTCCTCCCCCCCTTCTTTGCGGCGGCTCTTCCCTCCTCCTGGCCTCTCCCACGTGGGCCCAGCACCAGGAGCGAGACTTCCCCCACACGGCACCACAAGCCTGAGCACACCGCAGGTCAAGATCCCCGTGCACGCACACACACACCACACAGAGATCACTCTGACTCGTCTCCCGCGCTGGCCCCCACGACAGTGGCCAGACCCCTCTCAGCCGCCCAAGGGGGGGGGTAACACTCCAGGGAAGGGGAGGTCCACCCATGCACACTCACACACACACGCACGCAACAAAAGAAAGGGTGGGTGCCTCTGTGCCGGGCCTCGCTTGCACCCCAAAATAAAAAAAAACAAAACCCAAAAGGAAAAGGGCAGGGTGCTGCTGGTGTTTCAGGTCCGGACCGCTGCCTCCAGGTGCTGGTGTTTATTGCTGGTCCTCTTGCGCAGCTCCGGAGCAGGAACTTCGGCCACACGGGGGGAGAACACACGGCACAGATCACCCTCACTGCTAGGCTGGGCAGTCTTAAAAAGGGCACGCACACACACCGCGGTAACACTGCCAGTCACGTCCCTTACTGCACAGGGGCACCGCCCTGTCCGCCTCCTGCCCAGCCTGGGGCTCTGCCGCTCCGCCCCGCTTCCCCGAGTCTCGTCCCCTTCTCTTTCCCCAGCCGCGCTCCGCTGCACTGCTGCACTCCGTTATTCACCCCGGGAGCGGTCCCGGTCCGCAGCACTCCGCCGCCACTCACTCGCCCTGCACGCTATAAAATAAAATCAAACCTCCCCAAATCAGACCAAAAAAAAAAAAAAAACAAAAGCAAACAACAAACTTATCAAATCAAATTATCCAAAAAGAAAAAGAAAACCCGGCCGAAAACATCCAACACAACCAAATCAAACCAAAACAATCAATGAACAACAAAAAAAAAAAAAAAAAAAGAAAGATTTTTCCTCCCGCTAAAACAAACCGGCAGAGTGTTCCCTCTCCTGAGCCGTCCGACTCCCGACTGCCTAAATTGCCAGCTTTTTTATACCTGCAACTCCAGCTAATGACAACCGAACAGCCGCGAGCCCCACCAGCCCGGCAGAGGCAATCATTCAATAATCCCCTGCTCAACAACGCACCCATGGTTCCCAATGAACATACGAATGGAGGCTAACACGGCGGCCGCTGTCAGATTACCTCCTGACACTACTACCACCAGAGACTGGGTCCTCAGAAAAAATGTCAAGAAAGTGTCAATGTCTTACAACTGTTTTTAACAACTGGACTGTAGTAATGTATAGAAGGAAAACAGAAACTGGAAAAAAATGGTGTTTGTAGGAAACAATGTGTTGCTGCCTTTAAATAACAACAAAAAATACATGTTTTATTCCCATCACAGTAATATTGGAGCAGTTGCTACTATTCAGATTAGTTAGTCAGACAGAACTACTACTGTGTTTCAGAATGGAAAACCCCGGTCGAGGAAAGGTGTGTTTGGGTCAAACCTGGTGATCATCAAAATGATGTCTTTTCTTAGAATGCTTGGGTTAATGACACCTGATGGAATGTTCTCTTTTCCCCAAACAAATGTTGACTTTGCCCTATGCTCTGTCAAGTTCTTGCCCAACTATTAAAATATTAAACTATGATAATAATATCAAACTTGGATGGGAAACCTGATTCACAATAAATCTGGCAAAATATATAATGGGAGATACCATCCATGCTGAGCTCCTATTAGAGAACTGATCCATTGTTTGTACTGCACAAAATTAGTCCTGCTTTCACTACCCCCCATTCCACATCCCTCCTTTCACAAGTGAGACCCTTTGTAGCCACAGCCTTGTGAGGACTGCAAAACCACAGTCACCAAAACCCTTTCAATCATTCACCACAGGAATGTCCTTGCAGCCCGCACCCGCCAAATCCGGCTGATTCCCAGCCCCTTGGCCACAGCACACTGCCTCTTTCTCACCTGGCCAGTGAATTCCTGGCTGAACAAACAAGGGTGGAGCTTTCGCTTTGAGTCGTGGGAGCCGGCTGTGCTTTGATCCCCCTGCATTCTCCCTCTTCCGCAAGGCACCTCTTTATTGATGTGTTATTTTTCCATGTAAAAAAGCTGAGGTTGGCACCTAGTCTTTTACCCTGTCTTTTACTACTTTTTCTGTTTTGACTTTTTTCAGTTCTGTGGGAAACATGGTCATGTGTTTAGGTGACGCACAATATGGTCATTGGTTCTGTACAGAGGTCTTGATCTTCAGGTGCAAGTGCAAAAATGTGGCAATGCTGTTTTATCTACTGTCCTGCTTCTACTACATTATGTACATGCGATACTATATTTTAAGTCCTGTACTTATGTTTAGACTAGGGTACACAGGCACTCCAAAGCACTAAAGCAATGGCTATCTTTTTTATAATCTAGTTATAACATATGATTGGTATGAAGTCATTAAGAACTCTTTTCATTTGTTACTTTTCTATAGGTAACAGTCAGACAATGTTAGCAATGTCGAATCGATCATATCTATTATACTCATTGTAAAAAAATGATATATCAAATAGATGCCTTCAAGTTATAATTTCAATGACTAGGCCAATTTTGAGCATGTTATGCCACAAGACACATCCATAGTCAGTGCTTTTAGACTTTCCTCTCAAGTATGACTCCACAAGAGCATCACAAATCTGCTGACTCATAAGCCCCTTGTGAACCCACCCAGTCAGAGCTAGAGCAGTGCTCCCTAACATGCGAGTGTAGTTGTTTCCTTTGATCAGCAAATGTTGACTGTCACACTTGGAGCACTGGCCACTGGAGTCTGGGCACATCCAATTGTACTGCTTTGATACCTCAAGCACGGGGTATTCCTGGGCATATAGTGGAGCTTTTGAAGTACCAAGAAACATCCTGAAAGTGCATATTTCTGTCCAGTGTTTGCCTGATTATGGTTCGCAAACAAACTAGTGGTTCAAGGCATGAGAACAAGTACTTTCTCAGGCTAGAAACAAACAGGAGCTATTTCAATACTTTTCCTTGATATTTTTGATAGAAATGACAAATCCTGTATTCTGAAAGTTCTTTGTGTTCCATTGTTTGAATTCCTGCATGACTCACAAAGGAAAGTGTTAATGTGTTATTGATAGCAGAAATGAATCATACATATTTTTTTTTCTTAAAGGACACTCAAAGTTATGTGCTAACCCACACTTTTTTGGAAAAAGCAATGCAAGGTCACTCAGGTACAAAACTTTCCATTGAAGTGAAAGTAAGGTTGAATGTTGCATAGGACCCCTTCAGCTGGCTCTTAGCCAGCTGAGGTGAGATTGATTTTTAACAGCCTTTTCCTTTTAAGAACTGACTGTAGCACATCCCATATATGTCTTTTACAATGCCTGCACCTACTACCTCAGTTAAAAGCTTACATCCATTGTCTCTTAGTTAAAAATGTAAATCATAGTCATCAATCAGGAACATAGAGTTGGAATAAATGCTCTGCTCCAACTGATTGCTATATCCTATTATGCATTGAACAGCACAATGAGTTATCCATCCTGTTTTATTATTTTTAAATTAGAGACCTTTTTTCTGTGCCATTACTGTATTTCTACTGTATTTCTGCTACAGGTCTACAGTAACATTGTCAGACTACTGACATGTTATTTATTTATTTTTTAATAAACAAAGCTGCTGTTACAACCTTACAGATTCTGTTATTGGACTAACTAATTTTATGGTGAAAATAGAAAAATAACTTCCCATACATACATACTCAGTGATTGAATAAATGAATAATGAAATGGACTGTAATATTTGCCACTGGGTAATATGGGGCACAAAATTAGCCAATGGCATCATGCTAGTTGCCTGTTTGGCTACACTGACCTCTGAATAGACTTATATCTGTGTTCTTGTTTTATCTCATTTCCCACTGCCCCTATCCACGTTTGACATTGTGGTGTACCTACAGCATGAATGGAGACTGCCAGGTTATACCATGCTGGAGTAATGACTCAGTGATAGATCATCACTATTATAGTTTCAGTATTACTCCTCCAACAACTAGACAATTTGCCCCACCATCCACTGTCACACAAAATGACTTTCATTGGGGGTAGTTTCAAGCTTATCTCTGACATCTGTCAGCTGCTAAGATTAAGTTATCTCTGTGATTGTCTCTGATTTCTTGTGTGCTTAGAGGTCACTTTGGTGTGATAACTAACTATATACACACCACTTAGCTGCAAATGTATTTGACTGACAAAACATAACTGAATAATAAGTAGAAATATCTCAGAATTTTGTAGTGAGATGTGACTGAAGAAATTACATAATTGAAATGTGAAGTGGTGTTGAGATTAAATGTTACACTTAATAAGAGCTTCCTGTGTTCAGTCTATGACATTGTAATTTTAACACCATTTGATACAATCACTTCTGTATATAATGATCTGTTGTAATGTTTTGTATTACAGCTTAAATACATCTGCAACACTTAAAATAAAAATATTTTCATTATAGAAGAGAGCATTTTGAAATCATATGAATCTGTAGTTTCCTAAAATATGTTATTACTCAAACACTCTTAATATTCTCTATGTAACATTATTTGAATTTTTGATTGTTTGGATTAAGGAGCATTTTTATATAATTTAAAACAGGTCAATTACCAAAGTCAGAGGTGATTAGACAGCAGAGGTGGGTCACTTTACTTTGGGGTATTTTTTGGTTATACAGGGTTAAGGACAAAACAGACCAATCCCACATGCAATGCCATGTGCCTCCATTTTTACCCCCCCATGACAGGACAGTCATATCATGATATAAAAAGGCACGAACCAAAGATTTTTTCAGAAATACTGAAACACTTCTCCATATAATTCCATTAGTCAAATTCACAAGCAGATCTAGCTGTTTGTTGCCCAAGTAGCAGTTTCTTTATAGCTCTTTATCTGCTATAATGAGATGTGTGCCACTCCAAGTGGCAGTGTGCCTTCGATGCTGGCTGGTGTGTTGTCAGCTGCTGGTAGCCACCCTTAGCCGGGGACTGATAACACAGTTCTTTCATCCTCCCACACACTGATACCGCAGACAGACCTTTCATACTCTGAGGCTGTTTGGACAAACAAGTGAGTCTGCAAATGTCAACTCCTCTCAAACATTGGAATGCAGATAGAGGCAGTAACCTTTACTCTCTGATCCACATCTGCCGGAAACAATATATGAGCAGGCAAATAAATAGGGTGCACCAGCTGACCAAGAGCAAAGTTTAAGTGGTGCCTTTCCTCTGCCAGCTTTTTTAATCTGGCTGTGGAAACAACCTGCATTTTGTTAAAACTGTACTCTATTGTTTCTTTTTTTAAATCAATCATTCACTTTGTTCACTGTGGTCATCTCACATAGCATTGGTATTAGTCATAGATCTGTAAATGAGCAAATGTACAGCACAATGCAATAAGAAGATACATGTTGGCAAAACAGATGATCAAAAACCTTACAAATTTCAACCTTTGTATGGAAGGCCATTCAGTTATCTGCAAATGCCAACATTTCAGCATTAAAATGCAGAATCCTGGCACTTGCAGATTAAGATGTAAATGCACCATTGCTGCTAGGAAGCTTTAAAGCTCTTGGGTATCCACTGGTCAGTGCTGTAAGTGGGAGGGTGCCTATGGCCAGCAAATTCTTGTTTAGGTCTATGGCAGGCCCAAATGGCTGTAGGTGTTTTCTGTTAAGCAAGAAGACTAAGGAGACATGGGGGAAATGACAGAACTGTCAGGCTGGGTGGGCCATTGATTGAGACAGAGCAGTAGGCCGCCCCCCTCCCCACAATAAAGGGGGAACAGGGATGAGGGGAGATCAAGGGGGCCTAGGACAGATTGGAGGTCAATGCTAAAACACCCAGTCTTACATGGCAACCCTCAGGAATGTTCTCACGGAACACACAAGGGAAGTCAGGAGGCCCAGACAATTGGTGGAGAGTTAATATTGGCCTTCCAGGTCAAAGGTTAAATGTGGGGAGGTCAGTGAGGAGTGCTGGAATGAGCTGATCTGCCAGGACAGTGCTGTCACCTCAATTTTTAGTTTTCATAAACTGTATTTCTAAAGTCTTATTCCTGTCCACAGGTATAAAAACGTAAATCACAAGACTGAATTCAACTGCAAAGCACTTTATTCAAATTCATTAAATAACAAATAAATTATACTAAGATACGTGAGCTACAGAGAAAGACTGAAGATAAACTGAGCATTGACAAAGTGATAACATAACAATGTGTACCCAAAAATCAACACCTTCTGAGCATTAACCCAATGAAAAGGAGCGTCACAGTCGCATCTTTACTGTTTAATAAAACAAAACTCAAAATTTTATTGCAACGATAATTATACGGCATGGGTTAGTGCTCTAAGCCCATACCAATAACTTCCAACTTCTGTCTTTGTCTGGACAAATATCAATTTGTTATGCATTCCCACCCATATTTTATTTTCATTAATCCACATCATTCAAGCTTCCCCAGAAATAACACCCAAAGAAGTGGGCCTTGACATGCCACCTGGGTTTGTACAGATACCTACCCAGACAGGGCTGTAAATCATAAATGAATATGAAACCCAGACATACAGTTCTATACTTTGAGACCTTAAAAGTATACTGTGTTTCCTTAGCTTGTTTCTTAATGACTTTATCATAAGGACACACACTCAAACACACACAGGAGACAAACAAGCAAAAACAAACCCAAAGTGTAGCATATAAAGCACTGAAGCCCTCAATTGCACAGAAAGGTAGCCAGCTGCAGAACTGTGGCTTTAGCACACATTTAACATCACACCACACAAATGGTCAAGAAAAGGGTGAATTCAGAGACAACAGGGCAGAACATTTGGTGTGGCTTGGAGTGGTGACACTGTTGTCCCCAGGAATGTCACCTCTGGTTCCTGGAATGGCACCTTTTTTGAACATCATCTTCAGACTGACGCTAGGCAAGAGCAGCAGCACCTTGGATGTTTTTATGTCATTGTTAGTCATTCACACAGTGGATCACAGCAATTGACTGTAAAAGACTATTTAGCATGGATACCAAACTCCCGTACACTACCAGTGTACAGATTTTCAATGTGAACTGCTGGCCCTCAAAAGAATGAGCAAAACTTGTATTGAGAGGCCAGGTGCACACACACCAATTCAAAATCGTCAGAAAAAAGTCAGAAGTAAGATTTCTTTGGTCTTCTGGGGATGGATAGATGCAACTAAAGAGACACTGCAAGGGATACATGCCTTCATGGCTCAGTATCAGTGATAAGCCTCCAGATTTTTTCATGTAATGGGCCATATCTGGGTGTTAACCTTAGTAAAACACATCTTGATGACACCTTGCTACAACAGGAAGTGTATTTTAATTTTTCTGTACAGATGAACTTCCTTGTGTTAGAGCTATTGCTTCTGTGGAGCGGGGTCTTCCTCTAAGACCTGAAGCATAAGCATCTTTAAAATTTTCTGTAGTTATATTGGAGTACTTCTCCAACAGATCATGCAAGGTAAGGTTGTCCTTGCAATTTGTATGCCTCAGCCTACTTGATAGCAAAAACAGAATGTACATCAGAAATAACTGATTTACCAAACAGTTAGGACGTATTACACTGTAACAGCATGCTGCGTTTATTATCAAGTACATGTGCATATGCAATCATAAGTCTGACCCCAGATCAGAACCCACTGTGTTTTCACAAAATAGAAGCTTGTCATTGAGGTAGATATTAATGGGGATTGACTGAATCAGAGCCAGCTTGGATCTGTGGAGTGTCATTGTTTTCCATTGATGGTTAAGGTGACTTATTTAGCCATGTAACAATAGCATCACACTATGTGTGTTAACCACCCTCATGTTTTGGCAACCTTCTACCAAAACACCACCAACCTGTCTGCCAAGAATTGGGACGCAACACACCCACAAACTGCAGTGAAGTCACAAACTGTCTCTATGGCTCTCTTTCCCCAATAGAAGAATGGGGAGCTGGGAAGACAAGTCTGCTTTGAATAGGTGATGAAGCTACTATGGGAGCCATCAGAGCGTTCAATTAAGCTAGAACGTCTCTAACTTTCCTTTATGATTTCTGTATCACTGAATAACTCCATCTTGATCCAACATTATCTTTTGTATCTTTATGACCTCTTTCCCATATGCTTAACAAATTGTGAATGAACCCAAGATATAAAGCTGATGATAACGCTCCTTGTGTATGTTGCTCAATGCTACCTTTTAGTTTCTGCTGTTTTTTTTTAAATTTGCTCATCAATATATTTTGTGATTGTGGTCACTTTAAACTTCTTGCCCACCTCTTAACTATTTGCAAGCCATGAACTTCTCCCATAAACTGTATAAAATACTAATACTCCTGTATGTTAATTTCAGTTGTATTTGTGAAGATAATTCACTCAGATAATTCACACCTCAGTTTCAGTACCAACTTTGTAGTAGGGGTTGCACGACTTCAGATTTTTTGAAGTTGACAGTTATGTGATGAAAGTCGAGTTGACGTCGACTAATCTCTGATGATGTACGTTCACACCGGGAGCGGCAAGAGCATCAAAATTTGCTCTGGCTGCCCTGCCGACAACGCTGTCAAAAAAGGGGACGTTCTGATGTAGGACAAACAAATGTGTCGAAACAAACGTGTCGACCGGTATAGCTGTATGTGCTACCGTACATATTTAATGCCACATTTAATGCCATTTATCATTATTTTCTCCAACTAAGCAAAGTCTATGTGAGTTCTTGGCCATGTATGATGTGCTGGTGAAAAAAAAAATAAATAAATAATTGGTTAACAATACTGGTTACATCAATGTTGCTTATGTAGCTAAAGTTTAAAATGTGTACTTCAAATGTACTGCGAAATGACTCACTGTATGATATCGACACAGACTTATGATAACAACAGAGACTTTAAGCATGAAAAGCATGAGACTAGCCCATGTTATGTTATGTATGACCGCTGATAATGACACTGGTGTATGAATAATACCGAAATATCGAGGTGTTATTGACTCCCTAAAATGTTTAAAATGTTTCGGATGTTTTACTTTTACCCGTAATTTGTTGTTAAAACATAGACATTCAAATTTGATGACTCAGAGACATCTTCCAGATGAGCAAACGCTCTTTTAAATACCTCTTCCGGATCTATTGGCATATACTGCATAGAAGTCTCAGAGATGTACATGTGCTTACAGGGATACTAATACACTAGCTAGCTATCGAGTTTTTTGATCCATTAATACTATAAACTCACGTTTGGATTTGGCACTTTGACAGAGCAACAAAGCTAGCTAGCAGCTAGCTAGCTTGCTAATAACCAGGGATGTAGCAAGCTTCTGAGTATGCTGGGTATGTAGTTAATAACTATAAATTATTACAGCCGAATCTACAAACCTGGTGGCCCCATCTCAATGCTAACTTTGCGCCATGCGTCGTTTTTTTTTTAGCGAGGTCGTGGTACCACTTCGAAGTGGTGTCATACAACTCTGAAAAGCCTGACACACACAGCATAAGCTTCTCCAGTTTGTACTGCATTTTGACTTTGATTGGATATTTAAATTCAATGTTTATATTTCGCGCCGGTGTCGCACCACCCATGTTCCAGTACGTCACACTCGGAAAGGTCAGCGGCAAATGGGGTTGAAGTTCAACCAATCTGAACTTTGTGCAGAGCATTACAATGCCTGGTTTGAACACTACGCTACGCTGAGGTCGAAACGGAAGCATGACGCTCTCTTAATAGGAAAACAATGGCAAAGCGAGTGTTGGGAGATTTTGAAGCTAGTCATGTGTAAGCAGCTTTAGTGTCATAATCACGTGATCAGCAACTAGTCGCAGAGCAGTAAAGTCGACTAGCGGACTAGTCGACTAGGCTGTGGAACCCCTACTTTGTAGGCCTGTGTTCTCCCTGTTCCCAGAGTTCATGGGTTCTGTGGGGTGGGAGTGCATGAATGGAGTGCCAGATCACCATGGCGCCACTTTCATATCAGTGAGTTGTTCCTTCATTCACAAATATTTATGCCAGTCACCTAACCTTTTAGGTTTACAGCTGGGGCTCCATTTTGCAAACAGAGGCAGATGCTGAGATGGACAAATCTTTTACCAATAAAAATAGATTTATGATCCACTTCATATTTCTTTTGGGGAACAAGTTGATGAATGGTTCAACTATTCCATGATGTCCAGTTTCATCACTTGTATGTTTTGTCTGTCTTTTTTGTGCTAATTATCATTGAGAAAATTGCTTTATAAGGAATGTAAACATGATCTCTACAGTTCAAGAACAATAATGGAATGCTTTACTTTGGGGTGTGTTCACATAAAGTTGTTTAATAATCTACCTGAATTCTTCACTTCAGTCAACTTTGGACAGCAGTTGATCAAAAGTAAACCAGGCTATTTACACTGGCTGATGTGGCAGGTTTCTTTCAGCAGCATCATAAAGATAATTTCTTTCACAAAGAGAATGAATAATTGCCAAGAGAGATGGCATTACACTGGGAACAAGAGAATGGAAGCCCTGGTAGACTTGCAAAATAGAAATTTTCACCCCTAGAATGTGCATGTACAAAGAAGCCAAATTCTCTCCCTAACAATCATCGGCCAGATCTTCGGTGACCCTCCTTCAAAATAGGTTGTCTTCTGATTCTTAAAGGGTGAAATTCCTGGGAACAGAGATGAAGAACAGAAGAACGGCTCCCCCCCAAAAAGGGCTGCCTTGCCCATCCTGTTTAGGGAGCCTGACAGACCTGAACCACCCCTCATCTTCTCTCTATGCCCCACTGCCTACTGTTCTGATCCATGAGAGGTATGGCAATAAGTGGAGCAGAACCACAACCCATCCGCACCCCCAAACCATCCATATCCTAAAGAGGGCGTATGAAGGCCGTTGAAAACCCCAGGTCCTAGTTCCACCTCCCAACCCCCTGTCCCACTGGAGGATTGTCTGAACTGAAGTGGAGACGTCCCATAATCACATTACAGGCCCGCACAGGGGCTCCTCCACCCTCACCCCTCAGTACCGCTCCCCCACTCCAAGAGGTCATTCTCCAACAGGAAAGACTTTGTTACATTATGGCAGGCAGCAATAAATAGTAAATCAGACTTGCTCCTGTCTGCTGCAACACTTTCCGTGTGGAAACCCACCCGTCCTTTGGGATCTCCTGGAACCCAGAGAGCCTTTGGTCATATTTTCCATCCTCTATAAAAGCTTGGTTCGGGCTCACATATATGTATTTATACATTTGCTGAATGACCTTTTGCAAATGGGCCTGGCCCTCAAAGGACTACATGGCAGGTCTTTGGAAATGGCCACTAAAAGGAATTGCTCAAATGCATTCAACTTACAAGGGACTCAAGTATTTGAACCATAATACAATCCTTACTAGTCAGCCATTAGAAAATGACCAAATTTATACAGCCTCCATGTCTGCGGGGTATGTACTGGAAAAAGACAAAGCATATCTTGTGTAAACTGAGTACCACATCTCCAACATCAAGATTTTTGGGTATAAACATTATGTTACCTAATGTTCATACTAAATGGCCCCAAAACAGTTAAATGAATCTATAGGCTCAACCAGAGCGTAAATACATACATGAATACAATATTGAATAAAACCAGTTAATTATTCTTTTTCAAACATTCCTGGATTACACCTCAAAACTTAGGATAAAGCTCCTTTTTTCCTTACTGACATGAGATAATCAAAATATTGTTGGCTTTAGTCCCAAGAACTGTAATCACACATTAATTTTTGGGTTGAGGTATTTCAAATGGAAATGAATCAGACATGGTTTTCTATAGATAACATTTTAATGTGTTCATTTTCTATAGAATTACAGAATTAACAGAATTCAGGTTATTGATACATGTACATAATGAAGATAAAAAAGGAGCTTGAAGACAAATAATAACATTGTAAAATATAACGAGCTCTCAGACAAATTGGGTGTAGAATATTTTTTCCTTATCCGAGAGCACAGAAGTGCACCCTTTGTCACTGCCTCTTGCTTGTTTTCATTTATAATAAATTCATATTGCATCAAATAGTTGTTCACTTAGTATGCTTGCTAATTTATTTTTAATTTATGGTGAATTTAGATTTTTTCCCACTAAGGGATAGACAAACATATGAAAATAATCTGGCTATTCATTCAGAATATCATGTTCAAAAAGACATGGGAAGGATCCTTTTGAAATCATACAACCAGAAGAAGAGACCTACATCACTGTAGACTATATTACCAAGCTCATAAATGCAAAGAAACAAATCCATCTGCACTGGCGCAGAACATTTGTGAAAACAATTATTCCTTACCATAACATACCTTCAATATGTACAAACATTCAGTGGGAATACTTTAGGTTGTTGTGCATTCTGTTTGTGTTTATGTCACATCACTTAACCAGGATATTAAGCACATGAAAATCTGGCACTCTAATATCCAGAAAAAACTCACCTGTTCAACTGAGTGTAAGGGTGAAAAGATAAAGTAGGGCTGTTGAACAAGGTATCAGATGCAATCACTCTAGTATGTATGTATGTGCATGTAAATACATATTTAAGGCAAAGTAATGTCATTGAACTTCTTGGAGTAATAATTGCTATATCAGTTTATCTCTGCTGATATTCCCATTGAATATAACTCAGTATCACACAGATAAAGTACATTTTTAATATTGTTTCTTAAGCTGTGTGCAGGTTTAAGCCTTCATCAATGATTCTGAGAACAAAATGTAATATTGATATTGCATGTGAAGAAATAGTAGAGTGCCCATTGACATAATCATTATTCATTGTTGCTATAGGTGCTTTAATATGTCAGAAAACATTTGTTGTAATTATGTTATCTGCACATCTTCATCTCTACATCAGCAGTTATATTCAGTTATATCAGTATATCAGCAGTTATATCTGTGATATTTACTTATAACACTCCAACTATCACACTTGGCATCCCTTCAGTTTATGTTTTACAGAACAGTGCTTTCCATACTAATTTCTGTCAGTCATAGCATTGCAAAAACACAAACACAACCAGCAGTGTACACTGCTAAATATACAAAGGAATAATGATGTACATGGCAAAACAAACAGGCCATCTCATCATCTACACATGCAGGCACTCCCTAATGCCCCTGGATTGTTTTGGTGTTTACAGCAAATAAGATCCAATCACCAAACCTGTTCAAATAGTTATATAAGCTGTAAGTAGAGAGTCGCCTGTAACTGAACAGGAAATAACACAAAACGTTTGAGTAAGCAAACAAGAAAGGGGTTTCTGAGCATGGCCAAGGAGCACAACGTCTGAGAAGCAAAGCATGAAACTGACTAGCATGAACAGAAACAAACGAAAAAGATGAAAAGAAAAGAGGACCCAGGAGAGGCTTGCAGACCCTGTGCTTCTCTGGCTTCTCAACAGCTCAATCACAGCCGCAAATCAGGCCGTCTGCCTGTAGGTGGCATGTGTGGTCCAATTCGAACAGTGTGAGCTGAGGGAAGGGATGCGACCGGTCCGTCTGCAAGGAGAGGGGAGGTGTTCTCAGACATTAATATAATTCATAGTGCTGTTTCTAGCAACTGTAAATAACCACAGGGTGTCTTCTGGAGGAATGCCTCCGAGCAAGCTGTGAGGACCCACCCTCGGTGAAGGAAGTGGAGTTATTGATGGGCAGAAGAAGCGGAACATGCCAATGGATCAGGTTTCGTGTGACAAGGATATCTTTCATCAGGACACACTTTCTTCTGATGAAGGGTGGCCTTCCTGAACTCACTTTACCTCTGTGGAATTCCGAATTCCACGGGTATTTGCAGAGGTTCAGTCCTGTGCAACAAGAGCAGCATGCAGAGAGCCACCCGTCAACAGAGAGATAGCAAGGGATGACAGAAAATTCCTCAATGGAGAAGAAAAAGGCCAAAATGAAAACTGCAAAGTGTTTTTGAAACTGCTTTGAAAGAGCAGGCATCAGACCAGCCTATGGAAAACGTAATAAAATAACAGAAATGTGCCAAAGGATTTTTAAGTAAAGAATAGTAATTTAAATAATGCTGTTAGGTGAATCTGCTGACTAAGGAAGTTAATATCATGTTCCATATAGGAGGACAGTCCTTATTGAAACACTGAATCAGAAGCTTATAGTGAAGGTAACAGTGATGAAAGGATAACAATATTCAGAAACAAAGAATTGCCTGGCATTCCCAACACTGTTATGAAACGTTTCTTTATCGCTGTCTCTGATTGAGGTATTTACTTTTCATGAACTTCCAGCCCGAGCAAAATCCAGAATTTTACTGTTCATATAAATAGACTTTCCCAGTGTGCTCCTTAAGCAGGGCCAAATCCGATGGAATTCAAGGCATTGATCTTTCATCAGTAGAGAATATTTGGCAAGGAGCACCTCGATTACCCCGGTATGCGCCCGGCTTTGTCTTATTCTATACTGTATGTGTCCCTAACCGCTTTTGTTTGAACCGAAGCCTTTTTGTTTGCTCATCAAGATCATTTATGTTCCTCGTATTTAGCAGCTGTGGGCTGATGTATTCCTTGAGGCAGCTCCTGTCTGTCTCCCCCTTTCCCACCGCCCCCCACCCCCGGTTGGTTGTTGCTCTGGGTTCTCATGGGACGGTAATCTACAACAAAGGCTCCCAGGCCCACACAGGCAGAGTAATGCTCATACATAAACTCTCTGCAGAGCCATGTGCTCTTGGCCTACCTCGGCTTTCAGCCTGCCTCTCATTCAAGGCACTAATCTTGAGCACATTTTCGCATACAGATTGCAAAAAGAGGAACAATCAAGCTCCTGCAGGAAGCCTGCATTACTAACAAACAATGATTTAAAGCTAGTAGTTTTAGACAAGATTTCAAAGTAAATGAATGAAGATTAAAAAAAAACATTCTGTCTCCCAAGGATGTTGTGTAAGGACCAGGAAGCTACTATATATTTGTGTTTGTTGTAAACTTTGCACAATGTCTATCTGCCTATGCTGTTTGCAAATGTCATATGTCGATATGTGAGCTCCATTTGCTACAGAGAGAAACATGTGCTCAGCTGGTTTAATTGATTTTCTTTATTGCCAGAACAATCAAACACAGTTCACATTATAGTGAAGTGTCTTCTTAAACTGAACTCTTTTCAAGTTCTTGGTAGTGAGCTAGTTCTGAGCTATCTTAGCTATCATCACTGATTATATGTTTTTTACTCCATTGTTAGTTCATCTGTACCAGCACAGTGGCTAACCTTCCCTAACACCATCATATCTCATTTTACATTGACCCATCTTAGAAGAACTTTAATCTGTATATCTGTCTGTAGATCAAGTACTGGCTTGCTGGCTAGTACTGGCTAGTTCCTCCAATGCAAGTTCTGCATATGTCTTTATAGTTGTTCCTGGCGAAAGTTTCCTCCACTGGGGGTTTTATTTTGTCTCCACCCACAGCAACCCTATAGACTCTCTCCTCCCATGACTGTACTAGGCAGTTGAGTTTCAGGAGGTGGTCTATTACATAAGAGAGCTAGACAAGAAAGAGGGAGAAATTCCATTTCTGCTGAAGGCTACCAGAGGGATTTGACTTCTAAAACAGTAGTGTTTTTCAAGAAGGCTTTCCTCTGTCAACACATGCTTCTTCCTTTGCTCCATTAAATGAGTTACTTTTAGGGTAAAATTAGTTACATGTCTGTAGTTTAGTTTGAGTTTGCTCCTGGACACAAGGGAAATTAAATTTTCATGCAGATCAGAGTGGATTTTTTGATAAGCTTCCCATTGCAGTTTGTTTGCCTTTTGATAGTGAATCTAAAAATCCGTTAGGTCAAAATATATTGATGATTTCCTGTGTTGGCAGGCTTTCACCACCTAAAACTGTTCATGGCAGTGTTCTCTGCCAGTGTGATGGAGTGCCATCACTACGGTTGAGTATGCGCTCTGACTGCCATACCAACGAGCCTGGCTCTTTGGTGTCGCGGTCAAAGTCGCATGTGACAGCCAGCATCCCATGAGTAGTGAATCTGAGTTCAGCTCAACCTAGGCCTTATTTACCAGCAGAAAAATCAACAGCACATAGTGGAGAATGTTTTTGAGTTGAGTGTTCATTGTTTCCCTGTAATAATTTTTCAATGTGCAAATTTCTATATAAACTGCTTTGTTATACAATGTGAATTAATTCTAAACATGTGAAGGGAACTGCATTGCATGTAACTAAATTGCGGTTATACTTTAGATAATGACATGAGACCTACATTTGCAATCATGTACAAACATGGTTCATGGTCAGGAGGACATTGCATTCTCGGTTCCTCATCCCTTCCAGTGAGTTGCACAATTGTCACAGTGAAGTATATTTGACATAGAGAATAGCTGACTGTATTGGTTTGTGAAAGGAGGGACATTATCTCTGATTCGCTCAGGTAAGGGAGATCATTGTACTGCTCCAGTATTGCTATACTTTATTGCTCCAAAAAGAGGTGATATCCCCTGACTAGTCCAAAGGATGGGGTCAGCCACAAATGTATAGTCTTGCAAAGACGCACTTGGTATGTTCTGTTACCAAGTGTGTTTGATCTTCAGAGTTTCAGAACACTACTGTTGCTATTGTGAACACGAACAGATCAACTTGTGATGGCAGATTAGCCTACATGTAATGATCCAGGCTCTGATTAACTGTAGGGCTTGGGGGACACATTTGTGTCAGGCCTCAAAAACAATTCCATCTCACCCCCTAAAAAAGAAAATTGAAAGAAAAGTTTGTATTGGCTATGCTTCCTTTTGGTGCACTGAGGAAGGCCTATCTGGTATAGTCATGCCTGTCTACGTTAATGGTCTTTCATACTCTTAAAAGACATTGAGGTATATGCATTAAACTTTTTCATGAAAGGAGACCAGTAGACTGAAAGGTTGCCAGTTCAGTTCCCTGCTGGGGCACTGCTGTTTTATCTTTGGGGTACTTAATCCACACTTGCCCCTGTTAATACCCAGCTCTATAAATGGATAAAATTGTAAGTCAGTCTGGGTAAGAGTATCTGCTAATTGAAAGTAATAATGTAAAATTTAATACCTGGTAATTTCTGGTCTAATGAAAAGAAAATAAGAGTTGCACAATCTTAACCTCCAACATGTGAATCTTTCTGTAATGCCAGCTATGATGAAGATACAGTAGTGGCACAAGGTTAATAAAAGACTTTGATATGCTGGAGGTTAAAGGCATGTGGCTTTTATTGGATGACCTTTTGTTTCTCAGCAACTCATTTATATGGGTGTGCAGTCTTCAGCAGGTGGAGAGTAAAGAACAATTTAATGATTGGCACAAAAAGGAGGTGTTATATATCTTTACATGAAAAAGACAATAAATAACGTAAGCAGTGATACACAGAGTGTAACCTTCCGCATAGGCTTGTTGATATCCATATTTATTACAAAGATAAGTGGCAGGTTTTGTCCCCAATAGTGAGAGAAGAGTTGTTAATTACCTGGCTGTTGGATGTATTTCAAATGAATCCCAACATCATGGGAAAGTGTGACATCAAGGTAAGGTGGTGATTCATGATGGAAATTCAAGCTGGAGTTCCATGTAAATAAAATGTGAGACACAGGGTTGGAAAGCAAGGCTACATTGACATGTTACTGAGAACTGCACAAGCATATCGGAATTACAAGGATGCCAACTTTTACACACTCACTGTGACACTCAGGCTTTGCTGAGGCTAGTTCTCAAAGTTTTGAAATGTGATTGTCTCAGTGAGTTGTATGTAACGTCCCTATGTGTCAAATGAAGGCAACAGGTGTCTTTATTCAGAGGGTCATCTCAGAGAATACCTTATAAGGTCGGTTATTAACACTGGCTGCATTATTTCAGGTGTAATGACTGGGAAAGGTATAGCCTGGGGAGAAAGAGAAGCCTTTGAAGGCTCTGTAAGGTGCTTGAGTCCTGTTGGCCCCTGGTCTTCAGTTTTACAGCAGTTGCCACACCCAGGTCTAGTTTTGTAGAAGTTCACATTTCATTTTCCCATAATCCTGCAGTTGTGTAATATATCAGCACCTGTCAATGAACTAAGCTGTTCAGCCCAATACTGAGGCAGAAGAGGTATACTGCTCCTCTCATTAGAAGTGTATTCAGTAGTCTTCCATTGTATTCTTTAACTGAATAATTGAAAGAGGGTCATCTGCGGGCACTATTGATTTCCTGCCTTGTCTTACAATGAGAATTACGTTTCATGTTAGGTTATAAGTTCTCTATTCCAAACTCTTTTGTCTCATGGGGAATTCTGACATTCAGAACTGCACTGACAAGTCCAGTCCTGAAATGACCTTGACCAGGTACTTCTTCAGGCCAACGCTAATTAATTAACTCCAAATGTAAAAAGAAAGCAATCTGCCATTTTTATGACAAAGGTAAGCATAAACAACTGCAGTCAAACAAACTGAAAGGCGAATACAAGTCCTGAGCTGTCTAACAGCTTTGGGATCATTTTCATCTGAGCAAAACCTCTCTAAACAAAACATTGAGAAAGAACTATGCATTGTCTGTAAGAAATGGTTGATTCATCACCCCTTTTTACATAATATACCTTGATCTTTGTATGTTGACAAATGGATTGCCAGAAGCCTCCTTATCTCCTGCTTATGTTTATTTGTCCTATCCACTTGAATCAACTAAGTCAATCATAAAGCAAAACATGAAGATAGTCTGAAAACATTGTGCACTATCAGCTGCTTTGTGTGACTATGCATTCAGAAATGTACTGGTTATTGGACTCCATTTGCCCAAACAAAACATGTCAGAGATCCCTTGGCAAGGAAGAAGCTTTAAACTGAAAGTGCAGTCTTTTCCTATGACTCAATAAACAATACAGACACAATTCTTTCTGTGGGTGAAAGAGTGGTCGGAGTGACAGCAGCAGGATAGCAGCAGGGACTTTAAAACAGCAGGAGACCTAGAAGAGGTCTCATTGAGAAAAAAATCCCTGTGCTCCATTGAAAAAACTATATCTCTACAGCTCTGATCACTACTGAAGTCCTACATTTTAGTGATCATGTCTTTTTAGTGATCATTCTTCTTTTTTCAAAAGAGACATAGATATTCTTATATATCCTGTCAAATCTATCGCTTCCTTCCATCACTGACTAGAGGAGCACAACATTGATGGCCCCACAGAACAGACAGAGCATCTCAAGACCTTATAGAAGTGACCCCTCACCTTTGACCCGAGGGTTACACTTTACTGAAAATGAAGTGGCCGGAAGTTGTTCTAATTGTGCAACGAAGGCCAGGGGTTCATCGACAGACATCCCTTCATAAGGCGCACCCTGAAACATTCTAAATCTATAACATTGCTGATGGAAAAAGAGGATTCTCATAGTGGATTCTCATAGAGGATTCTCATTCTCATCATTTCCTGCCCAAGGACTTCTAGAATTTTGATTCTGCTGGCTCTACAGAGATGGCCTGTTGATTGTGCAATGAATGGCGCTCTTATTTTATAATGGCTGCAACAAAACGCAAAGCGGTTAATGGGGTTCCTTCATGTTCTAAACACTGAAGCTGCATTATGTAATAAAATGTTGACTTGACTTTTGAGGCGGACTTGATCGAAACCTACTGCAGAGCATCAAAATGAATACAGCTGAATAAAAAATAACAAAAACCAGCCTGTCTCTACAAGAAAGGTTTAGAGGTATTCCCACTGTGAAAGAAAAAGTATGCATTCTTCAAAAGGTAATTATTTTGCTGACACACAGATCTGTAAGATGGTCTTAAATAAGTCAGAAGAAGGAAACCACTCCTCCTGTACACGTGCTGTTTTACCAAAGAATGGATTTAATCCTGCTATGCATACTGTGGAAGCTTTGGAGCTTTCCTCACGGGTTTCAGTGCAGAGTCTTCCCTAATCCTTAACATGTGGAGCTGCAATAAGCGTGACAACAGCCTGTGCTATTTACTGCTTTACCTTATTGTATGAGGGATGGCATACAATAATTCATTATAGTGCAGGAACCCTACACCAAGACTGCCACCACACATGTGTGGTCCCCTTCCCATAGAGATCATGCTTGCTGGCTCCCCCCTCAACAATCATATCTTTCATAGGGGCAATAATAACAAAATGAAACACAGTTGTGGGATGTGGAAACATAATCATTTTCAGAACCCCTAAGCTCTCCCAGCCCTGGCCAGGACATCCCATAATGATCTCTTCGTGTCACACACTTGTCGTCAACTGGGCCTGATGAAGCACATCGTGGTAGAGCACAGCAACAGCCTTTCATGTTGGACTGCATTTCGTGTTCTTTTCAAGGATGTCTGTCCAGAGATTTTAGCTCAGCACAAAGTGATTGTGGTTGACGTTTACAGGGCCCCTATTCATGGTGCGCAACTGAACGTTTTTTTCTTCAAAGGGGGAAATGAAAGAGTACTTTGACCTTTTCCTCCTCTGTTGCCTCTATTGCTTACATTCAGATTTTCCCATTAGATTTGCTTAATAATATCAGATGATAATAAAAGTGATATGCAGTGATCATATGCAATTAGTCACATTCATCATCTAGCAAATATCAAATATCTGCAAATATCTGCTGCAGCAGATCCCTGTTTATGATGGATGATAATATCAAAGTACTATGTATTCCATTGAATATTCCATAAAGTATTCCAGTTACTGTGGAAAATGAGTGACAGGTCAGAAAGGAATCTATGTCTATTTCTTCATGGAAACTTTGAACATGTGTTTAGCATACAGGATTGTTGCAGCCCAAGCAGTCACCTCAGTAAAAATAGCATAGTCATACAACATGGCAAACAAAAAAGACAGAAAGTTTAAAAAAAAATGCTTTTATAAAGCATTACGCAGGCTAGAAGTTAGAAGTTATTTTGTCATGCATTTTAATAACAAGCATTTATGTTATGCTAGCTTTGTGCCTGACCTCCCCTCCATCATCCAGCTCCCTCAGGGTACCAAAAACTGGAACCTCGCATTTAAAGGTTGTCTACGGCATACACAGTAGCAGGCCCTCAGTATGTTCTGCTATAAAAATAGGAGGGTTGCTGTTTATTATTACAGGGAATTGAATTCTTGATAGAGGAAAGAAAGGAACTGAAGATACAAGCTAGTCATTTGACATCTAATGACTAACAGTGTTGCTATGTGGGGAGTCACTACAGTGACATGTGAGGATGTTTGCTGCAGCAAAAGCCAAACAGCAAACAGGGTGTCAGCTCATCAAACACAACTCAAAGGGAGTATGGCCCAGACAGTGTGCATGTGCTCCACCAACAGAAGTCCAAATTCCACTGAGTTCATTCATCCTTTGTTTCTATTAGAAGACTGTAAGATTTATGGACCAAATTTGATCATATATCAGGCGACCATCCACTTGGTCCTTAAAGCTGGACACCCTGTGAAACTTTTGATTGGATTTGATTTCCCCAGGGGCTCCAACCTAGCCTGCACATGAAGAATGTGTCTTAGTGGTGATTGCTCAGAGAAGTTATCCATGCTCAATGCTAACACTGTCTTGACCTTAAGAAATGCAATACTGCAGCTGTCAGCCTTGATCAAGCCTGCTGCACTTAATTTATATTTTTAGCCCATAGCAAAGGTGATGGCTAGTATTGTTTCTGGGAGTGCATTGCATGATGTCATCAAGGTCTTGCCAGTTTAATCCAGCAGAATTTTGATAAAATGATTCTCAGCACTAGACTGCACTCTAGTATGCACAGTGAAATTGCACTAGATGTTTACACAATAAATCCAACATGTTTTTGAATAAACAGGGATAGGTGTGTCAAGGGTGATGGGATATTTTGACATGAACAGTATATTTACTTGCAAAGACTTTTTCTTAGTTCCAATAGATAAATTTAACATACATTTTCAGCCCTTCTTGTTATTATTAATTTTAACACATTTAAGTGGAAGGAATGAAAAAATATTAGCCTTGCTTAAGTTTAAACTCAAAGTTAAGGGCAAAGTGCATTATAATTAGATGGAATTGAACATTTTGAGAAGTGGTACTGTTGCATAGTTGTCACAGATGCCAAAAGAAACGAAAGACATTTCTTTATATTATCTTTGTGTTTCGTGCATAAAGTTAAAACACAGTATTTACATTGACAATTAAAACTTGTTTTTATATTGGCTACAACAATTAGAAATTTATGCAAGAACACAGCCTAGTTACTTTTCATTATTGTCTTGGCCTGTGTTTTATTTTCACAATAGCCTTGTTGGGGACTGTTTTCCACTTGCTGATCCCTCTGGTATTTTACAATGGGACAATTAGCTAATCATCTGCATATGCAGTAACAGGGTATCCATTATAATTTTTATTTAGTGTCTGTGTCCATTAAATCTGACGCCTTGTGTTTTATCTGGCCTTGAGCGCAGTCTGCCTTCCCTTGACTTTGCGTTCCCAGACTTTTCATTGCTCTATGTTCACAGTATCACTCAGAATTGCACTAAATCTATAAAAGTAGATCTGATGCCTTTGTTGCTATGCAGTAGCTCTTTATTATTTATGTCACTGTGAACTCAGCCAGACAAGTTGATCAAGTGGATGTTTAAACTTAAAGGTCTGTAATAACGAAAACTTTGGCTTTCAGACTTGGATTAAGGGAAATCCTGAGGTTTCTGATCTCAAAATTCCACACAAACAATGCACATTTAAATGTAAATGACCACGATGATCTTGCTCATTGGTTTAAATGTGGATGAGGTATGAAAAAAAATGAAATGAAATTTTTACAGATAGGACCACATTTATCCCAGTCCAAAGGAGCGAATATCCCCCTGAGAGATTAATTACAAGATTCATTGTGTTTTACAGGAGAACGCTGTCCTGTATTTTGTCACAATAAATAGTTAATACAAAAACAAACACTTCAGTATTTAACTACTGGGCTTAACAGGGCAAAAGAAGACCTGCTCTAGTTAACAGGATGTGCAGTTTGATCACTTCCTGAAGAGCCATATTGAGTGGAAAAAAGGAAGGAACTTTCATACAGCTTCTGCAGTCTGAGATACCACATTCTGGCCGTAGTAGCACTGGTGCTGCAGTACAGAGCTGGGTTTTATCTAAGGCTGCTTTACAAGTTACAGGGAGGTATCTGTTCCGTTCAAAACAGCACACACACACATTTCAGTAATATTATATATATATATATATATATATATATATATATATATATATATATATATATATATACATATATATATATATATATATATATATACACACACATATCCCAATCCCAAGACCCTTCTCTTGTATGTGTGTGAGTGTATAAAAATGATCATATTCATAGTTTGGGATGAAATGTTCATATGCTGCCCTGGCCACCATGGGCAGACATGGCTCTAAAATACGTCTTTGACTTTAAGGTGATTTGACACCACTGAATGAAGAGCTCATGTCCCTAAATTGATTACAATCTGAGATACTAAACTACTACATTTAATAGCTACTCTTATTGTTTTTTAGATTACTGTTGTTCTTTCATACTTTTTGATTGGATCAGTGACATGAAAATGTAATGACCAGATGACTGATATGAATGACTGCTTCCAGGAGGAAGTCAGATCTGTTTGTTGTTTCCACATGTATATCTCCACAGGAGGTGATGCAATAGTACATCCTTTTAGTCATGGCAGAGGTCTTTAGCTTCACAGCTGTGCTGTCCAGGCTGCAGTAAAATCCTGAAATATCCAAAGATGTAAAGCAGACCAGAAAGAAGCAGACCTCTTTTCAACAAAGAAGGCCCATTTTATGGATGTAAAAAACAAAAATTTCCCTCAATATAGCCAATTTAAGTATTGATTTTTCAAACACATCACACACCAGTCATCCATAATTACTTGGATCAACCCTTGACACTGCAAAATACACAGTTATCAGCTGCCTTTCCTTCTGCAATTGCATCCGTTGTATTTAGATGGACTGGATTATGTGGCTTTGGTAGGGGGTTTACTGAGGACATTTGCTCTGCTGCTGCTGTCAAAAATATCTTAATGCCATTACACCGCAAAAGGAAATCACATGAAACCTTTAATGGGAACCAATGACAGATAAGTTGACAACTTCACTGGGGAAGTCAGCTCAATAAGCAAAGTTGTTGTGACAGTATCTAACCAATGCAGCTTTCTGAATGAGACGTTTCCCCATTCTTTGTTAAAAAAGCATGTCATTATGTGATATTTTAGTGATCTGAACAGGTATCATTTCAGAATTATTAACTACATTTGTAAATGCTCTCAGACCTTGTTGGTGTAATGTCCACGGTTTCAGTGTTAACTGCAATCATTTTTCAACCTGTACATTGTTATTTTATTGTGCATGAACATCCAGACTTGAGTACTTCAGTTTTTTGGAGGTAATTCAGTTAAATCCATGTTTATTGACATATTTCATTATAAATCTCATAAATTGGAGAGCTTGTATAGTGTTAAAGTTCTGTTTTGTAAAAGCTGTGCCAAGAGGCATAGAGAGATCTCACACACTAAAGACTAGAAAAGGAAGCATGGACAAAATAGTGCCTGTTAGAAATTATAGCTTATCTTGTCCCATAATGCTATGTGGTTTCCAGGCTATTGCATTTCATTTTGAATGAAAATAAACTTTAGACAAAAATAAGTATGCCTTTAAAACCACCAATTATATATTTTTATGTTTTGAACTTCATGTACACTGTGGTAGGTATTTACAGAAGGGTGAGTAATCCAGAATTGTTGAGAATTTCAGATGTGTGTTGGTATTTTCTGTAAATCTACCAAGATAGAATGAGTACTTCACAGTGTCACTGACCCAACATCTCACATAATTTAAAACAAAAGATCCTAAATGCAAATTTCTGATTGTAAATTTCCTTTCCTTCTGAACTCCACAAGATTAAACCCATATAAAATCCATTAATATAAAACTGAGATATAAAGCTTGCTCCACACCATCTTTGTCTGCAGACATGGAATGCTTAGTGTTTTTACTCAGAGAAGCCTTGTGTGTATGTACTATTTCAGATTTCTGTACCAACATGCTTTCCAGTTAAACTTGAACTGAATATATGCCTCTCCAAAAGCCTCTTCATTTTATACATGGATATAAGTTAAAGCATGAAGAACCTGGGAGGTAACGTTGACTCATTTCTTTAAAAAGACTGGTGTCAAAAGGGCCATTGCTTCAAGCGGTCTAGGGGAGTTACTTTGAAAAGTAATTTGTCATAGCTATCACTTAAACGGAAATACTGCAGAGCTAAGAGCTAAAAACAGCCCTGAACTAAAGTAGTGTTGCATTTATAATACTGCTAGCCCCATTTCCCTTATCTGTGTAAAGAAACTGCACAAAGACACTTGCCTATGAGGGTTTAGAACAAAATGTACAGTCAGTAGCACATACTGTCAATTGATATTGTATAGGAAAATGTATTATAACAGAAAGCCAATGGTTGTAGTTAATTTTGAAATTATGAACATTAATATTACTAGTGCGAATAGGCACCAGAGTAGCTTCTGGGAGATACTCCATAGTTTTCCTTAAAATGATCATATAGCATGTATAGCTATCTAAATATATATATATAATATGTAGCATGTATATCTAAACAGATATATCAGCTTGGAGACAAATCAATTCTAAGTGTATTACAAGGCACATCAGGGAAAGCACCAGGCAGCTAATTGTCTTATAATACAGCCATGTGCACATTTAAATAAGCTGTCTGCTTCTTCATTTTCTTACATTTCAACTCTTTTTGAAGTGTATCTTCTATAACCTTTGAGCGCTCACTTAACTATGTATTACAAGCCTATTGTCTGGTGAGTGATGCATGCTTGCTCATTTACATCACAGAATGGAAGATTAAAGTGGCCTGTGTAAGCTGCTGATGTAAGTACTGTAAAAATGTGACATTCCCTAAATATTTTTGAGCTGCTAAATAGGTTGAAGTAGCTGTTAGATTCCATTACTGAAAATTGAATTTATTAAGAAAGAAATTCCTGTGCTTCAAAGGATCTTTCTGAATTAGGCCCAAGTTAATCTGAGGAGAAACTCGAGCCCTGCAGATGGTTTCCCACGGAGGAAGGTCCTGCAGTCTCACCAAAGCATTTAGGCCATGCCATCCGCAGCAACACCATAGAATGGGCTGCATTCACAAGCCCTGAGCTCATGTGACTTTAAAAAGAAGGGGGGTTTACAGCTTTTTTCTGTGAAGTATGACAACTATGTGGAAATGTCAAATATTTACACTTTTAAATGCTGGGGCTTCATTTGGAGGCATCCAGCATAAACTTTCCATAAATTGCCTTATTCCATTGTACTTATCAAGAGCATAAGCAGCTAAATACCAAAATCTTGCTAAAAAGAGAAGCATCATCATATTCTGAAAGGAAATGAAAATGCCCTTTTTTGCAATTTGGATGTGAGAGAATTAACAGCAGCATAACAATTCTTGTGACTCCTTGCACAAACCAAGACTGGACAACCTCCTCATTCATAAACATTAAATATTTTTCAAAAGGATCAACGGAGATGAACGAATAATGCCTCGCAACTGATTTCAAAACAGTCTTTTCTTTTACGTATAACACCTTTGAAAACACTGCAGACAGTAAAAGGCCTCTGTTTATTCAAACTCTACCTCTCCATTTTATGGGGTGCTGTTCTACATCAGTGAATGACATCTTACGCGGATAAATGTTGTAATGTATATACAATGCGCATTTACCAAGGATCAGAAATCACAGCTGTTACTCCAGTCTACCTGAACAGTATATTACTGTGGAACACCACTAATAATTTTAACAAGTTGTTAATATGCCATTTGTGTGAGTCACTTTGAATGTAGTTTGTTTTGCAAACACTCTGTCTGAATACCCAACACTGGGCTTGAGTTAGTTATTGCAAATAACTGCAGACAAGTTCTGACAGAACTTTTATTTGTTCCAGTACATTTTCAAAGAGGCAGCCCATTGATGTACACGGCCCAGTAACCTTTCACGCCTGCCAACGTTTAACTTCAGGCAACACAGAACACAGAATAAGGAATGACCTCATATTGAGATTTGTACATGGAGCTGAAAACAGATTTTTATGCAGTATAACATTTTGACAGCTCTTTACCCCAGACAATTTGCTGAATGCAAATTTGAATGGAATGTTGTTCACTTCCCCTTCTGACAACTGACACAACCTCTAAATGACTCTTTTTTATACACAACTGATGAAAGGCAGCTGTAATGGCATTAAGACTGTGGTACCTTCCCAAGCAGTTATGTGATTGCAAGGGGTCCAGTGGCCGGCATTCAAATTTTATACAAAATATGCAAATCTATGAAAATCTATTTCCATGGAGGATACCTAAAGGTGGTTTGTTTTGCAATAAATCTGTTATGAGGAAATGTTTAACTATTTACATCCAATACAAGGTCTATACATTATTGAAAATGGAAATTATACTGGATTTTGCTCTACAAGGGATATGTTATGTTTAGTAAAGTGTAATGCATCTCAGTATACTTCTCATGGGACAATGCACTGGCTTAGAGGATTTTCCTGATAACTGAACATATTAAAGCATGTAGAACACAACACCTCTCCATCATGGATACAGTTCACGGCTTGTAAAAAAGAGTTGTGGATAATTCTAGTTTGCAATCAATTTTCAATCGGAGCTAGAGAAGTAACCTACCTGCCACTAACCACTGTTGTCACTGCCAGCAATCACAAAGCCAAGAGGGGAAAAAAGAAAAACCTGTGTCACAAGCAATTTTCCCCCATTGTCAAAGTGCAAGCAAGCACAAGTCTTTAGCGTCATATGCATTATTACAAGTTACACTATATGGCCAAAAGTATGTGGACACCCCTCCTAATCATTGAGTTCAGGTGTTTCAGCCACACTGATTGTTAACAGGTGCATAAAATCAAGCACATAGCCATGCAATCTCCATAGACAAACCTTGGAAGTAGAATGGGTAGTACTGTAAAGCTCAGTGACTTTAAATGTGGCACTGTCATAGGAGACCATCTTTGCCATAAGTCAGTTCAGGAAATTTCTGCCCTGCTAGATCTGCCCCGGTCAACTGTAAGTGCTATTATTGTCAAGTGGAAGCGTCTAGGAGCAACAACAGCTCAGCCACGAAGCGGTAGACCACGCAAACTTACAGAGCGGGGCCACCAAGTGCTGAAGTGCGTAGCACATGAAAACCACCTATCTTCTGTTGAATCACTCACTACTGAGTTCCAAACTGTCTCTAGCTGCAACATCAGCACAAGAACTGTGCGTTGGGAACTTCATGAAATGGGTCTCCATGGCTGAGCAGGTGCACACAAGCCCAACATCACTATGTGCAATGCCAAGCGACGGCTAGAGTGGTGCAAAGTACGCTACCACTGGACTCTGGAGCAGTGGAGATGCATTCTCTGGAGTGATGAATCACGCTTCACTATCTGGCAGTCTGATGGACAAATCTGGGTTTGGCGGATGCCAGAAGAGCGCTACCTACCGGAATGCACAGTGCCTACTGTAAAGTTTGGTGGAGGAGGGATAATGGTCTGGGGCTGTTTTTCACAGTTTGGGCTAGGCCCCTTAGTTTCAGTGAAGGGTAACATTAATGCTACAGCATACGAAGACATTTTAGATAATTGTATGCTTCCAACTTTGTGGCAACAGTTTGGGGAAGGCCCTTTCCTGTTCCAGCATGACTGTGCCCCTGTGCACAAAGCAACGTCCATAACGACATGGTTTGACGCATTTGGTGTGGAGGAACTCCAGTGGCCTGCACAGAGCCCTGACCTCAACCCCATTGAACACCTTTGGGATGTATTAGAACGTTGATTGCGAGCCAGGTCTTCTCGTCCAACATCAGTGCCTGACCTCACAAATGCTCTTTTGGCTGAATGGCTGAATGGGCACAAATTCCCACAGACACACTCCAAAACCTTGTGGAAAGCCTTCCCAGAAGAGTGGAGGCTGTTATAGCTGCAAAGGGTGGGGGGGGGGGGTTTGGAATGGGGTGTCCAATAAGCTCATATAGATGCGATGGTCAGGTGTCCACATACTTTTGGCCATATAGTGTATGTGTTATATGTGTTATATGGTGTTTTATGGTGTTTCAGTAATTCAGGTGTAGTTTCTGAAATAACTTAGTTCTGAAACTTGGTGCATTCAGTTGTTGCTCTAACCTTCATAAGATACAGCTTGCTCTTTAATATTCATTTAACCCAGCAAGAAGTTGGTTTAAAAATGTTTTTCTTTTGTTTTCAGCAATGGACATGTATCTCATACTTGAAGTGTTGTGGATTCATGATGCTGCACATATATGCTTCAGACATTCCATGATGTCTATGTAACAATAAATTTAGAGCTTGCAAGCTAATCAAACTTTCTAACAATTACATCTCAAATCAATTTTTTTCCTCCTGGAGAAAAAACTCAAGAACATGCAAGGAGATGTGCTCACTGTATGTTTCCCATGACCTGGCGGACTGACTCATGAAGGAAAGTCACAAAGGAAACTTCCCCTGCCTTTTGCATTTCTTAAAATAAAACCAATGAGTTTCAATAGCCCCAGAACTGCTGAAATGTAGTGCATTTATTTCTTCTTAATATTGTTTTGATTTTTTTTTTTTTTTCCCATTGTTTACATAATGCACCAAGAATTTAAAGAGGATAAGCTTGTTATAGTTACAACCTTTACAAAGCAAATAGTTTTTACAGCACTCCATGAATAAAGCATGGTGGTCAGGTCAGTAATTGTGACTGTGCCTCCTCTGCATTAGAAAAGCTAGGCAGAAGAATACGGGTGGGGAGAGGGTGAAGTTCCCAGAGGAACATGCCCATATTGACTTGCAGTATTGGAGACCTAGCCAGATCTATCATGGAGCAGAAACCAGTTGCCCCTCCCTTCACCCCTATTGATACACATTCCTTGAAAAAGAAAATACATAGAAAATGCTTGCTGATTAAAGCATGTCATTGCATGCACCATTTTAATGTTTAATGACAAGGTCCCTTGCACTTGGGACAGAAGGAGGCATGCCATTACAGAAGAGGGCACCTTTAATCACCTGCCACACATCTGGTCTCTCTCCCAATGCCACATGGCATTGCCCCTCACAGATCTGCTCCCCTGCTACCTGGATCCAAGACATGTGCCACCCAGGGAGCCGCCTAGGCTGGGACAAGCGAGCATGATAAGAGATGCCAGCACTCCCATTAGCCTGGTGGTGCCCAGCTCCAGGGAACAGCTGGATCTGCGTGTTCTGCCACTCGACTTGCGCTCCTTGATAAGAGAACACGTGCCTGCGCTTACTGCAGTAGGGGGAGTTACACGCAAATTACATTCCATGGCTGTAAGGGAGAGCTCTCATTGAGGGAAATATGCTTGGGTATGTGTCATTAGCAAATGCATTGTGTCTTGTGCATCTTCAATTAGCAAGAAAAGCCATTTTGTGTATCATTGACTCCGGGTATCCCTATAGCATGGAATGTGAAAACTTGTTGCCCTCCAAAGGTGTTTTCAGTCAACACATTAAAGGAAAGGCTGGACCTGCTGGTCAACTGTACAGCCTCAGCCATGCAAAGACCTCTATACACATCCCCTCATGTAAACTGCTTGGGCCTTTTGATGGAGCCGCTCACATCACTCAATTACATGTAATGTGGAATAATTGCCCCAGGAGATTAGGGCTCACAGTGGACCGACAGGAAGGGCCTTGGACTTAGTGTGTGGCAGCCTCTACGTGATCAGGAGAGCTGCAATTATGATTGCGAAATGCTCATTAACTTGTTCAGCTCCCTAAGTCTGGGGTTTGTGTTCAGAAAACAAAGGGCAGGAAAAAAACAACACAGTAGAGCAAACTACCCCTTCTTTCTCCCTCTCTCTCCCTCTCTGTGATCTTCTGGAGTGGGCCGAGCATGCTTCCCTTTCTCTCGTCCCTTGCACGCCATCATTCTCAGCCACCCATGCCAACAGCTGCCCACTTGGCAAGTAGCTTGGCATGTGGTAATAAGTGAAGAGGAGTAGGAGGTGGCAGTTTTCTGGAGGGGTGGGAGGGGGGCACTGGGTCCAGCTGGCACAGCCGTATCTAACAGGCTGGGCTTTGTACATGCAGACAGCTGCACAGGGAGAAGTTGGCGGTGTGTGTATCAGTAAGATTTGTCAGGTCAGCGTCAGCCCATGAGGTCTAGTCATTGGATTTCCTCTCTGTATTAATAACTGGAAGAGGGTTGCAAGATGAAAGGCGGGCAGTGTGTCCACAGTTGCTGGGCCTGTGATTGGGGAGATAATGCCAGCAGAGTGCTGTAAGGCTGTCTCAGCTCCCACCAGGAGTGTTCACAGCCCAGCACAGGTCTCTCAGGAGTGGGTGCTTTGTGATGTGCATACCTCCCTTAGGTGACACCCCACCTTAGCCTGTGGATCCACCCACATTCTCCGTTCTATCTCACAGAGGAAAATTCTCACCCAAGCAGCTCAGAACATTTTCTTTTCAGTGTAAAGCTTCTGGATGTGGTGGGTTTTCAGTTAGTCCAGATATTTTGTGCAGGTTTAGCATGGAAGTTCCATAAGTTTATGCCTATTGAAAAATTTGAAAATAAGCTCAATGCTGATCCATGATTGTTGAATTAAGAACATAAGGAAGGGCACAGCTGAAGAATAGGGGCTTTCGCGTCCCTCATTTTAAGGATTGAAGTCGTGTTTTGAAAAAATGAGTTATTCAAAGTAGTTATGTAAAGAGGATACTTATCATAAGAAAAGTAACTCTAGAAACTCTAAAACACTGGGCCATCTGCCAGGGTAATAAACAACGATTATTTTCATTTTTGCACAAGTAGTTAATACAGAGCACAGGCAGAAGAGCACTAAATTTGCTGGATCGGTCAGCGCGGAAACACACTCGATCACACAAGGCACTCCCAGAGGTCCCGGTGGAGTGTTATCGCAAGATGATAAACAAAGGGGATCCTTTAATGTGGGCGGAAGGCGGCCTCACTCAGATTGCCACTACATAAACAAAGGGAGGGGCTGTGTCTCTGTGGACAAGCCAGCCAGCGGCGCACAGAGCGGCAGTGTGCCGGCGTACGGTAAAGCCCTTGTGTGTCTTTGCCTCTCTATGGACGCATTCCCATATCTCCAATCAGCCTGCCCAACACTCCATTGAGAAACTCAAGTGACTCCAGCACAGAGACAGTCCCTGCAGAACAGAGGACCTCATCCACCCATGCAAAGACAAAGGCGAGTGTGAAATGGAAGTGTGCACATCAGATAGTCAGTAATTACTAATTTAGTGCTTGCAAATTCTGTGAAAGACAGTTTTTTATGATGGATACCAGAAATAAGAGATTTGGCAATATAGTCATTCCACACTTCTGGGAAATTCCTTTTTAGGTCAGGAAACTCAAAATAAAATTAAACCTGAATGCCACCTATTTGCCTTGGGAAAGCTGTAGTAATGATGTCATGAACAATTTAAATTGCCTGCTCTTCTACATTATGTAAAATACAAAGGTGCCATCCAGAACAGAGGTAAGCGTGAGTTAAACATAAATCAGTTTTGATGTCAAAAACCACAGCATGTAAATCTGAAATGTGTTTGACTCACATTGAAACAAAATAAACCTCCACATCTGTGGTAATAAGCACAATACTGGGACAACAGGAATGAATGATGGATTTGTTCCACAAATTTAAGTCTTTTCCCTTTTATGTACAGGTACAACGAAGTGAACCACAGTGAAGTTGTAAGATATTGTCAAGTTACTGTGGTATGAGTATGCTTTTGTCAGCTGCTGGTTGCTGTCACATTAGTGCAACTGCTTAGAGAGTTCTATTAGTGCACTGATACAAGGTCACAAACTATTTTTGTTTTCAGCACTTATTGAATGTGATATATAACTAATATTCTGTGTCCATGAGAATACTAGACAACATGTAATTTTTATTAATTATGGTCTCTTTAATTTTATGCAAGACAGGAGGGAATATATACACCACAGTGCAGTTCCATAAGCTCAGCTGTTACCTCATCACTGAAAACCCATGGTCTAAAGTCATAACACAAAAATAAGAAAAAAAAAACAACAACAACACAGAAGTATTTACACACCAGTCAAACTTGATCAGTTGGATTTGGACATACCCTATTTCCTCTTTTTGTTTTTAAATGATGACATTTGACTTCTGACACTCAGCACTTCAGTCAAACCCCCTTTGCAGCTTGCCTCTTGTCACTTTAGCTTACTGACTACCTTCATCGACCATGTAAATCACACCCTTAAGACACAATGCAACAATGCTGTTATTGTAGGGTAGCTAACATATATGTGAACAGTTTTATGTGTTTTTATAAAAGATGTAGTTCTACAATAGAGCTACTATATTGAACTTTAAGTTTGGCAAGCTGGTATTTGTGTCTGCACCCCTTCTCTAATCACCTTGAAAAAGCCATTGTAGTCTCTTCATAGATGCAATAAAATCCTTGGTTTATCATCTATAAATGGATTTAACAGCATTATTGCTTGATGATAAAAGACACCTTTCCTTCCCTCATTCTCAGGCACGTCTCAGTAATATAGGCTTACAGCTAGAAGAATATCTGCACTCCACTCTCTTGTGTTTAATTATTCTGCGCATAAGAGATTCCCATTCTGAGTAGCTCCCACATTACGAGTGCTCTTCCAGTAAGTAATCATTTGTCCTGCAGACTGCAGTAAATGCCACACTTGCACAGACAAGCTTCGATCCAAGATGACAAAAAGTCACCAGAAATGTAACTTCTCTCCATCCCCAGGAGTTGGGACAACCCACACAGAAGAATCAGACTCTGGATACTGGAAAATTCTTAGTGTAAGATACAGATATTCACCATCACTTATGATCATCCCCGAACAATTATTCCATGTGTCTTAAAGAAACTCAGAGAAAAACTGATCAATAACCATGATTATAATTACTATATACAACCTGTCCTGACCTGCTAGCTTTGGATTTTTGGCCTCATCTTCAGAGACAAAATTCTAAGCATGTGTGATGTCAAAAAGATGCCCTCCATTTGAACATGTCATTTAAAGACGAATGGTCTTCTGGCCATAAGTAGCTGAATCTTCAATCGAGGCATGACCATTTCAAAGCCACAGAGAAAGGGGAACTTTTTTTGAGCGCTTCTTTTCTCATTAGGGGACCAGGACTCACACTTTGGTGGATTCCAGAACAAAAGAAGAAGGGTGCAAGGCACATTTCAGCTCCAAATAGGAAAAGGCAGGCAGGCAGGCAACTGCAGCATGGCCAGGCATCCACAAGTATGTGTGATTGATAGCTTTGATTGTGGCCTGGCGCTCAGCATGCTGCACCAAGGGAACATTCATCCCCACTTCCTGGGCCTTTGTGTGGAGCGGGGGGCATCTGACCTGGAATGTTGGCACGGTGCGGGGCTGAATGGGGCCTTGCCATCTGCTGCAGTAATTCAGCCTTCACATGCCAGAGCAGCGCAGCATTTACGTAATGCATTCAGGCCCACACAATGCACAGAAACAAATAACACAAGCTGACTTGTAAAAGGGGGCTTTTTCTAGCCGTGCAGCAGCGGGCCGGACCACTTGTGTTTGCCCACGCCCCTGAGTTGACGCTGGGGGCCCCTCTCTGCACCCTGGAACATCAAACGGGGACAAATCCTCTTTGGAACAGGGAGAGACACAGCATCTGATTATTTATGGGTTGTTCTGGGAGGAATTATGGTTTGTGTGGTTACATTTTGGTAGGCTGGATCTTAAGTGCAAGTTGTGGTGATTTATGTAGGAAGTTTCCTGTCCAAGCAAATGGGTATCCTACAAAAGGTACAGCACAGAAAGAATTTACAGATACAGGTTTTGAGTCTGAAATAGCAATATGAAATAATTATGCATGATAAAAATAATTCAGACCATTTATATAAGAATGCAATAAAAGAAATAAAAACTAGCTATACTGTTGGCAAGGGGGGTCTTCTTACTTCTAAGAGGGATTCATTTATTTTCAGGGTAAGGCTGAAGGTTTTTTAAGAAATACTTGATCTTTAGAGCATTTCTAGAGCAGATTCAAAGTATTTCTCAAAGGGTGAACACCAGGTGGGGAGTCCTGCTGTGAAATGACACTGCTTGCTTGCTCCATGAGGGTCAAGAGTGGTGACACTCTCGGGGATCATGTGCCGAGAAAACATAAGGGATCTGTCACTCCTCCTCCTCTTCCTCATCCTCTGGCCACTGCCACAGTTACAGTCACCGTAGGAGGAGACACACATTCCTGGAGCTCCCCATGGAGAGCAGCGGCCAAATCTCCCGCAACTGCGGACTGCCAGAGAAGCAGCTGTGCCAGGACTCGTGTGGACTGGCTGGGCCAAGGTGCCGGAGAAAGCAGCCAGTGTCTCTGCAAAGAGAGGAGTGATGTGTTTACATGGCAGAGACGTGTGGGCCATCTCGCGTGACCACCAGATGTACTGAGGTAGCTGTTTCTCTTTCCTCCTGGAATTCTGACACATTTCCCATTTTGGCTTCACAGGTGACCTCAGAGAGGTCACAGTAGCGCTTTCTGTTCTCCCTGTGCCCCTCTTGTTTTTTTCATGTTTCAGCATTCTTTAGGGTTGGTCCTGCTCCTGAGCATGTTCAGCCTGTAAAAGCAGATACAGAAAACCCGGCTCTGGATGCAGGTGCATGTGCCATAAAGATTTTCTGCACCCTTTGCAATCTGCATGCTTAATGCTCCTGGAAAGTGTTTGTGCACATGACAATGTGTTTTTCATCTCTGCAGTGGAAGGAAGGATCTGTTCGCTGGAACTGGAGCATGTTTTCTTTTGCAGCCTCCACCCTGGATTCCAGACACCTACACACATTTTTTTCCCCTTCACCACTTAAATCCATCCATCCACATGTGTCTGCTGTTGAGCGCTCCCTGTCCCAGTGCCATGTGCAGCCAAAACCACCCTAGGATTTAGTGCCACTACCAGGATCAGACAACACAGACCCTAGTTACATTGCATTACATTACATTCATTGAGCAAACACTCTTATCCAGAGCAACTTCCAGCACAAAAGAACAAAAGTCTATCCATTCAAGTTGAGTGAGCAGCAGTGCCAGACCAGGCTAACACATTCCCAGACCAGTGAGAGTGAGCATAACACTATTGAAGCCCTACCACAAGTTACCTTGTGCAATCTCAGTTGAAAAGGGAAGCCAACTATACTACCATACAGCACATTCACTAGATCACATAATCCAAAACACATAGCAAAACTAAACATAAAATAAATAACGAGTAATACAGGTAATATAAGTCATTCTTTGTTGGTAAATTCTGCCATTACTCCCACCATGGCCACAAGCTTGACACTCACAGTATGACTTTGACCAAGCCTCATTCATCCTTACAAACTGACATGTTGGATAAAAGCCTAATCATCTGTGTGTGCAATCTGAAAAGTATCAGAGCCATTTAAGCATCCGATAATAGACAGGCAATTTGATCCCCTTGCCACCCCTTGTTTATTTTCCCAGGGTCCCTGGGAGGGGAAATTACACCCTGATCTTGATTTTTTTTTTTTTTTATGGGGGATGAACATGTGACAGGAGAGTAAAGAGAAACACATGTACCCCCCCTGCCCTCCCCATTTAGCCAGGTCAGGGTCACACCTCTTATTGCAGGGCGCTGGCAGATTCCAAGTTTCTCTAAGGAGGTGCTGAGATCTCCATGCCAGGGAGGAGAAGGGACAAGGAGCAATAATCAGGACGACACCATATTAATAGTCATTAATAAGAAGTAAAATGGAAATTTGATGTGGGACAAGATCATTATTATGGGATGCAATTCTGATCCACCAAAATCACATTCAAAGTTATATTAAAAAGCTATTTTTTCTCAAAAAGGCAAGGAGGTTAACTTTGCAAACATTCAAACAAGTAAAGAACTGGAATGCAAAAAGGATGGAAAACTAGCTGGATTGAAGTCATGCACCCTATAGTGGTAAAGCTAAGAAAATGGCTACCCTCATCAACCCTATTGTGATTGGGTCAGTGTTTTTTTTTTCAGTGGTCTGTAGAGGTGAGTTTTATACAAGTTTGAGAACTGGTCCATGCAAGCTGGGTCTGATTATCCACAATGCAATGCAGTGACCCCTGGGTGGTTGGACAGCTAACCCACACCATAGGAAGGCTCACTGGGCACACTGGCTGCCTCCTTGTCTCAGCAGCAACTCTTTACATCTGTTTAATATTACCACAATAAGATTAGATTGTGGAGTCAATCAAAAGGTCTGGCTAATTTAAGCAAGGCTTACCATGGAACACTCTACCAGGTTAGATGATCACACTCAGTAGAAATTAAAAAAAACAATATATATTTTAAAGGTACATTTTTAAGCTTGAAGCTGAAGTCTGTTGGATCTTTGTACATGTCCAGTAGTCCTTCAATGGCCCTATAACCTTCAAATATTAGATTTAGAACTGTTTGTGTGCACAAAATGTGTCTTGTAGTGCAGTTCCTAACAACATCTTGAGGATTTAATACTTTAATGTTTTTAACTACTAGGATCATTTCAACCTTTATAGTGTCCATGTTCTTTGAATGATAGGAAATTCTAGGGGATTCTAGGGGAGTCTAGATCAAGGACAATAAACTTTCAAAAGTGAAACCTTTGTGTCACATGATTTCTCGGAAAACACTGCCTTAGTGAGAACTTTGTTGGAGGCGGTTGTCTTGTTTACATAGGCTGCCACTCACAGTGATACAACACCCACTAGCAGTATTCCTTATCCATACCATTTCATTAATTTCTCATGTATTCTGAGAAAAAAATACACAATTTCCCTTTACATTTCAATAACAGTGTTTTTACAATCAAGTCATTTCCTTCAAATATGATATTATTTAATCTAGGCCATTTAAACTATTATCCAGATTGCAGAATGACCAAAATTAGTACTTGTGACCATTTTAGAGGCCTTCATCAGTTTACTAAAGCAAACCAAAGAGCACAAACAAGTGAGACCTCAACATCAGAGGAGGCAATTTACACCAGTGCTGTAATTTTCCATCAAATTGAGATAACATATGGAGGAGGCCCAATGAGAAATCTCAGGCAATTGGAGAGTGGTTTACTTGATTTGCAAGTAAATACCAACACTTTGCACTACCCCTAAATATAAAGAGGCATAAACCGTGCCTAGTGACTGGTGCTTCTCACATCCAAAGAGAAGTAATTTTTCCCACTTAAAAACACTACCATGTACAAAATAGATATCAAAAATGGAAGTGTTCCTGTTAAAACATGTCAAACCCCAGAGCTATGACAAAAAATATCAAACCAACAATAAACACATATGCCCAACCACACACTTGCCTGACATTGGTCAAATCTACATTATTCTGTAATGCTTGGAAAAGAGATGCATCCACCACTTTATGTAGGTTACCTGATCCAAAATGCACAGTAGGTTCATTCACATAATACATTCATACCAAACTACACCCACGCAAGTCCCATCAGCTCCCTTGCATTTTTTATTCTCTTTGTATATGTGCAGGCTAATACATCATCTGTTCTGGGAAGGGAGCAGATATTTTTTGGGAGGGAGGGGGGGTTAACAATCAATATACTCCTTATAAATGTGATGATCATGGGAAAAAAAATCCCCTGCTGCTGAGGTGCTGAGGCCCGGACACATGCAAGCAAGTATACATGTATGCATGCATACATCTATCCTGCTTGCCAATTGTTCTGCTGGTACTGCAATCAAATTTAATGCAGCAGCAGTTTTTCCATATAGTGTGTGCAAAAGAAAAAAAAAAAACTTCTTTGCAATGTGTGAGTTTTGAGGAAAAATGGCAAGTAGCATAGAGGGTTGTTCCAAGAGACTATTAAATGAATTTTGCTACAATGCAAACACAAAAAAAACTGTAAAAGCACTCCAGTGGTGCTATGATCAAGAATGAATTTTATAAATCTGCATAATCTGTGTCATCTGAGGGCTATGTGTAATTTTCTGGGAAAGTACTGTACTATCCTCTGATTTAGACATGTGAGGATGAGGCTAAAAACTTGGTGGAACTGATTATCCTGATCTGGCGTGCACGTTGTGACAGCTTTGCATTCAGTTGATCTGCTTCCTTCCAAATGCTCTGTAGCATTTCAACTGAATTTTCTGAGTTCCTTTAAAGACAGATGAAACTATTTAGTGGGCTGTCCAGTCTGGAGGGACAAAGCCCCACCATTTGTTTAATTTTTGCCGGTGTTCCAAAACGGAAGGATGTGCCCCTCTGCCTGATATGATAAGAGTCTCCCAACGTGAAGGAATTTAGCAGAACTCCTGGTCCTGCAGCTTGGTGTGTGGAATCAGTGTCTGATCAGTGCAGGCGCATACATGTGCAGTTGTGCAGGACCACCTGCTGTAGCCGCTTGCGTTCCAGAGGGCTGGTGGCTCTCAATCACACGCGTCTGTCATCAGGTCCTGCTGGAGAAAGGGAACTGGGGTGGTGGAGAGAGATATGGAGCACTTGAAATTTTTCATGTATGGGGAAAAGTCAAAATATGTCCACTGAGCTTTGTAACATGAGCTCTGAAGTGCCTAACATGGATTTGTAAAGTCTTTAAATTATGATTTCAGGCAGACTTTAATGCTCCTTGTGATTTTTCCTGATGCTTTCTGGTAGGTGAAAGTACTTGTGTTTTGATGCTTTCTGAATTTCTTGCATTTACATTCATGTATGTCATAGAATGAACAGATGAAGACTCCATGCCATGGAAAGAGGGGTCAAAATGAGGCACATACTTTCTATGAGGTTAGGGCGAGAAGGACTTCACAGTCCTGCCTACTGGAATTTAAAAGTCCTACAAAGGCCTTTTAAGATAACAAACCATAGGGATGTAATGTTGAGGGGTGTTTCTAACCCATGGTTGGATGTTCCAGGGTGTACAGTTGGCTGTCAACAAATAGGCTTGCAAATATTAATGTTCTATATGCATAAACCAAGGTGGGAGATAATTCAGGGATCAATCTCTAGAGTCTCAATTACCATCCTTTTGTTTGTTCATCTGACATCTTAAATAAACAAAACTAGACAAAAAGATTTTAGAAATCATTTTATTTCTTCACCATATGTTGGGATGCATCATAGTGAACAAGGCTCCTTGTACCCCTTCAGCAGACACTCTCCAGTTGTTTCATGATACAATATCCTGCTTTAAAACAAGTTATTCAGGACTCTTGGGGACACATTTCTTGGCATTGCCCATATTATGTTACACAGCAAGCAGGTGCAATGTATGTATGAATTATGGGCCATTGTCCCATTTGAAGTATCCTTTCAAAAACCAAGCGTTGTAATAATTCACATCAAATAAAGGCAAACCAAAGAGGCTACAGTGTGAGTCAGGGGCCCTTGTAAATTCCCTAAGCGCCCTCAATTGCTCCTGCTATGTTCCTGTTTCAGAGCGGTACCTAATGAGCTCCACGGTAACATGCAGGAGCCATGACTCATGCCAGGAGGGATTTCAGAAAATTTCACAAGGCACTGCTCAGCCCAAATTTGCACTGAAACTTGTTTTTTTTTTTTTTTTTTTGGATAAGGCAAGCCTTTGCAGGTACAACAGAGTTAGGAGTAGTTTGACTTGATGTGAGTTAATAATTGTTGTAGAGAGTGGGTCAGAGGTTTAGTCTGATGACTCATAAGAAGTGGGGAATGTAAAACTGAAGGCCTTGGAAAGAGACAGGGAGAAGGAGTAGGAGGAAGAAGAGCAGATTCCTCAGTATATGTTTCCAGCTATTTAGCAGGGAGGAAGCCTGTGTTCAACTTGCAGAACAGCATAGAGACCATTGAAGAGCCCAGTTTTAGCAGCATGCACCCACATCCCCTCTCAGTCAGGCAGGATTTCTCAATAGTAACTTCCAGTTGTGCCATACTGGCACGGGCACGCTCTGCCATACAAACACAGGCAGTACCACTACTCTTTGAGATGCAAATGTGATTTCATTTTTTAAATCTTAATCTTAATATGATTAGATTCAGGCTTGCATAAGTTTATGTTCATGCTCAATGGGGTCATGTAAAATGTAAACAAGAAAATATATTTGTCAAACAAAGCGCAACTCAACAAGTATAGCATATATTTTCTGATTAAAACACTCAAAGCGCCCCATATACATCAGAGATGTATTTTGTGATGCAAAATGAAACTCAGCACTTGAGAAGGTTAAACACTGTTCCTCTGCCATTTAATTGCTGTAAGTTGCTCTAACGATCAGTTACAGGACAAGTAACAGCCATTGTAATATTTACCCATATGTGAGGGTTCTTGGGAATGGCAGGGAGTTCAAATTCAAAGTGTAACATGTAGGTGGGTAAATTTGCACATAGTTTTATCCATTTATACAGCTGGATATTTACTAAGGCAGTTCTGGGTTAAGCACCTTGCTAAAGGGTACAGCAGCAGTGCCCCAGCAGGGGAATCAAACCAACAACCCTCTGGTTATGAGCTACAGATGAGATTTGTTTTGCGTGCGCTGAAATCAACGTTAAAAACCTGTACAGATTGCAGGAGGGTTGCACGGGGTGACCTGTCGACTCACACGGTTGCCTCAGATTGCTCTCAGGGTTTCTGCCCTCTCCCACCTCTGCAGGAGGGAAAGGATGTGCAACCAACTGCACCTTCTCCTACTTTTTTTTTTTTTGCGAATGCTGTTTTCAGACCACTAGCCAGCAGGCCAGGGAGCTAGTAAAGCTAACTCCCATATAGTTAACAGGACTTTTGCTTGATGTATTTATTTATTCATATAATTGTGTATTTATTTATCTTTATTTATTCACCCCATGCCTTAAGCTTAATTGTTTCAATTTAATGTATTTTTGTTTGAGCTCTGGTGAAATTTAAATTATGTTTGTCATCTGTAGCACTGGCCAGCATTACAAAATTTAGTTCATCTGTCAGGCTGACTGAATATATGAAATGACCTACCTTATGAAGAACTAAAATGACTCTCCATGTCCTTTTTAATAAAAGATACATTAGATGACAAGCCCCTTTCTGAATAAAGAATATTCCCCCCCCACCAAAATATTAATGTGGAGTTTTCCTGAACATCCTGACGTTTGTTAAGGTCTGTAAACATTTGCTTTCTCCTCTGTTGCTTTAACACTTTATAATGATGGGGTGTGTGGATGTAAATTGAGGTTTATTTGTATTTGAAGTAAACTGTAAGCAAGTATGTGTACACCCCGGCAGTGGTTTTGTGGTCAGAATTCAGTAGTTGGTAAGATTTAGCTAAGTATTGAGAGAGGAAACAAGGAAAAGAGCACATTAATCCAAAGGGGAAACATCCTAATGGAATTCCTTGTGAAAAAAAAAAAAAAAAAAAACATTTGTAAACAAAGGCTGAATCTACGGAACACACACTTATCTCAGTTGGCATACATTGTGAATGGAAAGGTTGGATGCAGTCATTCCTTCCAAATGACTAATTTGTAGCCTCACCTCATATGGAAACAGCTTTGGAAAGAACTTCTTTTCAGAGTGCATGTGCTGATAACTAACCTTTCACAATAAAAGTAGACACTACCACTGTCACATTTTGGAGTGTATACACATGCATTTTACCACACATGTTTCATAAAAAAATTTGAGATTTAGAAGTCTGTCAATAGAAACTAGATAGATCGCTGAGTAAGCTGAGCAATCTGAGCAATCTGAGTGAAATACATCCCCTTGGCTGTACAGTGAAGTACAGCATTGAGGCCACAGCGACATCTTACAAACAAAACTGCATCTTCCTTAATTTCTTTGAATGCACCAGTTCAGGCCAAGAAAACGTACCTGCAAAGCAGCATTCACAAAAAAGCAAAGGCCTCAATGACAGAAAATGTTACATAAACATTGCAGACATATATCCCCAGTGTCTATGTAAATTGTATGGCTTCATATTACACTTGAAAATATCTAGAATTTAGCACATCCCTCAGTAACATTCAGACTGGACTTAAAAGTCACAATATCAATGTTTGATTGCTGGGCCACCAAACAAACTAGGCAGGATTTGTTTGCAGAGCTAAAGAGTATTTAGGAGCTGATATATAAGCATTTATGTAAAATAAAGTAAAGCTCACAACCAAACTGGACAATTACTAATAACATGGTTGTAAACTATACAAAATATTATACATAATAATGTTCACAATTATAAACACAACAAGATGTCATCATGTTCCGACAGTCCAATAATTCTAACATCATAGTCATACTTACGATGCTATCAATCATGCTACTCTCTAAGTAAAATGAGCAATACGAATTGAATCGAATAATGATTTTAGGAGGTGGATCATCTAGCAGCTGAGACAAATGGTGGAGCAAAAATGGGAGAAAAGAGAGAGTGGCTGACTTGCCACAGATGATTAGTCAAGCCAAAGTAGGAGAATAGTCCTACTGTGCAACAAGCTAGCAGAGGATGGTAGCTAACTATTGACATTTCTATTGAGAACACGAGAGAGGGGACCAAGCAGCTGACCTGTCCACATTCTGTTGCAGATAGTGAACCTAAGGCTGGATTGTGCTTTGAACCCAAAGGGCTATGCTCTGCTAGCTTCTGTAGGGTAGATGCTGCCTTCTCCTTATTTACCACATATTGGTCATATTTACCACATATTGGTGACTAAGTGAAAGAGTATTTTCAGGGATGTGAGAGCAAATACATCACCCAGGAAATCAGTGGATCCAAAGCTCTGACATAGATATACTTTACCTGAAACAGAATCTCCACAAAATATGTATGCAAAGCATAGAAGAGGAAGATGTGTGCCCACTGTGCCCTTCATTGGATATGTGATGGACAGTCACTTTTGCAAACTTGCATGCCTGTAAGCACTTGTTAGGGAAAAAAAGTAAAGCCATATTCCTGTAGCAGCAACATTGCACTTTGTCATACAGTCCAGTGGCTGTCTTTGGACACCGAAGAGTGCATACCTCCAAGTCTAGAGCCCTTTTCTAAATCTTATGACCCAGTGAAAGTACCCACATAGAGATAAAACACTTATTCTGAATTCAGGTTGAAAAAAAAAACAGCAATGGTCTCCTTTCTCTCGAATTGAATCATTGTCACACAGTATTTATTGTGTTGTCTCACCCTCCACATTCATGAGCTTCCTGCTTGAAAACAGAATGTAAACAGCCATATCACAGCATCTATAAAAGCTGGAAGCAATGGTTTAGGGTTTGGAAAGGACCCCCAGGCTTAGGCTAATTGTGTTTCTCTTGGGGAAGCTGAGGACAGATTCATCCCAAGCTCAAAGAAGGACATACTAAAAGCAAAAGATTTAATGCCTGTAATGAAAAAGTCTCACAGCCTGTTGTGGCAGCACAGTAAAACTGAGGTCTTTATAGCACTCAGACCATTATTAAAGAGGATTTTCCCTGGGAAGGCAGTTGGGTGGAGGGCAGGTGACCGATGAGGGAGGTTTACAGTTGGGAGAGTTGGTTTGGGGTGGGGGTTCATGACCTTAGCAGACTACCCATACTCAGGATGTGGCAAGGAGAGGGTTGCAGCAACTTCCTCGCACACAACCTCTTTGAATGGGGTTGCTTGTGAACAGCAAACCCCTTCAAAGCAGCTGACAGAGGGAACCCCCCTTCACACACACACACACACACACACACACACACACACACACACACACACACACACACACACCCTCACATCCACAGCATATCAGCGTATGCAGAACATCTGTGTGAAAGAGACTGTTGTTTCAGGGACCGTCACTTGACAGGCCCGAACCACATGTATCCCTTTCCAAACCAAAGCAAACATTTCACTGCCCTGACAGGACAACTGTCACTGCTCTGAACACACACACCCTAATAGTAAGGACTGCTTATGTCACACAGCTTCAGAACTTTTGTGGGCCATACTTCTTCCACTAACCTCTCTTATTCTAAATTTATTAGTATTATGATGATGATGATGATGATGATTATTATTATTATTATTATTATTGTTGTTGTTGTTGTTGTTGTTGTTGTTGTTGTGGAATTTAACTTAGATGCCTGTGCACAATAAGACAATGCTTCTTGTAACCACTATCAATATGTCACCCCAAGTGCTAATGTAGCCATTTTTGTCAAACGTCACATATTCTTGCAATCAAACAGTAATCCACCAGTCTTCCATTTTAATAAATAGTAAATATGAATGAAAATGTATCAAAAAATCCAAACATAGTTGCATAAGTGGATATAATTATCATAATGTGGAATATAGAAAATAAAATAACTACTGAAATCTTTGAAAGCATGATTTATACTATGTTATAAACTAAATGCTATGTTTATAAATGGCAAGCCATTTCAACACATAGCTGAAGTAATTACAATGAAATCACAAGCGAAATGCGTGTATTGATGGTGAGAGCAAGTGTTTCCAGCTCTGCCCCTGAATCTGCTGCTTAGAAAGGGGATGAAAAGATCCCATTGTTGAAATCGGCATGCAGATACTTCAGAACAGATGATATCATCTTCTGTATGAACAGGAAAAAGATTCTTAACCCCTGACCCCCATATGATGAAGTCTTTTACATTTATGTGGAGGGGTTGCAAGCTGTCAGATATCCCACCTGCAACAAATGTCTAAATCTGAGTAAGGAACCATTGGAATTCCTCAAAAGGCCAATTTGAATGGGATTTATCGTTTCCAAAACCTCAGGCTCAAAGCAAATGAGAGTAAGTACTTTAAACAATAATTATTTCCTTTATCAGATTAATATAATTGAACTTGGAGGTGGACAAAAAACACAATGCAGGTTGCAAAGTATAGGCAGACTTGTTCTTCAGTTGAACTTCAATCAGTTCAGTCTTATCGGAGATGAGTTGGGCCTTGATTGGGAAATGTATTTTCAGAATCTTTAGCAAAAGACAGTGTACCAGTTTTCTTTCTCATCAGCAAATCCACATTAGTATTGCACCATCTTTATTCCTTGCTGATTTACACATTAACTGAAGCTCATCCCACCCTGTAGGTGAAGTCTTTTATGTTATTTTCTACGAGTCCCAACAAGGCCTGACATTCACATTGTGATATTCACTTCCCACCTAATCTTCTATGCATTCTTTAAACTCTTGATTACACCTTAATTTGCCCTTTTGTGTGGAAAAAAACAACAAAATGGACTTGTTCAACTTCATTCTTTGTGTCAGTAAATAATAATTCCTTTTAGATCATGTTCCTTCATATGTTTTATCACAACAATATTAATGATGAATATTACATAAATATCAGAAATACAGGAATATAGAATAGATGTTCCTGGGAAAGGATATTTGTTGTGATATGTTGAGAGGACTTAAGTAGAGTTGACAGCATACCATTAGTTGATTGTTGCATAACATAACCCAGGATGGTTGTGGTACTGCATGAAAAGAGACTTCTGTATTAAATCTTTACTTAAAATGCTTTATTACATGAAAAAAATGTTACTTCACCAAACAAAATACACTTTGATTATTTTTTCAGCTGCTTGAGTTTTACATCAAATAGGGACAGCCCTTTTTCCACTTCCATGCCAGAACCAGGGTCACTGGTCTGCATTATTTTTTGGTCAGTTGAGAATGGCCCATACAAGCCTGGCTACAAGCAAGCCAGGGGTTAGGTTAGTAAACTGTGTTGTGTCCAACAACACCATAACTGGCAGAAAAGTTACAGGGAGTGTTGTCTTATATTTAGTGAAAGGTAACTAGCAGTTTAACCCCTGTTAAATTGCCTTTAAATCACCTTTAACTGTGTCTGTTCTCATAAAATATTCATTCTCACCCCCCCATAGCCATATAGATGTGTTAATTGTTTTTCTTTCTTTTCTGTCTTTACACATATCACAGAAAGTATTTGTGACTGTGTACTTATACATTGCATCAGTCTAATAAGGATTATACAAGCTATGTAACATGTTGTCTGTGAAAGAACTGTTTGGGAGCTTTATACTTATTTTTTCCACTGCTTGTCTTCAACAACATGTATTCCTACATCTATTAAAATTCATGTGGCATTTTAAAAAGGTTGGTTGCTGCAAAGAAAAAAACAAGCAAGTCTTGTCAGTCAGGCCCAGCTGCTGTCCCAACAGGGCATGGTTTGGTATTGCTCCATCAGTGGAAAAACAGTAACAATATGTCAATGGTTACCTTAATACTAGTTTGAAACATGCTCTTCCCCTTTGCAACAGCCAACACTGCCAGAAATACCATTTGTAAATCTCTGAGATATTAATGCTGCTTTTCCATTGTGGAGCTGAATCCAAGGCAGCACATGTTTAAGTCAAACCTGACCTGTGTCAGCATGATTGCTTTCCCATCGCTTGTGCATTACCTGTAGAGCTGTGGAACAGTCAGACATTGAATGCAAAACATAGAGTCTTCCTTACTCCTCTGCTCCTCTACCTCTGTTTGCTGTAATCAGCAAAGGTGGTGTGCTCCTTTCTCCTTCCTGTACTGAGGATAGGAACTTTTGGCAGAGGTGTGGTATCGTGGTTAGAAACAGGGCTTGTAACCCCAAGGTTTGCAAGTAAGGTACTTACTCCAAATAGTTTTCAACTGCATGAATTGATAATATAGAAAAATGGTAAACTATAGAAGATACTCTGGACAAAAGTGACTACTAAGCACCTGCAATATAATGTAATGTAATTATCCAGTATCAACTATCCCCACACCTGTGGGGATACATACCAGGCTGATATAGGCTAGCACAAAAAATTAAAAAATACTCTACCAAAACATGAACCAAGTAAACCAGCCTAGACTAGAGTAAAAGCAGCAGAACTCTGAACTGCTGTCTTCATTTGTATCATTTTTGTCACGAGGAAACACAAGGAGTTACATCCAAGAGGTACGGTGTCAACATTGACACCTTGATCCTCTCTGGACCACAGAATTTACACACTTGGTTTGGGTAGAACTAGACCCCTTTACCATACAGCTGTGACATCCACTCAGTCTCAGCTTCCAAGAGATACAGCATCCTCTATAAACCTGGGCCTCGTGACAAACCTGCCAGGCTCTAATACTGTTTATCCTGCTCAAGCACGTCGTAAAAACAGAAAGTCATGTCTTCCTTTTGTGGAAGCATCCGCATGGGGACAGGAGTTTATATTTAGCTTTCCTCTTTGACTGTGATCTCCACAGTGACTCAGGAAGGAAGAGCCTTCTGTCCAGCAAACGGGACCCTTTACGACCCAGGCTGGCGGAACTCCCTAACACACTGATGTGTATCCAAGAGGGTCAGCAGTGCACCTCCCAGTGCGACATGAAGGATATGCACCACCCAAACCCCTACTCACCCCAACAGTATTTTGGGGACAGTTCAGACAGTCATTGTGTGCCAATACTGGAGGTCATTTCCTGTTCAGGTTTTAAATTTTGTTTGCTTGTGGAGCTCATCACTTAGCCGCTGGACGTGAGTACTGAAAAACAAACAAAGGTAAATCAAAGCATATTACATGCTTGAAGAATTCATGGCTGTATCAGCCCAAAGTATTGTTCAAAACATACATTGAAGGTTTATTATTATTTATTGAAACACAATATCTAAAATCTATGTAAAAGCCACAAGATCAGTAAGGCCAAAAACCACATGGTCATTCCTTGTGAGCAAGACATCTCTCTTTTGAGAAGACAATATACCTTATGTAAACTGATCTAGTAGCTTGCCAAATAAATCATTTTAAGCAATGATATAACAAAACAATGAGTCCTCAGATATACAGATAAGTTGGTGATATTTTAATGGAGGGTGAAATACATCTATACGCTGTCAATGGACACTGCCTTGCATGTTCCTGGCCTTTCGAATATGGTAGGCCCATAAACAAAATGAGTATGTTTTTTTTTACATTGCTGGTATATCAGATATGCCAGAGGTATATTTGAGTGCCATGTTATGATGAAATTATTATTAGACAAGACATTGAAATATATAGTTAAGTGAAGTTTCTCTTCAAGTATTGTAATTGTTTGATGTGATCTTACCAGCTATTTTGACAGATTTTGTTTTTTTCATTTTCTTTCCTTCATGTATTCCTTACACACATTTCTGCTAGAAGTATTTCATTTCAATTTAAACATTTTGTAGATGATACATCATTCTTCTGAAAATATATGACACAACATATTATTTTTCTTTTTTTTCAAATACATAAGTAAGCTACATTTCAATTGTAGTACAATGTCAAAAAAGGATTCTAGGTTGAACGTGTTCTCAGAAAATAAATTTCAGTCTGAAGTTTCAATCAGTTGTAGATGTATTTCTTATTAAACTAATTCACAAAGCAACATGTATATCAGGTGCAAGCAGGTACATTTACAGTCGCTTTTCACGTTTTGAATGTCAAACAAGTTCAACAAACTCTGTGTGTTGTTACAACAGGCACCAGCCACCAAGGACCAGTCTCCACATTCTCTCATTAGATGCACATTGCATAAAGACAATGAAGAGTTAATTTACTGATGCTTCTCTGTCGGCATGGTCTGCAGCTGCGGTCTGGCTGTGACCTTAGGATTCTGCAGCCTTGTTAGGGGGACAGCCTGAGGAATCAGGAGAACAGGGACCCTCCATCCCCCACCCTTCCTACCCACAATAATCTCAGTTGAACAAGGGTATTCTGCCTGTGGCCTATTACTAATGCACGTTTCTATGAAGCTACCCAACAATGTGGTTCCCCACATGAAAGTGATGCCTTGCTCTCTAAATCATTGGGGTGCAGCCTGCCCAAAGCGTCTGCACTTGAACTGCGCCCATTCAGCAGAGGGCCCTTTTTATCTGTCCGCGCACTGAGCAAGCTGCTCTGAGTCTTAATTCTCCTGACCCTTCAATGCAGTCGGATATTGTCGCCTAATCCCTTTTTTCAGCCATCCCCATTCGTGGGTTTGACTTCTTTCTCTCCTCAGTTCCCTTTTTCCCTTCCTTTTCGGCTGCTTTCCCCACCACCCCACTCCATCCCTATCCCTGCACCCCCACCTCCTTCTCAAAGTCCTTCTCTCTCTCCCTCATTCCCTCTCTCTTTCCCTCAAGGCCCCAGCATTCCACTGGTTGTCCCTCTCTCTCTGAGCTTCCTGGCACAATGTGCTCCCAGTGTTGGAGGATTATCTATTGAGGAGACTGTGGCAACTTTGTCGCTCAGCTCCGTGGAGGAGCGAGCTCTCTGACGGGATGCGATTGTGTGAAAAGGAGAGCTAAGAATGGCCTGAGCAAGAAACACAGACATGGACAGGGACGGGGGGGCACAGAAAGAAAGAGGACAGAGAGACGGGGGTTGGTGGTCATGCTGGTATGCTGGTATTAAATCTTGTACATGCTAAAAAATGCCCTTGTTGGAGAAAGCCATTGTAAATAAAGCAATTACAAAAGAGTGGTGACCCTGTATGAAATCATACAGGCTTGACTTTTTAAGTACTGTTTTCTTTTCTTGTAGGGCCTGCAACTCAGTTAAGTAAATGATATTCTTTAGTATGCCAATTTCTCACATTTTCTCACGTTTGATTTCATTGCTGGTATGATGTTGAAGTGCCCTTTATTTTCCATGCTGAAAAAATATTGTTTTCTGGGCTTTATATAAATCATCTCAGTTATGTCTGAGATATGGTAAGGAGTTATAGTATTTGTAACTTGTTAGTTCCACTTGCAGTTTCTGTTTTAGGGATAGTACTAAAAAGCACAAAATTCATCGTGGCAGTCTGTTATAGATACAAGTTCAAAGTGGGTATATTGAATGCACTGGTATACAAAATCACAGAATTAAATAGACAACTGTTTCCATTTACTTTTTTATTTTTATTTTGGGTTTTATTTATTTTGATTTTCACGTTTTTGTTTAATGGTCCCCAAAAGGGGGATTTATTACTCTAAACAATCTGGCTTGAGAAAAGAGACAATTTGACATAAACCAGCTTCCTTTGCCAGCATCTTTGGGCTGTGGGTTCTCCCTCCCAGCTCTGACTGCCTCCTAATCTAAAATATCCTCAGATGTGCTGCACGCTGTTTCCCTGCACCGACACACCCCAGGGAACCACATCCTTTTTGCCAGTGGGACTCGTGTTTAATTCTAGGAAACTTATCTAACTCTTAATGTAAAACATACAACGCATTGTCAGAATACTACAGTTTATGACACACTCCCTGTCATGGTACAGTTAAGCAGTGTTTGAGAGACATTACCATTCGTTATGCAGCTGGTGTGGCCAATGTGTGCCCTTCTGTTTGCATGGATCAGCCTTTAAGATAAAATCTTCCTATGCAGTATACATGAAACAGTTTGCCACTTTTTATTGCAAGAAGCAACCAGATCAAACGTATTGTCGCAGTTGTTTCAGAAGGTAGTTTTGGGTGCATGGTGCGTGGGTTTCATTGACCATGAATGTCTGTGCGTGGCCTGGTCAAGCTAGCTTTTTTTGTTTGTTTGCTTGTTTTGTTTTGTTTTTTTGTTTCTAAATGTGGGCCTCGGGGTTGTATGTTTGACCTCTTCACCCTTTCAAGTTAGCAGCTTTTTGGCTCTGGGACAATGGGGGAAGTTCCCTCTCAGCTCGGTGAAAGCTGACCTCCCAGTATCTGCTCTGTGCAGGCCGAGTTCCTGAGAGATCTGCAAAACTGTCAGCACATCTCTGAGAGGACCACAAGTAATCCTCCAAGAATGGAGTTGAAACCAGAGGGGGAGAAAAGAGACAGATGGAGAGAAAAAAGAAGAAAAAAAGCAGTTTGAAAGATTGAACAAATGCTGGAGAGCCCATCAGCAGCATTCCTTTTAGGCTTCATTTGGACCCTAGATCTGACAAGTTGCTTTATTTTGGGTCCTGTGGAATGATAATTCCCCTTAACTCTGGGTGTCATGGTTATCCATCTTTGTTTGTGTCAAATAGTTTATGTTGTCTGAAATATTTTCCCCTTTTTGATGTACACTAGGAGTACACTTTCTAGAAATATATCTAATTAGTCTTGGCTGTGATATATGCGTTCAATTCCACAGAAGCATCCAATGAATAGTTTTGTCATAAAATATGAGTTTAACAGAGCAAGTAATTAACACAAAATAAATAGTGATTCAGGGATAATAAATTGATACTAAAAATGCAAAAGAATATGCATCTTACTCTTCCAAAGCATTGCTCTAAAATGTGTCCAATCTTACTGGAAACTGTGTTATTCATCATCCTTAATCATAAAGCACTGGAGTAAAGGAAACTAGCATTGCTCTTCAGTGAGTTTCTCACCTTATTACATTTTTGGCACATTAGTGGACACTCTTTCAACGTTTTTTTCTTGTTCTGGTTCATTCAATCCATAAGAGAACAAGTGTTGTATCTCAGTATGCAGATACCAACCCTCGGTTCTCCCAATGATGCATTTTGTGATTACATGACGAATGATGACTTACTGTCTGTGCCCTTGTAGCATGTGATCATTTTATGAGGGTTGGCTCATGCAATATTCGTTAGGACCATGCAAAACTTGTTAGGGGGAACTGAACTGAGGATGAAGACCCATGTAGATAAATGTTAATGCATATTTTAAGGTGTGAAATCACAACATACAAATTACTTCTGAAATTACCAAACTCCCTAACATCATGATTCTTCCATTGACAAATTGAATCAATTTAGGTTCCATTTAATGGGTTCTCAGTTTCAACAGGGAGCTTTCTCCACCAGGCAGCATGGCTGTGTTTTTTTTTACATTTTCTTTTTTTCTCTTTCTCTCTTCCTTCTTATGGGCTTTTTCTCATGTATATCTCTATCATTTCAGACCCCTAATGGGGATTGGATGAGCCCATTGATGTTTCTGGGCCTTGGAGCTTGCCAGCAGCATGCCTCTCAATTCAGTCTCCTAGCAGCAGCCATCCACGTTATGTGGTCTTTCTTTCAGGGGCATTGCCACCCCTGAAAGTGACTTACTTCAGGCATGTTTTTTTACACCCCCTTCTCCTTCCATCACTCTGTCTCTGTCTCTCTCTCTCTCTCTCTCTCTCTCTCTCTCTCCCCGTCTCTTTCACACACACTCTCTCTCTACCTCTCTTCCTCCACTGCCTGTTTCTGCTTGAATACCTACCAGTGGCATCCTGCCAGTGCACCCCATCCCTTCTTAAAAAACACATCCCCAAGCAAAGGCCCCCCTTTCATGTACAGGCCTTGGAGTGGCAGCAAGGCTTTTAAGGACATTGTTGTGAAGATGAGGCCAGCTCTGTAGAGTGAGCTTGGAAGAGGAGGCACAATGAGAGTCGATTGAGGCCTCATGCAGTCCCCGAGAGGCAGGCGTGTATATTAATTCACAAAATCTTGTGGTCGCCGCGCCTGGAGGGGAGAGGAGCCAGAGACGGCCAGAGGAGACAGTCCTCTTTTTGAGAACGGATGGAGGCACCGCAAAGGAGTGATGATCCGAAGGGGCAGCGCATGGCGGTGCCAACTGTGACTGATCTGGAAAGTAAGACAACCATTCAGGCCTCTGTCGCCACCCCCCGTACGCATTCCAGCCATGCTGACAGGTGGCTGTGCTACTGGACACATTGTTGTCTCCCTGTGGATGACTTTCTGTTGCATCAATGCTGTACTTTCATGTCCTGGTTTAAATATTAATTCAGTTCAATCTCAATACATTTGAAAGTGTATCTCTTCTTTGTCTGCACAGTCAACTGAAGACCAGTTAGGGTTATGAACTGAATGCTTTCAACCTGGAAAGGGAGCTGCTCTGTCCCTGAACATATAAATGGTGTATGTAGTTTCATAAATCGGAGTAAATACAATTTCCCATCGATCCTAGTAATTGCAGAAATGTATATTTCCTGTCTGCATTTTCCCCGGGGCCACCAGCCTAATTGGCCAAGCCCATTGTGTAATGAATGGGGCATTCTGGGAAGTCTGGAGCTATGGGTGCCTCTCAACCAGCCCTTGACCCTTTATGATCACAGCATTCTGGAATGCACATTACTTCAGTGATTCTCCCCAGCTGTCGTCCATTCTGGCAGCAAGCTCTGCTCCAATCAACTGACCACTTCATAGGGATCACCATTTGGGAGGTTTCTCCCTCTCGACCTCAACGAGATCAGCCAGCCTCACCCACTCTCTCCCACAGACCATGTGTGGCAGTTTTGCAGGGCCTCGGGAAGTGGAACCCAACACCCTCAATGCCAATGCTGTGGTATTTGCACTCCTCAGCCTGGAAATCAGTCATTATTGCTGTCCTCAGAGGTGCCTGATCCGACCCCCTCCCATCCCTTTCCCTTGAGGTCTCAACCCATCGTGGACGGTGAGTAAAAGTTGCCTTTGATTTATAAAGAACAGCTGCAGGAAAGTGGAGCACTTTAGATCTGACAGTGGAGCCCAGTGGGAAGTAGCCCCAGAACCGAGTCCATTTTCAGTTGCAGTGCACCTGCTCTTCCAAGGGGTAAAAAATGTTTTTACCTCAATCCCATAATCCCAAGCACCCCTAAACAATGCCTCTATAGTCACGTGAGAAAAGGCATTCTAGCAAATGGTCACACTGTTACAGAGGAGGGCGTTGTTTTTAAGGGTGAAATTGCTGATGACCATTGACCATGTGTACTGAGAACTGTTGTATGGAAATCTGAAGGTATTTGAACACATTGCTGAGTAATGACCCATAACTTTCACTCTTGATGTTTTAACTGTACTCCCTTGCGAAGAAGTATAAACTGCATATATGTTGGGAGATATTAAAACCCAGGAAACACAAAAAATTCAATAATAATAAGAAGAAGGTTGCTCACCTCATCCACCACAAATTGGACACCAGAAGTCCTCTAAACTCATCTCTTAATGGATCCTCCTGGAATCTCATTCCACCCAGCCAGTTGCTCAGCTGCTTTTGGCCTAGCTTGCCAGGTGCAGTCAAATCAGACTTTATTAGCCCATGTTTGCAGGGAGGGGGTCAGAATGGTAGGTATTGTTGCAGTTTCTGCAGATGAGGAAAGGGAAGCATAAGAATCTTCTGGGCGATGCGCCAAACTATTGTCACTCTCTCCATTGTCCCTTTCCTTTCATGAACAGTGAAGTCACGACCGCTGTACAGGAAACATAATAAATAAATGCGAGCAAGTGAGCACACTTGTGAGCACTAGCATAGACTATACTTTGACAGGAGGTTGAAAGACCCTCCTTTGGTATGCATGGATTTGATCCCAATATATTCTGCACCAGTCAGTGTTGCTCTCTGTTGTATAATGCCTTTTCATTGGTTCTCCAGCCACTAGTTACAAACTAAATCTTTCCCTTTAAATCATATAACTGAACTTGTGAAAGCTTTTTGTATTTGAAATTGATCAGGTAACAATATATTGTAACTAGGGGAAACAAAAATTTACCATGTTCATACTCTGATATTCCTGACCCTAAGCTTGATTACTGTTACCATGCAGCTATGACCCAGGGATATGTGCTCCAACTTTGACACAGGGGAACAGTAGCAGAATTTTTTCTCCATCCAGCCTGAAAATTCAAGATTCAAGAGGTTCAAGATTCAAGAGATTTTATTGCCATTTGCGCAGGTACAGGACAGTACAGGTACATTGGAGTTTTTTGTGCATAGCTCACTGAGTCAGCTTTTTATTTAAAAAAAAGGCAATGAAAGGCAATTAAAAAAGAGCAGCATAAGAAATAAGTAATGAAAACACCTGTATAAAAAATACACACTATGAATAAATACACACTGTACACAGTATATGCAAATACAACTATGAATTATTGCACAGTAAATTATTGCACTATTGAATTGAAAAAATTGCACAAACCAAGACAAACCAATTGACTGGGGAAGACTCCGTATGATGTGGTAATTGCTTATTTTGGTGGTGGCCTCAGTGGGTTAGCCATTTTGTGCATTGCTGGCACCAGGAGAGAGGGGGAACTTTGGTAACCCTTTTTCACAAACTGCATTCTTCACACGCCTGCAATGAAGCAAGTTGCTTGACCGAGAGGCTCTTGTGTCTGTCAGCACTTCTCTCACTTACAGACAGACACATGAGCCCTTCCTCTTTGAAAGCACCACAACAGCAGAAATGGTGGACCTGAGTGTGTTTTGTCTTTGGAATCCTGCAATTTGGCAAAAGAAGTCTATTAGGAATAGCTCCCAGGCAATCCCCTCTGAGAAGTGAAAGACCACCACAATTTTCCTCTGTCCATTTGAGGGATCTAGTGGTGCTTCAATTGAGCATTAAAACACCCCTGATTTTCCATGTCCAGGTAGGACCCAATGAGACAATAAACTCATTTCCAGCAGCCATTAGGACACCAGGGGAGGGGAAGTATTCACTTCCGACTTTCACTGCCGAGGAAATGCCAGCCTAGAGGTTATAGAATGCACCGCTGGCACTAAGCCAAGATCCCGCCTCAGCGCTGAAGACATGACACAGGGGTCTACGAAGGGGGAGGGAGTGGGAGCCAGGAGTCCTATCTGACAGTCCAAGGGGGAAGGCATTATTCCCAGTCCCGGGCCTACAAGCAAGATAACAGGACACTGTCTGACCCCGCACACTGGGGAAGAGTGACCCCTACTGAAGACCCATCTCCAACTGCAGGCAGTGGAAATTCACCACACTCTCTCTCTCTCTCTCTCTCTCTCTTTCTCATTCACTCATTCACTTACCCAAACACTCACATACACCTCTCTCTTCCCCTCCTACTCTCTCTGCCTCTGAGATTGGAGTGCAGAAGAATGGACTGGAGTGCTTTCTTCACACAACACAAGCAACAAAAGACCGGGGCCTGGTGTTGTTCCCAAGGGAGGTGTGGGACATGCCTGAAACACTCAGATCACAAAAAGATTGCAGAGTTTCAGCCATAAATCAGTGTTGAAGTACCTTCTTTTATATAATTTTTCTTATTTTGAAGTGCCCACATTAGACTGCTTTATCAAACATGAGAAAACCCAATAAAGGTTTCTGTGCTGCAGATCACAAATCTTCCATTGGTGTTGGCTTGGTTATGAGGAGATGCAGGAATGGAGATGAATAATGCAGGTAATGGAAGAGGAGGCTGTGTTATTGTGGGGGAAGCTGTTGTGTTCTGCTGTAGGCCCTGAGCCCTGCTTCATGAGTGCTGTGAAGTGCTGTATGGATGCATGACTTCACATGTGGTAATGGTTATAGGTGAGGTTGACAGAGAATGAGCGCTTGTCTGCAGCACAAAGCCTACAGTAAAGTGACACTAATCAGCCCGCCTGCCCTTAAAAGATGCAGATTTAGGTGTTGGACAGATTGAGTGATCCCCAGACTGAATGAGAATCTTCCCATTGAATTCAATCAGAGGGTCACTGGTCTGGCAATCAATAGAACAGACAGCAAAGGAATAGCCCCTCTGCATGACCCTGGGTGAGGCAGAGCAAGGGAGGGGGAAGAAAGAAGAGGTTATTAGAAGTTAAGTGACAAACCATTTAATCTGATTTTCTGCACTACACTACCAAGCTATGCTTTATTACTGAATGTATGTTCAGGAATATATATATATATATATATATTCAGTAATAAAGCATAGCTTGGTAGTGTAGTACATCTTTTTTTCTTATTAAGCTAGTCAGAGAAAACACTGTGCACACATAAAAGAAATATTACATTCATATAATACACACATTAAACAGTTTTGTTTAGTCCAGTCAAGTTTAGGCTAGAAGTTTCAAACTTTTGGCATACCGCCTTCATAGGTGGCATATAGTTCTATTGAGAGGCTTTATATGCCTAACTTCATTAGTAATGAATTTTCAATCAGTACCTTTGTTTTTATAGATTCTTTTTGTTAAGATCCAAATAACAGAATACTGGCAGTCATATGCAGCAATGAAAGCAGAGGTAGGGGCAGCGGAGGAAATGGACTGGGCTGCAGTTACCACTTGTGTGGGAATGGCCATAACAGCCGGGGTCAGGGCCCAGGGAATGGGGTCTGCTAGTATATACTTTTGATATGATGATATATTTTGTAAAAGTAGGGCAGTCAGCTTCAAAAGGAGCCATAGTCTCCTTAAGCACTCTCTGGTGAAATCACCTACTGGGTCTCACCAGTTGTCACTACAGTGGTTCCTCTTGCTGCCTGTTCTGGAAAGTCCTGCATTTGTCAGCCTTTTCTGTTGGGGATCCAACTCTATAGAAAGAGCTACAGCACCAGAGAATGACAGAAACACAGAATTTTCAGATCAATTGGCAACAAGAATTAACAAAAATTGTTCTTTTTTCTTAAAGAATGCACTCATGACTATATGACAAATATTTCAGAAATGTCTGTGCAGAACAATTAGATTCATTCCTAATATAGAAACAAGGCATGGAAATCATGCTGAATCTCAGCTGACCCACCACATGTTTGAAGATAATTATGATTTTAATATTTGTCAAAGAAATATATATATATTAATATATATATATATATAAAATTTCAGTTCAATGAACTACATTTTAATGACATGTTAGAAGAGTGCCAGGCAGACAGTTAAAATCAAGCACAAGACAAATGATTAATTCAGTGAATTTCGGCTGGGAGGCAGAATGTTCTTTGGTTGTACTGCTCAGATATGCTCTTAAAACAGCATTGTCTTCTCTTCTCTTCTCTCTTCTTCAGCAGTCAATAGAGGAACAATACAAATGTTCCCATTGCAATTTGCAAAAGGGAACATTTCCCCACAGTCTTTTTGTTTGCAAGAAATTCAAAAAGTTGCCATTCATTTCTTACCCGTTTCTCTCCTTCCTCAGTGAAGGGAGACTAGAGGAAAACTACAGGAGCTGTTAAAACGTGGATTTCTTTCAGTTTTCTCTTCCTGTGTGTTTGTAAAGATAATGTAGGCATCCTGATTATACAGTCAACACTTTGTGTTGCTAATGGTTTTTTGCTTGGTTAAAGGACAGGGGCTCTGCATTGTCTTGTTTTCCCCCCTACAGCAGTGAGGTTAAAACAACAGCTCACAAGCTCAGATTGGAAAGATGAGGAAGACCATGAAACAATTACGCCCCATTTTGGTGGCCCTCTTACCCATTTGTCAGGTGGCTTGCTGCTGCTGCAGTATGCCTTCCTTGATGACAAGAGAAAGCCATCTCAATGTAATGCTATTGGACAAAGAGCCTCTGATTTATACTACTCTTTCAGATTTGTCAAAGCAAATGTCCAAAGCCAAGCTTCATAAAATCTTCTGTACATATCCACTCAGTGTTTGTGACACACTGCATATTGGGACTTTAATTAAGCTGTCTTTAAGAATGCAGACAGAAGGCTTACATATTTTCCCACATGTGAGACAGAAATGGGAAACTTCCTCTTGATAACTGAAAAGCTTTGAGTCTGGAATTTATGGAGTAGATAGATGGCAGTGGCAGGGTCTGATTTTGTGTGTGTTTTGGACATAGGACTGAAAGAAGACACACTTGTTTTAAAGATGATGGGAAATACTTGGAGAGGGTGCATTTTAAAAAGATGCAGTGTTTTTGGAACTCACTGTTATGCAGGAGTCTTTAATTTTATTTTAGCATACAGATTCTTTTTTTTCAATTCAAAGATCAAAGTAAAGTCATAAACATATCTACCATAATTAAAAAACTTTCATGTTCCTTTTACAAAAGACATTTTTATGCTTCTCAAGTCTGTTCACTAGTACCCCATTTATCATGATAAAAAATTTGCATTCATCAAATCCTGCACTAAATTGTATTTCTGTATGCACATTGAAACTATTTACAAGGCAATATTACAGGCTCATATAAGGGGGGATCATTCAAGGTTTACCCATATCCAAGGGAAATGGTAATTCAAGGCTTTAGACAGAATTTCAATACAGAAACAGTAGAGCAGACATGGAAATATGCAAGAGTTAAATAACATATCCACTCCATTCTGAAAAGTTTTCACAACTGCTCTCCACTTTGACAAATCTTTTACGCTTTTCCAAGGTCAATTGCACAGGAAAAATATCCACTTCTCACAGACAGGAAGTTTGGGGAATAAACTTTAAATTCTCTTTGCTGTCAGCAATGGACAGAGAAGGATTCACGTAACCTGTTTTTGTCATCATGATGATCCTGGGTTAAAAACATGATCTTTACATGATGGGTAATACAAAGGTAGTTTACATGAAATAGAATTGTCTACTGGTGGGATTTTTCATCTTGTAGTGTTAATAAAACAATTCATAGTACAGAAAATTCTCCCACGTATCTGTACAAAATCACACACAGGATGTCATCTGTTTGATTTATGTTACATTACTAATCATTCAACATTACTTCTAGTTTCAATATTACTACCCTGAATGGTAGTTGGTTTAGCAGGCTATTTTCTGTTGTCTGCTCCTACCACCAAGCAGCAATTAAACATTAGTCTATGGACATAAATCATTTCATTTTTGCAGTAGCGACATATTTCTGCCCTTAATTTTGTTTCTCACTCTGGTTGCACATTGGCACCTTCCCCAGAATTCTCCATGAGACGAGCGTCTTCTCCATGTAATAGGATTTCAGGCACCGCCACTAAGTTCCCTTGTGAACTGAAATGTTTCTTGTTCTTAAACGCTGAACTACAAAGTTCATTAAAAGATGAGGGACCGTGTAACCCATGGGCTTTTTTGTGCCAGAGAGAATCCACTGACCTCCCTCACAAGACAGAGGCACCCACTTATTCAACACAGACAAGTGTATAACGTGATTATACCCCTTGCAAAACAGGCGCGTATTCCCTGTCATTGACCCCCTTGCAAACATTCTGCATGGAGTTGGGGTACATTCAGTGCTGTGAGGTGTTGCTTTAATCTGGGGACTCATGACAGTGGGGGGCATGGTGGAGAAGCTATTATTCCACATACAGAATACCCAGATTCCTGACAGGATAGATGCAAGCTTTTGGCATTTCAACACTAGCCCACAGTAGATGATAGTGAACCTTTGCATGCAGTTTTTGTGAATAATTACAATATCAGCTTGCTGGAAAGAAAAGAATATGGTACTGTTTTCAGGGATACAGATGGTGGGCAGCATTTTGGATTGGAAATTTAATGCCTATATTCCACTGAATAGGGAATACACTACACAGCAAACTCACAAGGTCTCTTACTATGAAACATACCTGTAGTCAACCAACAAAGTCATGTTAATTATGTCTGTTAGGTCCCACGTTGTAATTTCATAAAGCAGGGTAGACGGCAAGAGCATGGCAATAATGTGGTTGAAATATATTAAGGCATGTTTGGCAGAGGCTCAGTCAGAGCCTGTTAGGGGCATCCCTGAATGACAGACTGAACCTCCAGCTGGCATGGAGGATGGAGGTCTCAGAGAGGCGATGAGTGGCAGCCCTGAATGGGGGAGCGCTGCACCTTCAAACAGCAGGCTACCTCCTGTTCGGCAGGCTTCCTGCACCCAATCTCGTCAGGCCGTGTCATAACTCATGGCAGGCGGGATGCACACTCCCCAGCCTTGGATAATTGGAGGAATGCTGTCTCTTGTGCCCAGGCCCTGAGAACCTGACCCACAGTGATATTCAATCTGCTCCAGGGCCCCAGCTGCCTGACTACCTGTTTGCTGAAGCCAGCATAAGGTTTTACCCACATCCATTTTTACCTTAAAATGGACTTTGTGTGATATATCATCACACTCTTCCAAAGAAAGGTTTGAGGAAGCCCTAGAAATATTCCCTTGTATTATTGATTTTTCACAGTTTGCTGCTGTGTAGGACCAGAGATAAGGAAGCGATTATGGCAAATCATTTCAGTGTGTAATAGGGGTTAATGCCACCCCCTGCCAACTGCCTAGTGGTTGAGGGATGCAATGGCAGGTGGCTGTTTATAAGACTAGGCACGTTGAGACTCAGACTTGTTTTGTCTGAACTCACATTGTGCATTCAGTGGCATATTTACAAACGGACCTTCAAAGATCAAAAGGTACAGGCAAAGTGCCTTCCAAACCCTTATGGTGGCCAGCTAAACACAGCAGGCAAGCTGAGATTCCTCCAAAAAAAGAAACACAGACCTTTCCAGAGTCTGTCACTGTCCTCTTAAGCTGTGCAGGTGTGGGACAGACACCCCAGTGACCCCTCAGGATTCAAAGCGCAGTCTTGGATTTCAAGGTGGTGGATCACTGCCGAATAAAAAGTGAAAGTCTCCAGTTTCGCCAAATACCCGCGCCTTTTTTCAGCGCTTCTCTGCGTTCTCTGCCGAGCACAGCAACAAAGCATTTGTGGAATAGTTAAGGGGCCAATAAAATAGCAGATGGGTTTGGCAGGGGGAGAAAAAGAGACCCCCATTAAAAGTGAGAATGTTGCCATTGTTGGTATAAGCAAAGCCAATTAATCTCTCTGGACTTTGAGTTCATGACATCACTCACAAAAATAAACTGAATATCCTCGATTAGGCTTATTTGAGCAGATTAGCATCTTGAAAAAGGACTTGATAAAATTGCAGCATTTGGGACTTGTGTAGATGTCTTCTGTATTTTGACACCTTGAGAGTTTCATAAGGGAATGTTTTATTTTTAATGATTAAAGTTAGTGCTATGACAAACAATGAACTGTGTCCTCTGTATTCTGTTTATTTTCTTCTCTTCATTTCTAAAATAAAGGGAATCTTTACTGAAGTAGATCATTCTCAAAATGAAAGCGGTGAAACTCCAGGCAATTTTAATTTGAATCAGATAATGCTGCTTTTTATATTCAAACAATGATGCCAGCTTCCTCTGTGAATGATATGAGCAACATGCCACTTGTGACAAATGAAGGTCTGAGTGGTAGTGTGAAATGGCTTTGCAAGGAAAGGCTAACAGCTGTGCCAAAGACCAGGTATGTTACTGTTTAACCCAGTCTCACATTCTGCAAAGGAATGTCCTGCTCCTTCCATTAGATCATGCTATTGTGAATCCAGCTTTGTCCGCTCTTATTAGAATAGTGGTTCAGCCACTGCTGAACTGATTCAGGGGTTGGTACACAACAAACTTTACCCCAAACTTTCCTTGGGTTGATTGGACCTCATGGTTTTTAGTACAGGGTCTCTGGGGTACAGCAGGGATTTTGGAAGGCTTTTCCCACACAATGCCTGGTCCTCATGGTTTGACATTTCAAATGTTTGCCCAGTTAAGATAAGCCAAGCCTGATTACAGCCTGGATTTAAGCCAGCGAGCCATAGTCTGCATTACTGGATAACTTTGGTGCTTCAAGGGAAACATGTACATGGAGATCCTTCTAAAAGTCCACTCACAAAAGGCTTACAGTGGAATCCAATGTTTTTTTTTTTTTTGTGTTTTTTTTTTCCTTCATTGATGAAGGAAGTGTTATTTCTCATAATTCAGAGGAAAGTCAATTCTTGAGAAAAAAAAAAAATCAGGGCATGCATTTTTTAAACACAGGAAATACTATCATATTATCATATAATAATATTATTATTGTATATATTATTATATATAATATTCTGGTGGTCAAGTGTCATCAAGTGTCATATTAAAAAGCAGTGGCTCAGTTTTTGTGGAGGGATTGAATTTAGCTGGTGTACATTATATTGAAGAAAATTCAACCTGCGAATATATATATATGCATATACAGCACCAAATTATGTTTTATTTAAAATGCTTTCATTTAGAAAATTTGTGTATTGGGCATTGAATATGTATTACAACATTTAAGGCACTATTTATGTGTTATATATATATATAAATGAGCAGCCTCTTTAATGTTAAACATGCAGGTTTTGTATGCTAGAAGACTAAAATTTCATTCAACAGCTAACAAAGACATATAATCTACAGAGCAGACACATGTTCAGCATGAAACAGATTCAAGTACTTTCTTCAAGAGCTGTAATAATGTTCAATAATGTTCAGTAGCTTTATTCTTATCAAGTCAGATAGTCAGATGGGTAATATCTAGAAAAACAAAAATAATTCAATGAAAAAACTATATCACAATAACTGTTGATTTCACCCAAGAGTGTCATTTTCAAAATTATAATTTTTTAAATGAGAACATTGTAGCACTGAAGATGCATTTTGAGTAATGGAATTTTAGTTGCCTTATCTAGTTCAGTATGTTTTTATCCACCTTGGTAGGCTCTGGACCAGTGAAACTCCAACTGAGGAGTGCCCCAGAACCCCTAAAAAGCTAGGGAGGCCTTCCAATTTTGACAAAATGCTAAATCTGCTGCACAGTGGAGGAGAGGGAAGGGTTAACAGTATGCTCAGAGGATAGGGGAACTTTAGCTGACAAAATCAATCGTATTAGTGTCCTAGCCCCGCCCCCAAAAGCAGTAGTTAACAGCAAATGACAAAAACTGTAAAAATTCCTTACTAGAACAGACAAAATCAAATGTATTTTAACTACATTTGGATGCAAAGGTTATTTCCTGACTTATAGATATTATGTCCACAGTTCTCAGTTAAATTGCCCCTGGGGCATATTATAATTGGCACATGATAATTTTCCCAAGCAAATTAAGTCACTCACCTTTTCATTCTAACCATGTTTACCCATTAAGACCAGGACCTGCAAGCTCTGCTTTACTTCAAGTGTGACAATGATATGTTCTACCAAAAATTAAGAAAGACAGAATAAAGTTAAGTTTAATGGTACGACTCCGAAATGCATAAAGTTGCGCTGAAATCAAATGCAACAGCATACAGAGTGACCTAAAATAGATGCAGAGGGGTAACCGCAATCACATTCTGTTTAGTGCAATCAAAGCATTCTCCCCATATTGCTGCATGTGTGTGTGATTTAAACTCGGGCTGTTCCAGCCATACCACACAGCCTCATGTGAGAGCAAGGGGCAGACAAAGGGGCACAGCAGTTAAGTGCAGGGACAATCATGGCCCAGGGCCTCAGGACACAACACAACAAACACCCCTCCAAAAATATAGACTTACACCACATCTTACAAGAAGCCTCTTCAACAGATCTGTCCTTTCCTCTCTTGTGCTTCTCGGTGCTGTGGGCTTGAAATAATGTACTCACTGAGTTTTGTCCTTTAATGGGGACATGTTTAGGGTTGGATTAAATTCAGGCCTTGATTAAGCAGATATTCTAATAATACCAACCAGTTACAAATAGTACTTTAAATTCACAAAGCAGGTGAAAGTTTTCAGATTCCTGCTCCAGTCAGGGAACTGGAGTAGACTGTGTGTTCCACAGCCTTTGAAGCTTCCCGTACTGCATTCCCACACCCCTCCCTGCTCCCCTGACCCTTGCAAACCTCACTCTGCAGTGCCAGTCTCTGCATATTGATTATCAGGGGAATCTTGGTGATAACCCCAGATACATCTGTCTCAATCTGACACCCTCTCTGACAGAGCCTCCGTTACCTGCATCTACTGGACATAATACAGCTTCCCTCATTTGTCTGGGAGATGTGAGGATTCTGAAGCTATTAAACAGAGGGTTCAGTGGACATGGGTAATTGCATGCAGGAATTACTGACAGCTCAAAGCAATGCACACTGTGAGAGGTTTATGGATTAACTCCCAAAGGCCAGGGTGTTGCAACTGCGTTACAATTGAAAGTAATACTCTGTAGCACACTACATAGGCAACCCTAAACACTTGTCTGCAGTTTGTTGTTACTATGCATTAGATCACATGTCATTTCTTCAATACCTCAATACCAGATTCATCTTAACCTCATTCATCTTTAACATCTCATTTAAAGAGTTACAGTATAGCTTTAGCAGTCTCTGAAATGAATGACAATATTGTCTAAGCTTGTCTGAAAGTAACAGTTCTTTAATTTTATAAAGGAAACAGCATATCACTACTCAATTGGTTCTTGACAATGTGATGACAGCTACAAACATGACTTATGCAGTGTCAATGTACTGCTTAATGAAGACGACATTATCCAGTAAAATATTAACTTTGCTGAACTTTGCTGGATTTATTGTCCCAATACTGTAATGTGCTTGTAATATTGTACAGCATATTATATGTATATATGTCTCATAACATTTTCACCCCACATGCAATTCTTCGTGTAAGTGAACACGAGTATATACTAATTAGAAATTGAGAGGTGTTGCTGGGTTTGAAGGTGGAATTCGTGATTTCTTTGTGATTTCTTCACAATCGTTATGGTGTTAATTGTATTGTATTGCTTGGTAAGCCAAGAAAAACATGCATCCCAATCTGTAATTACACTACATTAAGACTCTAGGAAAGCACTTGATAAAATGTTTCTAATTACTAGAAGATTTGGCCCCATTACAATCTGTAAACAAAAATCCTCTGCCCTCTATTGTCTCATAAAAGGCAACTCAGGCTGCTATTTGGAAACTTGTTTGCAACAAAAACACAAAACATTCATACATACACAGATCTCCACACTACTCTTATCAGTAAACCAAATGGTTTTTCCCCCTCAGTTCCACCATCTTAATCCAAATGAGTTTACTCTGTTCTGGCTCAAAGGGAGATCCCACCCAGGTCATTGAGGAGCAAGTTAAAATGAACTGTTTGTGTTTCAATAGGTGACCAATGGAATTCAAGCCCCTGACATTACCGCTCCTGCAGGGGGTCTTGCTCCTGGAGATTCACTTCAGGATTGTTACCAGCTGACTTGTCCTGGTCCCTCTGCATGTGGCTGGGAGCTACAGTACCACCATAGATAAAGCCATTTCAAAACTGGCTAAATCTGCCTCTTCTCAGCACCCTACTGCTAAAGACAAAATGAGATTAATAGCTACCAGTAAAAAAGCTCTGTATAGATTACCCTGAATTCAGCAAAATACATTGTGGCTGCAATTATATTACCGTTGTGTACCTTTTTTAGAATGATTATTCATTATCTTTGCAGATACCTTTATCCAAAGCAAATGACATTGTTTACATGTTTACACCTTATGTTCAAACAGGCGGACATTTCACTTAAGAGATGCAATTTAGGAAACTTGCTAAAGTGAAAGATGCAAGGTCACCATCCAACACCCTTAGGATTCATGACTACATTGCCAGGTGTCTGTATTCCCCGGGCCAGTGTGGCTTGTGGGGTACATTTGTAGCAGGATTATGATAGGAAAGTTTCCAGGATCTTGACAAAAGATCAAAGGATCAAAGACCATTTTCAGCCACATGTCCAAAACCCTAATGATCAGCATGCTTTGCTGCTCTGGGAGGTTCTGCATTTTATGGTAATAGTGGAATCAGCACAAAAAGCATTCTTTGTGCTCCCGGAAAAGAGTGGGCCAGCTGACGAGTGGAGACTGAATTTGTAACAAAAAAACATCACCATCAAGGATAACCTGTTATAAACTGACATTGATGGAAATTTGATTCTTCAGACTACACAAGGATAAGCCTCCTTTCTTAGGCCTAGATTCACCCTGGGTGTTCTGGCCTTAGGTAGGATTGTGCACTGTGTTTACATTTGAATAACTAAAACACAAAAGGTGAAATATGGAAAAATTATGTCATCAACTGCATGGGAAATGACAGTATCAAAGCATGTATCTTTGCATGAACTCTACCTATCTGTGGCAGAGAGGAAGTGAACAATCGAGATCTTAGGGAAATGAGACCGACAGATACGCCAATTACTGCCCAACAGTACAGGTATCGGCAGACAAAGTTTTATCTTAGCTAGGGCCCCCATGCTATTCAAATATTTATATGGCCTTCTAGAAATTTTCCTTTGAGACATATTCAAAAAAGTGAAGGACACCAGGAAAAATATGCCATTGAGAAAGAAATAGAGGTGGCCCTGCAGTTTAAGTGTGGCTGTTTCTTGGGCCTTTTTCTTGAAGTAGGATAACACTGGCAAATTCTGAACTGAAGCATTGGCAAGTTATGACTTTGAGATCATGTCCTCCTATGCACATTGCAGGCCTCTTGAGCTGTATGTGTATGTGATAGGTTGATAGTGGAGTTACATTTGTGAGCTTTAAACTTGTGAATTTAGCAACTTACCTCCAGTCATCATGGTATGCCTAGTGTGCCAATTTGTGTTTTATGTTTTTCAGTTTGTTGATGATGTTCTTGACAACAAAACCTAACCCAATCTTAACACCATATTTTGCCAAGAGGGATACAAGAACAAAGTATCTTTAACAGCCAGAAGTGTGAAGTATTTTTGGAATGTCTAATATCAGTCTTCTCTGCAGACCCAATGATTAGCTGGATCATATTAAGCACATAAATAATATTGGGTCAAAGCCCCTCATTCCCTTCTTGATTAAGACAGACACTTAAACAAACAAATCCGGGCACAGTAAACAAGGCGATTCCACCACAGATTAGTCGCTTTCTCTCTGGCCATCCCAAGGCATCCCTGGAATTTGATAAGCCACCCACTTGGCCATCCCCATTCATGTTATGTCTCTCCCTGTTTCCCTTCATCTTTTCTCCCATATCCGCTCCCTCTCTGGCTAAAGAGCGGCATTCATCGCTAATGAACTGCTGAAATCATGCAAACAGCTTTAGGAGACAGGGTAAGGGGTTGTGTGTATGGGGGGCTGGGGATGGAAAGGCAGGGGCTCTTCTCTGAATGACAATTTGTTTTTGTTTTTTTTTCTTTTTGTTTGTTTGTTTTTTTTTTGCAGTGAGAATAATAAGGAAATCCTCATTGACAAGGCAGATGAAGTGAAAGCACGTACAATATCAGAGAAGGAAGGCAAGAGGAAACAGTAGCAGACAGTGGCAAAGCACATGGTTATATGGGAAATATTCAATTGCTTCAATTGCTTTGCATTGCATTTATGAGTCAATGTTTTTCATTGCTGCTGTACATCAATTTATCCATCACTTTTTGGCATTGCAGTTACTTCATTATGCTGCTTTATCCCGGTTTTAATCAGAAAAACCATCTGAATATGAAATACTATTGGATTTGCCTCATCAAGCTCTATGAAGATGAACTCAGCCCCCTCCTGTGAGCAACCTTCATGTTATCAGATAGCACAAATAAGTGAGACCAAGGATGGCCAATGTAACAACAGAATCACAACATATTCTGTATCATCACACAGAAAATAAAAGTAAAATTGGAAAACATATTATTAGTAACTGATAACAGGAATTAATATCAAGCTTGTGTGTTGGAACATTAAAATTAGACTTAGAAGTAGAGGGAGAGAAAAAAAAGCAAAACTCAGTCTTGCAGCTTGCTCTCAGGATATAGTTTATCAGGAAATTACATGCAGGTGTCTCATAAAACAACAACAAGTAAAACAAGAAAACTTTAATGAGAGTTTATTAAAGTTCCACATGGGTCTAGTAGTCATTTCTTTGTTACAGGTGGGCCTTTAAGGTTGCTCTGTTCACTAGCAACAGCGACCTTCAGATAACAGTCAACAGGCAACAGGCAGGTTGCTTTTGTGTTCACCACCTACAGTTTTAGTGAACATGTGTGCAATGGTTACAAATGGCCAATGTGTGTGGAACACCAGTGAAGCTAATTAGCAGAATGGATGGCTTCAGGCCTCCATGTGCTGTCTCCTCCCTCAGCCCACCTTTTAGCTGTTACCAATGGTGTAGTTTTAACAAGCCCACAAAAAATAGCTGCAAATGCTGTTTTAATGTCAATGATGTTTACAGTTGCCTGATCTGAGTCTGCATTTTGTTGCAACAAAATGCTTTTGATAAATGACACAAATTATTTGACTAATGCACCCTGTCATGTGGACAGAGGGTGTGCTGCATCTCCTGCTGGACTGGCTTCTAAAATTTGGAGAGCATTAGGAGAACAATTTTCACATACCTCTTCGTACAAGAGGGACACAGCTCACAATGCACAGGTCTAATGCATCACAAGAGAGGAAGACAATGTGGAATGTTTTACCATGCACTACAGTGTGCAGATGTCCTGTGTTCATTTGGGAGGCATGCATACACTAATTGAAACACACAGAAATGAAACCTTCTGAGCTCAGCTAGTCACTTCTGTTCTGAGATACCATACTTCTTCCTTTGCTCTTCTTAGATCTGTTAGGCACATTTCTCTCCATTCATTTTTATCCAAAGCACGTTCACTGCTCAGGGAAATGTTTTGTCTGTGTCACCTAGTCAATGTTATTGGTGCTAATGATTCCTCAGACAGAAAGTATGGTTATGCTGAACTTCCTCGACATCTGTTTCTCCTGTTCACCAATTGGATGTTACCTAAACTGTTCAAGCACTGACATAAGGCTAGTACATTGAATGTACATATCTCTGAGGAAAAGATACACAGGGACAGAAGAATGCTTTGAAGCAAATAAGCAAAAAACAGCTTTATCTGTGGCATCCACTGAGTTTGGCCAGCCCCTTGCTCAGTACCAGTCCTCTTGATAAGCTCATTCCCACCACTGTATTTCTCCTGAAGTAGGTGGGTGTGTAACTGTGGTGGCAAAGGGCAGTATATTTAAATACAATTTTATTAGACCAGACCATACGCAGTGAGCACCTAACCAGAGAATTTCATCAGTCCTCTTCTGTGTCTGCTATGGGGGCTGGTTGTAGAAAGGAGAAATGAACCACATTTGGAATCCCTGGTTGAATGACTGGCAGTTTGTTAGAGAAGCTGTGAAGATGCTGGGGTTTGGTCATTCAGAAATCCCCTTGGTTATCAAAAGTACAAAAAAAGCATTCTGTTTTTTGCAGAAGTTAATGTGCAGTGCAAAATTTGTCACGTTTGAAAGCAAGACTGTCTTTTTATATTTATGCTTCCAGTTAAAAGCAGCAAGCTGCAAAATGAGAACATAGCATGGTTAATTTTGCATTTTCTTATTTATTTTCTATGTAGGTGTGATAGAGACTCCTACAGAGCCTCTCTTTGTATAAGATGACAACTGCATGCCGTCCAGATAGTGCGTGAATGAATGCATTAGCGTAACTCGAAAGCATGCTGAATATACCCCCATCTGACAGTTCTTCTGGAGCATGTTTGAACAGAGTTGTTGAATGGTGGTGGACACAGAAGCTGCCTCTGACCACATAAACCCACTGCTGATTGCTAATAAAACCCAGGCCCAATGGTGTCCCCTGGATCATGTGCCTCAAAACTCCCACAGATGTTGACCCCCTCCTCCAAAAAAGTAGGCACTCTCTTATATGGTTTTCATTAGTTGTGTGAAATGAATGTGAACTACGTTGTGTTTCTATAGTCCTATCTTATGTGTCTAACCTTGTGCAAACACCATGTACTTGATAGTCACTCTTGATTACATCTGCATTTAATGAATCACTTGTATTTGCAAACACATCCTACACATCTTTTATTGTCAGTCCAAAAGGAAGCTCAGATATCAACTGGGGTGAGGTACCTGCTCCCTGTTGCACATGTCATTTTAACATGATGATTTTTTTCTAGTTTTATCAAAATGATTACAACGGTTAAGGGTCAGTCTGAAGGATACGTTTGAGGATATGTTTGCTGAAAGTTAAATTTACCAGGTAAGTCAAAAGAGAGAATAGAATCTCCCTGTATTTTTACTGTATTACTCAAAATACACCCTGCTGTAAAATGACTTTCAGAGACGTTGCTTAGCATTTAGAATGAGATACCAGGAAGGAAAGAAAAGAACAGCAGTGGTGCTACCCTATTGTCTTACAATGACAGTTCTGCAGCCCCCTGGAACGTTTGAGAGCCCACACTGCTGGCCCTGGCCACACCAGAGCTACGCGAATGAAACCTGAGTGCTGACCGCATGCAAAGAATGGAATTGATGGCTATTTAGCTTCCTTTCCTGTCATAAGGTCCAAACAGTAAACCTATAACAGAAAAAAGAGGCTTATGGCTTGCTGCAACTGACCACACGCTTTCTCAAAAACAACATAAGAACATCACAAAGCCTTCATGTGATACACTGTAAAAATAGGAAAATAGCATGGACAAGGAAAGAGATGTCTTTTAGCAAGGTCCGAGGGGGAGCTTCCCCTTTATCTATTAAAAGTAACATCATTCAGGGGCAGAGACATTTTCTGTGTGCAAATTGTGCACATCTTCCCTCCCTCTGATTGCGTGGTGGGGCAGCCAATGGGAGGGCCCCACCACGCAGCCATTCATGAAAACCAGAGAGACACTGGCTGAATGAACAGGATGTACAGTAATATTGAGGCTATCACTTTCTAGCATGCTGTCTTCTGCAGCTTTGAGCTTTTTTCCTTTTCTAATTCACTTGAGGTTTCCATTCAGAGTGTCCATTGCAAAAATGCTGTTTTTGCTTTTATAAGAAACAGAGCTGACAAGCTTCTGTATTTCGACTGGCTGTCTGGTATCCAGGCTCAGCCCTTTACTGAAGTTCTTTTTTTCTTAAGCGATGAAGTCATTTTTCCTGCTGATTGAAATCATCTGTTTGCAGCTCCCTGACAAATTAATTGAACTTTACTCTGGTTTAAAGGGGGGTTTCTGACTTCTAACACAGACTCTGTCTGTAGTTTCTTTTTCTCTCTCTTTTTCTTCTCTCTCTCTCTCTCTCTCTCTCTCATACACGCACGCACACACATACACATACAGACTTAATTTAATCTTAAGGTCTTTAAAGGAATTCACATTTACTTGAGTTTAGTGAAAGGAGCATTTGTTCTGTTGATAACACTTCAGTTCTAAAAACGCTGTGAGAAAACTGAGTTGAGTATTTGGCTTCCATCCTCAAAACTGGTAAATGCCCCTGAAGATCTTGTCAGATTTTATGAACACCAACATAACCTCCATGAAGGTTGAAAGGAAATGGACATAAAATTTGATGTGTTTGGTACATGAGTCCCTACCTTTTTTTCTGGACAAGCTGCTTTTTAAATGTCTGTCAGAATGAGCAACCCACCCACACAGAAATATAGGGATAAAGAATGTCTGGCTTCAGGTCTGAGTCAATTGCTCTCTCTTTAGGGTTTTCAGCAGCTCTTGGCAAGGTTCCATTTGGGGGTCCATTGCGGGTCACTTCTGTTGGTTCAGGATTAGAATGTTGCCAAAAAGTAACCAATAAATAAATGAACCAACAAAGATTACAGAATTTGATTGTGCTGTTTTATTGTTTTCTGCAGGGAAAATTATATGTAAATTGTTGCAGAGCAGGGCAACACAGGTCTCCTATAATCACTGTTTCTTTGCAGTTTGAATGCAACAGCAGGGAGGAAGAGAAAATTGATAAATTAGTTTGTAGGCTGACTTTTGGAGGTATTAATAGAAGGTTTTCTCTGGCATCAAAGAGTTCTTTCTCCTCTGTTGGAGCCTCTGACTAAGTCCTGGTGCAGTCCAGATTTCCTGAGTCATAGGATGCGCACGCACCATTTCAAAACTCCTGCGTTATTCAGTGGCCATGTCATAATAGAAGCAGGAAATATTTTGGGGGATAATCGAACATTGTCATCCTGTATGTGGGATCATCACGCTGATTGCATGTTTGTTTTTGTCTCCAGTTTTTCCTTCTGTTTCTGTGGTTTTTCATTCTGTGGAGAGCCTTTCATCTTCTCCTGTCTTGCTTTTCAAAGTCCCACCCTGGAAATCCTGGGGATGCTCAGCACTCTCTTAGCTGGGCTGTTAATGGTGACGGTGGCAGATTATTTCGGACTCCACTCTGAAATCTTGTATTGGGCCCAACAGTGAGTCATTGTCCCCTGCTTTGAATAGCCAAAAACAGATTCAGCAGTTCTGAGGCAGTTTCCTGTAGATAAATGATAAGATGGAGGCCTTACTATTTTATGGTCCGAGTAGAAGAAATATTTTTTTTCTGCAGAGCCAATATTTTCATTAAGCATTTTAGAATAAAGAGGAAACTGACATTTGATATTTTGGGATTTCCTCATCAAAATGAAGCTTCCTTCTGAATTACATTCCAATCTAATATGAGTGGAATGCTACAGTGCCAGCACCCTACTATGCATCTGTTTTTTTCCAAATCATCCAACAAAACTTGACTAAAATTTGCTTAATTCACTGTAATTTTGAACATGTGGCTTTCCAGGCGTCAGCTGGTCTTAAACTACAAGATTGGAATATGATTAAATTGACTTGAAACAGACTAAACAAGCTCTCAGCTCTTTGAATCTTCATAAACAAAAATGTAGAAATAAAAAAGTTTGACAGTTTTAAAAAGCCTGTGTTGAATAAAGAAAAAGGCTTCAAACTTTCACTGTATTACTATTCACATTTAGCTTGTTACAACTTCAGGGACAGTTCATGATCAATACCCTGTTCCCTGACAATGCTTTGTCCTGAGATGTATGAATGTAAAATGTATGAATGTTTCTGCAGTTTTGCTGCAGACTTCGTGAGCATCCACCTCTGTTTGCAAAGAAAGAACAATAAGGGAAGAATGAAACTCAACTGTTTCCAGAAAACATCTGTGTGAGGGCATCTATTTGATCATGTATCATAACCAAATGCTAAACAATACTTTATGATGGTGTCAGCCCAGCCCTCCATGGACACAGAAAGGGAAATTTTCAGAGTGTGTTTTGTCAGTGAATTATCGATTTCCATGCTTTCCTCACAATTCCCCTCTGCTATCCATACATTCTCTTATATTTAGTTAGGAAAATATTGTAACAGGTAGTTGTGTTTCTCCAAATGCTGATGATCTTTCTGGCCATCAGACTAAATGCCTACTGTTAGATGGAAGGTGCCCACTCAAATCTTACCTGAGGCCACCATGTCATCCACTGTCCACCACATTGGCTATAGAATGGAAATGTTGCAATAAAGTGGTGCCTTTTTACGTGTTATCCCAATGTTAACAGTTCCACTACTTTCCAGGAGGCTCTTGACTGCCTTTTCCCAGGGTGTTGGAATAATTTTTCCATTTTTCACAATTCAAACTGGGTTTTCTGTTTTTTTATTCCCTCTGGAAAATGCACCATGCCGCACGTTCTGCACTTTGTTACAATCTCACTCATAAAAAACACTACTACAAACAAACTTTGGTTTGTTGATTTATTTAAATGACTGCTTGCCTGTAATTTGTATGCTCATTCAAGTGAGAATTAAGGCACTTTTCCCTCAGTAGTACTGATATTAACAGTGCACATTGTAATATCCAATAACCCACATGGATATTAACAAATGCCCATGACTGTTTTTAAAGGATTGAATAAATAAATGAATCAATTAATGACATTACTGTATTATTCTTGTCAATATGTACTCATACATCCAGCAAGTAGCGCTAAATACATGCATTACATAGTGATGAAATGATCATAGGCAATCAAAATATTGTAGTGGTAATATTTATGGTGGTGATGGTGGTGATGGTTAGGATGATGATGATGATGATGATGATTAGGATAAAGAGCTGAATTAAGGAGCTCTCTCTGTTGAGCACAGACCTTGTGGAGCCAAGCGCCTATCACTGACTTGGACCACTTGGACATGGCAATTCTTGGGCCCCTGAGAGAGCAGACTATCCATGGCTATTTGTAGGGGTCCTCTGGGCCCGGTGTGGGTGGCACTGAGTGCAGAGAACAAGGTCAGCCTTCAGATGTTAGGAGACAATCTGTCTTCAGGTTCTGTCCTTTATATTTCTGAGCCAACTGGGCAAACAATTGGAAAGCTATCAAAAACAACTGGAAGGCAGAGAGCCAGTCACAGAAGAACACCTTAAATCAGGTAATTGTTTGTATAAAAATTATGACCAAAATGAAATGTATTATTCTTATTCTTATTCTTGTTATCAGTGGATGTGGTAATGGAAGTAATAATAATAGTAGCACTGTTACCTCTCCTAGTCACATTAATGTGACAATTTGATGGCCCAGAAACAAAAACCCTGCTAAACTGTGACACCATCGCATTGAATGTGGTATCCAGGGCAACTGAACCATTCTGTCACTGTCTCATATACTGTTGACACACACAGGCAGACATGTGATTCTAATGTTACACAAGTCAGCCTATCATATCAAAGCATCCTGACATGTGGCCACTTGCTGGTGCACAAATTGTTAAGATGTATCAAATTGAAAACAGACTTAATTTAGTCCTAGAGTATGTCTGCCATGTATCCAGAACAGCATTCTGTCCTGGAAAGTTTCAATAAAAAGGAGCATTTAAAGGCTCACAGTTTGAAGTTGTAAACAATGCAGCCACAGGATTTCACAAGATCAGCCCCTTTGTGTTATAATTATCCACAAACATCTCCAGATGGTGTAAAAGCAGACACTCCACTGCTATTAAAACTGAAGCAATTGAGGCCAGTAAACCCATGGAAATGATGGCAGCCTTCAAATCTAGTCAGATAAAGGTCGTCAACTTTTGAAGAAAAAAGCATTTGCACTATTAGAATATGATTACTGATTGTTGTCAACATAAAGTGTTATTTTGCCTGTGTTTTCTGGGTTGTCAGCAATGGGAATTAGAATTTTGTCAAAAGAATAAAGGAATTTGGTAAAACGGCTGCATTCAACCATTTGTTGTATCAAACCCATATGGGAATGGATGCAACAATGGACTGCTTGATGTCCTGTCCTTTTTATGAGGCCCCCAGAAAGTTGTGCTGTCTCAGAGGAGAAGCAGACAAGCAAATTATGTTGATAAGTAGGGGCAATATGAAAGAACTGAGTAGGCTTGTGTGGTGAACTTCACTGTTTGGACATAATCAGGCATTAAGTTGATCAATATCTTTGCTTGCCTAATTGGAAGGTCCCAGAGCCTCTCTAGAGAAAGGAGAGCCCTACTATACACCCCCTCCCATCTTGAGACAAACAGTCTGTCTTCTTAGGACGTCACCCTTCCTTCACCCCATGCTCATTAACAGCCCGCCGTTGACATTGTTACATAAACAGGGAGCCATCCACCTGTCACACTGTGTCTCTGGATGGAAGGATGACAACAAGGACTGTCCCACTGCTGGGGCCGGGAGTGTTGGGGGGGGAGGTGCTTTGAAGAGTGGACATAAGCCTTCTCTGTTGGTCACAATAGTATGCGAATGGGCCTCTCACTGTCTGGTGTTCTCTGTCCCCTGTCCCAACCCCCTGAGACATAAATTTGGACCCCAGTCTATTGTTCCTGGAACTAGGTCAAGGGTCTAAGTAATCAAATCCAGTTAGTCCTGTAGATTGATTGGCAAAAGAAAATAAATAGGATGGCTGATGACACCATGATATTAGACATAAAATGCAGGTTACCACTACCATTGACCAGGGCATCTCCACTATGCCTGTAGATGTAATTAGTGATTTAGGAAATATGGAGGTGATTATTATGTAACTACTGTTTACAGACGGTTGTATATATTTGGGATGGTAAGATTCACCGCTTCGCATCGGTGCACTGGCATAAATGTTCATGATTCGATTGCCACGATTAATAAAGTGTGCACCGGATACAATTTGGGATGAACTCGGGATGCATCGTTTCTAACATCTTTGCATCGGTAAAATCCAATTTATTTATATATAATTATTAGTAGAGGCCCAATGCCTTTATTATTTAGAAATGTGACCAATGATTTGTGACCAATAATTTTATATTTAGATTGATTCCTCCTCTCTAAACTGTTTCTCAAGCGCCCTCTCATCTCCACTGCTGTCAGTGGCCAATTCTCGTCAAGTCTCTCGGCCAAGTCTCGCGCGAGTTGGAGGCGTGTCCAGGCGAGTCACAGATTATCATGGAAGAGGAAGAGCCACACATACAAAATATGCCGTTCCGCTATAAAGAAAAGAAACAGCATAAATGAGATGCTTACATAGTTACAGTACTAGAGAAACAAATATGTGAAGTAAAAATGGCACTTTTTTAGTTAATTTGTGATTTGCTGTCTGCTTAAGAAGAACCAAAGAAATAAAATCAAACTATCTGTACCATATTGAATTGCATAGCATCATATTCTTTTGCATCACATCGTATTGCGTTGAATCGCATTGTGTTGAATCAAATTGTGTCAAATCGCACTGCATCGCAATAGGGGTGAATCGTATCGTATCGCATTAGTAGTTGTTTCATATGTATCTTTAACGTATCAGATCATTGGCAATGCATGGAGATGTGTATCGCATCGGCCTCAGTGATGAAGATGCACATCCCTAGTATATATATATACACATACACATACAAACATATATATATATATATATATATATATATATATATATGTTTGTATGTGTATGTGTATATATATACTAGGGATGTGCATCTTCATCACTGAGGACGATGCGATACATATATATATATATATATATATATGTGTGTGTGTGTGAGGGTGCATGTGTAGTGAAGTGATTCATTTGTATTATTATTTACATTTGTACTTTTTATGTGAGATCAATCATATTCTTTGAGTTTACTTTGTTATTCCTTCACCACCATGCAACATGAATTTCAGATTTATATGGTACAGTCTGTGTGTTTTGTACATTGCAACAGAGGGAAAAATGCTTGTAGTGTATGTGATGTTAATGTCCCCTATGAATTCCAGTCTTTTTATTCACATGTTAGGGTTTTGGTGATCAAAATCCTTTTCAGGCTCACCACATCCTGTTGCATGAGTACTGAATCTGAATTATTGCATTGCATTGCATTGTCTCCATGAGTTAAGCCTTGTAATCACAATGGCTTGAATTCACAAAGTTTAAAAAGTAATTATTTATTTATTATTTCAAGGGGGCAGCTATTTTAGGTTTGACACAATCTAGTAGAGAACCAGAAATGCAAGCTGTTGTTTCAATTTTCATTCACAGTCGGAGCATGCAACAAAACAAATACAGATATTTGCCTGAAGTGTGTGGGAACAGTACTATCTAAAGTATTTATGAAAAAAGGTCAAGGCCAGTTTTATCACACATTACTCTATTTATTAATCCTGCAAGTCAGGGAAAGCAAGACAAGTCCTTAGGACCATATGGAAGGTAAGACATGTTTGGTGCTTTTATTGTGTTAAAATCATCCTCATGTTTTTAAGACTATGGCTATAAGAAAGAATGAGTCCCTTAAATAAATTATGCAGATACTATATATAGTTTTGTAAGTCTTAAATTGTGCTAAAGTTTACAGAAATTGGCAAACACAAGTCATAGCTGATTTGGATATGACTGTTTACAAAGTGTTTCCTGGGAAACTGCTCCGACAACGCAGAGTTTATTTTAGAAGACTTCTTGGCAAAGGAGTTAATTCATTTTCATTGAATTTGTTAAAATTAGAATGCCTTACTCTATGTGTTCTCATGCTGTGCTTTATACACAAGTGTACTGCGGACCATCACACAATATGGCTTCTGTGAATGGGCTGGACTTAACATTAGGAAATCAGGCAGACAATTGCAGGAAGACATTGTTTATTAACCATTCAACATGCAATATGAGAAAACATGATCTTGTGTTTTCATTATTTTATTTGTTCATGTTGCTCTTTAAGTATTCTTTTTTGAAGAAGAAGAAGAAGAAGAAGAAGAAGAAGAAGAAGAAGAAGAAGAAGAACAGCAGTGCATGTAAGTGGGTTTTTGATCTGGCCAAGCCAATTAAAGGTTTATTCCTTGCAGTAGGATGTACATGCCTGGAGGCAGGTATTGAAGGCAGCTGATGTGAGGAGATGAAAAATTATTCAAAAGATAGTTGTACTTCTAACAAAACAGAATAATTTAAGTGATAATATTATTTTTTGATTATTAGCTAATATTCAAAGTTATCACAGTGATAGTCATCCCTAAACATGCCCCTCTAATGTCTTGGTATTCTGTCTCAAGGTATTCTGAAAAATAACAATTCTGTCCCACAATGCAAGAAGCTTCAGGCGGAATATGGTGCCTCTTCCCAGGGTATGTCTCATTATTTTTACAAGGAGGATGTTGATGGCCTAGCTTCTCTTAGAAATCCCAGTGGAAAAAAGTTCTCTTCACACAGCCAAACACGTAAACGCCTGCAACAGCTGTCCTATCATCATTTTAAAACATGTTTATCTTTACATTATGCTGGCAGGCTACATAAAACATTTTTCTGTTTACATATTTACATATGCTACATCTATGAAACATCAGTGTGAAGAGTATGCATGTGCATTTAGGTTATTATCTATGATCAAATGATGTTTTCTTGCATGCCCATTTTGGAATTGGTCATCATGTAAAATGGCTGGAGTCTACATGTTCATAGCATAAATAGTTTATTTTAATTAAGTTTTTCATAACATTTGCTATTCAAGTCAATAAAACAGATTCAGGCAAAGGGGAACATATCTTGAGTGACACAGGAGAATCCAAGATCACATTCAAAAATCACTTGGCATGGTTTGAATGTGTCCCACTCTACCTCCATAAGTGCTTGTAACATAGGATGTGGAAGTTTCTCATAAAGGTGTTTCTGTTTTCTCCCCTTTCACTATTTTACACTTCTAAAATATGGTGTAGCTTTTCAGTCTATTAGAAGTCACGTTTAAAGCAATAGTCTATGTGATAGTGTAAATAGGGTCTTCATAAAAATACAAGAAACTGCATGAGTATTACATTTCTCTGGTCTCTCTTTCTTTATCACACAGACCCTAACATTTGCATGTCAGATTTCCTATATTTAGTTATTAAGTATTTAGTTTTCCACCCTCTGTTTATGCATAGAGTAGACAGAAGCCTTCTCCCCACCCCATAGTGTTTCCTGATCATCAATGTGGGAAGGTGTGGAAGGCATTGGGGCTGGTGCACTGGGGCTTCAATTTACCCTATAAACTCATAGAGCTTCTTTGTTGTTTGCATTCCTGTGCACACAGCATTGAAGAAAATGCCCCCCCCCATGTTCACCGTTCATTGACAACAAGATCCTAATTATTATTGACTGGTTCCCTTCTCATTTAAGGAATTCTCTTCATGGAGTGTTCATTAGTAGCCCACAACTATCCCTGTTCAATAGCCATGAAATATTTTGGCGCAGTAACCATGTCTGCATTTTGCAGTGGGTCAGGAGGGATTTACAGAGGCTAATAGATAAATGTGTGATAATCAATGACTGTAACATCTGTGATCTAGGGTGAAGATGGCTTAACCTATTGATCTGGCTTAAATTTAGCTAGTTCTATCATGTAGTATTAGCTCCATAGTTAGTGGCAATTATGAGGAACAAAATTTGTAATTAGAAAATCAATAGCTTTGCCAGATATAGTCCTCATGTCACCTTGTAAGCTGCAGAGCACATGATGAAATATTTTAAGCTGGCCCATGGTAGGACCATAATGTGATTTAATTGATTCCTGCCAATGAAATAATGAAGATCTTCTATTAGTTCTTCCTTAGAAAGCTGACAAGAGATAAAGGCTGCTTATCAATATTGTTAAACGTCAATGCATGGCATTCAATGGGACTATGACAAATAAGATTTTTTTTTTTCAGAAGTATTGAAGAATAAATATTATATTGCTGCAGATGTGGTTGAATTAGTTTGTCCTAAAGCTCTAGCTCAAATGTTAGCACATCTCCCCCTTTGCTTGGATATAATTGCTTGTCATGGACCTTTGGAACAGTGAAAATGATGTTAATAATTCAACCCCTCCCTAAATCAATCAGTCTGCAATAGTTCTAGGGGAAATGGGCTCAAAAGCTAAATTGCTTCCAGTATTCCAATTTCGTCTTGGAACTTTCAGTCACAGCACACGCCTGAATAAGGACTGTCTTGTTCTGTGTTTTTCTTCTCTGTGGAGGTTTCACAAACACTGAAGAAAATAAAGCATATAAATAAATGTTTATGGAACATTAAATGGTAACCACTGAGACAAAGACAAATAACAAAGCTCAGAACATTTTTGGATGAGAATACATTCAGTTCCATGTTCTGTCATTAATGCTCAATTTCCATATTGTGATCTATCTTGTTATATTTCTATAAAGCATTACTTACTCTAATATTGTCATCATTGTGATATAAGTATTATTTTCCCCAGCCTATTGTCTGACTGTTTAAAAATAAATTAGGATTTTAAATAAGTGGGTGCAAAAGACAAATCTGCTTCAAGAGGGTAAAAATAGTAAAACAATTGGAATGACGCAATAACAAAGTCAAATGTGTATTGATCTTTGTACATTTGGTTCTATGGATTGGATACAATGAGCCACGAGGCAGAGGTGGAATACAATTGAATATTATTGTGATTCACATTTTTCATTAAAGAAACATTTCTATTTTACATTTCCATTTTTATGAGATGTTTTGTTACTTTGAAGTTTGGTTGTTTCACTTTTTATGTTTGTGCCATTTATTAATATCTTATATGCAGTGCTTTCATGTGTGCAACTCTTTTTGTGTTAGGACCAGGTCCTGTAGAAGCCATTTCTGTAATCTCACCATGTTTTTGTGACATTCACTACCAAGAGAAATTACATGTCTAGTGCGCATGAGTGCTGATAAAATTTTATACATTAATTCATGGACCCACCTAATCAGTCTCAACATTTTTAGTTCTCTGGTCAATAAAACCCCATTCTGCACATTGTTTTCCATCACTCTCTGCTTCACCTTTAATAGAGCCCGCATTCCTGAGTTACAAATACTTGAGGGTTTTAAGTTTGGAAGAGATACAGGTCACTGTTTACAAGTTACATAGTGCATTTAGCTGCTAAAAATAGGTCAGGGTTGGGCATCAATACATGTCTATTTTGTGAGTTTGGTCCTAAGATGCAGCCAGCCAATGGACATTAATATGACAAAGCCTCCTTTGTGTGATTTCAGTTGTAATTCCTTTTCAGCACATCTTAATCGGATGTTTTGGAGATAATAGCTAATTTCTTATTTTGTAAAGGATGTAGCTTTTAGATTGTGATATTTGGAATGTTTTGTTTCATTTTGTTTTAGGTTTTTGCTATTTTGAACCTAATTTACCTCTGGGCCATCTGAATAAACTATAAATTGAGAGAGGAAGGTGTGGGACAAGATCTTTCACCTTCCTTTGATTGTCATCTGGAGGGTCTTGGGAGTGGGTGACGTCAGAGGGGAGTGTGCAACTCCTTTGATTGGCCAGGCCTGTGTGGCTCCAGACAGTGGAGCCTACTCTGGAAGCTGGCTGACCCATAGTTACATAAAACCTGACACTATTTCGCCACATGTGTGCAGACAGTTATTTTTAAAACACTTCCTCTCTCCTGGACCTAACCCTTTTCATTAAAAAGTATTATTGAAAACAAAGGCTATGAGTCACCACACATAGGATATGAGGCTATGAATTACCATAAATAATGACGACGAGCTATGTGTTGATAAGCATGATGCAGAGCATGAAGGTGACTGTAATGGTTATTATGATGCTGATCTATTGATGATGAAAATGACAGTGTAGGGTACAAATTATGACAAAGATTACAATTATTGCAGTCATGATGTGTCATTAACGTCATCAACACATCCTGGTCACGGCCAAATCTCGAATTAGGAGATGCACTCAACAGAGTCTCTCCCCGCTCATTCTCCTGACCTATACAGCATATTTTTTAAAATTCCTCAAGGGTGAGACGAGGGGCTGTTGTCAGCAGAGGGCTACACACGGGCAGCAGGGCCGAAGACTGGGAAGAAGGCCCTGCTTTGTGTGCCTATATAGTGTGGGCTGCAGGAATGCTGGCAGAATGTAAGGAGGGTGCTGCCCAGTGAGGGCCACCATTGTGTGCCTGTCCCAATGAGGGACCGGCGGGGTCAGCTCTAGCAAGCACTGATCCTTGGAAGAGTGGCTTCCTTTCACGCACACAGACTGACACAAAATCAGCCCCGCATGTGAAGGTCATGGCAGAGGGATATGGGTGCAGACATACGTGAATGTGATGGGGGCTATTCTTGGCAGAAGATAACGAACAATCCATTTTTATGTAACCCCCTTTGAGATGGACATCCAAAAGAGATAGTCCATAGGACTGTGTTTGTTGAGTGTTCTTTGAGAAACCCATATCCAACTTTTTTCCCCTTCAAAATAATAAACTTGATATTGCAAGTTCAAAAGTTATCTGTTCGAAGGGTTTGCAGCGTTAAGACTGGGTAAACAAGAAATAATGTATGTACAGAAAAATAATAAGGCATTTCACTTCTCTTTGTGCCTTGGAACATTGTCCTCCTCCTTAGGTGAGTAGATAGAGAGTACACCCACCTCAGTAAAAATCTACCTGTGTTCATTTAATTTTTGTTCTCAGGTTGTCTTTTTTTGCATAAAGAGACCACTTAGCAAGGGTGCTTATTGAGCCGCAGAAATCCCTGGAGGTAGGAACCAGAAAATGAATTGTCCTTTGCCTTTATCAGCTTTTAGCGGGAACATATGCAATAAAGAAAGTGGCAGTTCAGTAGAACCAGGACTATAAACACTCTTCAGAAGCACAAAGACCCAAAGGTCAGAGGGCATATTGTGCACAGCAAAAGCTGTAAGACACATGCAACAATGGCCTGGGACTAACCTGCACAGAAGTTTTATAGAATGTTTTAGAAGGGGAAACAAGTCATCTTAAATCGACAAATGGCAGAGCCTGCAAAAGTCGTCTTTTTGTATTTTTTTTTCCTTTCTTATGGGTTGACGAGCAACTGAGTGATTTGCAGCAGAGAAGAATATCACTTGGGTCTTCTGAGCCAAAATGCCCCCTCCCTGAGACCTGACAATGGTGGCAACTCAGTAGGTCCAAAAGAGCCTCCTATAAATCAACACGAACAATAAGAAACAACAAGACCAACAATTAAAGTACCACAGTGCCTGGTGAGTAGCAGACCATTAAGAGACAACTCAAAGTTAACACAGAGTGGGTTTTAATGAATGTAAGGGGTTTTGAATAATGGTGCATAAATAGAAATGATTACTGTTGTTGCTGTTGGTGTTTTTGTATACTGTCTGTTCATTTGGCTGGTTTGTAACATGTGCTAATCCAGACTCAATAATAATTTAATATTTGTCTGTGTGTTTTATTTTATAACTGTTCATAAAATGAGTTGTTTCAAAATATCCAAGCTGTTTCACATTATTGGGATTTCAGGTTTAGTTAAGGAATGTGATACACATGATCACTCTTACTCACCTCATTGTATTGATGTGTCACCCTTACCATTTACAAGCAATACAATAAAGTGATCAACACAAAGGAGAATGAATCAACATGAATCTGTATGTACTAAATAATAATAATAATAAACATATGATTATATATATATATATATATATATATGTGTGTGTGTGCATAGTGGTTAAGGAGCAGGACTCGTAACCGAAAGGTTGCCGGTTCGATCCCCGCTGGGGCGCTGCTGCTGTACCCTTGGGCAAGGTACTTAACTCCCAATTGCCTCAGTAAATATCCAGCTGTACAAAATGGATGACATTGTAAAGAACTATGTAAGCTATGTAAGTCGCTTTGGATAAAAGCCTCTGCAAAATGAATAAATGTAAATACATATATATATAGATGAGTGTAGTGAAGATGCAAAATCCTTAAATAAATGTGAGCAAGCATAGTTTCGTTCCAGACACAGTTGGTTGAGAACAGAGCCTAAAGTCAGAAACAGGGAGTGTTACATTATTTCAGTTAAGCTGAGCCTAACCCATGGATAAGTAGCTCCACTGGAAATGTATCCCACAGACAGAGACTACCTGAAGAGGATCACCTTTATTCCCATTTCTGGCTGGGTCAAGGATAATCCATCCCAATGTGTTACCTTGAAAGTCAAAAGAAAACCATGGATGCAATGTGGTATTACACATGGGCTCACATAATCTCTTGACTGAACTCAACCTCTCCACAGACCACTCAAACACGATAAGGGCAGATGGGACAGTGGTAATGCCCAAGAAAAGAGATTCTGGTCATGACCTTCTTCATCCTATTAGCAGTGGATAAGGAGATGGACATTGGATTGACAAGCCCTGGACTCCTGGACAATAAATCTGACTTGGGACTTCACTGTAGAAGGCTTATGTCCCTCAGGTTGGGACATAGAATTATGGCATGACCCATTATTTTTTTAGAACACATATAGATCTATAGATGAAATATATAGATCCATGTATGTATGTATGTATGTATATATGTATGTATGTGTTAGGGGTGGTAAGATTCACCAATTCCCATCGGTGCACCGACATAAGTGTTCACAACGCGATTGCCCCGATTAATAAAGTGTGCACCGGATACAATTTGGGATGAACTCGGGATACATTGTTTCTAACATCTTTGCATCGGTAAAATCCGATTTATTTATATATAATTATTAGTAGAGGCCCAATGCCTTTATTATTTAGAAATGTGACCAATGATTTGTGACCAATAATTTTATATTTAGATTGATTCCTCCTCTCTAAACTGTTTCTCAAGTGTGCTCTCTCATCTCCACTACTGTCAGTGGCCAATTCTCGTCAAGTCTCTCGGCCAAGTCTCGCGCGAGTTGGAGGCATGTCCAGGCGAGTCACAGATTATCATGGAAGAGGGAGAGCTACATGTTCCGCCGAATTGCTACAAATCAAATGTCTGGCGACACTTCGGATTTTTCAAGATTCAAGAGAGACAGACAATTTGACAAGACGCATGCAATTTGCAAAATATGCCGTGCCGCTATAAAGAAAAGAAACAGCATAAATGAGATGCTTACAGAGTTACAGTACTAGAGAAACAAATATGTGAAGTAAAATGGCACTTTTTTAAATTTATGATTTGCTGTCTGCTTAAAAAGAACCAACGAAATAAAATCAAACTATCTGTACCATATTGAATTGCATAGCATTATATTCTTTTGCATCACATCGTATCGCGTTGAATCGCATTGAGTTGAATCAAATCGTGTCTAATTGCACTGCATCGCAATAGGGGTGAATCGTATCGTATCGCATTAGTAGTTGTTTCATATGTATTTTTAATGTATCGGATCGTTGGCAATGCATCAAGATGTGTATTGCATCGGCCTCAGTGATGGAGATGCACATCCCTAGTATGTATGTATGTTTGCATATATATATTACAGCTGGGAAAATTTGAAAATATTATCAGAAGTTATGCATGGACTATACAGTCTTTACCTATTCAATTTTCCCTTGAAATAGTCTCTGTATTCCCACAGTTGTGTGGAATAAGTCATGCAAGATTTAACATTACTGATAACCCCTAAACAGGAACCAGAATTCCCTTTTGGCAGGAAGTTCCAGTGATTCTTTTGTGCAATCCGAGGCCTTTTCCAGTTGGGCCGCAGTGGTCATAAAATCTACGATTAGACTGTCAGAAAACTGGCAGCACAGGACAGTAGGAGAACCCCATTCCATCCTATCGCCTGGCTCACCTGAACTCCAGCCAAGAAGGCTTCTCCATTGTTTGCACTCCAACCGCTCCCCCCAACATCTTCCAGCTGTGGCATTTTTCTGATATGTGCTTATTTACACCAGGGACTAGGCTGTAACCAGCGGAAATCTCCTCACTGCATACGCTAGAAAAGGAGCAGGGGAAACTCGCAAGAAAAGGTGGCTTTTTTTGAAAAGGGTTTGCAGACCCTTTTCAAAGGGAAATACATCTACTTGGTTTGCTTCTTGGTAAACTTTATACAGCCCTGCATAGCTATTTCAAGATTCCAGGAAAAGTTGGTAGATGATGAGAGTCTAAATGGATCTGGAGTAGATCTGTGGAGGGTTGTTTCTGAAGCGGCCAGTGGTCACTGGCTGGTGAAGAATGGAGGAAATGGCACATGTAGAAATACTGTTTCTGTGCTGAAGAGCTGGAGGAGCTGGTGGAGGGGCAGCAGCTGCTGGCCTGTTATTTCCCAGGCTTCTACTACCTCCCTCTGTGCGTGATGTCATTCAAGACCATGCTGCCAAGACGGGGGCGGAGCACAGCGGCTGGCCCCCTGAGCGGGTCGGGCCGCTGGAACCAGAACACAACCCCCCAAAAAAACAAGCCCCTCTGATTAGGGGCTCAACTTAGATGAAAGGCGGCACGACCAATCAGTGATGAGTTATAGGCACAGAGGGAGGAAGTCGGGCAGCCACAGGCATTTTCTGCTGTCTAGCTGTTACTATTGAAACGTTACCAGAAACAGAAACAAATAATAAAAAAGAGAGCGGTGATGGGGGGAGGCGAGCTTTCTGTGGAAAATGTTATTACAATCAACTCAGTTTTAGTACAGCAGCATCCCAGAGCTGGAAAGACAGGATATTTTTTTGCTTTTCACAAAAGCGGCAATGGGATTCAGAGCAAGCCTTTTTGATGCTTCCTTCTCCTTAGTCTTGCAGGAAAAATATGTAAAAACAAATACTTTTGTTGCAGAAAACTCTGGACCACAGATACTGAATAGCAGCAATATTCAGGCAGGGTTGCTAGTGTGAATGATTGAGGTTTTTGAACCCATCCCAGGTACCCTTCTAGACTTTCGCCATTTCACTGGCCCCTGCAATAGCACACAAAGCCCAGATGCCATTACACATGCACTAGGGATCCACCTTGGAGGATGTGAAACTGGCCAACTAAGAATTGACCAAGCAAGAATTGAGCATTTCTTGCAATTGATTCATACCAAACTGAGCTCAGGTAAAAAGCTAACACTTGTGAAATGATACACAGCATTTTCAATATTGTCATTGCCCCAATTGTCATTATTCTTTTTGAATTATTACAATGGGTTGTACATAATAGATACAGTAGTCTGTTTTGGCTGATGTCACTGCTACAACAACTTATAATAGTCATATGTACCCATACATTGAGGGGTAGGGTTCTGTGTGCAAAGGCTAGAAAAAAAACCCGCTCTTCAATTTAGGGATGTGCACGTACCCAGTTTTAGGTTGCGTTCAACATTGTCTTAACTCAGTGACAGTCCTTGGATGTGATTTTTACCATTGAATGATTTGAATGAGTACTAAGTACAACCAAACATTAATTCAAGCTAGTATCTGTACCAAATCATCAATGAAAAAAAAAAACAGAAAAAGCAAAAGTTCAAAAAAGGCCAATTTTTTAACCAACAAACAAGGAACCAGCCACAGCACACAGCCAAACCAATTCTATCACCCTGGTTCTGCAGTCACACACCTGTATTTAATAGGCTTGATTAGGCAGGTGAGGCTTGTTAACTAATGGCTGGCTTACAGAGAATTTTACAAATTGACACATAACAAAGAAACAATTTACTAGTTAGGTAGCACTTTTGCTATCAAATACAATGGATTCTAACCTTGTGATAGATAAATTTTAAACAGCAAGGTCTTTAACTGAGAAGAACTTACGTGATGCATTTGGCTGTCTAATTATCTCTGTCATTCTCTGTATATACTATGATTGATTTCTCTGCAGTCCACTCTGTGAAACATTGATTCATACAGCACAGGAGTACTATAGTGATGTATAATGGACCATCTTAGCATGGATATCTGGTGGACCACAGCACAAGCCAAAGCAGGAGGAATGCTGCCATGATGAAAGTTCAAGTGTTTAAAGCATTGTGGGTAGTGTTGAGACAGGGTTGGGAATAATGATATGGTCCTTGCAGCAGGGCAGTCCTTTTAACTCCCACATTTCATTCCATTCCAGCTCTGAAATCAGCTCTATTGCCTCTCTGTAGGGGCCACTCTTACACCTTTTCCCAGGTTGTTTTTGCATGCATTTACCTGGCCTCTGAGTGATTAAGGGGACATGGGAAGAGGCGTTGGATGTAAACAGTGGAAGTTGGCACGGCTGCAGGGGAGGCCCCACGTCTGTGTCGCCTCTCAAACGTGGCAAGGGGCATGCAAAAGTGGTCTCAGGGAAGGCTTTGAGCGTACGCCATGAAATAGTTGTGGACGAGCTGGGGAGGCTCCCACACTCTTGGACAGAGATGACACAGCTGCACTATTACGTTCACCACAGCAGGCCTCGCCTTCTTTTCCCACCCCCCTACACCCCGTCCCCCACCCCTGACTCCAGGGAGGTTTACTGTATCTGTTTTGCATTCTGACTTCCTTATGAGAGTAATCTCTCAGCAGACAGGCATTAAAAAATAAGAAGAAAAACATGGGGTCTGGGCTTTCATCTGTTCCCTGCCACACTCACTGTGCCTACAAAGGAGTTGCTCGCTACCAGGGCTCGTGTCTCTCGTGTGCTTGTCTCTCATCTGGGGTATAGCTGAGAGCTCCGTTGTTTATTTTTTCTTAAGGGTGGCAGCACCACCAGACTAAAGATAACAGGGCCTGCAAAGAGCAGTGGTTTGGAAAACTGGAAAAGAAGTTGGAGCTAAGCTTGACTTACAGATGACTTACAGTGTTCTTGTTTTGATGCTGTTATAGTTTTTGGTAAGATGAGCAAGGACAGTTTCCTGGTTTAGCACATGCCACCAGATTGATTATGTAGTATTGATAATTTTGTGAAATCCCATCTGACTGCTGCAGACATGTGACTTTTGTTTCAAAGAGTATCCATTTTACCACATGTAAACACAAAATGGTTTAGGTTGTCCTTCAAAGAGTTAATGATTAATGAGTGTAGTTTAATTAGCATACATTGCTGACTCGGTTTAGGCACAGAAGAATCAATATATCATTCTGTTTTGTCTGCAAATGTCTCTCATAAATCCAGAGTCTCGTAGTCAAATAATAGTCAAAGGGGATCAATAAAAACCATTTTGACGGACAAGTATCATGATTATTATGCCTGCTGAGAAAAAAGCCATGTGCTGATTTTTAGGGGTGACTTTGATTGGGTATTAGAAATCAATGAGAGATGAGCTGCATAAAATTAAGCAAGCAAATGTTGTCTGATAGCACAATCTCTATGTCTTTCAGAGGGTAAGCCTCAACCTTTCTGATTTAGTGTTTCTCTGTTCCTCTTTGTATATATTTTTAAGGTATAGATTACATAGGATCTTAACATTAAACATATGTCTATCTGGTTGTAATCTTGATGTTATGATTGGAAAACATGCCTTTGCAATTTTTGATAAGCAGGCGAGCCAATGCTCATGTTTCCTATGGCCCCTGTCTCTCTGTGCAATTGGCCATGAGACCTGACTGTCCATCCTCGCTCACATATTTTGATAGGAAAAGAAATGAAACCCTATGGGCTAAATTACATTCTGTGGTTGGGTAACAAAAAATACAACAGCTTGACAATCAACACACGTGTGCTTAAGAGTTTTGTGATTTTGAGAATCTGCTGGAGAGAGAGAACAGAAGAGTTTGTTGAGATATGGGTACAGCATGTATAACTCTGATGAGAGGGAGGGCCACTTCATGGTGTGTGACCTGAAGAATCCCATCTTAAACATGATCAGCCTGGAATAGCCAGATGACAGCCCATTCTTTGAACCAGGTTTACACCTTTGCTTCCTACAGTGAACCAACAGGAATGCTCTGTTCCTCCTTACACGGAGGAAACAGCGGAAATATCACATTTTAAGACAGAGAGCAGATAAGGTTACAGAAAATGTTAGATGCATATCCATAGATGTGTCCTCCCCACAGCAACCCCCTGCCCCACTCCATTCACCTTTGTTATTCAAACCTGGACCGTACAATTATTTCTGTTTCTGTTGATTTTCTATCAAGTTGTTATGACAATTGCTCTGAGGTTAGCATGTGAGATTATCTGGTCTGAATGGCTATCAACTTGGCATTACATGCAGATGAATGCTTGTGAAATGAGCACCTGATCTATGGCTATCTATGGCTGTTGTATGTGCTAGTGCAGTGTTTATGGAGCACTGTTTTTCATATCCTTCAAAAGAAGTTGGAAGGCTTCAGCTGTTTCACACTTTTATTCTTTTTACCAGAAAACAGCAAAAAAGGAGACGAAGATTTTAATAAACAAGAGAAAAACAGCAAAATTACTAAGAAAGAAAATTAGAAAAACATTTTTGTCTTTATTTTGTTTTTTGTATCATTGTTTAACAGGGAATCCCAAGTTACAGAAATCTGCAGGACGGATGGTGCACTCTTTATAATTTATCTCATAAATGCTAATTAGAGTGAATTAATTAGGATAACAAGGAACAGAGTGGGGAGGCAAGTGCACTGTCAATGATTCTAATTGAGTTTTGGCAGGTTGGTTGTAATAATGCCAGGCCACATGGACGTACACGCTGGCATGCATTCAAAGCTGCTCTGCCAGATCGCCAGAGCTTTCTGGAGATTGTGGGTTTGGATTAATTGTATTATGCCAAGGACCTCAGGCTTTACCACATTAGGAACCAATCCTGTGCTCTACTGGGTCCATTGTGTACAGAGCTCCAGTGCTGTGTGTGTATATGTGCATGTGTGTGCGCGCGTGTGCATGTTTGTGTTTGTATGGCACACATTGTCCTTTTAGCTGCATTTTGAGAGCTGGCAGAAGTTGAGAAGTTCCATGACATTGTCGGTCAGTCAAAGAATGTCCATGACATTGTCAGTCAGTCAAAGAAAAAAAAAAATTTGGTGCATGAACAGCTGTATTGTCATTTAATACACACACACACACACACACATATATATATAGTATACGAGACCCATGACTGCAAACATGCATAAAGCGACAATTCCAATGCTTTCCTAGCACATCATCAAAGCTGATCACACAGAAAGGCATCTTCTTTCAAACTCCAGTTGAAACCATGCCCTCAGACTGCAATCATAAATCCCATAATCTGAAACAATTTAGGGGGCTCTGCAAGTGTGCGAAAGCAAGGGCTACTCTGACCACTCAGTCAGACGGGCAGATAAAAGCACACTTTCCCCATTAAAAAGCCATCAGACCCTACAGAAAGAGAGAGCTGCATGTTCCCATTCCCAGCCTCTCAGGATATGTGAAGATTGATCACACTGGCCAAAAATAAAAGATCATCTCTTATGGATAAAGGAGCCCAGGTACACCTTTTTCAAAATCAGCTTTTCCTTTCCTATTTTCTATAGGCCTTGTTTATTACTATTGTGACTGCCCTATGATGTCATCTCTGTTTTAACACATTGCAGATCCTGTTGAAGATTGGATGTGATCTCTCAGAGTAGGGAGTGTGTGTGTGTGTGTGTGTGTGTGTGTGTGTCTGTTGCTCCTGGCTGTCTGCATACAGGTTGAGGGTACCAGAGATAGATTTAAGGCTCAAGGGAGAGGGTAGGTAGTAGATGAAAGTCTTCATCATGTCTCCTTTTTCAAGGACTTTACCCCCCCCCCCCCTTTCTCAAATGTAGTGGAATAGTTGCCTATAAAAGGTACATTATTAAAATCTCTGAGGTCCACAGGGCCCCTCCTCTAATGGGACTGAGAAGCCCTGCTGCCACCGTGGGACCGAACGTGCAGCAGGAACCAGAATGGGCTGCACTGTGTGTGGCATGCAGTGGCCATTCCCCTCAGTCCCTTGGCCTGAGGAGGCTGGCAAGGCCCTCTCTCACACTTCACTCAGGGGCTGCAACACATAAAGGGGGATTCCAGCTAATTGGCAAGTTAGGTTTTTAATTCAAAGCTTCACCTTCCAGGCCCTTGCTGCAATTCAGCCAGAAGGGACACAAAGAGGTTTTCAAACAATTTCACTTGTGTATGTTTGGAGGTCAAGGGGAAACAGAAACAGGCTTTGGCTGCAGGCACTTAAATATCAGTCCAGTCAATTACAGTCACCGGAGGATCAGCCATGCTGAGCTGCCAGTAATTTTGTAATTGAAAGCATGCATGTGTGGGACCACTGCTTTGTGTGGCTGTTTAGATAAGACTCAAGAGAAGGGCAGGGGGAGAGGGGCTGGCCCATTGCTTTAACAATCCAGTTTGCTTGGAGAAGGAAGCCCTCATTACCACTGAAGAGAAAGAAAAACAATGCTTAGTCTTATGCAGATATTATTTCCATCTGAAACCAAATTTTGTGATATACCTGTATCCAAATGCCAGACTAAGCATCTTCATATCTATCAGTGACATCTGCCAGGAAGCTTTCCCCACAATGGATCTTGACTCCCATTCATACATTTCTGCTCCTTTTTCAGTCTAAATTCACAAGCAGTTCAAAGCTGACTAAATTCATATTCAGTAAAGGCATGTGTCAAAACCTGATTTAACATTCTTGCACAGTTTCAGCAGTAAGTCTGAACAAGGAAGCATCTTGAAAACCAAAGCAGCAGAAGAGAACCAGAGAAAAATCTGTGTTTAATGTAAATTTCCAATTAAAGGCCAATTCTGATGGTCTTGTGCAACCAAACATTTGAGCACCACTCTTAAAGCCACTGTTGCCTAAATGTATTTATTTGATTGATTGTTGGGTAGCCTGTGACAGGTAGAATACAGCAACCAATAGCCCCACTGGTGTGTGTTAACACAGAATGAGAGCAAATACAAAACAACAATAATCATTGTTGAAGCTCAACATGCAGGTGTGTAAGAGTAACTTCATCAATTAAAGGATCATTAAAAGCTGTGGGCCCCAATGGGACAGTCCCTCTTCTTGTCAGAGTCTGGGGGCTTACTTCCACAGAGGCACTGCGGTCCACAATCAGACTGCATACATTGTCAGGGTGTGAATGTCTCTTGAATGTACACAAAGGTCAGGAAATTAGTACAGAACACAAGCAGAGATAAGCATTTGGGCTTAGCACAAAGTAGATACTATCATACTTTTGAATGCATTTCACATTGCATCCATATCCAGTGTGGCAACCTGAGAATAACCCCCCAGTATATTTTTAATGAAGCTAAGGTGGTCATTACTCATGCTCACTGTTTCCATTGTGCAGTGATTTGAATAGACAAATGTCCATTCTAATATAGAAAACACTAAGACTGGAAAAAGCTCACTCAGCAGAAAATGGACTTGGCACAGGGGATGCAAAAGCAGTCTACATTGGTCCAAGTAAATTTTAAAAACCTAAAATAAGCTCTTCAAGTCTTTAAATTAAAATTATGTTTGTCTTCCTATTGGAAGCTTGGAAACGAAATATTATACATCTCACTTTGCCACATTAAATTCTGCTGTCCATTCCCTGTGATGTTGTCTTATTTTTTGGAAAGCAAAGTGTGAAGGCCTGGGTCCCATGTCATGAGTGCTGTGCTCTGTGTGTGTGTGTGTGTGTGTGTGTGTGTGTGTGTGTGTGTGTGTGTGTGTGTGTGTCTGAGAGAGAGAGAGAGAGAGAGAGAGAGAGAGAGAGAGATTGTGTATTATGTGAAAGGGATTTCAGTCACATTTTCCTGGCAGTTTGTAGCTTGAAGAATTGAACCACAAAAAACTGCGTTTCTAAAGCTCCTTCCATTAATTAATGAGAGCAAAAATGTTTGTGCAACTGTCAGTGACAGCTTTCTTCTCAAGATGCTTTGTCAAAGTAGGAAACACTTTTGTAGAATGACTGCACTCTGTTAGAAGCTCCTGTGGTAGGGGCAGGATGGTAGAAGGCGCAAACGTGTCTCCCTCTGACAAAAACGCGAAGCTCCATAAATATGTCACAACAATCACTTCATAACATGCATGTCACAAAGCTTACACAAGTTATTGTGTTTTCAGTTATAACATCAATTTTATATTTGGTTCCCACTAAAGAAATTTTATTTGCTGTCTGGTAAAGTAACATTTTGTTGGTCGTCACACTGGATACTTTATGTAGCTGTCTCAGCAGCCACAAGAATTGCTGTATCAGCAGCCACAAAAATTTGATAAGTTATAACTGTTATGGTATGTATGTTGCCATACAATACCACCCCCAGAATGTCTGTGGAATGTATCGTAAAGGACACTTCACTTTCAAGTGGAGGTAGCAATGACGCGAATCACTTGGCAATCTCATGATGGGCCTAAGACAATGTGCCGACCACAGCAAGAAAACAATAATAATATTACTCAATGAAATTTAATAGTAGCTTTCAGTAATCCTGTGCCCCAGAACAAAATGCTTTGTCATGAGTAACACCTCACAGCTCCACCTCAACCCACAAACCTCTCAGTGAATCTGGACTGAGTATGGAGGGAATTCTTAAATTCCCAAATCAGCTCTCACTGCCAGTTGTGAAGAGTGTCGAATGAAAATGGAATGTCACATTTTTATAGGGAGGTATATAATAAAATGATGTATGTAAGTGTAAGTATGTAGACATGCAGTAAACGTTTCAAAATCATCTCTTAAAGTACAATTGTTTACCTTCTGCTAAATATCATGTATCGCCAATATCTCTGCTCAGTACTTTGTGATTCAGTTTATCTTCCCTTTAGGGTTAATTACTTGTTAATTATTAGTGTTTTGCATGATCTGATATTTTGTGCCATCTGATATTTTCCTGGTCAAACAGTCTCAATAGTTAGCTTCTTGTTTAAGATTGTCTTTTGGACTGAAGTAAAATGTCCCCAGGCTGCTTTACGCACAACCGACACAAAGAAAATTTTAACAGGTACTCAGTAACATAACATACTTTTTCATTTGCTTTCAAGCATTCAGTGGCATTAACTTACAGTGCTGTATGACAGTGAGTCATATTGCAGATTGTGTACACAAAAGACACGTTTCACGTTTTATCAAGCATTCAGCAAAGCATCTAAATTCAAACCTTTTTATTGTAGTTGCAGTATTTCATTCCATTTGTTTTCAAGTTTCCTTACAAGGTTATGCCAGTTGTTCATACTCTAGTCTGTATGCAGCATTCCTTCTCATAAACCAAACTACCAGAACCACCGTTGCATGCTTAAACAAGAAACAATGATTACCACACATTTTTTCATTGTTATTATTAAGACTTGTGTTCTCAATCATGGGAACACTATGCATCTTGCCCGTGGTAGGTCAGCATTGTTGTGAAAGGCAGAGCAGAGGAGAGATAAATCCAAACAAGTTGTCAGCTGCTTCAAAAAGCTTTAATTTTTTGCCCCTTTTATAATGTTTCTAATTATTACTCCCTGAAATCTCATTTATTTGAGGGGGAACGTCCTGTGCCAATGATTGCTTTACCCGCTGTGCATGCTGGAGCTGTCAGAGCTGTAAATATCTGTCAGGACAGCCTATAAAACAGGCTGGGGGCTGCTTTTATGTGCGGTGTCTTATGCAGGTCTGGCTGGCCCGTGTAAGCTGGAGAAGCATAGGTGATTTCATGCACACTCTCGTTTCTCAGGATCTTTGCCCCTCTACATCAAATGAGCAAAAACTTTTACCAGGACCCAAATTCATGGGTTTCCCAGATAAAAGAGAGGCAGGGGTCATTGTTCACCCCCAACCCTCCCTCTGTCCCTTTCTCTCTCTATCTCTCTCCGTCTCCCTCCATTCATTTCATCCTGACCTGGACTAAGAGGCTGGGGCTCTGGCCATAAATGCAGGCATATGGGTGGAGGGTGAAAAAATGCAGAGGTCAATTAATGAGTCACTTGCAAATATGTACGGGGAGGTAGTACGGGATTGGCTCCAAGGGAGGAGTGAGATGACTAGTGTTGTAGGCTTGCTGTGACATTGCAAAGGATTGTGCTTTGTAGTATGTACTGACCATGGTGCCTTTATTCCTTTATTTTGTTCCTAAAATGGGACAGTGTGAAGGAGAGGGTAGACCCTCATGCCCCTCATGCCGCTGTATGCATGTAAATAGTGGAATGTCACACCATTGGCCAGTCAACGCACCCAAATCCCCTTGCTGATGGCCCAGCCACTTCCTAATTTGTTTTCAGAAAATAAGGATCACTTTATGCATAAGAACAAAATAAATATGAAAACACTGGCCACCAGCAACACCTCATCTACTTTAATACCAAGCTTTACAATGGAAAACAGATCTTTTGAGTATCTGTCCGTTGATGTTAATTGCAGCCTAGCTACATTCCGTCTGGAGTATTTTAACTTCAGTAAGTTTTGCATTCTTATTGCAAAGTTGTCCATGAAAATAAGTCCATTAATATCAATACTATGAATAATAAACAAATACACATAGTTTACTTCTCTTTATGTATTCGTTTACATGACGCAACATTTGCTTACACTCCTATCCAGAACAACCTACATATCTTAAGATGTTTACTTGTCAATTTAGGAAGCTGGATATTGACTGAAGTGATTCATTTACATTTACACTTATTCATTTGGCAGACGCTTTTATGCAAAGCAACTTACAAGTGAGGTACAATACAACACAAGCGAAAAACCAACTTAAGTACCTTGCCCAAGAGTACAACAGCAGCAGCATTCTTGGAATTCAAACTGGCAACCTTTGGGTTACAAGCCTTTCTCCTTACCTTGCATGTTTTGGTGAATATTATACCCTTAATGAGGAATGAGGAATGAAACAAATAGAAAGAATACACAACTTGTAACAATCAATGGACAGCGCTTTGTTAGTGACATTCTTGGCTTATACATGGGCCATAGCCTCATAGCCAATCATTAAATTACAATCATACATTAAAAAAAAGTAGAAGTGGGTAGCTTGAGAAACTGGCCCTTTACAGTACTGAGGAGCAGGCTTTTAGGGGTGAAGAAACTGCCTAGGAATGCGCTGTCGGATCACTTTGAACTCGGGTGCATTGTAAGCTGCTTGGAGAAGGTTTGTTCGGATTTCAACGAAAGGTCACATTCCCTGGCCCTTGGTGAGCATTATTAATATTTATAAGGATTTAATGCCAGAGAAACATCCTACTACCCCTCCTCCAGCTGCCAAGCTCATAGCAAGGCGAAAAAATTCTCCATAGAATTTTTCTTTAAAACAACAAAATCCTTTACAAAAAGACTTTTCAAAGGCCTAAAAGTAACTGTAGTTATATAGAAAGAATTTATGACAGGAGCTAAATCAAGTGTCTTAGATCACTTGATAGTTCATCTTCTGGTCTTTGCAAAAATTTTCAATTTAATTCATTGTTAGATTGTCACTTTCATTGAGACAGTTTTCCCTAAATTTAGCCTACTCGTCAATTCCACATTTTTTAATAATGTAACACATTCATTTCAAATGACAGAATTATTTGTCCCAATTTGTACTAATTTAAAATCCATTAACATGATTATGAACTGTAGTCTTACAATGTGGGTTCATCAGCTTTGTATGTGATAAACACAGCTTGCTTATTTTTTGTTTGTAAAATGGAACGAGGTGGATGAGCAAAAACCTACAAAGGTGAAGTGATCACCCCCAGGCTTTTGCAGAAAAAAGCTTGAGTGAGATAAACAGAAATAACCTGATTAAAGCCACGCATCGATTCTCCTCTTTGTTTGTTTGTTCTTGGTTTTGTCTCTGACCCGGCCCACACTTAAAATGGGATTACGCCCTCATCCAAGGGGAGAACTGGCAGCTGGAACGCCGAACTTCCACAATACGCCTGGGATCACTGTGCTGGAGGTGCAAGATGCGGGGGCGGGGGGACTGCTGCAAATAATGAGCCTGTCCAATGTGGTTCTGATATGCAAAAGACACTGGGAGGATGAGCATGGGCCCAGAGAGCAGAAGGTGTCATTTAAGACTTGAGAACTCTGTTGGAATTTCATGCGTCTGATTCAGAGGGATGCTGCTCGGAGAAAGAGAGATCAAACTTTCATGCCCTATTATGTCAAATAAAAGGGCTCATGGTGCAAATGCCAGCAGTCCTCTGGGTTATTATGTGGGGTGAAGGCCCCCCAACATTTACATGAATGTGGCTGTTCCCAAGCCAAACAAAAAGACACAACACTGTAATACTGTGAAACCATGGCCTGCATTTGCACTCAGCAAAGGTAATACTGATTGCAATGCATGTGAATATCTAAAATCCATGCAGATGTCCCTTTCATGAGCAGAATCCACAGATGTGATACAGAGTGCTGCTCTGGTAGGTTCATCACTTTGAGGAAGGCATATGCTCTCTTTAATAAGCAAAAGATTAGTTTTACTCATTGTAATTGTACAAATAATGTAAAATGGTAGCTAAAGCCACAGTGCTAAACATTATCAGTTCTGCATGATGATCACATTAACTCCTCTGTGCAGTAGGCCCACATTTGACCTTCATGCTCCAAGTGCAAAGGATGAGGGCTGATGTTCTGTTTACTCTGTTATGCCTGCAAAACATGCACATGGGGTGCTCCAAACACTGAAAGATCAGCACACGTCTGTGTTCTGGGTACAGTCTTGTCATGCCTGTCTGTTTTAAGAAGATATTTCAGCTTTTCTGCAAAGAAAGCCCTTAGTAACACTTCACAGACAGACTGTAAATTCTACTCTCAGCACATGTATACCTGTCTTTGAATGAATGGTCTGCATTTGCCAGTTTATTTCATGTACATTTCTTACAATGTTATTGTTGTTCCTAGTTTCTGCTCAAATTATAAAAAAATAGTATTTTGTGTATTAGATCAAGTCACAGAAGGTGTTATTTAGTATATAAGTAGGTAGGCAGTTGTACCTATTCATTCTGGAAGGAAACTTCAAGCATGTAAAAAGTGAGTAAGTAACACTTAACTGACATATCATATATCATCATATCATAAGACAAATGCAGAAACATGAGCCACAAAGTATATTAATTGTTTATATTTTCTTCAAATATGTGTCAAGGACACCCTCCATGGATATATGAGTCATATTGCATGAATGAAATCAAACAGAACAGCTTTGGTGGAGTATGTTATCATGTTAAGTAAAATAAGACACTTTTTTGCAAGTAATAATGTTATTTGCTAATGTGTTAGGCTCAAGTACAAAAATGATAGTTGACACAAGGCTGTTCTAATACATTCAGTCTGTCCAAAAGACACAGACTCCTGCTAAATCTCTGTGTGTTTATGACCTTATAAAGACTTTGCTGAAAAAAAAAAAAAAAAAGTTGAGCATGCTGCTGGCATTTTGTAAAGTCCAGGCAAAATCATGCAAAGTTATGCAAAGACAAAATCTGGAACATGTCAGACAGGTTCAATATTTTCATGAAGGTGCATAAAGTCATAGTAACCTCCTCTGTTTTTCGCTCAGGGCACCATTATTGTATTGCATTTCCTGATCAAAATTATGAAATCTACCTCAGCATTCTAACTGAATCAGAATAAAAGAAGCCTGTGTTTCATTTGACTGTCTGGCTTTGCTTCAGAGCCTGGTACTTTCCTCATGACAGTCTGAGCAAGGGGTTTGGATGCCTTTCAACATTTTCCTTCATATCACAGGGTAAAATCTAACAAATTATCCACAGCCCCTTACCTTGTCGGAATTCCATGTTAAAGCCTTTACAGTATTAGCCCTGCACATACTGATTGCAGGGCAACTTGAGGTGTTGATTTCAGCAGGTGCATTATACAGCAGGTTTAAAGAACAAGTATTTGACAAGAAAGAAGAGGTATGACCCAACTAATCAGTTGAAAAAGGAGGATATTAACATACTTGGCTCTTTATTGTTTTCCTGTGTTTTAATGACATCCAGGTGAGCATTATGTTAAAGCCCTAGGACAATTGACTGGGTTTTTTTTCATATAGCCCTGTTACATGACGAGTTGGCAAAAATACATTGGGTTCTAAACATGAGAAGGGTAAGCCTGGAGCGTTATGTTACTGTTTGAAAGAGCAGAGGTGCAAGTGTAATATAATCAGAAAAAGAGGAGAGACATGAGACCCTATCTACAAGTGCATCCAGGGACACCAACGCAATTTGTATAGAACAAGATAAGAATGAAAAACAGTTGAGAGAGCATTCATGGGCAAATGAGGACCAGCCTCCCAGTGTTCAACCATCAAAAAGTTTCAGATGTAAATTGTCCTGCAAGGTGAGGCATGGGCTATCATGAGGTGCCATGCTATAAATGCATAGATTGACTGTCAATCGTTAACGGCTAATTGATACCTCAACAAGGAAGCACACAAAAAGCATGCAAACAGTACCTTTTTTTCCAGTCGTGGCCTCACTAACTCAAAGGCTTCATTTTATAAGAAGAAATGTGCTGTTTGGTTTTAAATTGTTCATAAACAAGGGAAATGAATGGATTCCTGTGGTGGCTGTGCTGTCAAACTTGAAACTCTTCGAAAGATACACAAAAAAGATATTTTTGTTCTTCACACTTGTTTGAATAATGCTTTTAAAAGGATCATACCGACATGGAGCACAATTCTCTTAATAGTGGAAACAAGCAAAACAGAAATTTAAAAAGCAAAATACATTATTGGTGACTTCGAGTATTGCATGAGCATTAGTACACTCTATTGGTTTTGTGCTGATTTTATGTTCAATTTTTAGATTATAAACCTCAATAAGAGAACATATAAAAAGACCACATGCAGTTTGAATTGAATACGTGAGAAAGACCAAGCATTACTGATGCGACCTCAGCGTAGGTGGCATTTTGGTCTGAGGGTCCAGAAAATAAGATTGATGACTGCATAATTCTGTTCTAATTGCCTTCGAATGCTCTAATTTCCCATCTGCGCCTTTCTTGGCTGACAACATAAACAACATTCCTGAAGGAGAGAGAACAGTGGCAACTCCGGCAAGGAGAAAAGGGCCAACTTATCAATCAAGGGAAACACAGGCCCTATTCATCATACCGTCATTTGTGTTTTTTTTCTTTCTTCTTTTTGTCAAATCAAATCATCTTTATTTTGAATTCAGGCAGAGTGTATACTGTCGCTTTGACCCCGTTGTGAGGCCCTAAGTAAATTTTCAGACTGGGCCACACTGGCTGCTCCGCGGAGGAAACTTCACGTTCTTTCCGCTCCACTTGGCCTTCACGTGTCTAAAGTACTTAATGTTGCGGCTCCATAGCCGGCGTGGCATGAACGGTGCTCTTGCTGAGGCCCCCATTGTCTGCAGCTTTCCTCTCGTTAGCACCCTTGGCCTTTCATTGTCTTACTCCACCAATGTCAGGTCAGGCTTGGTGTAGACCCCCCCTTTACTGAAGGCCCCCTCCTTTCCCATTTGCGGATCACTACACAGGACAATTGCTCTATCCATCTTTTCAGGGGCTATTGTAGAGCCACCCTGGGCTGAGAGAGGGTTTCATTCAGTGGGAAACCTTTTCTGTTTTTTTCTCCCTTTTTTAGGGGTTAAAGAAAAAGCCCCCTAGACTATGTGTCTCTTTTGGATGCTTCCCTCCCGCCCGCCGCAACCCCCCCCCCCTTTTTAAGCACTGACTTGATACCCAGGATATGAAGAGGATTCAGGACATCAAAGCTGCAGATAGACTGCACATGAGCATTGTTCCCGCGGATAGAGAAATTGGGGTTGTAGGGGGGCAGGGGTGAGCCTGCATATTATCAATGTATTCTGATACACCCTCATGCCCAACCCCACATGCCCAGAGATACATTTCTCAGCTCTCAGTACGCGTAATGGAGCTCTGTAGACTTAGTGCAGTTAAATGATTCATCAAATATCCTGCTCTGCTACGTTGTCGTAGCAGAGAAGCAGGGGGCTCCTTTTGCTCTGGATGATATAGTGAGGTCATTAATCACCGGCCATTTCCCAGATGTTTGGAAAACCTGAGTTGGATACATCCTCTGCGGTGAAATTCATTCACTACAAACATGTTTCATGTGCAGCTTGGAAAAGCTAAACCTTAACGGTCAACCGCATTGTGTATATGAAGTGACAACTATTAAATGTTTCCTAGCTGTAATGAGGAAGCTTTAACTTGGCCCATCTATGTTTGTAGCTAAAGGGCCCATTATTGAAGATTTCAGTCTTATTAAGAATGTTGTTGGTGTAAAACCTTGCTATTCATAGGTAGCTTAGTAACACGATACATGAAATCCCCCCCATTCCTCCTCTCATTTCCGAACCGATTTCCCGAAAGAAAGACAAAAAGAAAATCAAAATATAAACAGTGAGTAATTTAATGTGAGCCTTCAGACCTGCAATGCAGTGCTTCAAAGAGAGCATAGGATTAAAAGGTAAAAGTATGTCAGTCACTTCATGTGTGGTTCAACCTTAATTATAAGTATGCACCACCACATCATTTCATCTTCGCTGTTCAAGATTCTGCAACCATGTCTCTTCCTCTCTCCTCTACCAGCCTTGACAGGTTTCCTAAATGGGTTTACATAAATTCTTCAGCACTTGCAGCATTGATTTTGTGTTCAGGTATGACTAAGATGAGGTAGAGTTTTCTTATTGTGGTCCTGCTCCTTCGTCCCATGTTTGCTGTCATTAAACAAATTCTCTCTCAGAATCAAAGAAACAACCTCCTTATTATGTACTTCCAATGTGTCCCCAAGAAAGAGCCTTTGAGTACATAATGATACTTCTGTGGATTCTGCAGCTAGGTGTTAACTTACTGCCCTGTTTTATTTTATGCACTGGCTCACACCACAGTCAATTCATTTATTGTGTACTGGTTGGTCCATGTACAGAGACAATGAAAGTATTGGTCTAAAGGCAGCTTGTTCCCTTAGAGATTCATTAACTGCACAGAATCAGTCCCATGTGTTCATGTTCAATGTACAAAGACAGAACTTTTTGTGTTGTTCAGAAAACATGAGGAAACCACTGCAAGATGACAAACCTGAAATTAAACAATTATGACAGAAGGAATTTGTTAAACAAATTTAAAAAACTGTCACAAACAGGCAGCCGGCAGTAAAACCTTCTTTTATGAAAGACTTACCAAACATTTAAATTGCATATCTGCCAAAACTCAATCCTTAAACTCAGCTTCCTGTAAAACAAGCATTCTTACTATAACCTAAAAAAGGTAAATGCATGCATTTAAAGGAACAGTACTGGTCATTTTTGTGTGAAAATAGAACAGAAATATGGTTAAATCAATCCCTATTTTGTGAAGAATATATGTGGGTATTTTGAATCAAATGTTACTTAAAGTGAATACTTTAAATAGTAAAAGTAGAATACATTGATGTTTCTGATCGCGCAGGGGGTTGTGACCCTCTGCCATTGACAGCAAATACAAAATGGGGGCATGGCTTACTTCACGTTCCAAGTCACAAACAGCAGTCAATACGTCTGACATGATCATTATTTTTGGCTTCATATCCTCAAGGTGGAGGTGTTCCTCCCCATAGGGAATGGAGGAAACCTAGCAGTCTGAGGTGGAACCCCCAGATCTGCCAATGTGATTGCACCTTGGGAACTCAAAACAAAAGGGATGGGCAAATTTCCCAGCTTACTCTGCCACCCACAGACAATAAAAATAAATAAAATAAAATAAAACAGTCATGGAAACATAAAAGCACATCAGCCAGGACGTCTACAGCCATTGGTGAATTTTGCATGCATAGTAAGTCACAAGCAACCCTGTGAATAAGTTTACAGTGATTTTCAGAGGACCTGGACCAAGGCAGCGAAGATGTTTCCTTCTCTGCACACTGATCTTTGGGACATCATGCAGAATGGGAAGTGGGAAGCAGACAGAGGATCAGTTTTATGCACAAATGGTCTCATATTTTACGACATTTAAGAAGATGCCCCCTACCCTTCCTGACACCCCCCACACACACACACACACATCTTTAGAGCAGAAAAATTTAAGTTTCCCTGCATTGCTAATGCAGCATTAAATGCAGTTAAACTGAGCTACTATTGCTATGATGTAACACAGTAGGCAGAGATAAAAGCTTTGTTCTATTATTGAGGTGTGTGCAAGACTTAAAGGTCATTCATAAATGCACGGATGTTCATGCTGTACACTCTCTGTAAAAACGTGCTGTGCTCTCCATGATTGTAGGGCACTGCACCTGCATTTCTCTCGCTTTCTGTCTTTAACAGACTTGCAATCGTTTTCACTTTAGCAAGTCAAAACAAGGTGCTAATTATAACTCAATAAATCTGCTTGTAAAGGGGGAGTGCCTTGAGGGAAAGATTACAAGGGCGACTTTATGTCTGTCACTGACACATCTCCCAAAACCTGTTGCGTGAATGATCCCACACACCAGCCACCCCCCCCACCAACACCACCCCAAACCCCCACCAGACCAGAAGCCCTGATCCAGCACATCCAGCTCGGAAGATTACCCTGTGTATACAGGCTTTAATCTGGGCTCTCCTACTTGAAAAGAGTTGGTTTTTCCACTGGTGCTCCAGGAAAAATCCCACTGCCAAAACGCCACTGGGTGAGTGGCCCATTCGTTTCTCTGGGAATTTCATCAATAGGCCTGCCTACAGGCAAGGCCATGTGCTTGGATTCCCCAGTGCTTTAACAATTGGATTTGATGCTCTGCAATAATACAAGATTCAGGTCAATTACAGGAGGAAAGAGAATTTCTTTAAAAAACATATACCTTGAGAGAAGATAACTTTATTATCTATTGTGAGAAAGTGTGCAGAGGGGTTTCTGATGTTTAACACATTGCATTCTGCTTTTGGATCATCATCATTACTGCTCATTACAGCTTGTCCAACTCAACAATGTGTGTATTTTCCCTGGTAATAAACACAGAACTTCAACAATTTAGGGCAGATCAAAACAACATGCTGAATAATACCTGATGAATATTACTTTTCTTTGACCTACAGGCAAATCATTAAATACTTTATATTAATTAACTTGCATTTTCCACTTTTATTTTGATTCCCCTCTAGGGCATTGCTGCTGTGCCCTTAGGCTATACCCTTTTCCCTCAGTAAAAATCCAGCTGTATAAATGCATAACATGTAAAAATTGTTGCCAACATAAGTCACTCTGGATAAGACCGTCTGCTAAATGACAATAACGTAATATAATTTGATGCACAGTTGCAGTCACATATTGACACCATTAACCATTTAAAAAATTTGAGCAATAAACATTGTGCCACAATGTCCATGACCGACTACCTCTAGAGGCCCAGAGGCATTGAATCATGGGTAAAGAGGCTGATTTGCTTTCTTTCACAGAGGAGTGCACAAAGCACAGACTCCCCCAAAACAACGGCCTGCTGCTCCATCTCAATTTATCTCTGCAGAAAAGCCTCACGTCCGACCTCCTGTGAGGCACGGGGGAATCCATTTGCCTCCATTTGGCACCAAATTCATCTTCATCATCATTACCAAATAAAAGATTGCCTAGAGAGGGGAGTCCAGGTTTCAGAAGCAGACAGAGTCACTGAGAGACAAATCCCAGGATGAGACAAAGGGCGGGAGAATCAGGCCCCAGAGATCAGCCCAGACTCATAGGCGTAAAGGTATGCGCAAAACAGCCCGACCCCAGCATACCTCCGCAAGATAATCGTGCCATCGGGGCAGGGATAAGTCCTATCATCAAACAGCATGCAAGGTTGCACAAAGGCTGATCTGACAGGTCTCACTGAGCATATTTTCAGTATAGATGCAGTGAAAACCCAAGCGGGTTTATATGGGGAAGTATGCAATCCAAATATGTACTGCAAGTTCAGATATGTTCCCATATGCTCCCATCACCCCATAATGATCAATCATACCCACTATAGTGTCAAGCACATTATAGTCTAATGTAATAAGTGAAAATACATACAGAAATTATTAAATTAGGATTACGTTTACTATGTGGAGATTAATACAGAAATTAATTTATTATTTTTTATTAATACAGGTCTGCATACTAGTGTGACATTCTGATTCTCAAAGACATGCACCAAATGAATCAACCTTTCTGAAGTCACTAATGATTACATCTTCAAAAATGATGAAATTTGCATTGATATAAGCACGAATATAGAAAGAAATGTATCAACAAAACAGCAAGATGAACATGTAAACCAGTCAAAAGAAGAGTAACGCTAAGTAGTTATCGTAGTAATTACAAAGGATTTCATTCAATAGAATGGAAAAAGGAGGGAGTGTGGCTAACAGTTCCAATATTAAACCTGTCTGAAATAACTTGCAGCATGATTCAAACAGACTTTTATTTCTAGAAAGCTGCTAAATCAGTCAATGTGAAGACAAAAAGGTCAGCTGCCAGTTATAGAGAATGTACATCTGCATCTCAAAACAGCAGCAGAGCATTTCTATACATTGTTATTTACTATGGTTTACAATGCATTGTGGTTACATTGTGGAGGCATTGTGATTTACAATGCAGAATGATGGAACATTTCTGGTATAGTGGCAAATGGTAGGTGTGACTTCCATGTCTTTTTCTACCAAACAAGTTTTAAATTTCTCAGCACCATTTTGAGGTTTTGAGGTGCATACCCAACAAGATTATTAAAGAACAAGTAAAGACACCCCTTATATTTGACTTGCAGGCAGTTGTGTCCAAAATCTAAAAGTTAAAGATGCACCAAAGCATCCTGATAACACCACTGCATCACACCCTTTCTGCTTCTCAGATCTGCATTATTGGTTTTCTTTCTCAATAGAGATTTCGTTTTGGAATCTTGAACATTGAATATGAGAAACATTCAAATTCTCCTTTTGAGTCAAATATGCTGGCTATGGATCACTTCAAGTGCAGACTATAGACCAGTTCCTTGATTTACAGCTGGGGGTCACAGTGTTTTGGTCAAAAGACTGTGAGAGCCAACCATTAATCTTTAATTCCTGTTACATGGTACTTTACCACTCCCCATGTAGTTGGTTTTCCATTATTTGTTTGATTTATGGTTGCGTCAAGGTTCAGGCAACTTTGGGGTTGGAATTTATTTGCTAAGATGTCGCAGGTCAGGATCAGTCCAGCAGAGACAATACAGAGGTTGGGCCACAGTGCTGAGAAACTCAGAGTTTGGGGTTGGATCTGAAGTCAAGTTTTACATTTCCTCCAGACCTCAAACACCTGCTTCAGTCAGGACACTGTCTTCCTTCCCATCTCCATTAAAACTAGCCTCAGTCTCACACAGGGGCGGAGCCGATGGCTCATTGCAGAGGGGGCAAGGACCTGTAGTGGGCCCTTATACAGTCTATTATAGGCTGTATGGAGATGCAAGACAGATCCAAGGGGAAACCTATGGAGACGGAAGGGCGGAACGGAGAGAAATGCGGAGTACACCTCATTGCGTGAGACCATTTTTAAATACCGCAGCTCCGTCAGCAGTGATGGCGATGGGAAATAAAACAAGACAGCTGGCGATCGCCTAGTTCCTACTTTGGGACTCAAACAGAGGGTGTAATTTTCCTGTTTGTACACTTACACAAGGATACTGGACAGCAAATAAATTTTTATGTAACTCTATTGTGTGTCTGCTCATTCAAAATAAATATCGCGGCGAGAAACTTATCTATAGGGGTCGGTCGAAACCATTATGCCCTCAGGCTGACTTTTTATTTTTTGCTGCAATCAAGAACTTTATTCAAAATATTCAACTAAACAACAAAAATGCATGTTCAGTCAGGCAGATTGGGCCCAAGGTGGGCCCTTTGTAACTGGAAGAACCGCGGGCCCGGGGCAGCCGCACCCTCTGCCCCCCCACTCACTCCGCTACAGGTCTCACAGTTTACAGTGACATCACAGAATCCCCTCACATGAGATGTTGAGTTTTCCAACAGATTTGCATTTTTGTGCAGCAGAGACTGAAAAGTCCCTGGAACTACACCCACAATACCCATTTGCCCCATGGCCATATTTTTAAAGGTGCAAATAATACATTTAAACCAAGGAAACAGAAACATAATATTTCATTTAACATGTGATAGGTAGTTCATCTATTACATACTTCTTTCATGCATATTCTCTGCTGAATGAAGTATGCTAAATGAGGTATGCTGCTAAATGAGGTATGCTGAACACACACACACCCCCCACTCCACCTCCCATAGGAGGCAACAACAAACCATGGACATGTGCAATAATGACATTATTATGTGCAATGCAATGCACACGTCCTCTTGTGCAATAATATGGACACCATGTACACCGTACTTTAATACAGTACAATGTAATACAATAATGTGGGCATGTGGAATAATAAGATACGGAAAAAAATCTCTGTTTCACACGTAACAGCTAGGAGTACTTTTCCTGCCAATGCACAGACACTTTACTATCATTATTTATTCATGTTTCATACGCTCCTCATATTTTATATATTCACACATTCTGTATATTCTTGTTGTTTTTAAATTCTTGTTATATGTTGTGACTGGGGAGCAACTGTAATTTTGTTGTCCTGAACAATGACAATAAAGCTCTCTTATGTCTTATGCCTGACAAAGACTTAGTTAATGCATAACAGACTTTTGATTTAAGGAGGCACATCAGCTTTACAGGGATAGTTGAAAGAACACTTGATATTCTTTACCAAAAGTGAAACTAGTGACAAAAACTGATGACATTAAGTAGTTTACTGTGATCCCATTAATGGCAGTTTATTGTCATCCAGACATTATGACCATTTGAAAGTGGTTGACCTCTAACATCCCCCAATCATATGCATGCACAGAACTACATACTCTGCTCAGACACAAATAAGAAATTACAAAAAAAAAGAAATTACTGACAAAACCATGTATTTTGTGCTTTATGTACATTCCAATGGTGTAGTACCTAAGTTGCCTGTACATTCTTAAGGAGTCATGTACAATAGGTACTCTGATGTTATCATAAGAAACATAGAGAATCCTGTATGCCTAAAGGGACAGGGGAGCCTGAGGACTTGACAAATGTCAGCTTTAGAACATTAAAAAACAATGAAAAGTGCGTTAGGGTGGAGCTGGGCCAGATGAATGACAGTCAATAATGCAAGTACTCTCCAAGCAATTATTTGTTTTTAGGGCTCAGGCTACACAGGTTTAGAGAGAGAGGAAGTAGGCGTTCTCTGAGAACCGCAACATAAATTTACAGTATACCCATGGGTGCATAGCACAGCGAGGGAGTCACTGCTAGGCCCATGGGAAAATTGCAGACTTACACTCTCCAACCCTCCCACTCCAGTTCTTTGGCAACTGAACAGAACCCACACTAGGGTTAGGCCTGTGTGAGCACATAGACACACTCCCTCTTTCACTCAAACACAGTCTACCAGAAAGGAACTCAGTGGAACAGGTTGCAAATACTTCTTATATCTTTTGGCTGTCCAAAAAGGTCAGCCTCGTTTTGTTTCTGTTAGAAACCTTTGAATTCTACATGGTCATGGACATGGAGCAGAGAGTGACAGAATCACCTTTCTGGATATGAAAGAAACATGTTACTATGCTAGTGAATTGTTTCCTTCTTTCCCGCCATTGCTGTTGCATGAAGAATGTAGTGCTGCCAAAAGTGGGGGAGCAATGCATTTCCTGTTTGCTGTGCTTATGATATTTGAAAAAACGGTACTGTTGAAAATTAGGGAAAGGTACAAATGGGCCCTTAGCAGGATGTAAATGGGTGAGGTGTTTGGAGAAACAAATAAGTTATATGGTGTTCTTGGTACTGAGGGCTTGTTAAAAAATGCAACTGCATTTTATTCCTTTTTAATCTTGAAAAAATGACATCAACTGAGGACAAAAATTGTGTTCTGTACACCATAACTTCAGAGGAGCAACAGCATAGCACATACCCTATCAAAAGCCTGAAATCTTAATTCAAGTTATCATTAGGTTTTGAGCAATACTGTTCACCCCAGTGCTCTCAAAAGCTTACTTATGGGCCTTTCAGATGCACATATTCTGGTGCAGGGTATAGCTAAAATCAGGGTAAAGTTCTCTCAGCTCACTTAGTTAATTTGCAAGCTACCTGCCACATGGGCAACAGTAAAGCAATATTCTAGCAAACACATTCAGGCTGTGGAAGATCAGAGTGAGGTCCAGTCAATCTTCATATTGTCAGAATGGATCTGAGGTCAGTTAAATAAAAAAATAAAAATAAATTTAAAAATAAAAAAAAACTGCAAAATCTTGTCTTAAGCTGTCCTGAGCCAAGGTGATATGCTCTACCAACACCTGAACGTAGCCAGTGAGAGCAAGGATTTTCTCTTTCCCATGCAGGTAGGTCCTGGAGCTGTGCAGCTCACTTTGGACTAGTATCAATGTTCTGCTACTCCTACCGATGGAGCCACCCCTACCTGCCTGTGCTCTATATACTCAGCCTGGTACTACATACATTTTCATGCTCACGAAACGTGTGTGTAGGTGTGTGTGTGTTCTAATCATTTGACTCATTTGACTTCAGGGGAAGCTGGCATTACTTGCAAACACAACAAAGGCCTCAACAGTATAAATATGAAAAGGTTAATACATACTCGCACACACACACACATACACACACACATACTCTCCTGCCCAGATTCCTGTTGACTGAGTGTGATAGCAACGGCTCCCCAACGGATGTTTGCTTGGCCACACACCCTTTTCTAGCCTTCTCTCTCTAGCCTTCTGACACCAGCTAACTAATTCACAGATAATGTGAAGCTTAAGATAACCCCAAGTTGTTTGGAACAGTTTCAGCAAGAAACTGTACTGTTGGCCTAATGGAACTGGTTGCTTTCAGCCAAATCAGCTTTGGTGGTCTTAAAACGTATTAATTTATTTACTGACAACATCATTGGAAATCTAAAGAAAATATTGCCTTTCACATACGAAACAATAAACATCTGGCTGGTGATATGAGGTCCCCAGCTGATCGTTACCCCCTCAAGATATCACATTTTATTCCATATGCCCATACTCTTTATAGCTGTATTTTTCAGGTTTATATTTTATATTAAGAAATATTAAGAATGGCCATGAGATTAACTGTGCACATATCTTAAATATGCATGGCCTGTAAAAATTATCCACTAATTTTACTGTTGCTGTAACCTTTTTATTTGAAAAAAGCATACCATGAGATTTTCTTTGTAGAGGAAAGGGACAATAATTTCAGTTACTTAGAGCTTTGAATGTTATGAAATATGCACATACTGTGGCATACTGTGTGTGTGTGTGTGTGTGTGTGTGTGTGTGTGTGTGGGGGGATTCATATAATCAGGATGCTACACTGGGCTCAAGTATCTTTGCTCCATTGATCTTGCTTTATCAGTGGAAGTGTGAAGATGTTTTATCATCAGTTTGCATTGACATATTTGCATATGATTTCAAAAGGATGGAGTTAACCTTCAGCCTACCATCGCAACATTCAACAACAACCTGTTCAGCCTCTGCAATTAATTAAATACATCTTCTGTTCCTATGTCTGTTTGGGGTTATTTGAAAGAAAAGAAAAAACGCTTTCACTCAATGAAAAAATAAACAAATGAATAAATAAATAAAACAGTAAATTAAAAAAAACTGATGTGGTAGTCTAGCAATAACTGCGCTAAATTACAATCATGAGATGTTCACGTGCATATCTAATACAAAACATATCAATATGTAAAAAAATATTCTTAGTATTGTCCTCGAATGTACTAGTAATATCCATACTGACAAGAGGAATGAAACCACAAAATGTAACGTTTAAGATAATAACAGATCCATAATAAGAATAAGTTAATATTTCTTGAGAAACTTGCGTGTAAAGGACGTATGCTCACGCCTGCGGTCGTCCAGCGGATCAATGACAGCACGACGAACTGCTGTATCTTTAAAAGTTTCCTCTTCCTGCGTTACTTCCGACATTCTTACCGTAATGTTCATAATAGTGGTGTTATAAAAAACTCACATGGTGGTACTTATTGTCTTCATCAGTACCTAGAATAAGAAAATATGTCCCGACAAAAAGTAAATGCAAAACTATGTTTAATTTTTGAGGATGCGTTTTATTGGTTTTCTTGTTTTTTTTCATAGCAACAGCCAGTGTATTTCACTTTTCTACAGAAACAGATGACGTTTTCTGTGTCACATATGGGCATATTTATGACGACAATTACAACTGTAATAATTGGTTTGCCACACCTATATTTGACATCTACAGTGTTCACGTAAACGTTAGAGATTTTGTTAAGCTATATGTAAATGAAAACACAAGTCAGGATATAGTTAGTCATGGCATATTTTGTTTAAAAAGCAACAATGTGAGGCATATATCTATAAGTATCATTTCAATGTATGCTGTAAATGCACTTTAGTCTTTCCCCGTGAATGCGAAATAAAATATATTGGCAAAGGACGGTTCCTCAGATGTTTGTGAATTTTGCAAGTATGAACAGAACGTGACTAGTTGAAACACGTTTTAAAGCCTGAAACATAATGTACACAAAAACTGAATAATTGTGGGATATAGCTGGCCTATGTTTGCAATGCGGTTATATTTTCCATTTTTATAAATTCCTGTTGTTTGAAAAATGCATTTCCAGTGGGCAGTTGCAGTCTCTACGTTTGTTTGCGTTTTACCATGAGTGTTACGGTACACAAAACTCCTGTTAACATGGTAGAGATAGGAATGTAAGGAATGCACAAGACTCCAATTTATGCTCATGCGACAGCAGCTTTTAAAGTGACAGGAAGCCAAACTGAAGTGCGTCTACGTAGCTTCTTTTTATAAGGTTCAGATACCAAAAATAACCACCAGGCTAGATATACATATTTATCCCTGCATCATTTTAAATACTGAAATGTCGAACTGGATATCAGACGTTAGATCATTATTTCCATTTTGCATTGAGTAATTTTAGTTCAGCTCTGTATTAGAATTATTAAATGTATCCTCGTATAGAATTTACTAGAAAAATAATTTTTCAATTTAGCAGCAAATAATCGCTACAAACGCTACCACTGAAAGGCAATTGTAAGGCTATATCTTTAATTCAGGGGAAATTAATTGCTTTGATAATATGTAGCCTATTCATTTCAACCATGCTTTCAACGGAGAGTGAGCTGTCTGGGCAACTTTGTCAAAGGAGTAATGCTTTACTTCCATGGCTCAACGCTGTCCCCACATAAGACACAATTAAGAAAAATTGTACAATCCTTTCCAAATACTAAAGGGTTTCCGAATGGTGTATAATTAGCATGCTTTAAATCTATACACTAGTTAATGAGGTAAATTTAAAAAAAGACTCATAAATGAACGCATTTGTTTTCACCATTACTATTATTATGATATAAATAGTAATCATCCTAACCATTTCAAATGTTCAAATCTGCAGTGGTATAACATGGTTTAGGCTAATTCTTGTTTTGATATTTCCAGGGATAATGGTGCTATTCTGCACCAGAATAGGAACACGTGCACTTGCATATTAAGTTGTTGTTTGATTTTCAAAAAAATAAATGAATACGTCAATGTTCATAGTTATTAAATGCTGTTGAGGTACTGTCACAGTATGCATGCGCTATAATGTGGTTCCAGAAGGATTTTTCACTTGTAACTCCGTATACAAATTTTTCATCGTTCCCTTAGTTGAGGACCATTCGGAAGTATAGTTGAGTTCCTGCTTCAATTCTGCCTGGTAACAGAAGTTTCCCCCATTGGTTTATACTATTATACTCCTGTTTAGTTTCCTCCCATTTTGGGCAGAGGGGGCTGGAGTTCTTCCCTTGAAATTTTTTGCCAACTTTTTTAGCCACTTAGATTATCCTGCATTGCCCCACGTAGAAAGAAGGTAGTTCTGCACTTCTTGTTGCGACAGTACGGTGCAGTGCATGGCGAATTTCTACTGCAACCCTATTATTACTTGTTCGACATTTGTATTATTATTATTATTAGTAGTAGTAGTAGTAGTAGTAGTAGTAGTAGTAGTAGTAGTAGTAGTAGTTTAAGTTCTCTTTAGAAACGTCACTATCTACGGCTATATACAGAGCAGTGTGCAGCTGCTTATGTATTAATTAATGTGTGTGTGTGTGTGTGTGTGTGTGTGTGTGTGTGTGTGTGTGTGTGTGTGTGTGTGTGTGTGAGAGAGAGAGAGAGAGAGAGAGAGAGAGAGAGAGAGAGAGAGAGAGAACGAGGCATGTATGAGTTTAAATATAACATTTTCTGAATGAATAGCATGAGGTGTTGTTGGGTTATTTGGTTTATGTATTTGAGGAGCTGTAGGTCAAACATGTGAAGAACTGATATAAAGCACGTGTGTTAAAGAAACAGACCAAAATGAGTGCATTGTGAGTAGATTGCCATTATATTTAAAGAGTGTGGGTTCATAAGTATGTCAACGTCCTTCCTCTGTATATGCACAGTACAGATACACACACGTGCATGCAGAGACATATTGTGTTGGGTATGGGTGGCAGTGAGCGGTAATAAAAATACGTTTCTTCTAAGAGACAATTTTGTGAATGTGTCTGTTATACCGCCCCCTCATTACTACATACATCAATTTCCCCCCCTCAGCTCGACCGCCACCAGGAGAAAAGCACCATTCGCGATAATGACTAGAAACTTGTGTGAGGTTGCGCTTTAAGATTTACCCTCCCCACTGTGGCCTCTCTCTCTCGCTCTCGCTCACTCTCTCTCTCTCTCATGCTCACTGCGCTTTGATCTCTGCTTAACAACAGTAACGTCATTGCACAGAGAACTAAAGGGGAGTTTTGTTGGGGAGAGCGAAGGTTTGGAGCCTCCAGAGGACTTGCACAGCAGTAGCAGCAAGCAGCATCCACGGAAAAGCTCTCCTTCCGAGTCCTTCGAAAGCCCAAAGCTCAAGCAACCTTAAAGACATGGAACACCAGCTACTGTGCTGCGAGGCTGAGACCATCAGGAGAGCTTACCAAGATGCCAACCTGCTCAATGACAGGGTGCTACAGACAATGCTCAAGGCGGAAGACAATTACCTTCCCTCTGCAAACTACTTCAAATGTGTTCAGAAAGAAATTGTCCCTTACATGAGGAAAATTGTTGCTACATGGATGCTGGAGGTTTGTGTTGTTGTTGTTTTTAAAGAATTGAACTAGTCAAAGCAACTTGGGTTTAGTTTTAAGATTTTATGTGCAGACATTTTGCTATGCCCTTTGGACCCATTTTAATGTATTGTAAATAAGGTATTTCTCCGATGTGATATTGAGCTTTTCAAAATTCATTTTGTGCCACGTATGTTTGCTTTATATGCTGTTCTGTTATGTCAATATTTTTGATAATCTTGACTTATCTTTACTTTGATGCGACATTATAGCCTACTCTTAGAACTGCTATAATATTTATTTTTAGCTTGCACATCATGGGTTGCCGTATTCATTCTTACGTCTGTCTTACAAAGTAGTTGAACTTTAAACTTTCGTTTCTTTTCTAAGCCTGTGACCTGAAAAAATATTTAATTTTAATTTATTTTAAATTAATATCAATGTACACGTATGCAGTGCAACTCGTGCCAGTAATATGCGCCATCTTTGTTCTTGTCCGGTAAAGTAGTTAATATCGTAAAAATTCTGTAGTAATTAGATTATTGACACGAATGAGATATAAACATTGTTTACTACGTGTGTATGTCATTCGTATAATTTAGTATCGATCTGTAAAAGAAAACGGTTAATTTCTGACCGTAAAGTTTTCTCACAGCTCAACAACTGCAGTTCAGCTGTTCGGTTTCTAAAGGTTGCTTCTAAAATATGATAAATAATATCTAATTTCTTGACATTAATGTAATGAAAAGTATATATTCTGAAAGTATATACATTTTGGAAGATTTACATGCGTTTTTTGTTAACATTTCACCTTTGCATCTATTTTCTATTAATTTTTGAAGTTGCGTATTACAACGAGGGATAAATGTCGCATGCTCCTTGCGAATAAGCGGTGTCTAATCATTTTAGTTCTTTTCATTCATTATTCGCGTTTGTATTGGGGTTTTTTGCTCAGATCCAATACAGTATATGTCAAAAAACTTTTTCGTGCAATTATTGGATGTTGTACCAATTTTAAAATATTTTAAAATATTTTTTGAAAAGATGACGAACTACAAAATTCTTCGCGAACCTTGCATTGGACGCCACCTTTGTGCCTGCAAAGAAGTGACTGAAAAATATAACAAAAAACTTTTTGACATTTTTCTTATTAACTACTGTAGCAACTGTAGTCTTGCAAAATTGCATTTGTATCAACATTTTATAAGTAACACTGGCTACTAATCAGAAGATGTATGCGCTGTTCTTAAAGAGGAAGACAACTAATAAAAGAAATGTAGCTTGACGTTAAGAATTGCAAAACATTTAGACACTGTTCTGATTTCGCTTCCTTTTCAGATTAAGTCTGGTAACCCAAATTCATGCATGTGCAGTATTTTATATGATACATACCCTAATTGTATTTTCCATTTGATTATAGGTCTGTGAGGAGCAGAAATGCGAAGAGGAAGTATTTCCTTTGGCTATGAATTATTTGGACAGATTTTTGTCTGTGGAACCCACAAAGAAAACCAGATTGCAGTTACTGGGAGCTACTTGCATGTTTTTGGCTTCTAAAATGAAGGAAACGATCCCACTGACAGCTGAGAAGTTGTGCATATACACCGACAATTCCATCCGACCAAGTGAATTATTGGTAAATTGACTTGAGTAAATTATGTTCTTCATAAATGTGACACACGTAGATGTTACAGAGAGTTATATTTATCTGCTGAATTTCTACATTACAATGCCCACGTGACTTATATGATGCATATCTCGTTACCTCTCTTGCGTTACCTCAGGAAACAGACATGCAGTCACAAAAATGGTAGGAATGGTCATGTAAAACGATTGCATATAATTTATTGAAATTGTCCATGTAAATCGTTAGAAAGAAACAACGGAGAAGTTATAGAAAGCCTTAATTTCAATTTATTGCTGCTAATGCAAGGGTTATTATAGGGGATTATTGACATTTATAGAGCGACATCTCCCTCTAGCGGTGGTTGACATGACCAAGGATTTACTAACGGAACGAATTACTAAACTGGTTGCGGCTAACGTTATGCTTGTTATTTTGTTTCCTCCACAGCAAATGGAACTACTGGCATTGAATAAACTGAAATGGGATCTAGCGTCTGTAACTCCCCATGATTTCATTGAACATTTCCTTTCCAAACTGCCAATCAACCAAGACACCAAGCAGCTTCTCCGTAAGCACGCCCAGACGTTCGTGGCTCTTTGTGCAACAGGTACGCATGGGAATCCTCACGATATCTACTCACTTTGCTGCCCCCTGGTGCACTGGAGAACACGCTGTCTTTTGTCAACACCCGAACAATTTAAGTCTGTGGCGACTGGCCCAGGCGATAGGGTGATGTTGTGGTTTTCTTTGAAATGTAAATGTGGATTACTGAAAAGGTGTGAAAGGTAAGCGATTGCCAGCTGCTACAAAAGGCTACAGTCTTCATTTTACTGTTATTTTTATTTTGCTTTTCTTAATTGTTGTATGTGTGCCTAAATGAAACCTCACAATTATTTAGAACTGGTATGATGGTTGTTATATTGATTTTTACATGACACTCTGGTGTCATTGTGGAGATGGTTTGGACTAAGTCTGGACTGGTATTTCTGCTGATAAATCAAAGAGGTCATGAAACAGAGTGGAGACATGCAGTGGGAATCATAAAGTTCTAAGATCAGAGATGATGGTATGCTTTTTAGGTGTCTGCTTGACAGTGGCACTACAGTTAAAGTCATGTTCACTTTACTTCATTTAAAAAAACAACAACCAAAGCCTGTGTGAATCTGTTATTGTGTTTTTCCTTGGACAGTCACAGTAGTGATACCAAAGTGTTCCATCACCACCAGCCTTGATCCATTGCCCTGAATGGGAGGGGATAGAGAAAGGCTGTGAGCAAAATCTCAGGCATTGGTACAATTCCATCTCATCTGGCTCTAAGAGGTGTGCATATGAACATTTAAAGAGTGTCTTACCTGGGTGTTATCACCCACTGCCCCTTGTTAGCCTTAAGATTGAAGGAGAGAGGGGCACACATTAATGTATTAGCTATAGTGGATGCACTGTGCTCCAAGTCCCTATCAGGCTGCAGCACAGACCTGACCATATGCTGCTGCAGCAGGAAAATGGCATTAAGAAAAAGGTCAGCTACAGTGCTGTTCTGTGTCCCCCAATTCCCAGCAACTAAGCATCCATTAAGCCTTGGCAAAACCACTCTGAATGGAAGCTTGGCTTCTGGAAGCAATAGCAGCTTCACTCAAGGTGATATTAATGAGAATTCCTGCTTTGCAGTCTTTGAATACCCCACCCCCACCCCCACCTCCACTTTTACAGAAGTGGATTTGCTCGAAGGAAGCTCTTTTGTGCTGTGCTTGGTCAGGGGGAAACTTTACTTGTGGTGCTGTTTGAAGTTAGCACTTAATTGAGTGGAGTGAATGCACTCTAGCATGGCACCACCAGCCATCGTTGGTGGCTCAGAGAGAAAGCGTCCGGCTTGAGACAGGCCAGCATCTGAAATGAAGAGGGATACCAGAAGAAAATCTGAAGTCTAATGAAGGCCGAAAGCTGCTACAAAGTGGAACTGAGGCTTTTAATTACGAGTGCAGCAGCACAAATTAAGACCAGTCATATTTGAGAATGGAAAACTGGACAGAGAGTTTTCAAGAGAGAGAAAAGAGAAGCATGCCAAACTTCCTGTAATGCCTTTTGTGTTGAGTAAGCCCTGGCAAAGGTATTTGGCTTGTTCTAACATGTTGCATCCTCAGTCTGCCCAATAATTCATATAAGTCAGTTTGATTTGCCTCAATGAAATATTTGCAGTCCACAATGACCCCCACCTCCCATCTCCTTAATTTGGGGAGGAGAGGAGATGACTCTTTTTTTCTTCCTCTTCTTTTTTTGCAAAGGCAGAGGTTTCCTTGCTTTGTCTTCCCTTCAGGGTGGCTGGAATTCCTGCTTTTCTCCAAGGCACTGCGCCTGTTTATTCCCCTTTTTTGGATGGAGTCGAGGATAGGTTAGTAGGGATATGGGTATTAATGAATGGGGCCTCCTTTGCCTTTGTGCCGGTGTCAGGTCTAATTCATCTCACCGCACTCTTCCTTCTTTCTGGACTCTCAATAGTGCAAGATGAGGCAATGGGAGCTGACAATGATGCCACACTCTTTTACTTTGGGGAGAAGCAGCATCCAATTACAGGCTTGGAGGGCCCCCTAATTAATATGCTGAAATTAATGGCCAACACGGTAAATAAATCTGTATTGTTTTTTACAATAGACCCTGACTACGGCGCTTGTGTGTGGTTCCTCTGGCCAACGATCCTGTAGGGTTGTGAGAGCACCGCAGGTTATATTTATTAGTCCCTCTTTGCACTTAAAAAGGAAGTCAGACATGTTTCTGAACAGGAACTCAGATAAATTTAAATAGTAATTCAGGCCTAGACAAGAGTGTGAGTGTGGGTGCAAGGTTGGGGAGGGGGATGTTGTCGTCCTGAGGGTGTCTTTCTTTGGAGCATATCAGATAGTGGGTCAGAAGTGGATTTTTTGGACTAACATTGGTTGTTGTATAAATATAAAAGCAAGTCGAATCAACTGTTGCTTGTGTGTAAAGCTGTCCATATTTAGGGGTACACTTTTGTGTGGGCAATGTGTGTGTGTGTGTGTGTGTGTGCATGCGCGTATATGCACACATACAACAGAGTGCTTGACAGAAGAGGAGGGGAAGGTCTGAGTGGTGGGGTGGGACAAGCCAGTGCGGGACCTACAGCACAGCTCCCCAGCAGCAGGGCACGCTGCCACTTGTCAGCATGGTGTCGCGTCAGAATGTCCCTGATTGTTCCACAGTCCTCCTGACCTCATCATTATTTAGCCATGCTACATTGTACGACCCCCTCCCAACCTCCGTGCTCCACGTTGCCAGGTTGGAAAGCAGTGAATGAGGAGAGAATTGCCCATTGACATTTCTCTCCCCCTTGCTTTTGTTTCAGCCCAAGTTGACTGCTCCCTTGTTGTCCATACTCAGCGCTTCCATGCTCTGCTGGCAGAGGGTCTGTTTGGGATGGGTGCTGCTCACATGTTTGGTCACAAGGCCTTAACCTGTGCTCTGTCTCATCCCCCACCCCCTCAGATGTCAAGTTCATCGCAAACCCACCCTCCATGATTGCAGCTGGCAGCGTGGCAGCGGCTGTCCAGGGGCTGCATCTCAGGAGCACCGACAGCATGCTTCTGTCCCAGAACCTCACTGACTTCCTGTCGCAAGTCATCAAGAGCGACCCGGTATGTGTTGGAATGGCGACGCAGACATACAGCTTGTCTTTCGCCTCACCATGAATGGGTTTGCATGCTAAGGCAAATTCATTCACATTTTCATCCACTGTAGGCATGCACACCAGTGGCCGATTGTTCACAATTAACCAGGTTTGTGGGCCCGCCCTGACAAAAATGCTGCCAGTATCGTATACTGCAGGCCCAAAGGAAGCTAACAAGCTTCAGATAAAGGTGGCAAACAGGCCCTCGCAGTTCCCCTGACCCTTGTCCAGCCCACCCTGGCAGCCACCTTAATGTGTTGTAGGCGTTTTATTCATTGCTCCGTAATGATCTAATCTGGTTTTATTATGTGGTGGTCGCTTTCAGCTGAAAAGCTGCCCAGGAGTACTTGGGGAGCCATTGTTTTTTAAGGCCAGCCAGGGCCAGGAAGCAGGGGAGCAGGGGTATATGAGATGAGGGCGGGCAGGTAGCCAAGTCATAACTCCCCCATCCCATGGTCAACGGGGGCACGAGAGGTGGCCAGCAGGCCCAGGCCCTGGTTCAGACACCCAAGTGAGAATGACACATAAAAAGCATGGAGATGCCTCGGCACTTTGTCCACCCTCACTCTGGGGGGTGGGGTGGGGGGGGGGAGCAGGTTCTTGTGGGGTCCACAGGAAAAGCCACAAAGAAGCAAAGAGAAACTCCCAGAGTGAATGCAATTTAGTCATGGTGATGGGGCAATTGCTTGTTCCTCAAAGTCGTTTAAGATAGGGTGTCAGGAGAGGGGGGCACCCCTGAATAATGTCTCTAATGGGAGGAAGGGGGTGCAGGAATGTGCACCAGTGCATGTCAGGGATTGTCACAAAAGTCTTTTTTCTTATTGTTTAAGTCTTTAAGTCTTATTGTTTATAGACTGCAAAATAGGAATAGTATTGCAATTATCAGTAGGGACATACTCAACGCAGATGCATATTTTAAAAATGTAGTTAAAATAGAGTTAAATTTCCAAAGAAATTTTGACTGTGATTTTTTGAGAGGACATTTTCAGAACATTTTAAACTGTGGGGGTGCACAGAGAAGGTTTAAATAATTGGTATGTGAATACATTTTTTAGCCTTATTTTCACACTGGTGAGGCTCCAATTTCCTGTTTGTTCTTTGATCCCAGGTAATTAGAACCTAAATAATTAGAATTAGGCCCCCAAGGGCAATCCTTTCCCTGCCTGAATAGATCTGTGCCTCTTATCCTAAACAGACTGAATTGCTTTACCTTCTATTGTTTTGAGGCCAAGAATTTGCCGGACCAGATTGGGTTTCTGGCCTTTCATGGCATATTGTCTTCCTCCTAATCCTCCAACCCTCCCACTCAGGGGCACAGCATCTGACTGTGCTGCTATTGTTCCTCCTGTGGCCCAGTCACAGATAGCAGAGTGAAAAGCACTGGTCTATATATTACCTGGATTATCCAGTCATAATACAGTTATATCATACTAGAAAAGTGTCCTTGAGAGGTTATCATTGGCAGAAATGTGTTGAGGCAGAAGATGATCTCCAGTTTGGCATTGATGTTGGTATTAGTGGTCACAAGCATTTCAGTGCAGGGTCTTATCAGTGCTCATCTAATGATGGTGTCAAAGCAAAATGCAAAATAAGGAACAGGAGTTCTTAATGAGAAGCCAGCGAATTGTGTCCACTTTGAATCTGGCCTGAAAGAATGTGGCCTTTTCTGCAGGAGGCCCCTATTCAATGCCAGTCATGTGGATTTTAACACCTCTAAAGGGCTGCTCCTCACCGACCGGTGGCAGTGGGGACTGGGGCCTGGAAGGGGTCAGGGAGATGTCAGCGGCAGGGGGGAGGACATCAGTGTCACTGCACCAGGAGGCCCGTGATGCTAATCCAAAAGCAGCTGCAGTTGACACCACACTGCTTGCCCCACACTACTAGCCCCCACCGCATGTGGCAGAGCAAAGCGGCTGGGTTATACACAGGGGTAGTAGTAGTACGCCATGATGCATCATGGGACCAGTGACCCCTCACTATTGAAATGAATATGTGGAAGCTGTGTTATGGCTGATGGTTTGATTGGTGTTCCCTCATGGTGGAAGGCGATATTGTTCTTGAGCATATTTGCAATGTTTGCCCCTGGCTTCAGCCCTATGGACAGTTACCAAAAGGCAAGGCTCTTGGCTTGCCATGACCACCCGAAAGGTCATCAGGATCCAATTGTCACAAAATTTACCACTCAATAAAACTTCACACCCTTGTGATAAATTCATTTTTCATAAAAAACTGTGAACATAGTAGCCAAAATATGACTATTAATAATGAAGCTTTGATGCTGGAAGATTCCTGTAGAAGAGATCTGTTACAAGAGGTAATAGCACCACGCTGAAAGTTGAAATCATTATACTAAATTTCTCTCTCTATCTCTCTCTCTCTCTCTGCCTCTGTCCTTTCCAAACAGGACTGTCTCAGAGCATGTCAAGAACAGATTGAATCCTTGCTGGAGACCAGCCTACGACAGGCACAACAACACCATTCCATCTCCTCGGAAACAAAAACCATTGAGGAGGAGGTGGACCTCTCCTGTACTCCCACAGATGTGAGGGATGTGAACATATGAGAGGGTGGTCCAGCGTGACATTTGCCCAGCTATAGAGGCCACAGAGAGGGCTATGGGAAGAGGGAGTGCAGCGCTGGGCAGTCTGCCCAACATACCTGCTCTCACACTCGCGCACCCACGCATGCTGGTCAACAGCACGACGTGACGTCTCGCTAGGACGCCCAGCACACAAGAAGGGATAAACGCTTAGCTTCTCTTTGCGACCATCTTTACACTCTCTTCCCTTTGTCTGGCAAAATGATGAAAAAAGTCCAAACTGTTTTAAAACATAAAACAAAAACTTTATCGAAAAAGAGCAAGTAGTAATCATGCAACTTACAAAGGCATGCCACAAAAATAGACATTTATACCAGGCAATTAGTTTTTTTTAATATTCTACAGATTGTTTGTGCCTACAAATTTTTGGGAAAAAAGAAATGTAGGTATAGCAAATTATCTGTGGAGGTGTCTCATGTCAGTTTTGTTAAGTATGTAAAACCGTCTGAAAAGAAGAGGCTTTTTGTTTGTTTGTTTGTTTCCTTACTTAGCATATTATTATACTTAAAAATCCCGCTGTTTTGCAGTCTAGGCTTGTGTGTATCTGCTTGCTTACACGTTTAGTCACTTTATTACACTGCTGTCTAGACTTTTTAATTCAGTGTCCTTAGTCTTTATCCTCTTCTCTTTGGAAACAGGTAATGTAACCATACATTGTATATTTGTTTAGCATACAATATTCTATGTTATTCCGTAGAAGGCTGTGGATTGCTGGAGCTTTTGGCTTGTGAGGCATAATCATTAACACTGCCTATATGAGACAAGCTAAGTACTCATTTAGATGCAGCTTACAAATATGGGCAGAAATGCTAATGCATTTTTTATTATTATAAATGGACATGATACAGCAGCTAGCTACAAAACAATAAGCTGATCACTTAAATCCTTATAAAGCCCCCCATGCCAATCCACAGTCTAGTTTTTTTTTGTTCAATTGCTCTGTCTTACTTTCTAAAACCATTCCATTTAAAAGCACTTTCAGTCAATTAAGCATTACTGACTCTTTTGAAAACCATGTTGGACATTTACAAACAAAATGGAATGGTTTAGAAATAATGGCTGACTTGTATCTGAACTGCAGAGCAGGTGTCTTTAACTATGGTGTTATCTATAAACAGTGTGGACATTGTGGGAATGAATATTTAGGTGAATGTGTTCGTCCAACTTTACTGTTGGATTCACCACTTTTATTCCCTCCTAGTTTTAAAGGACAGACCAAGGGGCTGTGCTCAGAAATGGGGCCTTCATGGTGTATACTGTAAGTGCACCTGATGACACAAGTCAGCGTTGTACTTCCTATCGCTTGAATTGCATCTGAAGCATTTGAAACACTAACGTATGTAATTTATAGTTATATTAAAGACTAAGGACTATTTATTGCAAAAAATCTCTTCTCGAGGCCAGTACGGACTATGAAAGAATACCTAGTCTTTCTTTATGATTATTTAAACCTGCCAAGTGCATGATTGCTAACAAACTGGTTTGTGATAGTGTTTTTAAATGCAAAAGAGCTCCATTCAAGTCAACGTGCCCTACCAAGAAAGGTAATTGACAATGCACAAGAAACACCATAGAAACACCATCATTAAATTGTTGTATAGAATTGGTGTCCTTGAGAAAAGGTGGAAAAAGAAAAAAAGTATTTTTCAGATGTAATGCCCAACCCTCAAACTTAAAACTTTAGTGGCTATTTGAAGATTTTTGCACAAACTCGAAGATGTATTTTGCGTGTTTTGAATGGTGGAGGATGAAGATAGAGGGAAAATAAATTGAAGTTTGTAGGGGGAGGAGAAGGTGATGGCTTGATGTAAGTGAGAAACTGCCGAATCAAGGTGTTGATTGTACAGAAAGGAAAAAAAAACAAGAATCGGAGTGCACACTCCTCTTATTGAGCTGCTATGGAGGAATTCCCAGCAAAGTATGATGACTTTAAAATGAAAATCAAAAAAGAAAAACAATGCTTTTTTCTCTTATCTAAGTATTTTGCTGCTATTTTTGTGATCATTTTTTTATTACAATGTCAATATACTGCCATGTAATAGGGTTTAATTTTCTCATAGAAAATTATGATATTATTGACATCTTTGTTATTTTTGTAGTTTTTTTATGTGATCAGTTTTTACTTAATGTGATTTCTGCGCTATTCCAAAAAAGGAAAAAAAAAGAAAATAGACAAAATTCCTGTTTTTTTTTTTCACATTACCTCATGCAACAGTCAAGATTTATTGTTAATTTAGTCTGGGTTGTTACTTTTATTTTGAATTCTATTTTATTTTGTTTGTCTTTCCAGAGCCTGGATAGGTCTGTTTTAAACTGCAAATTGAAATGCATTTATCATTATCCGAATGGGTCCTGCAGGGAGCGAGTAGAGAGTGTTGATTGAAACTGGTGCCATAATGAACCTGAATATTTAACTCTTTGAGTTTTAAGCTGTTTCATTGAAAGAGACTGTATTCCCCCTATTAGGCCATTGATGGCCCACTTTTATATATTTATAAAGCTTTTGTACAAATTGAAAGCAGATATGATGAGATTTGTAAATGCCATGTCTACTTATAAAGCCATAGCATGTTTCCTGGTAGTAAGTTAACACAGTTCTGATTAAAATGTACCTGAACTCGTCTTGTCTTAAACGTGAATGGCCAGACGTGGCATTTTTAATCGAGTGTATTTACTACGCAATAAATTCTAAGTAGATATGATCAAGAACACGACTTTTTTTGTCTCCTACCTATTCTGGAATGTCACAGTCGTTGCTTGATGGGTCTTTGCTGAGGGAGATCTCTGCATAATGGACAGGGTTTGCATACACAGTAGTCTCAGTCCTTTCTCTGATGACAGAAAAAACCTTCCACCAGTGGTCAAAGAATTGTCCTTAGCCTGTAGTATTTCCACTTAGCCATAGACTTGTTGCTGCTATTCCTATTTGTTGGAGGGGGAAGAGGGAAACAGGGCAGAGTGTATTGAATTGTGCAGCTCTTATGCTGCTTGCAAAGCTACTGGCAAACCCAGGACCCACGAGGACTGAATATTGTATTTTCTGTCCAGTATCAGGAATGTTTGTTACCTCAAAAAAGAAAAATACCCCATTGTCGAAACCCCTGAGTCCGTGAAAGCTGACACAGGAATTTTAGTGTCACTGATATACTGTGACAGCATTAGACACCCTGTGTGTGTGTGTGTGTGTGTGTGTGTGTGTGTGTGTGTGTGTGTGTGAAAGAGAAAAATAGACTGGCAGGCAGGTTATTGTCCTCACTAAAAGTATGGAAGTGTGTCCCCCTTCTCATTAGAATATCCCAAGGGGTACTGAATTGGAAAGCTGGTGGTCACAGGCACAAATAATAAATAAAAAATAAATAAGGTCTGTTTTCACTATGCGTCTTGTAACTGAGGGTTATCCCTCTTGGAGCCCTAGAAGCTCTGTGTCATTGTTCCAGGACAGTGTTTATTCTTAAGGCCAAAGGCCGACTAAAGGCCCGATACAAAATGGAGACAATTTGAAAACATCTGCTTTGTGATGTTGTTTTGTGTTTTTATTACTGTCACTGGTCTGGAATGCACAATCTTTTACCCACAGACCTGTATTAGACATGTTTAAAGCATCAACCTGAACTAGAATTAAAGATAGAATTTTTGAACTTCTGTCTCCACTGCTGTGTTTCCATACATTTTATCACTGTCACCTTAATATATGAGGCATAAGAATATGTCATAGATCAACATGAGCAGAATGTGAAATGTTATGAGTAATATCTCAGACTGAACATTGTAGCTGAGAACAAAGATCTACTTACATGGTTCAGAAGGTAAATTGTGTAAGTAGTAAAGCTATTAGTTGAATTTAATTCTAACTGAGCAACATTTCCATCTTTAATTGTGGATTTCATTCAGGAAGCAGGTTTTCAAGCACTACCACCAATTTGACAACACTGGCAAAGATGACACATAAGTTAATACATGGTTGCAATCACCCAAGCTTTCTTGTTTACTGTGCTGCTGTGTGTGAATGGTGTTAGTGTGCTTTGGATGCAAGCATGTATGCATGTGCCATGGCATACACTGTTTTGTTATGCAAGGAATTCCTTTGATCAGGGGTTTCTGCAAAAAAAAAAAAAAACCCATGAAACCATAATCCTTTCCCACAGACCAAGAACGTGAGCTGGACAAACAGTGGACAATGGGACAAGGGGGCAAGGGGAGCCCCGCTGATACACAGCCACTCTGGCTTCCAGGACCTGCTAAACTGTTTCTGGTTGGAGTGGGGTGAAGAGTACCATTAGGAGCTGCAGCTCCATGGCTCTGTGCACAACATCACAAAATCTAAAATGAAATCTGGACTGCAGGGTTCCTCAGCACTAGTCCAGCATGGTCATTGTACAACCAAAATTGTACAACCATCAACAAAAACAATTCATCTCTCTTACAACAAAAATAATATTTAAAGGGATGTTGCGCTGCTTTGGTCTTGAGTGGCTAACCAGATCAAGAGGTGACGGGCTTACTTAAAAGAACAATCTACACATACTGTGGTCCTTCAGAATTTGATTGATTGGCTGCCTCTCACCTCTACTTCTCATCTACAAAACACAGTGAACAGCTTTGCAAATATTATCATTTATTGCCCAATGGTGAAATCATAAGGTAATGAAGGATTTACAAGTGTTCCAGCTGTCCAAAGTCAGATTGCAAGGGAAGGCTTTGTTGTCTAATTTATTTATGATCGGTTGTAAAATTGTAAAATGACAGTTCAGACCAAATAATACCAACTCATCTGTTAAGCATCTGTATCAAGAAGTCCATGGAAAATAATGTTACTATGTCTATGGTAACCAGATAAAATCCATATTACGTTGTGTGTCTGAGACTGTTAAGTTGATCCTATACCTCATACTAAGGCTTTTTAACTCTTATGCCACATGCTAAGTGGCATGTCAATTCTGTGCTAAGTAACAATGAATTCAGGGGGAGCACCGTTAATTCATAAAAACATTCAAAATAGGCTACTTTTACAAGGTTTGTGTTGCTTACACCATGCCACTTTTCTGATCAGTATATTTCAAGAGATATATGACTAAATATGACTATATTACTGGCAGTAGGTATAATCATAAACCCATTTTAAGAGTGAAGTTGTCTGTAAATATTTCAGTCTGCTATAGATAGTTAACAGTACTAGATAGCAGTATTATTACTGTTATTTGTAAATAGAATGTACTAACATTTTGATTTTCTCATACCTTTAACATCTTTACAAGCCAGCCATGTGGATTCACTGAAAATATGTTTATGTTCTATTGCAATGGAAGTCACTCTGGATAAGAGCGTCTGCTAAATTCATGTAATGTAATGTAAACATGATGTTCAAAGGTCTTAGTTGTAAGTATTTGTGCAAAATTGCCTCTGAAAAGAATTTCGGTTCTCACCACAACATGGTAGTTATGATTGAATCGTTGTATTAGTCTTAGCTTTTAGGCTTCAATAAACTGTATGTTTTCCTGGGTCATATCTTCATTCATTGGAATCATGCACATCTTGCGCCCTCTGCAACAAAAACACAATTTTCAAAAACTGCCAGAATACAGTACCAGGCAATAGGGACGGGAATAGGGATTTCACAGGGTCCTGCCAGCAACATAGGTTAGGTTAATACCGTGTCCTCAGATTTTGACATCTCAGTGCTTGCAGTTTTGGAGGAAGGGTCAACATTGCTCAAAATGAAGGAGGAAGAGATAGAAATGTAAGAGGAGTACTCTGAGATGTGCCACTTTCAGAGTGCAGTTAAACCCCCAGCTTCTCCAGAGGCCTCTAAACCTGGTTACAGTCTCCACTTTCCCTTCTTCACAGTACCCTCACGTGCGGCATCAGTCAAAGATAAATTGCCAGTCACCCAAGAGCACCGGTATTCAACTTTATTCAATACCCTTTTCATCTGAGCGGCTTGTACCATGCACGGGCCCATCCATGTGCCTCTGGTTAATCAGGTTGCTTTCACCATTGCGGCCTGTTTGGTTTGTTTGCACTGAAAAGCAAATTGCACATGTAACTTTGCCAGGTGGGGGCGGGTTGTTAGGGCAGTGCACAGGATCCTGCACTGTTCAATGGAGAGTGTTTTTGGGGGCTGCAGTGTGGGGTGCCTGGCGGCAGCATTTGCTGTTTTTTTTCATGTCACCACTCACCACCTGCTTCTGAAATTCCTGCACATTTACCAACCCCCGGATCCCAGGCTGAAAAGAAACCAAAGAGACTCACTCAGCCTTTTTTCCATTCCCTCGCTCGCTCTGCTCTCTACTCACTCTCTCTCTCTTCCTTTCCCTTTCCCTCTCCCTCTTCAACTGTATTTTGAATTAGTCACAGAATATTTCAGCCTCCGGATCATTTTCCTCCTTTATGAGGGGGACTGGAGCCTGTATAAAAGTGAACCAAGAGAGGAAGCGATCCTTAGACACTGCTGATGTTTACAGCTTGAAATAGAAAGGTGCACTGTGTGCTGAGTGGAGGTGGAGGGGGCTGGGGTCTGAATAGGTTGTTCAATTTACACCTGGCCCTCACTAGTCCAGTTTCATTGTTCATCACTGTGACCATCAAAAAGAATTCACTTTAAAAGTATTTCTACCCTCATGCACCATATGGTGTCATGCATATGCTCTGATTTCAGGCTGTGGTACTTTCACTGTTGTTAGAAATTCAAAATTACGTAAATGAAGTATGAAAGACCTTGGCCAAGATGGCTGTTGAACTCTTTAAGCAGCATCCTTCCTAAAATGATGGGTTATGCAACAAAGAACACAACCAGGAAATTGTGTCATGTGACAAAGAAACAAGTTTCAACAATGGTTGTGAAAAGAAAAAGGAACAAATATGAATACATGTCTTTAGTCTTCCTTACACAGTCAGTTCTGAAACTGTCCAAAGCATAAACATAAACATAGAAGCAGTGAGAAAAAGTCTTTAACAGCTTTGAAGGTCATTTACCCATCTTTTTGGAAATGTGAACACAGAACTAGAGCATGGCGAAATGGCAACATCAGAAACCGAGCATTTGCTAAGAAAGAGGAAGTGCACAAGCTGAGACAGCTTGAAATACAGAAGTGGGGATATTGGCAAACTTGCCTTTTGGTGTACCTAACCGTAAGCAATTAGAAAGTGGAAGCAGCTGAAAAGCACAATCCCACATGTCTTTCTTAATGTACATTTCAAAGCTCTCAGGACTTTTGCGCACTAGCAATGCCTTTCAAAATCAAACTGCCATCTTGCATTAAAATTCCAGTTGTCTCTCAGAGCTTGCTGCTACTCTGAGTCAGCCTTACATACTCAAGCACCTTTGGTTTACTCCATCGCTTTGCTCTGATCTCCAGCCCTACCTCCAGGTGGCTGTTCTGAGCAGCACTTACATGGTGAAGGCAGGCTGTGCCCAGTGACACGCTGGTGAAGGTGCAGGTTTGATGGGGCCTTCTGGGAAGATCATGGTGTTATCTGTCTTCCCAGTGCTCACCTGCTGCAGGGTGTATAAACCAGCTGTTAGCCCCCTGCCTGCTGAGTGCCACTGAATTTTGATCCGTGCCCTAGTGAAAGGCAGCCGTCCGGCAGAAGAACAAAACCAGCAAGCAGCCCTGGCGGCCTGGCTGCCCTCCTTGCGCCCCCAATACTATTGTTATAACCAAAGAGCTGGGCCCCACAGAGGGACCAAGAGAAGAGGCTGATTGCCATCTAATGGAGACTCCCTTCCTGACCCCCAAGACAGCCTCTGGGTGCATGTTTGTCTGTGGTAGGTTTGGGTTTTATTCGTCCTAGGACATGTTAAAGCAATACTACTGAAAAAAAAATCATTAAAAGATTTCCTACCTTTTATTTAATTCATACTGGGCACATTTTTAGACAGTCGCTTCAGTAGCAAAGACATCCAAAGTCTTTAGTGTCTCCACTGTAGTTTGGATACCAAACTAGAGCAAATGGCTGGGTCTCAATGAGAATCAAACTGGTTCCTCTCAAAATTATGAAATATATTCTTTCCGATGAAGGTAAATTCTATTAAGTCCAGTTCCACCGCAGGTTTACAAAATGCATTGAGTATCTCATTTAAAACTTTGTGGAAAACACAGTGATTACCTTCCTCTCTCCAGATTAACCAAAGCATCCCACATTTCTGTAGAAACAGCCACAAGTCCAAATATACAGTCTCACTGGGATAGTAGAGATCGTCACATAGTTCTGAATCATCAACAACTTCCAAACTTGAAGCCAAACCATCAAAACAACTGTACTGGGAATTTAACTGGAGTATCAGTTTTAGCTAAATGAAGACTGAATACTATGGGCACAGGCCTAGGCCCAGCTATTCAGATGGAAGTCAGTAGTCATCTTTAGTAGAACAGCAGGGGGTTGATAGCTGGACAGGGATTAATTCTTGTCTACAGTGCCTCATTCTCACTTTCACACTTCACATTCTAATTAAAGTGATGTCAATTAGTTAATTATATATGATAATGTTTAGAATGATGTGAGACCTGAAATGTGAGATCATAGATTTCAAATACTTACAGTAATAATCATGTTAGCATGACATCAATATACCTCTGAGTATGACTATGGTCTGGTTGATAAAATTTTGTTTTCAAATATTTTCCTGATTTTTTTTTTAATCAAATCATACATTTCCAAGCCCAAATGCACTATTACAGAGAAACATGGGAACAACATTTGAACTTAAATGATTCATTAATTTCTCCAACTGAATTCAAACTCCAGGACTCCCCAGGGGACATTGTTAGGAGAATACAGACTCTCACTTTGGCATTTCATTGTGGAACAGCAATGGAATTGACAGCCAGACCAAACAAGTTGTGCCTCTAGTTCTCTATCTGCATGGCACGGAAGTGATTAGAAAATTCCTGTCAAATTCCATCACAGGGTTGGAGATGCTTTCTCCCCACTCCTGCTGATTCACACTGCAGTGAGTTAGTCTTGGCTGTCTAGAATCAAGAGATGGTGGTGGCAAGACAAGGAGAAGGCACAGCTGTTCAGTGTGGTGGTCAGTGCATTGATGTTGAATGACTAGAATGGTTCTACTCATCAATATGGAAAATTTAACACAAACTATTTGTCCAAATACAAATGTAATTCTGTAATTGCAGCTGCTATGTATACATCCTATGTATTCATCCTTTTTAACATCATCTAGTATAGAATGGTTTCATGCAAAGCAAACTGCCATATAGATTTATATAACATTTCTATTATGGTTATAGGTGTACAACACATGGACACTCAATTAGAGGGTTGTCGGCATAAAGTAGTAACCATCAGCTGATTGAATTTAGCTATGTAAAAAAGAATAATGTGGTCAGACAACATGCTGGTGTAAGCCAACACTGCACTATGTCAGCAGGCATCTGTGACATACTGATACTCCTACAGAAGCTATGCATGGATTTTCAAATCAGAAAAGCCAAGTTTGCCTCTTTGGATTACACTGCTTTTATTTGTAACCGATTTTGGACTTTTGGGATTAAAAAGCCCTGTGTTTCCTTATCAACCAGTTTGTTGTAATAAGCCTGGTGACAGTTGTTTTCCTTTTTTCCAAAATGACCATTGTTGTGAGTTTAGTTTTTATGTGGGCTGTATAATGTAGTCACACTAGAATTTGACAAAGACTTGAGTAAATAATAGAGTTAGCGCTACAATTTGGCCTATGAGTTTTACTACAGTTACGGTTTAGGAAGAATCAATCAATTGTAGGAACACTTTTAAAGCACCTGCTTTAATCTGCAAAATCTTTGAGGTATATGACGTACAACTGTGTAAATATCCTAGGTTGCCTTTTCTATGAAGTTTGTGCCAGCTTTCATATTTGGCCTGATTCCCTGGTGTTGCTGTAAATTTCTTGAGCAAGTTACTTTTGTTCAAGAAGATCGAAATTGTGCACGGGACAGCTAAAGCTTGCTTACTACTTTAATATTGGTTCTGGTTAACACAGAGGTTCACAAAATAAAAGACCATGTACCCTTATAAGCAGTCAATGCTACTTTCTAATGAGATTAAAGGGGAGTCAATAACAGGACATTCATAAAACATAAAAACCGTGACACAGCTTTAACCTCTACTTCAGTATTATGTTGAGCTGTCCATAATTCATCTCTTGTATATGCCATAAAGTCATGTGGCTACACTGCTAAACCTTACACCTCTGTGAAATTCTGTGAAAAATTCATCCTTTCACTGTGCAGGTCTGGTCCTGCAAATTTCAATCTTTCAGCAGAGTGAAGTGTTGAAGGTTTGATTGTAATTCTTCCAATTTGCCACATGGTGGAAGTATTGCATTAGAGTTCCATTGAATGTATTTCAAAGTACAAGCACCTCAGAAAATTTACTAAATCATGTTTTCTGTTTCACAAACAGTCTCTGATAGTCCTTCCGTAACAATCCATCAGTTGGAAGTACAAATATTTGAAATCCCTTATCAAAAAACAACAATCGCAGTAGTTTTGGTTTCAAATCAAAATATACTGAAACACTTCTTCCTTATAGAACACTTTATTTTCCATGTTTGTTTCATGTTTCCTTATTCACTGATAACCATGTTTGTGTATAACAGAATAGGAAATAAACCTGAACATTTTATTGTGTCTGTGTGTATATAAATATAAAAGGTATTTCTATATATTGATATATAGTCCCTCACAGTTTAAAAAGAGATGGCTACAGATTAAAACAAGCCTTTAAATTTCAGCTACTGCTCCACAAAAGTACCTATCACCACTTCAGTTGTGACCAAACTTCACAATAAAACAGCGTGTCACTGAGTAAAGACACCTCCAACCTTGAATAGACTTTCTCAGCTTGCCTCTTCGCTTGTGTATTGGCAATCAACAACACTTCAGATCTCACTGCAGAACTCTGGCACTGCCAGCATCAAGCACACTGGACTGAGCATAAATACTCCAGCACAACCAGAAGACACCCCACACTGTGCCGTTCCCTTCCAGCATGCCACAACCAGAGAACGCTTCTCTATTGTCTGAGATTCCTGAAAAGGTTGGTTTTCCCCTCAGAAAGACATCCCTTCCGATGCAGTGACATACTCCCTGAAATCTGTTGGTACATTCAGCAGGGAGCAGACCTGAAACACAAATATGCAACTGGAAATGAAATACTGAAGAAAAGCAATAGACGCAGGAAAATCCAGGATCTTATCTGAAAGTCAGAGACATTGTATCAAACATCATAACACTTCAGGTAAACATGAGGGCTCTTAAGCTTATTCAACACAATGACTCAAAATTACATGAATGAAGAAGGTGGCAGCATTAGAAACTTTCTGGAAGAGCTGAACACCTTGATTAAGAATATACAGGGAAAGGCAGAAAAATATACGTAACATATATCTAATATATCTTACTTGACTTGTGCATTAATAGACTGTTTAATTAACATTTTTTAAGACTTCCATTAAAGCACATCTATTACAGGTATTAAGTTACTCCTTAAGCAATGTAAGTTTTAACTACCTGTCTAAACTTGGCTCGGACCTTCTCCATGTCCTCTTGGAGGTTTTCATATTGAGGGTCATAATGAGGGAAACGCTGAATAAATCCAGTTAGAGACTCAAGAGTCTTCAGCCTTTTCCTACAGCACCAATAAGACAGTATCAATGATTACAGACACATGGGGAGTTATGAAAGCATGTCAGTGTTTTTGACAAGTAATTGATTAAGCCTATTAGACTGATCTCTGTAAGGCAGTGAAATGTTGATACTCTGTACTCAACGGCATGGCAATATCTCATACCTGGCTTTGGCATCTGTGTTGTTCTGAAGAAGACACTTCCAAGTGAAAGCAAACCCATAGTAGAAGGACACCTAGCAAAAGATATGGACTGTTAGTCATTGACTAAAATAAGAAGCATTTTAACCAAATATAGCTAGCTATAATTCCCTTGAGAACAGGTGCAGGAAAACTTGCTTCTGATTGGTAATTAGTGTGCTGATTACATAAATTAGTTGTACACCTGGCAACCTAAAAAACATGCATATGGCATGATATTTGAAATAATTACTTACAAATCACCATTCAAGGACAACAACTATGGGTCAATTCCAAAGTGCACTCCTATGCTAACAAGTGCTCAGAGCTCTTCAAGACATGACATGAGCGCACCAAATAATCAATCCAGACCCCAAGAAAATGTGGGGTACAGGAGCTGTAAAAAAGCTGTGACATGCAGTATGTATACAGTCAGCAATGTATGGATTTATGTGTCAAGTATTTACTAGTTAAACAGAAAAAGCTGGAAGTGTAACTATTTCAGTCGTATTTATTCTCAAAACCACTGTTTGTCAACATCACACTCAACTATATTGAATTTAAAAACGACTGAGGTAACTAAGTTCTCAATGATAGCCTTTATATTTTTGTTTTTTTCCTTATTTCTTCAATAGTGAGACAGTCTTTTTTTGGCTCTGTGCAACAGCACATGAATAAATAGACTGCTGTCACCTGCTGAGAAGACTTGTCCAACGCAGTCATTTGTGGTAGTTTGTAGGGTATTCATGGGTTTGGATGCGTTTTCTATGTTCCCTTACTTAAAATGACCCACTGCTTCCCCTTTGTAAAGAGCCACTCACTAAAGTCCCTCTCCATCCAAATTTTAACACTGCCTTATCACGGGACATCTGGGATAGTGTTTACATGCCCTAATACTCCTTTAATAACACATGTGATAACAATAAATAAATATTGACCTATAATGGCATTCTCAGAATGTAAAATTCTGGGAAAAATGTTTGTACTTTTGTCATTCTTTATATATTTAAATACTCTTGTTAATATTTGAATATTGTGTAAGTATAACGGATCAATGAATTCAGTTTTGTACTGTAGTCGCGTCATTCCATGGTGAAGGTGAGCCTGGTGGCGTCAATATGTTAAAGCGGGCTCGGCACCAGGACAAATTACAGGGGTACAATTGCAATCCACAGGGGTGCACAAAAAAATCGGGATATAAGGAGACAACTGGGGGTGCGCTGAGGTCCGTCCGAGGGTGCAATGCACCCCTAAGCACCCCCGTAGTGCCGGCCTGTTTTAAGTATGTTTCAAAGCTTCGCCATTGCTCTTATCGACGTAGTTGCTCTTCTTTTCCTCCAGCTTTGGAATGATTGTTTTGTAATATCACGATACGTTACGAAAAAAAACTTTACTGAAGGCTCACGTGTGAACTTTTCAAATTGACGCACAGCCAGCTTACCTCTGCTGAAAGTTTGGCACCATGAGTCGCACCGTGGTTCTTTCCCTCAACCATTCCCTGCCGGGTGCCCTCCTTGAAACCCTCTTGATACCCCTCCCCATGGAACCTAAAAGAGAAAATTGTATTCTGTTTGTAGAAACCCAGCGAGCAAATAAGCTACTATGCAAAAGCAGAGGCACACTCACTAATTGTTACTAAGCTAGCCAGCTAGCTAAGAGCCCAGCTATTCAATACTGCTTTTGATGCTGTGACAACCCATCCACGTAGCTACCTAGGTAGGAAAGCGTTGTATCTAGCGGTATTTGTTAGTATCTCTTCCTTTTCTCTGAAAACTTTTGTAAAGCCAAATATTCAATTCTCTCTATTACTGTTGCCCGCTAGCCAGCAGGGTAGCTGAAGCTAAGAGTAGAGCTAGCTAGTCAGGTGCTACACTAGTACCTGTCGTCCGCCATGAGAATGCAGTCAAACAGATCTTCACTTCCAGATACCGAAGTCATTTTTAACATGTATTGTATGACAAGTTGTCTTTTAAAAAGCTGTTTTGAAAAAATAAGACCGAAAACAATACGATGTAAGAAGTGGTCAGCTGACTCGAGATGCACGTAACCGTACGGCACTGGGACCCTAGTTGCCTGCCATAGCGTAAGTGAAACCGTTTCCGGCTTCCGCTGTGTACGAACGTCTGTTAAAGGGCCATTGCATGCTGAAAATCACCTGTCTGACAGAACGAAAATCCATCTCCCTAGCTGCAACAGCATCGCAACATACGCCAACGTACACATGGCCTGTACTAGCAGCCTTCTCCCAGGAGAATTGCTTGGGTACCCTAAATGTTATTTCATTCTGCACATTCCAGACTGTCGCTTTAAAATGGTCCAACACAAAAACAGAGCTTCACTGAGGTTTTGTCATGAGGACCGTTGAACTATCTGTACAACACAACCACAAGTATTTTTACTCCTGACTGCTGGTCAATAAGATTACATGTAAAATAGTTTATTCATATTGCTGTGAACATCATAGGGTTTTTCGTGTTTCGGACCGCAAAAAAAAGGATACCTCCAGCTAAGTAATGACCGAAGCTCATTATCTGTTAACGTCTGCAAACATTTTCAGGCATGTAAATAACTTCCAAATTAACTTTGGAATGAGAGAAAGGTGTTTGGTAAAAATAAATAAATAAATAAATAAATAAATAAAGACGTCCGCAATGCTGTTAAATTGTATATCTATATATAATTTTATTGTATATGTGTAAGCTGCTCTGAATAAGAGTTTCTGCTAAATGACAATAATGTAATATTAATGAAAAAATGAACAAATAAACAAACGTCTCGTTTCCAGAAGCCTTTGCTATTCTCTATTTTTCTATATCAAAAAGATTAATTAATTACCTTTCACCAGTCAAGAAGTGGTTGGATAAAAAAAGCAAGTGTCTGCAAACTGTGGTTGCGCTTGTTGATCTTGCAGTGTATTTTAAAACCAAGGTGTAAAGCTGTGAAAAGCTTTTGCTTTTGTGAGACACAATTTAATGACCAAGGTCATAAAAAAGGACTAAAGCAAGAGAGGTGTACAAAGTTAAGATACGTTTCTGAAAGACAGTATATTTTAAAAATGAAATTTAAAAAAAAATCTGTTTGAAGCACATGACATTGGACCTTGAATTAATAACACGTAAAGCTCCACATCAAGTTAAATCTAAAAATTCTGACAGGGAAGCTCGTTTATCTCGCAAATAATATTTTTAACACTAGATGGCGTAATTGTATTTATAATAAAAAGCCCGGCGTTCAAAATTGGAATATTTTTCCTCTAGTTTTGTTCCGTTTCCCACAACACAGATTTTGACTATTAATGCAAACATGAATATTCTATATCTAAAAAGAAAACTCAACATGTTGGTCAAAAATAATAATAAAAAAACAATTTAACACTTTAATACAAATGTACTGTCCATTTGCAAGCAGTTTAAAAATTGTTTATAGTGATTGTCAGAAGTGATAATTATCAGTGTTAGATTATTTGAAATGTATTACTTTTTAAATGTAAATAACATACAATTATAAACATGTGATTTTATTATTAGAAATTTTCAAATTTCTAGCATAATTGAAGTACAGCCCATACTCAGAGGTCAGTAAAGAATTGTACAGAAATACTGAATAACACATTTATATATGTATTCATATGCTTAAATTGATGTTAACAAGTGTCAAAAGTGAGTGAACATGTCAGACACTATAAGATGTTTTGAAAGGGTGTCTCAAATTTACTGTGATCACGTTCAAGCAGCTGTACTAGTAAGCTATATGTTGTCTTACTGCACATTTAGTTAGAGATTTCCCATTCCTAAATCTAAAAATGAATTACAGTGATATTGGTTTAGAGTGTTATGTTACATTTAGTCATTTAGCAGATTCTCTTTTTCTTACACAGAGCAAACTGTTACTGGTACCCAGTGGAGGGAGAGTGGGAGTGGTGAAATGTGGGAGACTTTGGGGAAAATATGGACTAGCTGAAAGGCATAATTCTGGATGAGCTGTAGGTGTCTTCTGAACTTGCAAAGAGGCAGTTCCTGCTGTCCAGGTGGGAGAGGAGCAGGACCTAGACTAGAAATTGGTTTGATAGGTGGTGTGGAAGAGGCAGATTCCAGGTAATATTCACTTCTGATATTTACACTGGTTACCCTGAAGATGTAATTCCCAACGCCAAAGCAAGCAAGGTCATTTGGAAAGGTTAAAAAAGTTCTTCTTTATTGAAAACATATTTACAATCTTATGCATAATGTATTGAATCAATCTACCATTTAAATAATCACTGATTCTCTTCAAGTTGCACGTCACATATGACAGTCTTCTTTATGTAATAGCAAAGAAAACATTAGACTCTGCAGCTAATGACTGCAACCTCAAGTCTGAATCATAATCTCATGATCCTTCCAAGTAAGCATACCAGTGATGACACCTAAAATACCCAGGTGCAATCTCCATCTAACTGTAGTGTGTTTTGTCCTCAAGGCTAACTGAAATGCATACTGAAAGTTATGTTTTGTAGTTTAGGTGGTAGAAGGCAACCATGTCTGTGTATTATTTCAAATTAAGGACAAAATGCAGTGCAGTTAAATTGGATTGAGGGAATAGTACATGGTGTGCAACAATGCTATTCTGTGCCAACTGGAATATTACAATACATACAATTTTGAGGTTTCAAAGTATATAATTCATTCAAAATATATTCAGGGCAAATTAAATGTATCCCTTATATATTTTATATATGCAATTATTTCAACATAGTTTAAAAAAATAAGAATATATTTGTTATTTACAAACTGATGAAAATACATTCTCTGAAAAATATATGTTACAAAAGGAAAATCATTTTTGGAAATGTGCACAATAATGTAATAATATGTCATAATATATCAGTGCGTAACGGACACTATATTTCTGCAAGAAAATATAGTGACAACAAAGTAATTTAATTAATTAAAGTAGTCAATACACAAGTGCTTGAACAAAAATAGACAACACTATAATGGAGAAAAATTCCCTTGTACCCTTGTACATTATTTCTTGATTGTTCTTTTTGAGTCGGTCTGGAGTGGTGCATTTTTGGTTTCAAATACATCATCCTACTTGATTGTGCGTTTCAACTGAAATATTTACAAAAGAAAAATATGTTGTATCTTCATACTACACACTTTTCTTATCACATTTTTTCTTCCACTTTCTGGTTTTTCTTGCCGCATGGCATGGCCAAATATCTTCAGGTCCAATGTCTCTACCCAGAGTTGGTGGCCTACAGTACCATTCTACTTTTTTCCCCTACATTAACGTGGGAGAACCACAATGATTTATCTTTTGTTGAAACTGGGACTCTGCATGACAATTTGTGATAGTTTGCCAAATGGGTCCATGCTGTCCATCGTGAGGGCTGACTGTGACTCCTGCTGTACATCAGTTGGCATACCCTCCAGGTGCTCATCTGTTGGTCCAGCAGAAAGGGTGCTCATCATGGGCAGGAACTGAGAAAGTGGTGGCAGGCCTCTGTCCCTCACCTGAAGCCTCTGCCGGTCAGTGCTCAGACTCACCACTGCTCCATGTTTGTCTGAGACATAGATGTTGTAGCCATCAGGAAGTATTCGCTCCAAGAAGGAACAGTCATCTTTTACATAGGTGTGCTATGCAGAGAGAAATGGAGAGGGCAAGAGTAATCAGCGGCAAGTCAGCAGATCTGGAAAGACATTGACAGCTCCATGAGTTTGCCCTTTAAAGTACGCATGTTCTGCTTGAAGTTCTTCGAGGGCTGTTTGCATAGCACACATAGGCACTAGGAGGCCAAGGTTGTTATTGCTGTTTCCTTTCATTAAGGTTTAAACTTGGCAAACAGACCCTGCAGCTGGGCAAAGGTTGCTCTGACAATACATGGCCCAGATTAGGACTTTCAACAATCTGCTCAATTTATTCAAGTATGTTGAGGAAGTAATGATTCCCCTGTCAAATGATGTGGCTAATCATGGTCAGTAATCACCTTTAAGCATGTGATATTCCCACTGTATGTCAGGAGAATATTAAATGCTGGTTCCATAATTGTGCAACCTTAATACGAATAATGCTGGGTGTTAATTAAATCAGTGCTTTATTCCACCCTATAATAATGAAATACAACAATTCATCTCAAAAATATGGGTAACTGGAAATAGCACCAATATCCTTGTGACAACCAAATCTGCTGTCAATTATCATAATGGTATGCATAATCTCTGGTAAGAGGACGCTACATTTCATTAGGGCTTTTATTTGATTCCGGACTTCATATACTCTGACTTTTGTTGCATACTAAGTTAAATGGATGCAATGGACACAGGTGTATGCTTATACCCTGGAGTTAAAATGCTTTTGAAGTCCATAATGTTGGTACTGTATTGCCTGAGTGGGTGACAGGGTATTGCAGATATATAATGGAAAGATATATTGGAAAGCATCAAACATTCCCACCAGCAGAGAGTTGATCCAGTGGCCTATATGTTGACAATGTGAACACACTTTTCAGAATTAGCTCTCTAGTAATGTGAAATACGTTCTCAAAAGGACACTACCTGTTTTATTTGGCGATAGTGTAAGGAGGAATGAACTTCTGGCCAATGGGTGGCAATGGCAAACCCTGACCACCCTTCAGATTAAAAACGGTAATACCTTGTCTATTAAAATGTTTTGCTGTTCTTATTCTTTGATGTGCTTGCATATCATATTTATTGATTAACTTTGCAACAGTATAAAGGCATTGAATTAGACCATGAACATATATTATGCAAAATCAGACTTTTAGCTAATTACATCACCCAGTGGTGAAATTTAGTCTTTGATTTCATTCACTCAGTATGTGCAAAATAGCCCTGCAGTGTACAATGTGTTACAGAGATTCAAGTGTCATAACAAATGATGTATTAAACTTTAAAGCAAAGAACCTTGTATGAACACAGTCATTTTGTATATTAGGCACACATATACACAGTGAAGTCTGTCTTGATAGACTTCAATGCATATTACCTCAATTTAGACATTTCATTTTTTTTTTTTTTTTTTTTTTTGATAGACTGTCAAATGTTAGTAACTTACCGATCCATGTACTTTTCCACTCTCATCCATGCACAGAAACTGGGAACTTGTCACTCCTTTGATAGCAACAAACCCTGTATCTACAGGTCGAATTTCCAGCAAACCTAATGAAGACACTTTTATTAGTTTGCATTGATAGTATTCTCAGGGTAGGTGTTTTCTATATGACCAAAATATTTAGTAATATCTGCTATTAAATATATTTCAAGACTACAACTCTCATCACCACCATCATCATCATGAGCAGCAGCAGCAGCAGAAGCAGCAGCAGCATCATATTACCATATGCCACCAGACTTAAGATAACGAGACTTAAGATAGGCAACAATTTACATATGTTTTTGAAAATAAATACACAATTAAAGAGCTTCATTCATGTAACTTGTAAGATGCGCGGTCAATTCAACCCCATCCAATCACAGTGCATGGTATATTAAGGACAAATAGAGCAAAAAAAAAATCAGTTCCAATTATGTAGTTTGTGCACTTACAGTTTGCCCAACATCTTCAACGTCTTCTCAATTAAAACATGAAGGAAGAATATTTCGAGCATGTTCATACTTGTTGGTACTACATATGACCTTGCTTTTGTCTCCAGTTCCATCATTTCTGAGCACAATTATTTATACTCACTGTATGAACTCTGGAGAACGGAGCCATCCACTTTGCCATCCTTGTTGATTTGCAAATGCAGTCCGTGCCTGGCAGCGTACAAATGCCTTAGACGGACAGGCTGGCCCCAGCCATTTGCGATGTGTGGCCCCGCGTAGGGTAGTGGCATACATAGCACTCCAACGGCAAATAAAGTATTGGTCAGGCTAACTGCGACGCAAACACTGAACAGCATACCGAAAGACTCCTACAGATGTCCAGCCGAGCCCTGTTAATCTAATGCGCTCCTTTCAAACCGCTGGACTCTACTGTTCGCGATTTGCCAAATTGGAGGAAGCCAGTTCCCTTGCCCTTTAAATATACTCGTTATCAGTCCAATCGATAACCCCTTTTCAGGCCAGTTCTGAGAACAGCATCATAACATAGTAGTCTCGACATCTCACAAAGCATGACTGTAAAGTTTTCACGTTTAGAGATGTGACAAATATCCCTAAAATTCAATTTTATGGATTAGCACAATGGTCACGGGTTGATCATGCATAACACTGAAAAGCGTTATTAGTTTCAAGTTTACTGATATCGACTGAATACTCATTTAGCAAGAATGCCTAATGAATTTGTTTCGCAGAGAGTTGTTATGTGCATTTCAGTGAATGCAATGCCCTTTCAGGTCTGTTTTTGTCAATGGGCTGGATGTACCCTTTGCTTTTCAGGGTAAAGTACAGTCTATTTGAAACCAGACGAACCAATCTGGCACAGCAAAATGAAACAGCCCCTGTCCGAGTAGGTCAGCTAGAACGAATAACACAATTTTTTTGCCGTTATCTGATTTTGATGGAGCGGTTCCGTCACACAGTAAGCTTTTTGCGTGTGTGAATTGAACTTCCCAGTCGATCTTGCCATTTTGAAGTTAAACAGTAATTTTAAGTAAACAGTACCATTCATGAAAATTCTACCTCTACACAGCGAAAACAGCGTCCCAAGCAATTTCGAGACAACACAAATTTCACGCTCTGATCAATCCCTGAAGTTGGTTGTAGGCTACAATGGTTTCAACTGGGGTGAGTTTTCTCTTGTTATTAACTACACAAACTACACCATTTGATAATTACTTCACAAATAATGAAATGCTTGAGAGAGACGATTGGCTCATTGCAATTATAATTACAATCAAATTTACATACAGTATTGAACAGCTAGTATCGTTGAGTCACACGGTCATCATTCAGCGCCTAATTATCTCCTTATATACTTGACATTATTAAAGCCAGTAGGTAGGTGGCGCACTGTCTCAAAGAAAAAACTTGGCAAACAGTTTGTAATTTAGGAGCAAGTTTCCGCATAATTTAGCTAATGTCGCAATGTGAACCGTGCAACCCCGTTTACGTAATGTACTGCTTAAAAAGATATTGTAATATCTAATGTAATTACTATATCGAAAACGTGCCTTACATATTTCTTATTAATTATTTTAAAAATCCAGACTGAAATGGTTTGTCTTCAGGTTGCCTAGTTAGCTTTAGTCGTGTTTTAAATAGCTCCACATGTCACCATGATTTATAACAACTAGGCCTAATCGTTTTATCTTAGAGAATCTGTACAATCAATTAGAACTGAATTGTGATTTGTTTTACTACGATTAGATCTGTTGACGATGATCATTGCGATTACAATCTTCGGTAGGCTAAATTTAAAGAAACGCTGTGTTCTTGGGTGGAGAATTAAGATCCTCTGTGAGACCTTCTGTTGCAGTCACGGCTGTTGCTTGTTCACAAGTAAATACAGGGAATGATTTGACTGCGTCCCAACCGGTGCACGAAGCCCTGGCCGCTTCATGGTGGCGAATCTTGGAGCGTCTTCCAAAGTTCGCAAAGGCTAGAGGGCGCTAGAGTACGAAAAATACTAAGGAGGGGAAATACAGGTCTGGAGGGAAGGTAATAAGTCATATAAATGGGAAGATGTAATTATTGCGACGTGCCCGCCTTGACAAGATGGAACAAAGCAGTTAATACGTTCCGTGTTGAAAATGTCGAGAAGACATTGCATCAAAAATAATTTAAGATGCAGGACTTTTTTTAAGCAAATACGAGTTAAGTGACGAAACTGCAAAAGGTAATTGGCTGGAAAACATGCAGTTGATGCCACGACATTAAGATAGAGGCAGGGCTAAACACAAACTTTTTAGGCCAATCACAGAGGAATTTCCTGCGTCTAATACATCCATATTCTTTTGTTGTAAATTTTGTATTAAAGTTCTCTTGAAGACAGGAACCCATAAGACAAGCCAAACAACATGCAAAATGACCAAACACAATATCTGGCTTTTTTATGACATTTCTGGGATCTAAGACGGTAGGAAAGTTCCCAGGATAAACCTATTTCACATATAAATATAACTGCCTAACATTCACAAAATTCAAATAGGTTGGTTTTGAAGTAAGAGGTTGTAATAAACTGGAAAGTGGAGCCTTGTGCAGCTTATGCAGGGATGATTCCAAATTTATCCTTCTCTTTATGTTACTGTAACATGTCCAAAGTAAATGACTGAAGGTTTTCAAATAATTAATAAACATCTTTCTGTACAAAATAACCTTGTTTATTTGCATGTGGAAAAGTGATGACATAATAGGAATCTTTGATGCTGACTAGTTGGTGACATTTGAAAGTTCACAGGCTTTTTTGTGCAGTTCTGAATCAAATGTTTTCAGTTGCCTGAGTCATAATTATGAAGTTTGGTAGTGATGTCATCACATTGTGAATGGCTGACTGTTGTTCTAAGTCATCTCAAATGTGCAGAGGAAGGAGAACTCCTTCATGACTGCTATCATATTGACCTATGTTGTCATCTTGATTTCACATGAGCCTGTGCTTCTGTTTCTATTCAATGCCTGGACAAGTTATTTTATTGCATCGTGAGAAATCTCTACATTTCACCATTCATGACAGTAGGTCTTGCTGACCTGTGTCTTGATTTTTACATTGACAAATTTATATATTACATTCATGACATAATGTTCATGTACAATGGCAGCTGGGATCAGAGAAGACAGAGTGAACTGATAGAAGTGCACCTGTGTACACACACACACACACACACACACGCACACGCACACGCACACACACACACACACACACACACACACACACACACATATACATATATATCCTCTACATTATTTAGCTGCACCAGCAGGGTATGGAATCAGAGAAGTCAAGGGAAAGCATAACACTCAGAGATAAAAAAACATGATATTCACTGTAGGGGTGGCCTTAGTATGGCATTTATCAAAGGAGACCTGCCTGTTTTTGTGATTTCCAAGAAAGCTCAATGATTCTAACAGGCAATAGTAATCTGGAACTATCTACCACATTGATTATTTATGATAAGAGAAAAAAGCCTATGAACTCAACAGGGGTGTGCTATAAAGTAAAGAAAGCTTTTTTATATAATTGCCATTTAATTTTTTCAAGATACACTGGAGAGTGTGACATCAAGAAAAAAAAACTCAATTGAAAAGGTGCCAATGTCTTTGATCTGATATTTGGATGCTCAATATGCCAGAGATGAGTAAAAATAACCAGCCTGCACCTCTCACAGGGGTTGTCAAAGTGTTCTTCTGCTGATTGAAATCCTATAAAAGAGAATTCCTAGAGCCAGCATCAGGGTAATCTCCTATCTCATTACTGAAGTGCATGTGGTTATCCTAGGTATAAACACTTTTTATCAGCAATCACATTTGCTTTGATGGGCCACATTTCACATACAAAATAGGATTGAAAGAATCTTTGATAAAGGACTTTTTTCTGTGATTCCTCAGGCAACATTGACACGCCATAAATGGAGATTGGGATTCTAAATTGGAAATACAGTTGACTTTTGAATTACCCCAAACTGTTTTAAAAGAAGTGATTTAAAGTATGAAGTATGTCAGTGACATTTTTCTCAGAAAGGTTGAGAAAAAATATTTGTACTATTAATCTAAGCCTGCCAGCTGCAAAGTAACATAAGGATAATAATTCCACAGTAGTATTTTTTTTTTCATTTTCCAACTTCCTATCAGTCACATTTTATTTTATACAATGCATCTTTATAAGGAATCTGTCAGAAAGAGAAAAGAAAAATGAAGAAATGAAGCACAAAAGATCCAGTTATAAAAAGTAATCAAGACAATACAGTATATCCCATGTCACAACTGGAATTGTATCAAAATTTCAGAGGCGGAATTTATACCATGGCCTATAAATTAATCAGGAAGGGCACTGAAGCTGAAAGACAATGAAACAGTCTCAGAGCAATACTTCAGCAGAATGAAATGATTCCATTAGATTTTGTATAACGATGGTGTTCTTTTTGTTCTTGTATTAAAGTGGTATATTAAATGTGTTGCAGTTGTCTGAAAACAATGACAGCAGTTATGTGATAACATTGAGAAAAACAAGCCTGGAATCACTTTATCAGACTAGTCAATCCCTCTATTTATATCTACAACAGACTGCTCAGAAGTCAGACTCATTCACCAGCTCTTACAGCAAGTGAGTAAACCATTTATGGGAATGGGTTTGATTTCACTCCCATCTCAGAAGACTGCTTTGAGCTGTCTGTTTACTTGAGAGTCTGTGTAATTAGTCTTGATCACAGCTCAATGGTAGCTGCCTGTTTTAGCACTTGGACACGCTCTGGGAGGTCTGGCAATGTGTGTTGTGCCTGGTGTGCTATTGTTTTGATTGTTTTGTGTGTGTGTGTGTGTGTGTGTGTGTGTGTGTCTGTGTGAGAGAGAGAGAGTGTGTATCTGTGTGTGTGTGTGTGTGTGTGTGTGTGTGTGTGTGCACCTATCTGTGTGTGTGTGTGTGCGCCTATGTGTGTGTTTGTGTGTGTGTGTGTGTGTGTGTGTGCGTGTGTGTGTGTGTGTGTGTGTGTGTGTGTGTGTGTGTGTGTGTGTGTGTGTGTGTGTGTTTGTGTACTTCTGGAGCCTCTGCTCTAGACCACCATCATGTTCATCAGCTTTGTGCAAACCTTGCTTACAGAGTGGAGCACCATAAATCTGCCAGCAGTATCATTGCAGACCTTCTCCCTTTGATTTGGCAGCAGTTTTCAGTCTTGTCTTACAGCCTGTGCAGAGTAAGTCTCCATTTAACATTGTGATCCTGTAAGAAGCAGTTTTGTATTACTGTTTCAATGTCCCTTTTAGCTTCATAAATATCTTCATTTTTCCTTGTATTGCTGTTTAAAATTGTGATGTGTGAAAGAATGGTGAAGGCTGGAACTTTTTTTTTTGCTTAGTTGTTGTTCAGCTTCAGTTCAGTACCTGCAGATGTTCTTGCATAAGGGTAACGAGCTTGTCAGGGGAACCTTATGTAGTACTTACAACTTAGGCTGTATTTTACATAATTGGCATTCGCTCAGCAAATTTCAAACAGTGGCATGTCAGGGCATGAGCACGAATAAGGGGCCTGTATCCTGTGAGTTGAGCAGTCTGCAACAGGTGAGCATGGTCGGCGCTACAAACACTGCCTTTGAAATTCCTTTGATTCCCCTTTTTTATTTTTTTTTTCTCCTGTTGGTAACATCGCCCTCTAGTGGAAGCCATGCTACCCAAACAAAGGTGAAAGCCAAGTTTCATTGACTTTCAGATGATGTGTTGTCAGGCAGTGGGTTTGACATTGGGTTTGTCCCTATTCCTGCCAGCATTTCTGCAGCCAGCCAGGGGCATTGATTTTACATTGTCACAGTGTTTAGTTTCAGGGGAGACTGCAGGGTTCTGGCAAGAAGCAGTGCAATGTCTGAACCCCCCAGTCATGATCCCTAGTGTAGATCTGCAAAGTGTGGGTTGAGGAGGAGAAATGAGCAGCAGGTGTAACTGTGGGTCAAATCCTGACTCACTTAAGACCTCAACTGCCAAATGCATCTCAATTTTTTGTCTTCCAAAGTTGTCCTCAGACTTTTTACCGAGACAGATTATCCTGTTTTTTTTTTTTTTTACAATTCAAGTGTTCACTTTTTAAAGCAAGTTGACTGGATGCTGTGGTGAAAAATATTTTTCAGCTCAGAATTGTAGAAGAGCCCTAAATACTGGCGGGTGTAAAACTACATTTGGTAGTTCTACAGTGAGGACTGATCTGTGTTTGAGAGTGAATGTGTGCAACATAAGCTGATTATGTCACTCTTTGTATACACTTAGCATTTAATCAATGTTGTATATGCTTGCCTTCATCAGTTTTAACAGTTTTAAGGCTTTCAAAGTGTGTTTTGACTGCACTGAGTCCTTTTTGCCGACTTTGTCCATTTAGCAAGTTTATATGGATAGAAAGAAATTGTAAACATTCTCCTTAATGACTTTCCTAAATGGTTTGTTTGACTTGCACAAACAGAGTTAGGCTGTGGCAGCCCTAAGATTTATTTGCCTGATCTGATGAAACCACGAAAGTCTTCTAAGGCAGTTAAAGAAAATAATCAACATCAAAACCCACAGTGCCTCTGTGATTGTTACTGCCCTGCACGGTGCAGCTCAGAGCCCCATGTATACAAGAGAAGGTGAGCCCCATTGGTCCAGATGGCTCTGGAGATGATATAGGGCCTCATCCTACATTACCTCAGTGCTCGGGGACAGTGGATCTGATACCACCGCGCACTGTTTGATCAAGAACTTGCCTAATGAAAGGAGACGTCTTATGCTTAACTTGCAGATCAGATATGATACATCTTTCCCCCGGTGGGTTGGGACTGGCCCTGATCAGCTTTGATAGATGAAACATGAAGTTTTCCCCCCTGCAGCGGCGTGCACCATCTGATGGGAACCTGGCAGACCTTTATCCCCGGGCACATCTCTGCAGACTGTGCCAAGGTGGTGTGGGGGAGGGGGGCCAGTCTGAGCTTTATGTGTTGAAATCAGGAAAGAGCTGAACTCTGCAGCAGGGCCCATAGCAGTGTGCATCCATTGATATGCCAGATTGTTTGCTGTGATGACTGGCTGGGTATTGACCATGTCGTAATGTTTGTGCATCCTAGGTGGGTTGCTGCCCTTGTACCTGCCTGCAGAAAAGAAAAAGTGCCTATAACTATTGCAGGCATCAGGGTATGGATATTTCTGAGAATGTGCTGTGACACCTGTTGCACACAGGTCCAATTCTCAACTACACTGTGCGAGAATGGTGAATTTTAATAAGGCACTGTGCAAAGCACATTGTGGTTAGGATTTGATCCAGCGATTTCTTATATTAAACATGTTATGAATGAGTGTGTAGTGCTTGTGATTTCTGTTGTCTGGTCTTTCAGGGAGAGGGAAGCCCTTTTTTATTCTGATGAAGATGATAGTTTGAGCTGAAATATTTTTTAATTGTTTAATCCCCCACCCACTGTTGAATTCAGAATCAACTTTTAAAAGCCCTCAAGACGTCCAAAGCAAACTGCCTCCTATGCATCTTGCTTGTCTTTTTGTCAAGCTCATGCTCAATATCGACTTGGGAAAAGTTGTTTTAGTGGTAATATTCATGCTGGTTTCTTCTGATTGTGCCCTGCACCAGCCCCCCTGGGTCAGGGCGGGTGCCAGCTGAGAATAATGGGAACTTTTGACAACTCCAACTGGCAAGTCCACAAACATGTTGGAGGAATGCAACACAGAAAGTGGCTGACCTTTCCAGAACAGAAGTCTTATTTTCACCCCTGTAGAGGCTAGTCCCAGGCTCTTAGAGGTACACTCTGAAGGTACCACCAATCATTTGTTCCCAATATTGCTTCATCACTAATGTATTTAAGTCCCACCAAATCAACAGCCTTTTTTCCTCAAGCTGTGGTCATTGCTTGGACTTAGGTAAAATCAGCTACCCTATCATTTTTAAGGTGGTAGTAAGGTGGCTTTAAGGTGTATGTTATTATTACATAAGTAGCCTACCACACCACAACCCAGTATCTGACTTGCATATATAAATGAAAACAGGTGATAATCAACAGAAATAGTTCATAGTTAATCATGAGTTAGTGATATATATATAGTTATAAAGTGCAAGTGGTATTAATGAAACAAGACATACTCCAGTGTAGGCAGGGCACTTTCATTGCCCTTTACTCCCACAGGTTCTTTCTGAGTTTTTGTGAAAGGGGGCATTAAGAGAACTATTAAACTTTTCAATGATCAAATAATCCCAAAATGAAAAAATACCCAAATATGATTAAATCCAAGTACTTGATTAAATTAACCAAAAATAAGCCAAAATGTGTGATATATATATATATATATATATATATATATATATATATATATATATATATATATATATATATATATATATATATACTGTTTAAAGTACACAGGTGTGATGTACTTGTAATGGACTAGTAATATGAACTTAAGTCCTTTACTGTGATTAACATAGCAACTCCCATGAATTCAAAGCATTCCATATACCAAATTTAATTAATGAATGAGTTGTCTGATGAACACACATTTTGTGTGTGTCGTTTAGTCAGACGGTAATTTCAAAGATTCACAGACTCCCAAAATTTAGATATAAATGTCAAGTTCAAGTTGTCCAGGAGGGAGGAGAGCTGAAGTAGTCAGGATGATCCTGTTCTGCATATAGAAATGCTGTAGAAAGTGACTTGGCTTCAATCTCTCTTAGAGAGCCTCTCTATGCTTTAAACATTGGTGTTTGGCCCTTGATTACAGGGTGAAAGTCCAGGTCATATCCCCTTTTTAAATCCTCAGTGTGCAGCACTGTCCTGGTGAAAGGGTGGGGAGAGGGGGCACGCTTCAGCCCTTTTGAAGTGCCATGTCTTTATGGCCAAACATCTGGAGGCCTGCGCTGCTGTCGCAAACAGACATCTCACAGCTGGCTCTACAAAGGAGCAGGGGCCATAGACACCCCATCTAAATACACCCCTCACTCCCCTGGGCCCATTCCCCGAGGTGCAAGTCTGGACCTGGGCCCTCTCCTAGTGCAGGCGGTGGATGTGCCACCCTCGCCTCTGATTGCACACTCATTCACATGTATACATGCACTGAGGCATCGCGCGCTCGGACAGGAAAGTGCTCTCCCACAAGAATGCTGGTTTAGTTTGGAAAAAGAATAAAGAGCATGGGTGAATGAGACAGACTCCCTCTCTCGTTTATGAACTTTAAACGGGGGCCAGCCATTACGTGCTTAAAATGATTATAGACAAACACTACGTTTAGTGTCTAACAGCACTCTGCATCAGGTGATTTTCTCCTTTCAAAGTGCCCGTTTTATGTCTGACAATGACTAATTCCTCTTTGATGCATGCCGTGCAGTATGCATCCAGGATGATTTCACTTTAACTAGAGAGGAAGTGTGCTATGGTAAACACAGTTAGGGTGCAGCCTGAAACAGAAATGTTTGGGCAGGCCAGCAAAGTCCTTCACTATGCAGTCGTGTGCAGTCTCATTAGGGGGTCATGACTTTGATTCCCAGGTGGGACACTACTCATCAAGGGCACATTGGACGGTGGCCAGAGAAAAGAACCCAGAGAAACTGTTAAGATGGATGTACCATGCATTTACAAGTCAGCCTTGTTAGTTCCATTGGCTTGATGTGGGTGTGGCATGTCCAGCTAAAGACTTTCCCAGGGTTTATTTTTCAAATGTTTATCCACTTTTTTTCCAAAAAACCATGTAAATACTCCAATTAGATACATATTCAATGATAATGAAAGTGGACTACTTTTGTCTGGAAAAAAAACACTAGGTACAAGGGTTACCTTGCAAGGGGACTCTGCAAATGGTGGGAATACCATGTGTCCTTGTGGAGAAGTTCCAGTCTGGTCTGTGTTTTCATTAATGGGATTGGACATGGCTTGATAAAAGCTCAGGGACAGTCAAAACACTGCAGCACCCAATCAGCCAGTCAAAACCTGTTCAGCCCAAGTTTTGAAATCTAAAATACAAGTCTTCAAAGAAGTGGTGGAGATATCTTCTGCATGTGTGCGATGTTGTAGTCCCTGAAAAAGCAGCCTAACCTTGGAAACTGGAGGAAATTGATTCTACTAACAGGAAAGTGGCCTTTGTCTGTACAGTCACCTGGATGTCACGGCTGCACCCGGCTCATAGGGGCTGAGCCACACCAGCACGGGTGGTGCAACAGACCTTTTTTGCCTATAGGGTGTGGCCAGACGAGCAGTTCTGTTTTGAACTGGTTATTATTGTAACTGTCTGTGATTGATGTACAATCATTCTGCTTTTGGTGTTGTACACAAGCAGAATACTGGCATGTGTACAATTGTATCTGTGACAAATAGGTAATAGGAAAGACTCCCGTCACCTGGTGGAAGCTCAGATAAAGTGGAAATGCATGTACATTTTACATTAACGTGTTCTTATCAGTGGCCACTATACCAGTAACAGCTCAGAAATGACAAATGGACATTTGAAATACCACTCTTTATTTCAAATGGACAGCTGAAATATTGCTAAAAGTCACATTCACTGGTAAGAGTCCGGAGCATTTAATTAGAAAGAGTACTATTTCCAGCCACCAGCCAATAGAATCTGGCAGGCACGTTTCAGTGCACCTGGGCACCTCTCCACGCTTGCACACCCTCAGCCGTTCGTGGCAGTGAAACCAACCATCCGAGGGCAGTGTCCCTCTGTGACACACAATCCTCCTGCGGACAGCAGCCAAAGCCCAGGGCAGGGCCTGGCACGCAAGGCAGCGGACTTGCCGCGCCGGGCGTATTCAAACAGAGGCACAGGGAGGAGAGAACTACTGAGATTTCCCCAACTAAAAATGAGCAGACCCTAAAAAGAAAACTGAAACTTTTTCCCCACCTCCTACTGTACATCTAGATGTCTCATACTGATGCTAGCTGTCAGACTCTCTCTAAGTGGTCTTCAAGGCACTCTGGCCAGAGTTATCTCCTGCAATTGATCCTGCCCATCTATAAGGCTGTTTTACTCTAAAGTGTACTATTCAGGGTCACTTTTTAAGGTAACTGACATAGTTTACTTTGTTGCCTAAAGATATTTCTCTCTTTTTGCTTCTTTTTGGGCAGTGTTGTACTCTGGACAATCCAAATGCTTTGGTGTTATTTAAGGTCTTTTGGTTATGTGTAATAATTTGCAGTTCATCACTGCATTGGAGGGGACTTGGGTAAAACTGTGTGAGATCACATGCATGTGCCCTCAGAACCTAAGTCAAAACTGGATATGAAATAACAGCATGACTTCATTGGAACCACGTAAAGAAGCATAACTTCTGCAGTGATGGTGTCATTGGTGGGCAAGTGTATTTCCACCATACCTGCACCTTCAGAGTGTGTGTGGCTCTGCTTTAAGCTCAAGCACATTGACAAGCCCCGGAAGGCTGAGGTGAAAGAGATGTGACAAATTTGAGTGTAATTCCACTCGTCCCATGACCCTCCTGTCTGTAGTGTATTAATGGTTCCTGCGGCTCCTCTTTTATTTGCTCAGGACAGCCGGGCCAAACTTAAGCCCCGTCCTGCCGTGAGCACTCCCCAGCACTGATCCTGTCTTGCCAGCACTAAAGTCTCGGGATGCTGTTTTTGTTTGTGAGTGGGATAAAGGGGAAAAACCCATAAGCTTAAACCTAATAGGTGCAACGCCCGTGGAATCCGTAGTCTCCATTATGGGGCCATGAATAAGTAAGGTGCCCCTGCCGTTCAGCAGCATTGAGTCATACAGGTGCATAGGGATGTGTCTCATGGCAGTTTGACATTTTAGTCACTATTTAATGCCACAGAGCAGACGTCTGGGATTTCAAGGAAGTTATTCAGATTTTAAGTGAGTTCATAGATTAAAAATCGGTCAACCTGTAAATCTTGTGGGTTATAATGATTGAGTATATTGGGTATAATGATTGTGGTATTTAAAGCAGATATTCTGGTATTAATTACAGACAAATGAATTGAGCTTTTTTGCTGAGAATAGTGACACATGGTGAAGATGGGAATTTGTATTACAGGCATCATTGTGAATGTTGTGTGTTCAACTGAAAAGCGGTTATTTTGGCAACCTTTTGTCTAGGTCTGTTATTTGTGGCAAAATTTCCTTGCAAAGCAGTCTGCACTGCAAGCCCACTCTGCAAGTGCTGCATCGTGAATCCAAGATCAATAGCTAGTGGAATGACATGGGGTTGTGAAGCATAGGGCCCTCCTCTCTGATGCACCTGAGCAGCCCCACAAGGGGGCCAAACGGAGGCCACTGTGTTCATGCACACACACATTCAGAAACACAGGCACATCTGTGGTTGAGAGCTGTGGAACCCAACCCACACAATCCCTTCTCCCCATTCACACTTGATGAGGTGCCAGCTTTGACATGGCTGAGAATGGGCAGACAAATTATGTGAGAAACCTAGCATTTTCCCCCGCTGGACTACTTGTTTACCACTAGTGAGCGCAGTCAATTACTATCAATACACATCACTGTTCATTTCCCTCTGGTGTCTGGGGCTGGGGCCCTGTAAGACCTTTGTATATTTCCTTTGTATACCTTTGTATATTGTATATTTGTAAAACAATTGTAACCTATGTAAGTTGCTCTGGATAAGAGCATCTACTAAATGCTGGTACTGTAATGTCACTAGTTCTTCAGTGCTGTAAAGTTCTCCTGTAATAATGAAATCTGCTATTTTTGTTGTCACTGCCTGAATTGTGTAAAGCAAGCTATTGTAGGAGTGGATCCCTGGCATGGTCCATGGATGGATATCCACCTTAGGAGTGTAAAAATAGTGAAGCATTTTAACCAAAATCATACCAAGCTGGGAAGAAAGTTGCATGTTGGCAGCAGAGGACATATGGAAAACACCATTGGCTATAATGGAATGGGATTTTCTTTTTAAAACCCAGAAAAATGGTCAGCCATTGTGGAAGCCCTGTCAATGTGTTGGGACAGGGCTTTGCCGTTCTTCGGGGAATGAAAAGCTTCTATTTAAAGCAAGTGGCTTAAAATATCTGTGTATTTGTGGATTGAATGGACACACCTGTCTGTTCTTGCCAAGTTTATTTCGCAGTGAAGTTGAAAGGAATGAATGGAATACACTGGAAATAACAGACCTGCAAAGAAAGGAAAAAGGGCACCAAGAATCACTTCAATTCCAAGGGAACTATTTTTCATGTGTTGGTAGTATTTGCTGACAAATGGGTTTGAATCCAGGCTTTCTCTGACTGATGAGATGAGAAGGCAGACAGAAGTGGTAAAAACAAGGACAGCTCCGTTGCTGTCCAGCCCTTCTAGTCAGCCAAGGCATCTACAGGCAGTAGAAGGAGGAGGCTGAACAAGGTTAGGGCGGTGTAACACCACAAACAGCGCTTCTCTAAAATAGAATTTCCTTCCGCTTCCTCCTGTTAGGTCACACTCTGTTATATACCAGCAATTTGTCATCCATTCACAGTCTCAGCCTGCCCAGAAAAAGCAATTTGGCCATGTTTGATCTTATTTACATAGTCAATACGCTGAAGAGATTTGGAGTAGAAACGTGAATTTACATTGACATTTTGCTTGGTAATCCTAATGCTACAAGGCAGTCTTTACAGCATAATGATAGTTGTACTTATCAATCCCTTCAGACTGTACTGGTTTGGTGGGTGTACAAATATAATATGTGCATCATATATTCACATATATTCACATATATCGCCATACTCTATGTGGCAATGTATAATAGTTTGAAACCAGCTCTACAGTGGTGATGTATAACACAAAATCCCCTCAAGACTTTTTTTTCTGTCAGTGAATAATACAAACATTCACAGACAGGCTCTGATGTTTTGGCAACCCCATTATTTTATATGACAGAGTGGAGTGTCATGAAGTTGAAAGTCTGAGCTGTATCCTTATTAGTCATCACTCAGAAAAAAAAGATAGTAGTCCATCAAATAACTTCCTTTTCTGATTATTTGTGCTGAATATCTCCCCTTAGGCTAGTAACATGTTGACTGATTGGTCTTTGGGGGGTTTTCAGTGCCACAAAAGCAGGATGGTTACCGTTGTATGCACTGTTATATGGTGAGTAAAGTTGTGTGGTCCATAAACCTTTTGACTGGCACAGACAACAAAAGCACTTGGATGTAGTGGTGTAATCGTTACTGAAATACCCGCTGCTGAGCTCACGCCAATCCTACGCATAGTTTGTGGGAAAAGTCAAAATTTGGATGATATTTTTAAGCTGCCAGAGGAAATCATTTGGTATTTTTTTGTTTCTGTCCCATGCGTTAACATTTTTGGTTTGAATATGTGTCAGAAATACACAGAGCCTGTCTATAATGATAAGCAGGTTTATATTTGCCATAGTTGTGACTCCATGGCCTGCCAAACCTGAACTTTCTCCAATTCATTTTGCCTTGTGAACACATTTGAAAATATTATATAGTTTCTAAAAATCATACGTACTTAATGCTAAAGGTAAAAAAGTTTGGATATTGGAAAATCATTCAACAATATAGGGGTTTAATTTTGCAGAACATAGTTTATTAACTTCCTTTAAGTTATATATTAATGTGCACAGCACATACACCACAAATTTAACAGGACCTGTATAAAACTACAGACAAATTCTGGTAAATGTATACAATATCAATACATAACACTTGACCACAGGATTCAGCCTTTACACTAACGTATAACAAGGAAGTTTTAGCCTGAATGCAGAAACCACTGAAAATGGGATTGATTATGAATGTTCAGAACTGATATTGAATTTGTCATTACTGTGATTCAGTAGTTATTGCCAATATTTATTTTACAATTATGAGTAGCCATAATATTAGTGGCTGTTTGGCACGTTTTGATGGAGTACAAATTAGATTTCCCTTCAGCAATGATTTAAATTAAATTGCTCATTAGCAATGACCACTGCATTGACACCCTAATCTATAGAAGATGGTTGGCACAGTCCCTGTAAATCACTGTAATTCAGATGGTTGAAATCTACCACAACGGTAGGATTCCACATCAGAGTTTATGCATCCAGGTGGGGAAGAAACAACAACATATTGCGAAAACATGTAACACTAAGATAGAGTCAGTGACAGCTGAGAACAGAAGCACCACGCAGCTGGCAAGAGTGGCTTACTAATTTCATCTCATATCAGGGAGGAGGGGCGTCCTGGGGCTTGGGCTGCCACTTTCCATACTGTATGCATCACTTCTTCAGTAAGTTAGTTCTGAAGCAATACATTCAGCTGAAAACAACGAGAATAAGGAATGTTAAAGCTGAGACTGACAAATCTCAGATGGGATGGGTATCGGCAAGCTGAGGTGGCCTGGTGTGCTCAAGAGTACCACTCATATTCTACTGGAGATACAGCATCCTGCAGCAAATCTGTGCCTGCTTCTCTCTGACCACAATGCTCTTTGTCGTTAACTTACATTAATACATTTTGCCAGTCTTTACCTAAACACACACCAGTAACCTCGGCAGTTGCTGAAATTAACAGAATATTAGTCCAAAAAAGAAACCCTTAACAGTTGCTTAAATTAGTCGTTCAAAGTTAAGGACAAATTATGTGGCAGTTACACTGAAATTGGGCCTTAGTTTACATAGAACTCTCAGTCAGGGTGCTTGTCAAGTTAAATGTTTAAAGCAGCTTCTCTATTCCACCCATTACCATGAGTTATATTTACAAAATATATGAAGAAAAATATAAGGTTACTGGATGACCATATACTGTAGTGTAGTCTAACAGCTGTTTGCAAATATTTCTACTATGATTATCATTACTAAAAGTAAATCAGAGGGTAAAGATAGCTCAAACGTGACAACGCTGAACCAGGACACAGTGGCCGCCTGGACTTCTGCTTATGGAAGGGCACTGAATCAAGATCCATGCTTAGGAAAAAATAAACAAGCCAGGAGAGGCCCACCAACATGAAAACATTCCCTAAAGCAGATTTCTGCAAGGAGACTGGGGCTTATCAGTGACATGAGGTAGAAAAGAGAGCCAAAGGAAAATAGGGAATGGCAAACAGTGAGGCAGGGACAGGTTTCTCCTCCAAAAGAAGTAAAATGAAGTGCTTATAATATCATCCATAGCAACAGTATATCATTCTGTTTCCCTCCACTTTTCAGAAACTGGATACCTGTAACAGTACTGGTACTCCTGGTCTTGGTTATCTCAGTCTTCTACCTGAAGGCCAAATTCATCCTCCACACAAGTAATTTGACTTTTTATATCATAAAACATGAATTTATATTTTAAAAAGCCAAGGATGCAGTAACTCAGCTGCATGCCAGTGTGCAGACCTTGCATTTACACTTAAAACATCTTAGCTTATATAATGTGAAGAAGAGGCCTCTGTCTGGTGCCTTATAGATATGACGAAGATTGACTGCAGAAAAGTTCAAAGTTCAACTCCTGGCAGAGCTAAAAACAGATTTGAGGGGTAGGCCTTCAACACCGTACTTTCTGTAACGAGAAGTAAACCGATACTGTTTCAATTAGATACCAACACCGCACAAAGGAGGTCAGACATTGTACAATTGCTTCAGCTTGCAACACCATGGGGACTGATTCATTTTCACAAGTTAGAGCCCTGGACTAAGACTTAAGAATTCTTTCCAAGGGAAAAAGGAAAGTACGCTTAATCTCAAATACGATCGCTGTACAATAGTATTTATAAACAGTGCAAAAACTTGTTGTACAATAAAGGAATTTCACTTGTCCAAACACTTAATAGCAGCACACTTTGATAAATTAAAAATAATAATAATTAAATAAATCAGTGGATTCCTTGCTTTTGCTCCATGGATGGAGGGCCAGTTTGTCAGAAATATAAAATTCTCAAGAATCATAAATAAACTTTTTCCACAATATATACAAACTTAAATAATTAATTTAAATATGATACACCTACTCTTGCATAAAACTCCATTTGAAAGTGCATCGTTTTGAGTCCCCCAAATCCCCCTCTGTGCATTGAGGTAACATCTCGCAGGATCCACTCAGATTCTTGGCAAGAAATGTGTCACGGTCATTGCTGGCGAAACCCGGTTTCCTTTTTTGTTTTGCCGGTTTTGCTCAGTCCTATGTACATCCCCGGGTATGCCCCTGACTCATAGGCGTTGTAGTTGTTTGCCAGGAGCTTCTCTTTGAACTTGCACTCCTCGTTGAAATGACTCTGAAACAGAATGGTAGAAACAAGGAGAGACAGTGTTAAGTGATAATCTTCAAACTTTTCTCTTGATCTCATCAACTTTGGTATGTTACTGTTACATCTGATGGCACATTTCAGCATGATATTCACTAGATATTTCTACCTATAAAACTGTTTATATTGCAAATACATGAAATGACAGTTCCAGTAGGTATTTTGAATTTGTGCTGGAATGCATTACAGGAATGCATCTTTAAAGAAATCAAACACAAAAAGTAATATTGTCAAGCTTAAGGTGTGTTGATAAAGCATTTTATCTTACTAATACTCAGTACCAACATTGGTGACCAAATGGTGCAATGAAATTAATTGTGGCCTAGAGATACTAAACAATAACCCTGTGCAATATGTAGTGTTTCCACCATCCTCCTATTTTATTCATATTACTATAGAATATTTTGATAAACCACTAAAGTCAAATGGCTTCAGACTTCAGACTGTGTCTTTTAGAGTAGATATATCACAGATTCCAATCATTCAGCAATGAGAAATATGCCAACCAGATGCGAGTACACTGTGTATGTGTTTTAGATTATTGCAGTCCCCAACAAACCAGTGACACCCAAGAGTGCTTGAGAAAGGTACTAGTACTAGGTTGAAATAAAAAAAGCGGGTGTTTATGGTCACACGACACAGCACGGTGGCCCTTGTGGAACAGTTCAGCTTTACACTGGGGACGGTAGGTGCATGTGTTGGCTGGCAATGCAGAGAATGGAATGCGCAGTCCGAATGATGTACTGCGCTACCGTTCCCGAGTTTATCCGGCCCACAATCAAAACACAGCGAGGCACTGGAGGCACGCCAGGACTGCGCTGAACAACGCGATGCATAGAGAGAGCTGTCGGAGGAGATGCTGCGACTCAAGTGCAGGGCGATATGTCATCGAACCAGTGATAAGAGCGGCGGAAATAAGCGGTAAATCATTTCGCACACTCACCGATCCGTACAGCTTCCCTTTGCTGTTCATAGCCACGAATAGACCGCTGCGAACGCCAAACAGTGTCACAACACCTCTTTCCACTGGAGATATTTCAAGAAGACCTGAAATTAAAACATAGTAATCAATTCTTTCTGCTCATTTTAATCGGATTCTCGATCGGGTCACCCCCTTCCGTTCTTGTTATCAATTTTATGCTGTTTATAGATGGCCAGAATTTTACTTTCGCCCATTCAGGAAATGGTGCTTCCTGTAATATTCCCAACAACATAACACGTGTTCTTAAACGTTTTATGGAGACTGCTGGTAAACTATTACCTAATAATTGCGTCCGCCTTTCATGCACATGTTCCCATCAGCACCTGTGGGTAACTATTCCTCTTCGATGGTGCTTCTTTTTTGTTCTACTTTATCACGTTGTTTCAAGGCACATTATTGTTGCCTGTGGCGAAACCATCAAAACTATCCACTTTTCCTCAGTTTACAGTTAACTTCTCATCCAAAGTTATAGACCCAGACCAACCTGCTGTCCCCTTTTTCTGTTGTGCTTTCTGGTGGCTAATCTTGTTTGATGTAAACCCATGTAACGTATCCTCCTTAACTTTATGTCATGGCTCAAAATAGGCTCTGGAACACAAAACAGACCTCGTCCTGTCAATACTATCCTATTGGTATTCTGGCTTCTTTTGAGCAATAGCACTGAATATTCGCCTGAATATTTATTTAGGAGCCCTCCGACAAATGTTTATTATTCCTTGTGTCTGCAAATGTTCCCAGATATGCCTTTGTCTGGAAAGGACATTAATTGGACATGCAGGGGCAAAGGGTTAACCCCCGGTAACAGATGCATGTCGGTCTCTCCTAAGTTTAGGTCGGGCGTTGGATATTGACTTGGATATCTGAACAGTCACTGATCTGAAAAACCTGTTGCCAGTGAGGAGACCGCTTGCTCCAAGAGTTCTGTAAGCCTCCAGATGTTGAAGCGCATGCACACCTGATTCTTTCTGACACTAGAAAATACTGCTGGGAGCGTTTTTAGATTTGAAAACGAAGCCGCGCAAATTGTTCAAGCAAGCGCATGATTAGCTGTCTTCAAGGCCGTACACAAGTCCTCTAAAGTTACTCAAAACATTAACTGTGTCCTGCAGCTAACTTGTGAAATCACTGAAGGGACCTATTCGTCTTCATTTATTAAACGGAAGGCTAATTGGGTCAATGTATTTACTGAAATTCCACGCCCTTTAATAACTTTACTCCAGCGCGTATCTCCCTTATCTGACAGTGAGCTGTCTGATATAAATATTACGCGACTGAAGGTGAATTATAGACGCGACGGCATAGTATGTTATACGGACAGTAAGTTCATTCTCGTTCGGTTGACTTTGACATATTTCAAAATGATTCAAACAAACACATGAACTTTCTCAATTGAAGAACATGCAAGCTATACTCTCAGATGACTCGCGAAAATGAAAGAAACAGAGGGTACTATAAACGACGATAAGCGTTGATAAATATGAATTTCTAAATGTCATAGTTTTGTGATATCTCCCAGTACAATTTGCACCGGCGATATCACGCGGAAAAAACTGACACCGGTGTGAAATTAGATCAATACTGAAACTTACTGTATCGGTTTTCGTTATGTACTCCGGTTATCTTTCCATCGGGTAAGACCTGGATGTGAAACCCAATGCCTACATTACAGTAAAGACGCCGCAGTCTTTTGATGCCCGTTAGATAGTCACTGTCCCGGTTGATCTCTCTTTTTTCCCCGGGGATCCGAGCCAAGGAGCGAGAGTACAGAGTTTCCCAGTGTCGCTCAATTGTGCCGTTCTGCCTACCGGGGAAGGGAGCACAGTGCACAAAATTCGATACCAGTCCCAAGACCAATATTGGCAAGAAGACCGATTGAACCGTCATCCTGATCAACATGGGCACACGTGGTCGATGGGGTCAAACGAACTAAAAATACCTTCTTCTCTCTCTGCTGTATTCTTGGGTTGAAGGCAAAAGGGGCAAGAATAAAGCGAAAGCGAACGCTCACTTCCAGACGAAGCTGTGAATTTCCCTTCGGTGCTGCATGGAGACTCGGTGCCAAAGCTCTGCTGTTTCCGAGGAAGTTTATTGAGACTCGATCCCCAAGTTGTTTTGAGTCCAAGAAGTTTCGAAGTGTTGATCGAGTATGCTAGCACAGCACAGCCATGCCGCTTTTCCCTCAGTGGCGATATTTATATCTGCTTCGAAATTACATCACACGCCACCTACTGCAGCACAGAGCAGCCTTCAATCCACTTTAACACAATCGTCACCCACTGATGCTGAACCGCTCCAAACAGACTGGTTCCTTTTAATGTGAGCTCTGCGTGTAGAGTGGACGGGGCGAGGGGAGGGGAGGGGGTTCAGCAAATGTCAGATTACAACTCGGTCAGATAACAGAACAGCATTAGCTCATAAATGATCACACAGGCCGAATTGTGCTTGGAAATAATGCCCATCTCTGACAAAACTTTACTTTGTGAAACTGCTTTTTAGATTAATGTAATACCTGGGAATATAGTTTCCGTTTTTATGATTATTTTTTTCATAATCAGCTAAAAAAAACAATGCATGTACGACAGGATGTAAAAATGTAAAAATTACAAAGCTGACAGCCTACACATTTATACAAGAGACAGTGCTATAAATGAACAATAACAGGTAAAACAAGATGTATTGTACGAATCGAAAAATTCCACTTGTAGAGTGATAACATGGGAATGACCCTGGCTCAACAAAATGCACGATTAATTATCATGACGACCGGATGCCCTGACTAATACAAGCGCTGGGTATAGAGAAATTCAGCTGCGGTTAATACTTTCTGTAAGTGCGTAGTGTACTGCAGGCCGTTGTGCAGACTATGTGAGTTATTTAAAGTGCTGATTTAAATCGACCCCAACACACACACACACATCCCCAAGTCCCACTCCCCAATAATTTGACTCATTCTTTCGGTCTGCGTATTCATAACAGATGAGCCTGCGCCTTGTTCAGTTTTCAGTCTACATGTGACCATTCAGTTTCATTGAAGAATCCTCCATCGTGCTCATTCGACTGTTCCGCTTGTGCGTCAGACCATCATCCAAAAAAGTGCTGGGCTACTTGCAAGAAGTATCAAGTCATGAGTCAGTCTTTCTCAGTGGCCTTGGGCGGTTTTAGCCTATTCGCGTAGAACGCATCTCCTGCTGTTCGGTTGGAGGATGCTACGTGAAATGGAATAGCTGTAGGCAAGATAAAAGCTCACATAGCTGCGAAATGTACTGACCTTTCCCGACATGTGTTATTGAATATACTGGCGTCTTTCTAAATGTTAGTATATAACCAATGCTTGCGTATAGTTGATGAAATCGTTCGGGACTTGCTGAAATTGAGGCAGCGTATGGGCAGGTATCCTGTTTAAGTTGCCAAGATGAAAAACATCAAATTTCTTTTCGCGGTCCGAACTGGTGAAAAGGTGACATACATCATCAAGAACAAAGGGTTTCCCATTCAGTGTACAAATAATGATGCCTCAGGTGTGACTCCACTGCCATTTTTCTCTGTTTCGCGGTGCACATGTTCCTTTAACTAGAAGTGAAATTAATGCAGGGTCACTAAACTTTGACCACATGCAGCGACGATTCTTTTATGCTATTAAGCCTGAAGCAGACACAGCCACGGGGTATACGTCCTGTAACAATGTATATAATTGATCGATATGTAGCCTTTTATATTCAGGTTAACTGCATGAGTTCTGTTATTCCTAAGTGACCTGCCACTTTATGCTGTTCAACTGTTCGTAGTGAGTCATCTGAAAAAGTTTGAAAAAGGCTACATGTCAGTCGTACAATTGCATTCTAAACTACCGAAGAACAGCTCTTTACTCGTGGGATTTCTAATCAAGATAAAATTGCTAGAGTGTCAACAGGATCAAAGAATGGCAGCGAGTCACATGTGCCATGTAAGGGTGCGTATCATCAATCGTAATTATATATGAGGAATCTATGCATAGATGATAGCAGTGCAACTGACTGTCAAGAAAATTAAAAGAAAGAAAATTACTTTTTTATCTGTGGCTATGAGGAAGGTGCACCATTGTCGTAAAGAACTACATTTAGAAGTACCTTAATATAAAATGGTTACGTAATTATACTTTCATGAAAGGTAGAGACACGGCAGAAGATTAACACGAAATTTCTCACTAACACACTTTTTTCTCACTTTCACGTCTAGGTGAATCTCAAAAGCGGAACTTTAATTTATTCTTGTGCTAATATGGAATACCACCTCTCTTTTTTTTTTGGGGGTGCATCGTCAGAATTGTTCAACCTTCGCTTTGCTACCCCTGCAGATGCTGCCCGCTGACGAGACATGCGAACGCGAGCGGGGTCTTTTTCTGTTGGTTCATCCGGTGGCCATGTTTCAGTTGTGGCTACCTCTTTGTATTCGGTTGGAAACACTTGCACAGTTCAAAACTTTAGGCTGTAACGTCAAGAGAACTTTCTTAAACGGTTGCAAAAGCATGCGTTTTTATTTTTATTTTACTTATTTATACATTTATTATCAAGGAACGCCATGGAAACATGTAGACAGACAGACAGACAGACAGACAGACAGATAGATAGATAGATAGATAGATAGATAGATAGATAGATAGATAGATAGATAGATCAGCTTTAAAGTATAGCTAGAATTGAATCGTTCTGCTCCCCCCATACGTATAGATATAGATATAGATATAGATATAGATATAGATATAGATATGCATTAAAGTATAATGGTGGAATGAGCTTCCTGCTGAGATTCATAGAACTGACTCTCTGGGTGCCTTCAAGAGAAAGTTGAAAACTCATCTCTTCAAGCTTTATCTCTAGTCTACCCTCCTCTCTATCTATCCTATCTATCCCTATTTTCCATTGGAAAAAAAGCACTCTAAACTAGTTTAGCACTTAACTCCGTATTTTACTGACCTCTTGTAGTACTTTTAGAGAACTACTCTTAGCATTGTGATGCACTTATTTGGAGGTCGCTCTGGGTAAGAGCGTCTGCTAAATGACGTAATGTAATGTAAAGTTTTCAACTCCTAAACCATAGGACGAATGTGAAAGTTACCCTGCTTAACAAAAACATTTTAAGTGTGTAGGTGTACCTACATGACTGTAAGTGTGAATGACACTACAAAAAGCATTCTTATGTTGACTAATTTGTATGAAAGTTCAGACGCAGAACCCTTGAGTTATCGATAGATCGATGTATCATCTTCATTGTCGTCCTCCTCGAACGAAATAATTTTCCAGGCCAGTTTCATTTAGTTAACGGTACAGTGATTATGCTCTTATCATTGAATAAAAACGTAGCATAATGGATAACATTTTCTATGTACCACTGTTTCTCCCAGGAAAATTACATTCGTTCTAAACCAATTAAACAAGAGTTTTTACTAAACTGTTGGCTCGTTGAAATGTGGTAATTGCTGTTAATATAACAATGCTAAACGCTTACTCTGTTGCACCTTAGACATTTTTCCTAGGCTAAGACATCAGTTTCACAGAATATTTGTGATTATGTCATATAGGCAATGGTAGGTATATGTAGGCTACTGTTTGTATCTGATAGATATTCAGTGCGACAAATGCAACTGAAAAAATGTTCTGACAATCAGTGTAGTTGACTCAATTATGGTGAATTTTTTTTGGCTAATGTGGACACATAGTAGTCGATGTGTTAGTAATTTAAACCAATCAGACAACGAATTGTGGCAGAAATAAGACAAACAGGCGATGTCTTAAATGATTGATTTCACTGAACGTACGAATCGACAAATTTTGTTGAAAAACACGTTAAGCACATTTCGTCAAATAAATAAACATGTTTTGGGTATTAGCTTTACATAAAGTTGGTCATCTGCGATGATTTTCATAAAACTGCAGTTAAAAGTTCTTTACATTAGCCTGCTTCTTAATGTTACTTCTGTTGTGAGACTATTTCAGTGCCATTTAGGTTCAATGTTCCGCATTTGAGTCCATTTGGGTCGCTCTCCATGGTGCTGTATTTTCACCGTGTGTTTGTTGACTTTAAACTCAGTTTTACTTAAGTTGTTTATAATCAATGATGTGTATCTAGTAAATTGCTTACTGTCGATTTGTGTTTCACTAATTTATGTATTGAATACCGTTCAACTAAATATGGAGATATTTCAAAATGAACCGTTGCTGCAAGTTGATATTGAAGACATGCGAGCCTGAGGTGTAGTAACATTTAAAGTAAAAATGAATCAGCACCTATTCCAAATTTTAAGGAGTGGTACAAGCCTTGTTTGTTGAAAATTACAAATTGTAATATAAAACAGTGTTCTGTTTTGGAAGCTTTTTTTTTGCGTTGAATATGCATTTTAATTTTTATCGGAACCAGGTGTGGTGTAAAATAACTATTATAATTCCTTGCATCTCGTGTACCATACCGAGGCATGGGTGATGATGGGGAGCCAGTTTTAACATCAGACAACGAGTAAGTCAATTCTGATTGACTGAATGATGATTGGGACCTGTCACTATTTTCTAAGCCTCACTCCCCCCGCCCCAATGCCTCTAGTGCTTGGAATCAAAACAATCAGTAAGTGTCCGCGAGGTCTCCTACCAAAACCTTTTCCCTCGTTGTTTACATTTCTCTGACAGGTGTAGCCCTTAAACTTTAATTGCTACCAAGCCCGGACGGTTAATCCCGTTCCACACTAGTGCCTGGATAGCAGTGTCATGATGAAAATATTATGTGATGCTTAGTTCAAAAACGTTTTTTTTTTTTTTTTTTAATCGGATTTCACTATGCTGCTTTTGACGCGGGTCCTGTCCTGACTTGCATTTAATAGTGAATCGGTCCGATTAGTCTGCCCTCTGTAGGGCATTCGGGGTAATCACACAGGATCCAGTTCACAATAAAATGAACAAGGCACGTGTGAGCAGGCATCCTTCTGAGATATGAGCTCTTCATAAAGCCACACCTTTTATCATATATTCTCTTCTGTTTTTTAAAAAGGTCATATAACCAATCAAGACATGCTGAAGCTATTCTCAAAGTACTTTATTATACTTTTACTCATGGACAAAATATATTTCAACATGCGTATAGAGTAATGGCCTTCTGGATTTCAAAATGCTTACTACAGGATTCAGCAAATCCCAAACTGCAAAGTGTTAGTTTAAATTTTGGCACCCTATGTCTTAATAAAAGCTAAACACATAAAAAGCTTTCTGTATGAAACCCTGTCCAAGGGGTCCATGGTATGTTCTGGTGTTCTCTTCCTTAGGCTTCATACTTACGTTTGATTGTGGCTAAATACAATATTGATTTGGATTTAGTAGTTCTATATTATCATTTCAAACGTTTCAGTACAATTGTATTGAGGGAGACAGATTATGTCTGAAAGAGTAAAGGGATTTCTTCTACAATGTATTTGTGCAACCTCAACAATTGAGTTTTATAGATTACTAATTCACCAAAACTGGCCTTACGCTGTACCATGTACCAGAGCATATTCATATTTTATGTGATTTAACATTGACATATATTTTGTTTTATTTCAGAATGTTACCTTTTCAATACAAGTCTGTAATATTCAGTAATATCGATATTTTCTTGTCATGACAAGAAACTTTTAATTATGACCATTGGTCATACTAGAAGTTTCTCTAACCTGCTGTAGTCCAACTGGATATTTACTAATTATATCAACCAACTCACTAGCTAGCCAGCTACAATAAGCAATACAAAATTTACAGTTAATGGACCAGTGATGGACAATAGCCATTGCAAACTGATAGGCATCCTGATATAATACATAGATATAGCAATTACAAAATACATATAATACATCTATGATTCTTCATGCCTTAGACTGCAACTACTGGCAATGCACCCTACCCTAACTGATGCAATTGGGAGGTGTAATACAAAAGAAATACCCAGTAAACATGCACGCAATGTTCAGATTGATTTCTTTGATAATGCTCAGCTAAAAAGCCAATAATTGCAGTGTATAGTGTGGACAGTGTTGTGAATAAGTTTAATCTTTTTCAGGATGTTTTTTCTCATTTCGTGGTGTAATGTAGATCTTGCCTTGCTTGTAGAAATCAGCACAGGGAAACAAGAGAAACAGTATTTTTTTTTTTCTGAGAATAGAATAGGGAATAAATGTTGCAGAATAGAATAGATCCTGCCATTGTTGTTGACAGTTTACAGTTGGAGGGTGAGGGAACTAACATCTTGGGCTAATAATTAACTATCTCTAAGTGGAGTTTTTATTTATTTATTTATTTATTTATTTATTTATTTATTTGTTTGTTTGTTTGTTTGTTTGTTTGTTTGTTTGTTTGTTTGTTTGTTTGTTTGTTTGTTTATTTATTGCAGTGTTGGATTTCAGAAATCTAAACTTTTCAGTGCACAAAGAGGAAAGTGGGGCATGAATGTATTGGCAGCTGAATGCATTGGCTTCAACCATAAGCACTACTGTGTTTTTGGGAATAAGTTTTGACTTAAGGGCAGTTCTGCCTTAAGAGAGGAAGTATTCTGATTGGTTTGATTGATAAAAGGTGCTTGATGAACATGCCACATGGTTCTTGAGTATCTTTTGAATGTAAAATATAATGTGGCCCAAGACATTTTATTCTACCTGATTTAGGTAACACGGAGCAACTAGACAATTTTAGTAACAGTCATTTTACCAACATTGGATATAAGATAAGTGAATCTCATGTGCCTTATATAGAGGGCAGCAGCATTCAGAGAGCTTTAAAGTGTATCACAAAGGTATGTTGACTGATCCACCTAGAATTCAAAGGAAAAGGCAAATACTTTTGTATGATGACTGAATTCTGTTGTGCCTGTGAAGATCAAATTGCAAAAGCAGCTTTGATTCAAAACGTGGTTTACAAATTGAATGCTAGGGTCTACATTGCAAGCTGGAAGTGCTCCCTTATATACTCAGTAGCAGTAACACCCTGACTCTGGTGATGCTTCAGGAGGTTGTAGGTGAGAGGAAATGATTTCTGTACAGTGCTCACATATACTGTGATGGCTGAACTCACGTGTTCTTAAAGAAATGATTTCCAGACTTGATAAAAAAAAAAAAAAAAACAACAGAGCAATCCTGTATCAATATAGCTCTCTGGTTTGGAAAATGGATTTTGACCCTGACACAGATGTTCTTCCAGCTTCTTTTGTAGCCTTAAAATACTGCGTCATACATGGCACAGGGGTAATTCTGCCTGAACTGCCTTTGAGTTTGTACTTGTATCTGTTTTGCCTTGGAATGAAGAGTGGTATAACTTCTTTTAGGACCTTTAACAGTTGAAAAAAAAAATGAAATGCAACATTCTCACTCTAATCTGTTGCCCAGTAACTATGAACATTTCTATATTCCTCTATGTATTTCAAGTACAGCCATAAATAAGCCTTTTTAATGGTCCAACCAATTATACTACTCCTATTTTACTTTGACAGTGTGAGACCTTTAGTGAGAGGTTCTTCCTGTTTTACAACTACTTTTCAATATGTCGTTAACAGAGCTCTTCTTAAAGAGGAAATCTCCATGTCAGGCAACACTGGTAAAATAACAGCTGATTGAAAACTCAGGCCATTAATGAAGGCAGCAACACAGGCTTAGAGGGATAATGTGTTTGAAGTATGACAGATGTAACTTTTGTGTGATCAAAACACAAAAGAACAGGTTGACACAGCACATCTTAATGTATAATACATGAAGTAATACCCAAATAATACAAACCTATAAATTTGAATTACAGCTTTGAGGACATTATTGCATTGCTGATTACTGCTGTGTTTATGTGTTAAAAAATACTTTGGAATTTAATAGTTAACAAGCGGGATCTCTGAAAGTCTGCCTCTATTTAAATGTGCTTAATGTGAAGCACTGGGTGTTTTAAGAATGGGGGTGGTGGAGGCATACCAATGTAAACCAGTCTCAGACAACAACAGCATGGTGAGGAGTCCCATCACCTTTGCACACATTTACAAGGGCAGAGGATGAACTCTGATGAGGGGTCAGAGATGGCTAAACACTGTGCTCTTAGTGAAAGTCCACTGCTGTGATTATTTCCAAGGGGTGATGTGCCTAAATGGTGTGTATTTTTGTTGTTTTCAGCTGATAACTAAAACCACACTACCCTTTTTCAGATTAGTTATTTGGTCAGAGGTGTGTTGTTTTGTGTAGTGAAATAATATTGAATTATCCTTGAGATCAAAGGCTTACATCTCAACACATCAGAAGACTTATTTGCTTATTTACTAGATATCAAGTGCCTGAGCGCAGTTACTCACATAGCACCATTAAATATTACATATGCTGGTTTTAATTGCTGTTCTTATCACAAAGATCATGCGGTCTCTTATGTACTAAATGATGTAACTGAGAATATACAGTAGGCCTACTGTTAGTTTCTACCATCATTGCTCATCAGCTTATATCCATTATTGAATAAATAAATAATCATCCTATGTGTCGATCAATATTTTCCAGACATTACACTTGTACTTCACTGCCAAAACCTTCCCGTAAATATTCTGGCTTTAAATCAAGCTGTGGCCTACATTAAATAATAAATTAAACATTGTAAGAGGAATAAAGTGTTACAGTCCCAACCATTTATACCAAATAAAAAAGTGAAAACCTTTGTCATGTGTTTTCCCCCCAAATATATTATCACAAATACCATTGGTCATAATAATTATTCTGAGCAAGTGCTTTATAGGGAAATATTAACATGACTGTCCTCTCACAAAGGATATGTCATCTCTATTTATGTTTTATTGCCCGATTTTTACATATTAATATGAAAGACCAGCATATGTAAGTCATTGAGGGAATATTGAGAAGATAAGGTGATCTGATTTGATCACACAAGGTCTGTATTTGTTGAGATACAAGTGTTTGTTGACAGAGGGACAGTACACAAAAGCTCATTCAATTATTTCCACTTAGATAAAGTCCTGCTTTCTGGTTAAGTAATATAAGAATTTGGAAAGAAAACAAACTATAGCAACATGTTACACTCTTCATGACACTTTTTTCCAAAGAAGATTGCCTTGGATTTTAGTCATTTTGAAAAGCCAGAGAATTTATCAGGCAGCATAGTTTCCCATGTTCCCCAGGAGATACGACTATTGTCAAAGCCAGGAAGCTTTCAAATCCACAAAGTATAGAATAACAGTTTTTTTCTACAGATTTCAGTAGTCTGAAGTTACTGTGAAGTGACTCTGTTCACATATTAGTTAAGAGTAACATAGGACTTCCAGCATCCAACCTTCCAACTTTTTTCCAAGTTCTTTTCCTTCTTTTAAATATTTTTACCTCTAAACTGCCACCCTCTTTTGTTCTTTCAAAAGTGGTGATGTCACCTGAAACATGTACAGTAGCAACACAGAGAACTTGGTACTGGTCTCCAGAGAAATGCTTCATTCGGCAGCTCTGCAAATAAAGCCTGCTGTATCCATGATGGTGGATCAAATTCTTTGTAAGTGTGCTACGTTGATCATTGCATGCATTGAGCTAAGCAACAGCCTATAGTACCAGCAGTAAATAATGGGATCTACATTTCCAGAGGTAGATATACTTCTAAAAGTAGGGGAAAACACTCATCCCAGCAGAGTTCTATGGCTATCTTTAGCCTCCTATTCCAGAAAACAGACACAACTTGTGGCGATGCCATTTTCTTGAAAATTTAACCATTTATGATACAAAAGCTCCTCTGTTCAAAATGACATTTATCTGTGCAAATTTGTAGCATTGTACCACTAAAGCAGTCGTTTTCAGTTGAACTTAATTATTCCTTATGATCCCACCATGAATTACACTTGTCTTGTCTTAAGGCCTCTAATTTATGGTATGTTATTCTTTTTCAGGGACAATGACTTAGAGCACATAGGCTATTTAACCATTAAAAACCAAGCTTAAAATTGTCATAAAATGTGCAAGGTGACAGTATGGGGAAATTAAAAACAGAGGAAGTGTTTGGTTAAACATATAGATGGGTTCAGTGTGTTCTTAGTTTAGCAGATTAAACACTTTCCATGTAGTTCATTTTAAAATACTGATAGAATCTTTCCAGACACCCATGTGTTAATTTCAGGTTCTCATTGGATGAAAATGAGAAATGTGAAATAATAACTGTAAGGTAAGCAACAGATGTTTCAAAGAACATGTGACATCATATAAATACAAGTCCCCTCTATCAGGACAAATGGACAGTGGCAATTTCAATCTGATGATAGAGGCCATGTTCTGGAAAAAATTAATGCCAAAAACAAAGCAAAACAAGAAATTGTATGCCATCAATAATTTAAAAAATAAAGGAACCAAATAAATATGCATAACATTAGTCATATACAAAAAGTAACTCAGTTTGCACACAGTAGTCTATCACTTCACAAGTACATTTTAAATGACATCAGTTTCCAAGATGAATGCTTGTATTTTACTTTGTGTGTCAGTCAGGGAAAAGTGCTTTACATCTTCTTGAATATTTTATTTGACTGTAACATTAGAAATTCTTAGCCTAAGCTCATTTACTGCATGAAGTCCAAGTCAGTCAAATATTTATAGAGATTACACTTGTCATAAGTGAAACAAGAATAAAAAAACTATGTACCACATATATACAGTAGTTATACATTTAATAAGAATAACACTTTTTCCAAAACAAAACAAGAAAGAAAAACTAAGTAGTTCCCTTGTGGTATAAAAAGTTAAAAAATATATTCAGAGTGGTGATTTTGGTCACATTAACTTATTTATATGTACAGAGTAAATACAACCTAAACACAACACCAGCACCATCAGAAACCATCTTTTTGCACACACAGTCCTCCCCAAGTACGCAAGCTCAGGAAAGCAACTTCTGTCCTCCTTTGTGGTGTGTGTTGGTTTCTTGGTCTGCTAATGTGCTTCACGGTGAGCAGTGGTAATTAGTCTCTATCAATGCAGCATTAGTCCTCGGGCTCTGTGGACTGGGGCACAGTGACCCTATGCCTTCGTCTCCTGTGCTCTGCTCGTCCGGCTGGCATCAGGGCATTCTCCTGGTAGCGGAGGCTGGTGCGAAGCATGTGTACCATCTCATGGTCTTTGTGGCCCAGTACCCGTGGCAAAAAGAGGGAGGCCTTCTCTGTCCTGCGGGTCTTAAAGCCCCTCCTGGGCCGGCCCTTCCCATTGATGGACACGTACCAGAGTCTCTCAGCGCTGGCACGCCGCTTGCCATGCCCCGCAGATGGCGGCGCTGTGCGGTAGTGCCGGGAGGCATAGGTGTTGTAGCCCAGCTCATGGATGCGCTCCACAAACTCACACTCCTCATTGAACACATCCTAAAGTAGGAAACACAGATCATCTGTTATATGTTCCATCAGTATGTCTCCTGCCAGTGGAGATCTCAGATTCTAATTAAGCTGACTGTTGAATATTCATACAGCTATGCACATGCTTGGTGAAATCCATGGCATATGCTAATGCTGATCATACGTGAAACTTTTTTCCCAAAATGTTTAGAATTAAAATGCAAAAAAATACATAGACTTATGCCAGACAAAGATATAAATCACATATTCCATGTCAACAGAGAACAGATAAGCACTGAAACCATTAGAGTGCATTACATTCTACCTGCTTTCACATTTATTCTTAGCTTTAAATAACAAATTACAAGTATGCATTGCTTTTTGTCAGTTAACCAACATTTTGACTGAAGTGGGAGTAATAATTATTGACAAATGGTGAAGAAGTAACATAACTTACTACCAGTTCAGGACATGCTACAAAGTTGGAGAATTGAATCACCTACTGAGTGAGCATAAACTGTACTAATTAGTCCATTATACTGGCAATACTCACTATACAGTGCATAGCAGATACCAAAGGTTGAATACAACTGGTGCTACACACCTTACAGCTAAAGACTAGAATGTGCTCCCAAACTGGTTACTCAGTGATAACACATGCTCACTCTCAGACAAGATTACAGATAATTCACTCACTTCAGACCTGTGAATGAGTAATGCTCCTCCCTTCAAAAGGAGGGTGGATATATGAGCTCTAAGGATCTATCTCCTCGGGCCATCTCACTATGAGCTCCTGTTTCCCAGACAGCTGTGATCCTGTCAAAAACTGAACTTCACATCAATGTTCATGGATGTGCATACCAGACTACACATTATCTTTTCCCAGGCTTCTTATAATAGGCCCGATGGTGAGATGCACAAGAAATTACTGTTAGTGTTTGAAAAACCACACTGCATTTAATACAGAAAAGAAGCTAAGCAGTTTGATCTGTGTGATTTAGGGGAAATTGGTGTGCATATTATGCAAGATAAAAATACAGTGTCTTGATAAGAAAAAGCTTGTTGGACAAGGCCCCTGTGACAAAATCTGAAACTCTCGAATATGACGTAACACTTACCGAAGCATAAAGGCGTCCTTTTTTGTTCATAGCCAGATATCTGCCTGAGAATAGTCCCTTTATTGCCACCACACCAACGTCAACTGCAGTGATCTCCAGTATGCCTAGACACAAGTGAAAGCATACTATGCTTAAACTGATTCTCTGCTTAAACTGATTGTCTATTAAGAGCATAATATTTCCTATGTGCAGAGCAAACCGAACAACCTCATTCTCAAGTGTGCACTCGTGTAATTGATTCTCAGCATCACTGTAACACATGATTGCGTAAATACGCAATTAGAATTTCTATTTTACAAAGCTGGTTTGAATATGAATGCCGTGTCCAATATACAATAATGTTGCCCACGTAGATTTGTAAGGGTAGCTTACGTAGGATTAGGCGTTGGAGTACCAACATTCTCTCTCTCCCTCTCTCTCACAATCTTTCTCTCTCACTCTCTTTCTACTTTGCTTAATGGGCTAAAGAACCACAGTGGCAATTACCTGCCTCATCTTAATGCGAAGCCTAAGCGATTAGGGAAAGTGCCCGTTTGACTTTTACAAAGAGTTAAGTCAAGATTTATTGAGATCTTGACGGAGTTGGATTAAATCCGACAGAGGTTAATGAGATTTACTATCAATCCAAGGAAAATTTGATTGACAATGAACTACAGGTTGGATTAATCCTATACTAAAAAAGGAATCCTTTCATAAACCCTGTTTTCTCAATCTAAATTGCAGAGATCCAGTTCATTCCACAGAATGATACAACTTATTTATGCATATCCATTGCCCTACTGAAAAGAAAACAAAAACTGTTCAGTTGTTTTTATATAGGAGTCAAAGATGAGGCAATTAATGGCATTCAGCTCATCCATTTATTTAAGACAATTTATACCATATTTATTTAAAACGGTGTTAAACAGCCTTTTATTGAATCACATGACACTGTTTTCTGAAAATGAATGTTTTTAATGATAGTTAATCATGGGAAATTATAAGAATCTATTTAGCTAAACTGGTATTTATTTGCTTGTTTTTATTTTAAATGTTGGTTCACCTGAGTTGTTTATAACTTCATGCATAGAAAAATACACAGCTATGGTGTTGTGGACATCAAGTTTTAAAGTGTGTTATTGCCCTTTTCATAAGGTTTGACTACTTGGTTTTCTGTTGGTAGGTTCTGTCGCCTGGAAAGTGACTATGTAGGTGTTGGCATGAATCAGATTACAACTGTCAGTCGGTCAAGCCTTAGAAGCACTTAAAACCTAAAAGAGGAAGCCATTATAAATCACTCTTTGACGAACGGTCCGGTATATTTTTGGGATGCTTTTTTTGTCAAACTTGAATTAATGCACAGGATATATTACACTCAAACGACAAATCTGTTCTTAAGATATGTGGAAAATAATGTTTGATAAGAAAAACATCCTACTGCTGTAGTTACCAACTCAAGGGTTACTTTATCCCATTACAGTTACTTTCATAACAAGCATGCTTGAGATATTCTGGTTTGCCCGTGGAGCAAAATAGGCACTGAAAGGTCAAATGGAGAGCTTCATGTGGTCAGTGTTTTACCGTATTTACTACATAGCTTAGAAACAAAATATTCCAATTAGAACTTGATATTTTCCTTAATTACTGAGTCCGTTTCATTCGAAAGACTAGCATTTGTTTTAGGCTATGAAACATTATTGATGTGATGTTAAAATGCAACCCAAATAAATTAAATGTGCTGTAACTATCTAGCATGCACATAAAAAGCTAAATATTTTGATATGCATATTACATGCGTCACAATGAAATATTGAAAAAAATGCCCTGTACCTTGTATTCTTATACAATACTTGTTCCTCAGAGGATGAAAAGCGCAGCAACTGTGCTGGGCACATTGTTTCATATATCAATTGCTGTAACTTACGTGAAATGTTGAGATTGTTTACCTGCTTTCTTACTCGCAGTAAAACCGCGCAGACCGTAAATAGGTCATCTAAATATCTACTTACTTAACGGATTGTCTTCTTCTAAAGAACCGTCAATTTTCCCGTTTGGGTGTATTTGCAGATGGTATTTGGTGGCACAGTACAGCTTTCTGCGTCTTGGTGCCCCTCCGAGGTGCTCGTAGACTCCACCGCGTCCCCCTGCATCTCTCCGCTGTCTTGGGTCACACGCCTGGCCCCTGGCACAAGGCACAGTGCGAGTTCTCGCCAATCTCGGAGGCACAGATTCCTGCGTACTGGGATCCAGGACACTCAGCAACAACAAGACCAAAATTATAACCATTGTGGCATGGCCGAAAATCTTAGTCTTCTTGCTGGAATAGAAAAAATGCACACATGGGATCCCATCAAAGAAGTCCCGTTCGCAGCTGCGTTATTAGTTAAGCGCACTTGTCCAACTCATGAAACACTGGCAGTTTTATCTGTTCCGATCTTTCAGTTTTAGATGAGAGGATCTTCCATAGTCATCGATCAGGGCCGGCGCGGTCACAACAGCGTGGATTCGTCTTGGTATTGGGTAAGGGTCCTCTTTGCTCTTAAAATACACTGCATCAACAAAAACCCTCTGAATTTGATGAGGAGGCTGTCGTGAGATTTCGCTGATCGACAGAGCCTAGAAATAAAAGAACCTTCCTGCAACAATAGCCTGAACTCCGAAGAATTGATACAAAGGGGAGGGGAGGCAAGGTATCAGTCCTGTGTGAACTATGAGAGTGCAGCAGGGATAAAATTACACAGCGTTACACACGGTGGCTTATTGCGGAAAACCGCATCACAAAGCGCGAGCCATATGAGGGCAGAGTTTCTTCTGAGCTCTGCTTTTGAAAGATCCAAAAGGCCAACTATACATTAGAAAATTATACACTGTGGACTCCGCAATGAACAGTCCTCCAACCCAGTTCAGGGATTATCAATCTGAATCCACAAATCGTAGTGGCTAGGTTGAACGGCGCATAAAAAACCCCACAAGGACGCACATTCAAAACAGCTGCAAATAAATAAAATTCGTTCATAATTCTCATAGATTTTCTTCAAAAAACATTTCTATGGAAAATATAACGCCTCTTCCCTCACATGTTTTTTGGAAATGTCGAGACAAATGAATGAGGTTGGTGGCGTGGTGCCTAAAATATCAAGAGTAATAGACTGCATTTCTAATAAATTGATACTGTTTATGTAGTTTTTAGCCTATTAACATAACGGCGAACATTTACATAAATATTGTACGCTTTAAAGAAATCATTGTATTTGGTGTATTTGGTAAATAAATGTCTCATATTTTAGACCCAAGGAGCGTCATTTTACGTCTGCCAAATAAAACGATAAAAATTACCGTTACTCTCTGGTACTCTGGTTAAATGTTTCCTTGACCTGTTACCGATTACAACTTTTTCCCGCTTAATTTCGATCGACCAGACCATGGATAATATTGTTAACTTTTAGAAGAATACTTATTAACTATTTACAGCAAATGTGGCTGTGAATTCTCCACCTTTCGTGAAACGCAGTTTTAGCGCATAGTCTTATTAAAATAACTGCAGGCAGTAATTTTGCCAAATAATTTGTCTCAAATTGTTTAGTATTCAGCTCCGTTTAAAACCGAAATTCTAAAAAATGTGACATTCCAAGGCAGTTTATCAGTATGACATATGTCCCCATGACATGAAAGGCAGGCGACAGAAAAGCACCCTTTTACTGGCCTCGAAGTATCCGAAGGAAATCGGCTGATCAAGGAAAAAAAATCTGACGAGTTTATTCCGACGTGTATGATGAACTCACGTGATGATGACTGCAGTGAAAATTGGTCTGAGAGTTAAGCAGTCATGCCCGATAATGTCGAAACGCGAGCTATTTATTTTCTAAAGCTCACTCCCATCTGGATGTTGAACATCTTAGCACACTTTGGATCTTGAGAATCAGTCTCCGTTTAGGTTATGTCATATTGTAAGGTCTCCCGCCATGAAGTCTTCTCTTCAATGTGAGATTATGGATGCTGCTTTAGATGTTTTAGATGCTCCTCAATATTAAACCTCTGGGTATGCTGCAGCCCCGTGGGTGGAAAAGTAACACGCAAATTACTTTTGCTTAAATTGTTTCCATCTTGGTCGCATTATGGTTGCCGTTTTCATAATTAGCACCATCGTCTACAAACATCTCTGCCCTTTGGCGTTATACTAGCACATGCTCTTAACGTTATGCCTCGAAACCTCTCGGGAATGTGCCGGTAATTTGTCTTCTGGCGCAATACATCGAGTGGATCTAGTTTGTCACAAAGTTTAAGGGAGAAAATTTCGGAAATGTGGCCATTAACAACGATTGTGCTGCAGACGCAGAACCCTATATAACTCGTGGGTTAGACAACAACCCATTAGATTGGCTGAGTGATGTAGCTATATCATTCGTTTTCTGGTGACCGTTTCTGGAAGAGACTTTTTATGTGGGTTGATTCTGACAGAGGGTTGGACTTCAGATGTGGTCGGCTGTTTCTCTCTAGAAGCATTTAAATTACGGCCTATAGCCGCCTTCAGAGTAATCAGAGAGTAGTCTGATTTTACTTGAGCATAGAGAGCAGATTGGTTCTCTGCAGACTGATGGCATCAGTTGTCTATCTTGAAATTGGTCTTGATGATAAAACACCATAACGAAATTGGGTGTTTAGTCATGTAATTAAGAGCAAACAATGTTCAACTGTTTTGATATGTGTCCTGCCATCCCACTCAACACTGGACATTGCATTCATCCATTTTTAAGTTTTATATTAATGGACCAGCCCCACTGTACAACGTTGGGAAATATACCCATATTTGGTGTTTTGTGGTGCTTAAGTGTACTGTATTTAAAATTACTGCAATAATTAAAACATTGACATTATCCAATAAAATTATAGTCATACAGTCATAATACAGTGTCTGTATTGTTGTGGTTAATGCATTGCATATAATATGAAGTAAATCATCCATGTAAAGGATTCACCAAGTTAAGATGTGAACAAAAATGGGAAATTCTAATTTGTAAGTGTAACACATTTCAAGAATGTGAGACTGGTACATCAAAGGAGGCATCACCCTCCTCTTTAATTACTAGTTCACACATGTACCATCATCAGAGAGAATACTTTATACGATCACTGAGTGTGTCTTCACTGTTAGGTTAAGGCTGATATGTTGTTTAAGTGATGTTCAAACATAACATTACATGTTTATATGTGATTTTGTATCATAAATTCCATAAAGCCATTGAATTGAAGCAGAAAATGAGAAGATTCAGACATTAGATCTAGAAATTGAATCACTCTTTCACTTGCTCTTTCACTCTCTCTCTCTCTCTCTGTATACATATATATATATCCATATTAAATATGTGTGTATACATATGGAGGTCTTTGACATTTGAGAAGGGGTCAAAATGTCAGGGTCAAATTGTCTATGCATTCAAAAATCGCATACACAAAGAGTCTTTCTGAGATTCCAAGATTGGTTATTAGCCACTGGTCCTTTTTCTTGGCTCTTTTGAGGAAAAAAATGAGGCACCAATAATCCAAACCAAATCAAACTGACCTTTGAACCTTTTTTGCTGTACTTTTTCTCATGCCATGGTTTCTTTAGTGTGAGAGTGATCTGAGGGCCCGGCTGGGGCTGCAGCCACTTTCCCAGACGGGACTGCCTTTCGTCCCCTGACAAATCAGTGCTGAGCCCCTTTTGTCCTGCTTTACTTTGATCTCACCTGCTTGTCAGGGCCAAAAAGAACTCCCGTACAGTTTGAACGCATTGCAAACAAATTGGCAACCATTTCATTCCCAGTACCCCATCTCAACAGGTCAGTTACAAATGTTAACTCTTTTTTGCCCCACTATTTGCATGCTATGGATGTTATTTTCTAGAATCCATTTAGAACTTGCTAATGAATAAATGCTTTTATAATTAATGGAAGGGGTAAAGTATGGCATAAAAATAGGCCTTCTTTATATTTCTTTTAATGCAAAAATGTGGTGTCTCTTGCTGACCTGGAATGCATGAATGTGTGTGTGTGTGTGTGTGTGTGTGTGTGTGTGTGTGTGTGTGTGTGCATGAGTGGTTTTATTCATTTATTTATGTATTTATTTGCCATAGCTCTTCCATTGTATGTGTTGGTCCCTCTCCAATGAAGTTGTGTAACTGACTAGAATGTTAACATGTGATCATTGATACCAGTAACAAATATATATATGCTCAGAGTTGTTCAAATCTGTATGATCTCCTAGATGAACATGGGTTATTGCATATAACCAGGACACTGTTCCATTTCTGACAAAGAAATAGATGGAATTGGAATTGGTGTAATAATAAAAGAGTGTAAATCATGATGATGATTTACAGTGTACTTCTGTGGCTACCTTTCCTCTTTCCGTAATGAGGAAACCAGAAGCGATGAAGACAATTTCCCATACCTCCACAATCTGTCACATATCATCGTGCTGTTATCTGTGAAACACAGAGACACCCAGAATTCAGCTTGCAGAGGAAACATGCAGCATTTCCCTTCTAAACTGGAACTTGTCCAATCAAACACTTTAAAGAATAAGCTGACATCACCACTCCATCTTTGTGAGTAGATGTATGTATCAGTGTGGTGGCTGATTAGCAAACTATAGGCCCTACTATGAAAGGAGCATCTTCTCTCCTGAGCCCTGATAGGCTTTCTTATACTTTCAGAGCCTTTCAGATTCATGCCTTCAGGTTTCATGTTTTCAGAAGGCGTTAGAACATGCTGTCATCTCCAACATTAAAACAATTATAGTAACTTATGCCAGAACAAGTCATCAATGGTTGTTGCATGTTGAGCGAACAAATATAAGAGACAGAGTATGATCTAGGGACTAAATAAAAGAGATGAACAGCAATATGTGCTTTTCTGTAAATGGAGGTTTCTGGTGGTGTTTCAGTTCCAACAGCTGAAAGGGCTTTACAAATCTAGAAGTAGGAATAAATGTACTGGATGCACAGTAGTTCTGGTTACTGAAATAAGATGTTGGGCACACACAAGTTTTCTGGAGTCAAACCGTTCTATCTGCATGGCGTCTGTGGGTTTGAGCCATTATTTGGTGTGCCATGTCAGCGGTCTCCTTGTTCCCAGCATGTGTTTGACAAGCCCCTTATGACAGGTCCCGGGACACACACATGCTGCCACAGTGTCACAACACCACGTTGGCCCTGAGTGACAGTGACACAGCAGCTGTCGACAGCTCATTTGAAACTCAATGTCACCTAATTTCCCTTTAATATAAAACCATTGACATAAGGATGGGGTGCCCAGCAGGGGGTTGCAAATGAGAAAGCTGCTTATGTATAGTTGAGAAGATGGATAGCTCAGAAGTATTTGCAGTGTGTGCATTGTTCCTAGCCCTCTTTCGGAAACACTGCAGTGACATTCATATGGACCTGAACTGTGCTTTTACTTTGTATCTATTGTTTTCCTATATACTGTTAGCTTCTGTTTTGAGTGAAGTTTTGGGGGTGATTTCATTCAGCCACAAAGCCATTTGATGTCATCTTTAAATAACATATTTTAGGCAGTGTTCAAATATTGTACAAAGCAGTTTCATTTTATTTGAACATGTTATGAACAGTAATACTTCATGTGGTTGATTTTCATTGGAAGTTATTTTATAGAGGGATGGTCTCACCTCCTAAGTCAGAATAAAAAAGTAACCACCTGATCTTTGTCAGGTCTGAATTTTCTTGGTTGCAGTGCATGATTAATGTGTGGTTGCGCCTTCCTTTATGATTCAATTTAAATGTTCAACTGCAGTGAGTTGTCAGAATTTGTTTACAAAACACATCAAGAACTTGACTGATAGTTTTTGTGATTGTCAAAGATTGCTCGTGTAATACAGATTATTTCACTGCATGATTTTGGTTGTCAATCATCAGGTGCACCAAAGGTTTGAGCTTCACTTTCATCTTCCACTCAGCAGCATTGAACCTGCATGGTATGTGTGACTCTGTCAGATGAAGTCGTCATCATACAGCAGCAGGATTAGCATGTCAGCAAAGTGCCTGGAGCTCCCACAGTTGCTGGTGGAAAGCCACGCGCAGCTGGGTCACAGAGAATACCCCTGTCAGCACTGGTGATGATTCGGCCATGGCTGAGGGCTTGCTTGGGGATGAGGCCGGAAGTTTTCACGCCAAGCAGAGCTGGAGAATGGCTGAGGCCATGTTGCTTTTCAGAACCAACCTGAACCAAAGGTCTTTATTTTCTACAGCGAGATGGGCCACACTGTGCTCACGTCTATTCCAAGAGTCCCCAACTACCCAGGAGTCAGCCCAAAGAAAGATCAAAATATCTCATGAATATTCACAAGCAGGCAGGCAGAGAGCATATTTGGATACTAAGTAATTGGCAGTTAGAGATTCTCCATATATTGGTAGTGATTATATGCATTGCCATAGGCATAATGGGTCTCTGAGGTTGGGTCAGGCTGAGACTGCCACCCTGCAAGCCTGTGTTCTCTGCAAGCCCGCTGTGCCGACAGGCTGCTGCTGTGGACCTTGGCGTTGTATAGTGCTCCTCTGCTGGCTGGCTAATTTGGGCTGTTGACAGACATCTGTCCTAAAGGCACTTATCTCTTTAGCAGTGTTTGCTGATATCTTTCAGGGGTCTTTAAGCTGACAACACTTAGCTATGTTAATTCCACACAGTTGATTCTTGAGCTGAGGGACAACCACTGCAGGCAGGCTTTGAGCGACGAGGCTTCACATTGTTACACCAGTCTGTAAGGTAGTTCATCAGATGTATTACATTTGCCTAATATCTCTTTATGACAGGTACTGGCTGGAAGCACAAACTTTAGACCAATTTTGAGAATGTTCACCATTCCAGAGAGAATAGTCAAAATGTTGCCACATCAAGGCTAATAGTTGCTCATGAATCCCAGATAGCAAAGAAAAAAATCATTACGGAGAAAGAGCATGAACCTTGCAGGAAGACAGGATTGAAAATACAGCTTTCCCTCCCAGACCCTAATAAATACAAAAATGCAGAGGACCCTGAAAGGGCCTCTACTAGAACACAGCCCTCTTATCATTAATTTCTACTTAGTACACCAGGGAAGGCCATCCTCAGTTTCTTCTCTTACTTTTACATTTCATTTTAATAAAAATATAACTGCTTGCACTATGATTGCACTATAAATATGTATACACACATACATACATAGAATGTAATCATTGTCCAAGAACAGCGGTTACATTTTTATCATATTATATATAACCTGCTTTGCTCTGCAATGGTCTGCTTTGCAATGACCTGAAATGAAGAACACAATCCATGTACCATGTCTCATGACTGTCTTAGTCAGCCGTAATGGTATGGGTGAAAGACTGAGGTCAAGACTCTTTTAGGAACCTTCAGCTACTTTTGTCCCCTATTTGTTGATGTGTGCAAGTACTCACCTGTCTAAAGTAGATTGATGCATGCAGTGTCTTTGCCCCCTGGGCCCTAAATGAATTTCCAGTGAAGGATCAGTAACCCTACCAGCAGTGTTGAGTGCAGGGTGAAGGATTATTACTTTGCCTGAATAGAAAAGTGAATTTGATCAGAAAAAACTTTATTTAGAACAATAATGCATACTGTTGTTTTCTGAAAGTGTGTTCTCATCAAAAGAGAAAAGAAATGTTCTGATATGGTGCCCATACATATTTCCAATTGAATGAATGTAGTTTTTCAAAAATTAAGAAAAAAAGTTTGCATAAATGTGACCGGCAAAGAAGGTTTTATTATGTGGTTTTATTATTGTGTGGACTTGTTTGTGACAACTATAAAGGAAGAAGGACTTTTTATTAACTACTATGAAGAACACCTGAAAAAAATTATGAAATGTATATTTGAGATATGGCTACAATTTCTAACAGGCAACTTTAACAGGTGCAGCATTTTAAAAACCATTCAAAAGTACATAGTGTAAAATGATAATATTTCTGGTTGTCAGAATGATATTATTTTTAACAAAAGAATAAAACAGATTAAAGGGTCAACCTGAATATAGTCCCGAATCATCCACAAAGGACAATAATATCTATAATACGACATAGGACCATAATACGTAACTTAATTATATTCAAAATGAATGAAATCGTACACAGTAAAGTCAGCCACTTTGACAGACATTTAAAAAGTTCATTCTCTATGAATGTGGTCTTGTTGTACATGCAGTGGCTTTGATCAATGACCCACAAGCCTGTTTTGCAGTACCACATATTGCATAGTCACAGTGGATTGTTCAGTCAGCAAGCAAGCACCATAAAATTAAGTGATACTTGGACAAAAATAGTAAGCAACATTTTATTTTATCCCTATTTGTTGTGTTAGAGCCTCAAGGACTAAAGGATTTTTCCTGCCAATTCAGCAATGAATAATGACATGATTGTTTGTCAGTCAGAGTGTGAACAGGTGTTACAGAGCAACAGACTGTAAAGTTAGAGGCCAGGGGCTCAGGACTTTGCAATGCTAAGCTCTGGTTACAGGGGAAAAATTCTTATTATGCAGCCTGATGCAGGCCCTGGTCACCAAGAGAGTATTTTCTATCAGAATGAGTGGACTCCTGCTACTCCTAACAAACTGGGTGGTAACCCTAGAACACCAGTGTGCACACATTCTTCGTCCATGGCAAGGGAACTGAACAAGGCTGTATGCTCCCCAGAGACTGACGACACTTTTAAGGACAAATGCCTGTGTGATCATGGGAGCATTATGTGGCTGTCAGTTGGTTTATGTGTGCAATTATTATTGTATGTTCCTCAGACAGCTTGTGGTGACTGACTTTCAAATGGGATAAAAATCAATGAATTTCTCAGATGGAGTGCACATTTGATCCAGGCATGAAGGAGTTAAAAAAAACTTCCAGCTGTCAAATGGAAGCTATGAGATAATATGAAACTGTACGAGCTGGCAACCACAGCAATGCTAATGTTTACCATCTCTAGCCTTCCTCAGATACTTGCCTTCCAAAACACTTCCTCATTTATTAAATACCATCCACAGTTCTTCAAAGGGGATTACATTTAGGTTTGGTGGCTGACAAAGATGTATTGGAAAGCAAGCTGATTCTGGTAGTGACTTGACATAAGTGACAACATATTCAAATATACATTTGCAACTAAAGCAAGGCGTGTGTTTTTTGGTTTTTTTAGATTTTATTTTCAGAAATACCATGATAAAACTTGATAAAGCTCATGGAAACCTTGGCAAAAGGATATTTTTGTACCTTTGTAAAAGATTACTATAGATGTAAGTACATTTGTCTCCTTTGGCTGAGGCAATCAACTCACTCAGATTTGGGACAGTGTGCTTGTGACCACATTCAATTTTAATGGCTTAACAAAAATGGCTTCACTGCCTCCATGGCAGTCAGGATGATATATGCTCTCCAAGAAGCCCACAATGGCCTTGATGTACCCTGCAAAGCCTCATGCAGAAAAACCAGGCTCCTTGTCTCAAGGTAGGACTGCTGCTCATCCAGGTAAACCAGCTACCGGGACAATGGCAGCTCCTCCTTTCTATTCACACACTAAATAAAGATATACGGCCACAGAAAAACATCCAGGAGAAAAAAAAACAATAGCACCGCTGTGGCACCACGCCTGGGGAGTGAGGTTGCAGATATCAAAGCCCTTTCTCTCCTCTCTGCACATAGCCAGGAGAAGTGCAGGAACTCCACATGGCAAGAACGCAGGTATGGAGGATGCTACATATGCAGACCACATTTGTCACCAAAAGACACTACGTGGACAGCTCCAGCTCTTGCACACACAATCAAACTTTAAGTTTATTGCTGGGCTGATGTCGGCATGGTACGCAAAGGCAGGTGAGCCCACCCACCCCCACTCCCTGCCATCCTCCTGAAACTAAATAGGACTCAGGGGACCATGCTCTCCTTTCGGGCAGATCTGCTCAAGAGGGTTGAAGCCATTAGCAGCCTAAATATACTGCATTACCTTCCAAACCGTTTGTTGCCCTTTTGTTGTGATACCTACTTAAAATATCAAAGCTGCGAGAGACTCAATAAGATATCTGAAAACTGAGAAAGGCAGGTTTTAAGTGACAACACTGACCCCCACACACACACACACACACACACTCGGCAGTCCCTTTTTAAAGAGCTCTGTGCAGGTATCGTTAGATAAAAAAGGAATCAAAAGGGGGGAAAAATGTTAAAGGGTGGGACATCAAGGGCTTACATGGCTCTGGCTGAACAAAAAGGCAGGGAGAGAAAAAAATCAAAGCAATGGAATAAATACGAAGGGCCAGTGACATCTGTCTGCAGCCTTTTTATTTTTCCTCCTTCTTCCTCCTCCTCATCCCGTGCTTCCTGTCTCTAACTTTTGCCTGATCAGAGATGGGCTGGTAAGTTGCAAGGAAGCGCCTGGGGTCACTTGTACTGCCAAACTAGGTCTTTTTTCAAAGTGTACAAGAATGTGGTGTCTACAAGTTAATTTCCCTACCCAGGACTAGCAGAACCATCTCACCAAAAGAGAGTTCCTAAATCTTTATCTCTGCTGTTGATTTTTTTTTTTTTGGCATATAACCCCATTACATCATAGCTGGAGGAGATGCCTCTTACAGGTCAGGTCTGAATCGGAATCCAGCACACTACATGGGGGGTCATTTTTTAACAACATGTTAAAAAAGAGAGTTAATGAATGATAAATTAAAAAATGGCAGTCAGTACATCTACAATACCATGAAAGAAGAATGCTGGTGGTGTATTCAAATGTATGGACAACCCCTAGATTTTAAGACTGATAAATTTATTTTAAAAAGTAAATAAGTAAAAAATTGTAAATTTAAATTGAAAACAACTATTAAAATTCACAATAATCATATTACACCATAGAGAGACATCATTTCTCACCAGAGAGGATTCAGTCATTGAGCATGTAGGCTGAAACATGATCTTCTTGGATTATAGGCTTCACTCAGGAAAGTAGTACTGAAACAGTTGACAGTTAACATGCAGTCTATTTAAATGTGTGGGAGGGAAATAAAAACAGGAGTGAAAATGGCTAGGAGGTATAATTTCCTTTATTTAGTAATCTCTTTCATCATAATTTTACAGATTGGGAAACAAATGTTTGTGTTTAGCTGTATCGCATTCCTCTCTTGTGTTTCCATGTGCAAAACTAGAAGCTTTTTTTCATGCGCTGTTTAATACTAAGGCAGTTGCACCTTGCCAAACTCTAATCCCTAGATGTTTGTGCATCTTGCCTCCCTTTGTTGTTGGCCTTTGCTGGAAGCTCTAGTCTTTGCGCTCTCTTGATGTGGTCATCCTAACACCATCAGAGCATGTTTACTAAAGTCTGTGACATGTAACATGACCTTCTGCTGTGTGTGTTCTGAACTTGAATGAGATTGCAAAGACTGACAACTGTTCTGTGTTAAACCATGCATCGTCTTCAATGGGATGAGTTATATATAGAGAGTTTGGAGCTGAGAGGGACTCAGTTATAGACTAGCCTTTTGTTGAACAGTAGGTCAGACTTTTATACACATAAAAGTATCACCTGCCATCACCCCTATGACTGGTGACACACCCACCAGTGTATACTGTCTCTGTTTCCCAAAAGTTACAGTTTTCATTTTGACTTAATGCACCATTTCCCTTTGCTGTTAGTGACTTCAGAATTCATTCAAATTCATCTTCTTTCTTTTTGAAACCTAACTTTGTTCTATTTAGTAATTACAAAATGTGATCTCAAAGCAGCTCATGGATTCATTCTCCAGAAGAGTTTGGACTCAGCTACTGCCATAGTTGTATTTGGTTCATTTTAATTACTCCTCATTTGATATTGTTCCTCATTTGCATGTATGGTTAAATCTACCTTACAAGCCAAACAACTACAAAAACAATGGTTAATTAACAGGGAAAATGACTATTTACTTCATAAGTGGGAAGGGGCTTTAAAAAGCATAGACTGTTTGAAGTGAACTTTTGCATGTGTCTTCTCTATGTTCAGGAGTGGAGGAATAATTACTCCAAACAGCAGGTGTGGCTTTTGAATAAATCAACGACATAGTGGACTCTCTTTGGTCTTGTTCTTCTGATATTTGTTTTCATAAAAAGAAGAAAGCACACTTGCTGGTATCTTTCATCTCCAGGAGACAATAATAGCCCATCTCTGCCTGCCTCTCTTGCTTTTATTTATGTATTACTCTTAGTTTTGAGCTTTGTGGCTTATAACAGGTGTCATTGTTTTGATTTTGGTGAACCACAAGAGATTATTTCACTTTGCCAGGTCACATTGGTTGAGTCTTCAAAAACCAGGCTTTGAACAAAAATAGATCTGTACTATACTCTCTCAACAATTAATGGTAACATTATGCGGTGTGCAGTTATTAGATTATGGTGAGTTTGGAAATTGCTTATGGTGCAATGTTTCTTATTTCATTGCCATCTTATGCAATATCTGTGAGGTTTTGGCTTATTTTTTCTCATTTAGGATGGAACAATGATCAGTGTTTTAAGCATGAATGATCATTTGAAATATGTAAAATTTGCTGTCATTTTTTGCTGTCATTTTAGCTTTGTCTTTAGTGGAATTTGATTCTTAATTAAATGATTTAGAATTTCACCATGCTGCTGTTGATGTGTTCATCAGGTAACTATATCTAGCAGACTCACAGAGTTCAAGTGAATCCACTCACCCCATCTGTTGGGGAATGCCAGCTGTAAGGGGAAAGATCAAAGCCCACATGAAGTTATTGTAGGAAATAATGAGTGAAGATAACAAATTAACAAATAAGTGAGCCCTCAGAAAAGTCTATTCTTTACTGAGACAGGTTGGCATATACATTTAAAATAAGTGCTTAAATTAAGGTCAACCTTCTTCCTCTAAGAGTCTGTCAGACTGTTTATAGTTGCGTCAGTCCAGTGACTGCTTCTATCATTACCTTGATTTCAACATTTCTATTGCCACAACCTATGCAGGTGTTGTTAACTGTACTTTAGAGTAACCTTAGAGGCTCTTAGAGGTTGGTGTGTGTGTGTGTGTGTGTGTGTGTGTGTGTGTGTGTGTGTGTGTGTGTGTGTGTATGCGGTGGCATGAGGGAAATGGCTAGTATGGTGTCTTTTTTCCCTCCCATTCTCTCTTCTGGGGAAGAGCGTGGTAAACATGCTGCCCCCATAGGAAAGCACTCTGCTAATTGTTATGTACACCACCCCTCCTCCTACTTCTTGCAATTAGGATCACTCAAAGCTTAGACAGTGTTAATTCACATGCCATGCTTAACTACAGTGTGCACCATCATCACTCAGAGCCCCTTGCATCGCTCCCAGACCCAGATCCTGCAGCGGCCCGGAGGGGGTATTTATCCGCTCAAAGCAGAGGCAGAATTCCGGTTCCATCTGCCCCACTTGCCACCCATTACAGCCCCTCCTTTGTCTTTAATTATGCCAGCCTCTGCTAGTTATCCAGCTTTGATGCACATTTGGCTGCTACTGCATCACTTCCCTTGTGTGATGAAATGGACAATATTGATTCACATTTACATTATTTCTTTGCTAGACTGTCATCCTAATCCTTGGACACTCTACTTTTCAAATTCTGTACATTTGTGAAGGTGGATATCGACTGAAGCAATTTATGTACTTACCTCAAGAACACAAAGTGAAACCTGAACACAAGTCCAGTCTCTTAATTACTGTGCCACATTGCTGTAACACCTCTTGCCAGTGCAGTATGCTTATATTTGCCACAGTGTTTCAGTGAGTGTGACAGCATGAGGCACACAGATTCAATTGTTTTAAAGGATATGATTAGATTAGATTCAGCTTTAAGGTCATTGTGCAGCGTACAGGTACAGAGCCAATGAAATACAGTTAGCATCTAACCAGAAGTGCAAAAAGCATATATAAATAGTAAGCAAATAAATAAATAGCAATGATGTATAAAAATGGTATATACAAAGTGCAAGATACGTGGTAGTTCAGTGTCGTGACACTGTTCAGTATCGTGACACTACTGTGCAAAAAAGAAATGTGCAAGGGGAGAAGGTACAGCTTGTGCAATGTGCAAAAAAACAAAGTAAGTTCCATGTGCAAGGAGCAGAGGAGCAGTCAGGGGGGTGGGGGGGAGAGAGTTAGCATCCCAGAACAGAGTTCAGCAGGTCAACAGCTGAGGGAAAGAAGCTGTTCCTGAGTCTGCTGGTGCAGCAATGGAGGCTCCTGTAGCACTTCCCGGATGGAAGGGGGGTCAACAGTCTGTGGTTGGGGTGAGAGGTATCCTTGACGATGCCTCTCACTCTCCGCAGACAACACTTGCACTGGATGTCCTCGATGGTTGGCAGCTGGACACCGGTGATGGGCGGTTTTCACCACCCTCTGGAGGGCTTTCCAGTCGGAGACTGTGCAGTTGCCATACCACACTGAGATGCAGTTCATCAGAATGCTCTCAATGGTACTGTAGTAGAAATTCACCTGGATCTGGGGGGAGAGGTGAACCTTCCATAGTCTCATCAGGAAGTAGAGGCACTGTTGCGCCTTCTTCACCAGATGCCAAATCAGCTGAAAATGTCAATGAGGGTTTTGAAGATAAATTGATGTAATGAGCATGAATATAGGATTTATGTAACAGCAGCCCATCAAATATTGAAGTGTTTTCAGAGGTTCAGCAGCATTTCAGCAAAAGTTTCACATAGTGCAGTGGGTAATAGTACTGACTCATCATGCCACCTAGGCTGTGTTTCAGAGACCATCCATTTTTTGTTTTGTTTTTTTCTGAGCCAGACTTTGCTCAATAGTTTCGTCAATGTGTCCTCCCAAGTCTCTTTACTCAAATGCTTTTTTTAGAAAGAAAATGCCTTTCTTGGCCACTTTGAATAGGAACATTGACTAATGCTTTTTATGCCAAACGTGTGCTTTTAAAGGAAACCACACTTCACAACAGTGTGTCTAGGTCGCTCGTTCCGCGGTTGGAGTGTTTAGTGTTTTATTTCGCAGAGCCCTGGATTCCACAAATGGTTGGCACTGGAAATGAACATAAACAGCTTTGGGATAATACAGCGTGTATTTGGAGAATGTCAGCAGGAATGTGGGGAGTCTGCTGGGCCTTGGCCCAGTGTCGTCATGCAAATGGTGACCGCACCAAAGAAGATGTTCTGCTTTTCTTCCTTCATCCATTTTATTTGAGGTTTTAGAGATGTATGTGTGTATGTGTGTATATATATATATATATATATATATATATATACTTCCCTTAAAACAACCACAGTTAAAAGCTGGACTGTAAAACTGGCCACTGTGTGTGCTCTCCTGGCTCAGCAGCATTTATGCTTTGAGCTTCACAGTGATGCATGAAATTACTGAATCACTGTAAGAACACAATAAGGCAAGGGTTGGCGTAGGATGGGGTGTGTGCTAATGCAGACCAATGGTTTCAATAAAACCTGTAAAAAGAGGATTCAGAGGGTGGGGGTGAGGGGGAGGGGTTGTAGTGGTGAGAGTCAAAGCAGACACATGAGGAGGATGCAGAGTTTCACCCAGTCTATTGTACAGCTGGGGTCACAGGACCAAAGGCACATATGTCCTGCCAGCAACTTTACTCAGTAAGTCACACAAATTAGAGCATTAGCTCCCAAACATCCCATATTTTGATATGCCCCACACACTGTCTGTCTGATCCCAGTCCAGGCTCTCCCATTATTTTCACCTCCCAGCTTTCATGGACAACATCAGCACAAAAGGCCTTTGGATGGAAGATGTCACAGCTAACTCTTGCTCCCTTTCAATTGAATAGCTGTTTGGTCCAGAGACGGTAAGCGGTGGGCTTTGCCGGATTTAGTTGCTGTGTAATGTGATATAAAACAACTTCTGACTTGGCCTGGAGTGCAGCCAGCAGACTGCAGGCAGAAGTCTCCCTGGCAGCTGCCCGACACTAAATCACAGGGCCCCAGTTCCAGAGACGCATCCTCATCTCTGCCAAAACCTCTGCCACGACAATGGGGCCCAGCGCATCTCCCAATTGCCCCGTCCTGGTGACCACCATAGACAGTCAATAAACATGCTGCGCATTTGCTCTCAGGCCCCAGTGCTGATATGAGTAAAAGCGAAATGCCCCATCAATTCTCTCTCTGTCCTGTCTTGTGCGGTTTGGGTGCACTATTTGCTGTCTGTGTTATGTTTTGTAGTCATTATTTTTACTCACATTTCCTTGGGTGAACTGGGGCCGGGAGGCAGCGGAGATTTAAGAAGCCATATCATTTTTAAGGCCATCTTTACAGGGATGTTGTCCTTTGCCAAGCAGTGAGGTGCACTCAAAAACAAAGCTGCACAATGCAGGATGGCTGAAAAGTAATTGGTGATTCATATGTTGTTGAAGCTAAATGAGGATAATCTTAAAGTTGTCTGTTTTTGTCATGTCACTCCCAGTGAAAGCTGATAATGCTTCATACCTTTTTGAGGAAGTATCTGTAGTGTATGCAAGTCTGCAGTAAAGGCCATTCAAATAACACCACTACAGCTGTCATATCTATTCTGTGTTTTGTCTTCATGACTTTTATAAGTTTTTGGATTTTATGCCCAGATGGTCCTAAATAAATAAGCTGGTTTCCTCTAAGGCTATTTGAAGGAAATGTCCCTCGTGTGATATAGCAAGTCAGAACAGAACCAGGGTGCCATGTTTGTCTTGCACAACAAAAGCATTCTTTCAATGAAGAACCCATTCCCCCATGCTGTCTGGGTAGATCACCCTGTGAAGATTTGCCTGTTTACCCAAGAAAAAGGGACATGGGCCTTTGAAAGCATGATATCAGGGATCTTTGTATAAATATCCTCAGATAAGTGGCCAAAGAAAAAAGAACAAAAGCAGCATCATCATGAGTGCTCCATCATGGGGACAGTGCGTTATCTCTGCCGAGGAGTAAGAGGAGAAAGACACACTGACACCTCTTGGTGGCATGCACTTAATCCCTCCATCAAGGCACTATTGCTGAAGAGGCTCCTGGCTCTTGTGTTAGCACTTCCACAGTTTGGCTAATGCCTCAATAAGCAGGAGAATTCCAGGAGGAGTCTCACAGAAGGCTTGGGGCTGGCAGAGCTTCACGACAGACATTGTCACCGGGAACAACGTGCAACTAAATCCCAGCTGTACAAATGGATTCATGTTTGTGAACAATATCATCACAGCACTGTGACAGCTCTGGAAGCACTCCTTTCCCTGCACAGCCTGCTGAGAGTTAATGCTCATGTGTTTTATGCCAGCACCAAAGGGTAAAGCAGCTGTGTGACAAGGCTCTGAACAATAGGCGGTGTGCATCAGGTTGGCTTTTTAACTGAAATGCCGCCAAGCCAAAGCTTTTTTCCTGGGCATACAAAAAGTGCACAAGCTTAGAGAGCAAGTTTTTTCTCTCTTTCTGTACTGTAGTTGTCATCCTCAGTGAAAACAATACAGGATCTTGCTTGAGGCTGATTTAGCCTAGGCTGGCTTATATCTTTGCTATGCCACATTTGAGCTGGGGGTCTTCCAAAATCAGGCAATATGTTGTAGTGCAGAAATTTGTCTGGCAATATTACATGCAATTAAATATGAAATTTTCACATGAGACCAAAGGGCTGAAAGCGGCCCCTTGCAATCTACAAGCCACGTTTTTACAAGTAGTATTCCAGCCAGAGGTACCTCTCGGAGTTTTCTCCCTCTCAGTAAAGGACAGGGGATTGTACCTCTGCCCCGAACTTCTGTGTAAAGGGGCCATGCACAGGGAAGTGCTCAGTGTCACATTGCAATTTGCGGCTTGTTTTTGATGTTGTGTGGATACAGTTTTAGCGATGAGCGAGCGCTAAGCAATGCTGTGCAGCCAAGCCTGGGAGCGCATACTTATAACTGGATCTGCTTTACAGCCGAGGGTCGCAGCCGGTGAAAAATACTTCAGGGTGAGGGATGGGGTGGGGGTGTGGGTTGAGATGGTATTCTGTGCACAAGTCAGATAACACATCCCCGCTCCACTTTATTAAAATGTTTGAAGTCACCATTGGTCTTGACAGATATTTAATTGCAATAGGAGCAGATGTTATGATGCCTGCTTTCAGCGGTTTATAAATAAACCTGGCAGCATCATCATTGCTCTGCTCATGTCTCTGGGCTTGTTACATATGCACAATATGTGTATGAAGATGTTGCCAGAGAACATAGCTGAACCTAACCCCTACCTTTCAAATATAATACATATCACTGCATTCTGTACATTTCCTGAAGTTCTGAGACAAGTACTCAGTTAAAGCATACTCAAACATACTGACACAAAGGAAACAAAAATTCAGCTTTCAGGGTCTGTCCAAGGGCTCCTGTCTTTCCTACAGTTAAGGCTGGTGTTGCAATGTGCAGTTCAGGGTTGTGTCAAATATTGAATTGTCTTAGATGAAGGTTCTTTCAGTTTACCTCAGGCAAATTAATTCAATGTCAGTTTATACGCACAAGTTATAATTGCATTCCTTGATTAAAGCTTTAGTCAATGTTACCTTTTATTTGCATATTATTTAAGAATTTAATGAGTACATAATCAGTAAAAGGACTGATAATGACATTATTTAGACTTTGAAGTGTGGCTGTTTTTTCACCCCACAGTTACAGTGCAAATAATTTAAGCACAATTGCAACTGAGCAAATATTTATCATAAATGTCATTAGTATGCAAACTCTCAGTAGTATGTCCAGGATCAAATTTGAAGTCTACACCAGGACATTGAGCAAAAGGGGTTAACCTCTTGTTGGTGGGAAATGTGGGGACTCCCTCCTGCCCCGTGTTCTCCGCAGCCCACGACAGTCTAGCTGCCACGTCTCCTGTTTCTGTAATTAATCAGCAGATTCCTCCTGCCTACACTGAAGAGGCGTGATGTCCCTCTGCCCCCATCACTCCTCATGCTGTCAAAAGTCCTATCCTATAAGATACCTGGAACTCAGAGAGTAACTGTGTCAAATAGCATTGGAGAGTGACTGTGTCCAATAGTAGGGGAGAGTAACTGTGTCAGGTAGTATGGGTGAATAACTATGTCAAATTGTATGGGAGAGTAACTGTGTCAGCCCATGAAAGACTCTCCTGCATCAGTAGGGACACAAGGTAGGCGATTCCTTGCATAACATTTCATGTATATGTATATGAAGACATCAATATGTCTCTTTTGATAGTCTCTAGAGATTTCATACTCTTTTATCTACATTGAAACGTCTTGTGGAAGTATGAAAATAATATTAAACAATTCAAGAAAATAATCTCACTTAATGGAGTTCTAAAACACATTTTCTCCTTTTAGTGCAATGGTTTCAGCCATTAGTCAATGAGTAAGAAATGCATGCAGAGTCTAATTTCAACAGAGCTGACAGGCCCTGTGTATTGTATCTGAATGGTACATGGCCAATGGCTGAAATGTAACCTTGAAACTTACAGCAAGTGAAACCGCAGTTCCATCCTCCTGGTGCCCAATAAGTTGTGATGAACAGTTTTTGTAAGTTTGAAGATCTTTTTGTGATAATTACCTCAATATTTCTTCAACACTTAAACTGAAACAACATTTGGTAAATACAGTAGCCAGATATTATAGCAGCTTATTGTTATAAGAACATTTTATATCATTAGCATTTTATATCTATTTGTACTGGCTTTTCACAAGTTTTTGGTCATTGTACTCCATTGAGTTTTTATCTGTGATTCCTACAGGAGGAGCAAACCATAACAGATAGAGCAGATGTTCCTGAAAAAAATTGCTACTGATAAGTTCTGGAAAACCTTTTTGTTTGTGACTTGTGCCTTACCGGTTTTATGATTACAGTGGAGAGACTTTGAAACATGGACCAAAACTTGTGCCTTAAAATAAAAATGCCATCATACTGTAATATTTTATGTATATTTTTGGTACTTGAAATTGTTTAAAAGTATGAGAAATTAAACACGTGGCTAGTGTTTATTGAACATACAGAGTCAGGGTATACTTTGTAATTATTTATAGTACATACATTTGTGAAAGTGAAACTCCCCTTTGTATAGCCTCCTGCTCGGGCTAAATATGTTTTACAGCTGCCATTTGTTCCAGAAACTGCACAAAAGTGTCTTGTTATTTGTTTATGTATTATTTAAGGGAAGGCAAGGAAATTCTTGGGGACTTTGAGTGGCAGTGTGGAGGAGGCCACACAGATGTATTCATTAAGCTGATGAGGGCAGCTTGGAGAGAGAGCGGGGGCAGCAGCTGATCTTGTGGGCTGTGTGCATTTGTGTGTGCTCAGCAGGCTTTGATGTAAGCGGCCCGCAGGCTCCCTCACGCTGCTGGGCTTCATGTTGAGTGCACTTGTTGCACACAGGCTGTGTCACACATCATTTGAGGGGCTGTCACATGGGTGCGTGGTTGGAGTTTTTTGACCAGGGCTCTGCTCCTCACATCCTTTGTCCCTGTGTGGGACTGGACAATGGATGGTAATTAGTGACAGTTGTCTGTTTGTCATTCCTGCATGTTGATATCCTGTGGTCTTGTCATGTTGTGACCTTTTAATACGCAAATAGGAGGCTGCTTTCTGATTTTAACAATGCAGGCCGTACGTGATGACAATCATGGTGGGATATGCCAGGGGCTGTCTTGTACAGGACACGTGACTAAATAGGGCCGTGTCTGACTTTTTCAGACATCCACACTGTGTAGATGGGGGTACAGATGTCACATGTAGAGATAGTGTTCTTTTCTGTCACATTACAATATTTAAATGTATTTCTGTTGTTCCTCTCTATAAAATGTGAGTAATTCATAATCTTTTTCTGATAATGGAACCATGTGTAGTTTTGAATGTGGAGAGGAGTCTGACTTTAAACAGAGGTTCTCAAAGTCACCCCTATCCACCCATGCTATATTTATTCATAACCAGATAGCCTCAACCAGAGTGGCTCAATGTAGTTAGTGGGACCGAATATACCAGATGGTTGTGGGTTCCAGTAGGACAGAATAAACATAAGTCTAATATGCAGAAACCAATGGAATGCCATGTGACAAAGCACACCATCATGGACTTTTGGACAAATGTTCTTCATTTCACATTAATGTAACATACATTGGATTAACATACATATCAACCCAATTTATTGGCCATATATTATATTTTCAGGACTATCCATTGTGGCTTACCCTCACCTAAAGGCAAGTTATCCTCACCTAAAGGCAGTGTGTGACATTTTATTCTGAAGCGTGATATGCCCACATACATTACAAGCACAAGGGCACATCCAGGAACAAGGAGTTTATGTTCAGGAATGATGTAACAAAAATATTTTAGTAATTTGTGCTTCAAAGTTACACACAGTACATAAAAAAAACTTTCCCAGTTGAGAAAATTTTCATCTGTGGCATACAAAGGCAATCCAAGTTTTCTCAATTGCCTGTCTTGTATTTGTGTATGACCAACACAAGTACAAGATTCAGCATCAAGTTATTCACATGTACTAAGTACTTGTTCTTAGTCAGTAGGAACACTTGCAAAAATAGTTCTGCCCTCAAAATTACTGATATTAAAATGAAGCTGCGCTAAACAATCAGGGGCATGTAATTCAGACTGAACAAGCATTGTCCCAAAGCAAACATACACAATGTCTACATTATATTACAGTACATTACAGTTGCTTATCAGACTGTTTTTAAAATTTCTATGTTTAATTGAGATTAGATGGCATCATGAAGGCTCTCTACAGTGCAGCATTTCTTGGTTAAACGTAAACAGCACCCATCTGACAGGCCACTCCCATAGAATCCTGTCTATCAAACACTTAAGGACACATCACATGGCATCTGCCTCTACCTGAATGGAATTGATTGCTTTTTAATTATCCATGTAGTCCCTTCTTTACAACACACTACATTCCTAGAAGCCCTGCTTTACACTATGTTGTCTGGAATTGAATTCTATTTTCCCACAGACACTCATATAAAATAAGTGGGGGTTATGTTCACGTTAACAGGGTAAACAAAAATGGCTTGATAAATGTGGGATTCATTCAAATAATCATAACATTAATATCATAAATAGTTGGACATTTACATACGGATACCTGTGCAGTACACAATAAATATTCAGTCCTGTGACAGGTAGTGTATGGTGGAATGACAGGACAGGGAACATCACAAACCTCAAATCAAGACTGACCAGATGATTCTGGTGGTTTCATGCTGTGTTTGTGTGCATATGCCTTTCTGCACTCAGAATTGTGGTGAATACCACCTCCCAACTTCTGGAAACTAACCCTGCTCATTTTAATTCCAAGTCATAAACTCAAAATTTTGTAACCTGTGTTGCCAACTTTGACCTTTCACTTTCAACCTTCCCACCAGTCTTGTTGCCAGTAAGAAAATGACAACACAGTTCAACAAGGGACATGAGTAGATATTATACATATGTGCACATGTAGTGATATATTTAAATAAGATTAGCATATTGTGGATGAAGAATGTAGAAGAATGTCTTACAAATAGGTGCAATCCTCTGAAAGCATACAGAAGCATTATTATTGTTATTGACAGTGTAATTGTCTTAATCTGTCTTTCTCACTTTCTATGTATCCATCTGTCTATCTGT